>LR990922.1:8880982-10111243 GCA_905163415.1 Noctua fimbriata | reverse complement strand
AAAATAGTGTTCATATATGCCAATTTTTAATGAAACCTGACACAAAAACTGTTCAAAACTAAGTGCCTACCATATTTATTCATCGGCAACTCCACTAACGAAATCCACTAACTTGGGTATCTATGATCAATTGGAATTATGATGGACAATGTACTTATTAACTAAATTAATTTAGAGTTACTAACTACGTTACAGTACAACCTTAAACATAAATAATGCTTTTAATGGCAAAAGAACCAACTCAGCATGACCTGACGCTGATTTTCAGCTATAGCCCACAAGTGCCATGCGCTCGAATACTAAAACACAGTAAAAGTGAGATCATCAAACTTAACCATATCACTACATAGTTTAGAACAAAGTCGCTTCCCGCTGTCTGTCTGTCCCTATGTATGCTTAGATCTTTAAAACTACGCAACGGATTTTGATGCGGTTTCCAGTAATAGATAGAGTAATTCAAGAAGAAGGTTTATATATATATTGCACCCGTACCAAGCCGGGGCGGGTCGCTAGTAAAATATATTGTACAAAATCAAATAAAATGTGACATAATTAACATGGTAAATATCCTGTTTTCAGTATTAATGATAATTTAAGTAATATATTACAAACCTTAAGTGAATAGCCAATATTTGCTTACTACAATAATAAATATTTACGAAACAAAACCGATTGTCTGCGTTGTTCACAGATAGTATCAAGTCCAGTCTTAAACTTAAATGTTAGAAACAACATACTTAGATTGAGATAATGAGTATGATTGAACAATTTATACTTTTAGTTAATTTGGAAACAAAGATAAACTATACACGAAGCGAAATTCCCCGTAACGAACGTCCTAATTAAATACTCAACGGAAAATAACACATAAAATACGGGAACAAATAGTAAGAAACTTAACACTCACGCTAAATCATTAGCGTCAAAACAATGGCACAAGAATGGATACGTTGCCGTTGTGTTCGTGATTACACAGGGTGGGCCGGGATTGCTACCTGACATATTAAATTAATTCACGGAAAACACCTGCACTCTCACACCAGACGAACAAACAAACATGAATTATGATTACGGAGAGAATTTTGTTTTGAAACTTTGTCAGCGATGGTACCGAATCTTCTGACAATGTCGCGACTAAAACACCTTTGTACAGTTGAATCAACTATTTGATTAATTAGCTTGGCTTGCTGTACCTAAATAAGGTACAAAGGTGATTTTTTACAGCACAGAGAGATAATTTGGTCGAATGATCTATTGAAGGGTAAGTTTGGAGCAACTTTGTCACAGCAACCGAGGTTGAATTCACACCCGAGCCACAGGCGAGGTCGTTTGGACCCGAGAGCTGCAGAAACAAATGCCCACGTGTATCAAAAGACGTTTTTCAATATACTTTCGAAGAAAGAAATTAATAAAATCAAAATCAAAATCAGAATATTTTATTTTACATAGGCCTAGATGGGCACTTATAAAACGTCGAAAAAAAGGTGCATGGTTCGGGTTGGTCGTTTCCTATGGAGAAGAACCGGCAAGAAACTCCATGGTTACTCTTTTCAAATCATTTGGTGTTACATTAATATCATGGATACAGCATTTGTACTTAAGTATGGGGGGACAGCGTAGGCCCGACAATAAGTCGTTGCTTACTACACAAAAAATGTAGAACAAAATAAAAAGTTAACAAAAGTTAACAAGCAGCTGGGAATCTACAAAGCCTACAATGTTCACACATTTACAAACAATTGATAAAAAAGAATCTATACAAAGGTAAAAAAAAGAATTGTAAAATACTAAATTAAACAAGTGACACAAATATTGTTATCAGTGCTGTAACTATTCTGAGCAAAAGATGTATAAATGATTTGAAAACTATTGTGAAAATCCGATTCGAAAGAGGAGAAAAAATGAGATTGAGAATAGTTAGAGACATCCACATATTTGTGCCGTTTATGAGCTACCAGGGAAGCATGCGCAGAAAGAACTAAAGCCAAACTTCTTTATCTTCAACGTAGTCCTTGATTTAATACAACGAAAAGTATTTTTGTCATTAATTATTAAGAAACTATGATTTAATTTGCTTTTTTCTGCGTTTTGCTTTCATCAGGTTGAAGGAGAAGCTAAGATATAAACCCGCTAAACAGCCTAATATAAAAAATAGAAAATTGAAATATTTTTGAATTTAGAAAACAAATAAATGTTAATTTGTTGATAAAAGTAAATATTTTTTTAAATAATCATGTTTCTTCATGATATTCTATTTACAAACACAATTTAAATACTCAAAAAATATTTACGCCGTAAAGGCGTATGCGTTTCTTTGCAGAGATTAAAAAAAGCTATCACCGCCGACTATAGGAATGAATTGAACCAACGTGGATTTAGTTTATAGTTATCTGTGGAAATTTTTATTGAGAATTCCGCCTCGGTCGCAATACCAAAGTTTTCTCTATTGTATCAAAATGTACTTGGTACTATTACAATATGTACCAAGTGCATTGGTAAAAATTGTTGCACTAATCGATAATATTGCTTTTAACAATTATTTTTTCAAAAGAATGACTGATTTTATGATGATACAAATATTTTAGGGATTAGTGAAGCGGAATTATTTCTACCAAACAATAGTAGGTACTACTATAACCATGAGTGGTATGAGTCGGTATCGAAGATAAACAAAATTGCTATCAATCAACAATACGATTCCATCGCTGCGAGATGTCTAGGTTTGATAGATGTCGTGTAAATACATACATGTATAGGTACATACCTGTAGTTTAACATATACAGGGATAATTCTTAAAGAGAAATACATTCACGTAAAATGAAATAGGCACTCTGTTTAGTACCTACGACTAAAGGCAACATAAGACACTTATTTCTAGGCGTGCCTAATGGCTGAATTGATTAAAACTACTCATGTTCGTTTTCACCGTAACCTCAAGCAAATCAATGTCTAGTAAGATAACCTCACGTAAGCAGACCCATAAGCAACTGCTCCCGTTTGTTTGAAAGCCATTTGTAAGCATCAAAAATCACATTTTGACAGTGTCTACAAACACCATAAATAAACTTTTTTAAGGTCTATGGACAAATTTGCCTCGATATTTGCAACGCATCGGTGAATCGGTGTCGTAACTTTAGTTTCGACTTGTGATTGCTTAAAAGTTTTTTTGTGCTGTGTAGCGGCTTAATGCGTAAAGCATTCCATTAACATGCAGATCGAGCCGTGAAAATGAGGATTAGTTAAATTATATGAAAATTACAAAGGTAAGCCTTTAGCGACTCAATCAAAGCTGCAGAAAAAATAATAATAAATGTTTGCACATACATATACGTTTCTTGATCGTTCAGAACAAAACAGTCAAAAAAAGTTATACGCGTAGCATTTAATATAATATCCTTCATCAGAAGTGATAAAAATTCAAAAAAAGGTTTGTCACTATTTAAATGCAACAAGATGATGTAAATACTGTTTGTAAATAAAAAAAAAATACAAATAAAAAAAATTGAAGTGTCTGTTTGTAATTTCAAAATAACAGCTTTTTACTGAATGCATATGAAAGTATACCCGGTACTTATAACAAAAAACAAGTTTTTTTAAATTTTTGTCTGTCTGTCGGGCTGTCTGTCTGAGTTCCGGCTAATCTCCAAAACTTCTGGTCCGATTTTGACAGGACTTTTACTGGTGGATAGCTGATGTTACAAGGAGTAACTTGTTAACTTTTATTTTAGAAAAAGGCTTAGGGTTCCGTGCAAAAAAAAATTAAAACCCTTTTTTAAATAGGAATGTAATTTTTTATAATAATTTCACGCGGACGAAGGTCGCGGGGCACAGCTAGTATAAAATATAATGAAACATAATTAACTCATAGTCTCTACAGAAATAGGCCATTAAGAAGAGGTAGGTATAGCGTCAAATCATGATTCGTGTATGAACGGAAACGATAGAAACCTTATTAGAGACCTTCGCCTTGAGTCCCGCATCATAGACAAGAAAGTAGAAACACACGCAAACCATACTGAAAAAACCAAAAACAAACGCTCTAGATTTAAATATACGCTAAGCGGAGCAAATCCAGACACTAACTTCCCGGTAGATTTTATTACTTTACAAATAAAATAAAAATAGGTGAGGTTAACGGAGTGGCAAACGGTTGAAAGCTTTCAGATGTTTCAACTGCAGGTGACATCGCCGTTAAGAGGAAATGGCTACCGACACGCCACCTTCAGGCAATCCTTTGACAACCATTTTCTAATAAACGTAACTTAAAGAAAATAAAGTAATAACAGTGGACAGTGCTTAGTAACTTACCTATCGGCTAGAAGAGTTTTAAACAAAAAAAAAATTGTCAAGTATTCAGTGACTGTAAGATAAATATATCTCAGATTAAAGGAAAACCACATGAAGATTTGTAGATGTTTGTTATTTAATCCTTGAATTAGTTCTGCTATTCATTTTTGACAGACATTTAAAATTGACAGCAATTTTTTTTTCTGGATCACCTTTTGTTTATGACTTGTTTTAGCGACCATAGACATGAAAATATTCCACAGGTCAGTGTAATACAAATTAATAATTAATCAACCTTTATTGAGTATTGGAAAATATGTAGTGAAATGGTCACGGTTTTTATTATTGAGCCCAACGGTTTTCTTACTTCAATCATTCATCATCTGTTTAGCCTTTTCCCAACTATGTTGGGGTCGGCTTCCAGTCTAACCGGATGCAGCTGAATATCAGTATTTTAGAAGGAGCGACTACCTATCTGACATCCACAACCCAGTTAGCACTGGGTAAAGCGATACCCCTTGGTAAGACTAGTTGTTAGATTTTCGGGCTACTGATGACGTGTAACGACTGTCAAAGATTTAAAGATGATAGACGGGACCATCGGCTAACGAGCTTTCCGAGGAGCAGAGGAAACTCGGTATGTAATTGGTGGTTATCCATTCACGGACCAACCTGAAGTTCGACCCGAGTGGCTGTTATTATACATAAGCTCCGCTTACTTCAATCATTACAAAACCTTATTGAAACCCAACTGGCTGAAAACTATACCATCAAACTTTTTAAAATAAAAAAACATAGATTTTTTTTTCATCACCTTTTTTCGAAGGGTTACCGCCGGTTTTACTTTATGTTCCTGCTAAAAAGAGGTTGTGTCCTTTTTATTATAAATTTTTGATAAACTTTTATTTTACTGGCCTTGTTACTTAGTTGCTTATAGTTAGTATGTATTGGTCAAATCTTGGAACTGAATTTCAAACCAGTTCCCCTCAACCGATTGAGCTGAAATTGTGCACACACCTTTGGTCCTGGTGACAATACGTTTTTATGACAGACCTGACTTGATCCTGCTGCCAGGATCGCCTCCTACGGAGACCACCACAAGGACACGAAACTTTTGTTATACACGTTCAATGTTGATAGATAAACCTAATTTACTTGTTTTAACTTTAATAACAAATTGTTTTTTTTTTAAAGTTGAATTCCTTACATCAACCTTTTTAACGCAGGACAAAGTTGGTTTGAAAACCAAGGTCAAATGACGTCACAACAAAAATTAGAAGACGTGACATCTACCAACTCGCACTGAGCCTGCGTGGTGGATCAAAGCTCATTCTCTCTCACATAGGGAAGATCTATATCCCAGCAGGGACATTATAGGCTGATTATGCTTACGATAACGCCATGGCATTATTTGATTTAACTGCAGTGTTTTAATCAAATCATGCCATGGCGTTCATTGTGACATAACTTGGAAAATTATGAAGATAACTGCACTACTTAGTATCAATTAAGCCATTTGTTTTACGAACACAATGTGTATTAGAATGAGCTACACAAGGTAGCTTTATTATTCATAACAACTCATGAAGCTCTCGCTCTGCTAATAAACTCGTTTTACTAATACTGACCCATTATAGATGGTCCTGAGGGTAATGGTGAAGTATTGGCATAATCACCACGCTTAGTCGAACGCAGTATGTTGTCTCCACCCGAGGAATATATAGTACAATAAGGATCAATATTTTAAGGGAAACTCCTCTGAATAGGTGTCGCACAGGGTGTAAACAGACCCTTCACGAAACCTTCAACCAAGCATTCTGTACATCAAACTAATATAATACTGCGCAAAATTATTGTTGGGAAACGACTTTTTTTGGTGTGAAAAATCACGGTTTTCGGTAGCGCTCAATGAAACGTACACACGCAGGGGGTACATGGGTCATAGAGGTATTTAAAGTGAAGTTAACTTTTTAACTTCACTTTAAATACCTCGTATTTTTTTTTAAAGTGTGTAAAAGTTGGAACTTTGACCTTTGAACTGTCCCAGGTATGGTCCAGAACAAAAAAAAAGTATTGCAACGACAAGAAAAACAAATGCTTTCGGCTTCGTTAAGGGTGTCCCTTTATAGAGAACTAGCATCCCGTCTCGGCTTCCCAAGAGAGGACTTTTTTTTTTAAATGTTACTGTTACTCTGGGACAATGTAGCATTCTAATGGTGAAAGAATTTATGAAATCGGTTCAGTAGTTTTTGAGTTTATTCGTTACAAACATACAAATCTTTTCTCTTTATAATATTATTGTAGATATCAGTAATGCCAAAAATCTTTACTATGCCTATTTTAGGACGACTAAGTAACAGTATGCTCAACAATAAATTACATGTTTATTTATTTTTTACATTATTTCAAACGACATACACTACAAAAACTGAAATTTGAAATGTCTATTAAATTTAGGAAGTCATCACGCTAAGTTTTAGAAACAAAAACAATTTGTATATGTATACAAGATAAGTATACAGGTTCAGGCTTGGATGTACCTATAATTTATAGAAAACAAAATTAACGAGCAGTAAAAATAACTTAGGAAGAATTAAGGAAAACTAAATAGGTACATGCAGTATAAGGAAGTGAAAGAAATAGCGAATAAAAGTCGAGCAAACCAAAACTACGGGAAATAAAGAAGAGCTGTTGAAAAGTTGTTTATGAAGCGACTACCTGTATCGATATAGATATAAGGTATGTATCTTATAGTTGTGTGGTAATCGGTTGTCGTGGGCATGTGATTTTATTTATTTTATTTATTTGGTTCACCAACAATTGAGGATTGGCTAAATAATAATAGCCGCTTGGGTCGATCTTTAGGTTAAGCCGTGCTTGCCTAGGTTGGTCTGTGGATGGGTGACCACCCATTACATACCGAGTTTCCTCCGTGCCTCGGAAAGCACGTTAAGCCGTTGAACCCTGCTGTCATTTGTAGATCTTTGACAGTCGTTACAGGTAGTCAGTGGCCCAAAAAGTCTGACAACCAGTCTTACCAAGTGGTATCGTATTACCCAGTACTAACTAAGTTGTGGAGGTCAGATAGGTAGTCGCTCCATGTAAAATACTGGTATTCAGCTGCATCCGGTTGGACTGGAAGCCGACCCCAACATGGTTGGGAAAAGGCTAGGCAGATGATGGTCCACCAACAATTGTATGTACTGGTATAAGCAAATGAAACAGAAGCAACAAATCAGAATAAAGTGTAACAATCACCTAAAGGTAAACTCTGAATGCACACCAAACATTGTCGTAACTTACAAAAAAATAGAAATAAAAAGTGATGCGGAGGAATGAGGAAAATGTGTTTAGAGTATGAATGTGGATGGGTCTAAGAGTAGAGGAAGACCAAAGAAACGATAGATGGACTGTGTGATAGATGATATAGCAAGAAAATTATTGTATTGTATTGTATAACGGGCTGGTGTCCGCAACTCCACGTCAATGCACGTCAATTTTTCCCAATTATGTTGGGGTCGGCTTCCAGTCTAACCGGATGTAGCTGAATACCTGTATTTTACATGGAGCGACTGCCTATTTGACCTCCACCTCCCAGTAAGGTACTAAGCAATACGACACCTTTTGGCAACACTGGTTGTCAGACTTTGGGGCCACTTTTGGGGACTGACAACCTGTAACGACTGTCAAAGATCTACAAATGACAGCCGGGACCAACGGCTTAACGTACTTTCCGAGGCACGGAGGAACGTCGGCATGTAATGGGTAGTCACCCATCCACGGACCAACCTAGGCAAGCTCGGCTTAACCTAAAGATCGACCCGAGCGGCTGTTATTATTTAGCCACGAATAATACACATGCTTAAATACAAACAAAATGCAGGCGTGATTTTTGTTTGCTAGATAGATATAGGGGTCAGCTAACAATTTTCACGCATTTTGATGTGAAATCAGACTTATTTGATTTGACCATTGGCATTTATATACCAACAAAGCCATGCTGGAAAGTATATGTGCAGCATTTTTCAATAATAACGAGAGTACTTCATACAAAAGCAATAATAAAAATGATTTAGCAAGTATACCTATGTCTATTAGTACAAGCTTCTGCCTGCGGCATCGTCTGCGTCGAGGAAGCATAGCATATTGCATTCAGTAGTAGTGTATCTTTCTATCAGTGGTTTCTTTTTATCTGATTAGTAGTTTCCGGGACTACCTCCCACATCAAAACCTAACTTTTTTTATAGATTTGCTACAGATCTTCAAGCGTTGCGTAACGTTCAGAAGTCTGCTTGCTTTAATTAAAAAAGGCTTGCCTTCAACATGAGATGAGTAAGTAGTAAACAGCTTTGAAGATACAGAAAATATTGATTAATAATCTGTGTTTACCATAAATTGTTTTGATATTTGTAAACATCATCCTTTAGCGTTATTCACCCATAGAAAACCTTTTTATGTACAGGCGCCAGCACAACAAGGTACCCGAAACTGTCAAATTTTCCCAACCAACTATAAACCTAATGCTTTAGACGATGAAGTTGAAAATCTGTTAAAGAAATTTGACATATTGTAGAAGCTTGATGTGCTGGCGTGTGTACAAAGTACTCTTGAATACCATGACTTTTTGTCACAAAGATTAATTAAAACATTGAAGCAACAGCACAGGCCCACGTTCAATATTACAGAGAATAGCGGCCATATCTATAAATGAACCGTATGGTTTCCGTGGTTGACCGGACCGTTTGTTTGATGGTAGTAGCTATATCGTGAAGTATATCTATATGTATCTACTCTATGTCATATTGCTACTGAATGGCCGGTTCATGATGTGTTTACTATCTATGATTCATCGTATGACGTTATCCAGTATGGCCGTTATGGGAAAAATACTTTCAGATATGTATTCTAAAGGTTCATCAACTGTTGTGACAATTATTAGTCATTTCAATTAGCAGCTAACTCAATTTGTATTTCTTCTTTGTTGCTATACACAAATAAAACGTTGACACACGACCCAGACACTGCAATAACTTTTCCAAGAATATTTTTTTCTTAGTAACTACCGGCCATTACCGGTGAATCGAATCATTTATGACAGCAATCATTCACGTTTCCCTGAATTTAATTGGTCGGTTTTGTGCGACAGTATCCGGAGCACCGATCTGCGTTATCTCGGTGAGGGATTAACCAGTTCCACCCTAGTTAGAGCCTCCTCCTCAAGCACTACACTAGTGACAGGGGCGTGTATCTGGCGCCCGCATTAACCCTGCATTAACACACAATATATTATATCTGAGAGTGTATGGATCTTGACATCCTACGTATTTATGAAGAGACTCCTACATTATAGCTGTAGACTGGTAATAAATTGTCATAACACCGCTTTATGGTAGGATGAATGAATATTGGATAGATATGGGAGTTTTTTTTTCATGATTTTGCATGTGATGATAATATTATGGATGTCATGTGCATTTTGCTATTTGTTTATAATAGTTATGTAAGTACTTATACGCATTAAGTTCCAACTATTGCCTGCGCCTATAACAATATGAACCATGTTCCTAAATGTATTAATGTTCGTATACATTATCCAATTGCTGGTAGTCTGTAGGTTTTCATCGGCAGACACACAGTAATGGCGTGGCTGCGGCCGCCTGTCAGCCGCACTACGCGCTGACAAATGGTCGGGCGGCGGATCCATCACCCACACTGACACCAGCCAGCCTCCACGCGACCTCCAGCTCTGCCCGCACTATACTTAGGTTAAGAAACGTGTCTTGCCCAACTGGATCGATACACGCATATAATCGTCTATCCGGGGGAGTTTTCACGCAATGAGCTAGTGGTTTAGCACTACTATGATCGTTTATAAAGAACTGAAATTGAATCGTAATAAGCATGATAAGTCTTCTTTATTTCAGGATAAATCCACACATCGACATCCTTTGGATAACGAGCATTTATTACTTTTTTGAACCATAAACACTTCAGTCTACATAGATCAGTTAACTTCAATGATGACTACGATTGGTTCCATTGTTGCTGCGAGCACTGTAAACGCATCTACACATGGGAACAGACACAGGCTGGTGGGCGCAAGGTGTCGTCTCGTGGTGACACTCACCTGGCACTCGTGACACGTGTGCACGGAGTAGGGCTGGTCGCAATCGTATCTTCTGAGGATGTCGACGAAATCGCAGTGCACGCGCGCAACCATAGCGTCGAGACCGAGGAGGTCGTGCAGCGCGCGCTCGCAACGCTCCCCGCCGGCGAGCACGTCGGCGCGCGCGCCGCGGTCCAGCGCGGACGCGGGCGAGCGCTCGCAGCACGCGCGCAGCCGCAGCTCGGCGAGGCGCCGCGCGCGTGCACCGACACCCAGCGCGCACAGGTGCGGCACGTCGCGCTCCGTAAGCGCGTCGGGCGCGCCGCCGCCGCCGCCGCACGCCGCGCCCCCGCACTCGCGCACGCTGCCCGCGCCCTCCTCCTCCAGGTCGCACGCGCTCAGCCAGGGGTTGAGGCGCGCGAGCGGACTCACGGCCAAGCCCGCGGCCGCCATCAGCAGCAGCAGCAGCAGCGGCGGCGCTCGCATGGCGGGGGCGGCGCCGCTAGCGGGGGCCGGCCCGCCGGGCGCGGCGCTGCCTCATACCGCATCGCGCATGGCGACCTACTCGCGCGGCCCGGGCCGCGGGGCCGCCGCGCGTGGTGGGCGCGCCGCCATGTCGCTCGCTCGCCGCTCGACTGACTCCCCCCGGGCGCGCATCGATCGCCCCGCGCCCCGCTCCCGCCTCTGCGCGCGCCCGCAAAGCCTCCGCTACCGTTATGTAATGGTGCGCGCGCACCCTTAGGTCCCGCCCGCCGCCGCAACTGCCCTCTCGCGACGATCATAATTTTCCGCCCGCCCAACAGCGAGCTACTAAGCATTGGTAGCAACTGTTAACATGAAGTACCCATAGATGGCGTTACCTAGTTTTAAGTAACTTTTATCGTTTTAATGGATCAGTTGAGAAACTATTAGATATTTTTCCCAATCTGTTTCATCATTTTTAATTTCAATGCTACGTTACGTGACCGTAGAATCAATACCTAAGGTTATCACTGTCCAATTCGTGCTATCCATTAGGTAATATCTGTACCCTACCATAAACAAGTTTGGCACATACTTCAGTAATTCTAATTGACGCAAAAAAATATGACTGAAAGTCTGAATGTAATAAAATTCTACACCACACAAGCGAATGTAAGGGTCTCTTCACACCCTCCGGTTGCTGCGCGGATAGCCGTGTACGAAAGTTTATCTTTACCCATTGTATACTTCGCAGTCGGATAGCAGCCAGCTGTCGAATCATTTATTAACATCCTCGTTGTTGTCTCTGCTCGAAAGAACACATTGCGATGATGATCCATCATTGTGCCTGTCAAAATCCAATGGTCCCTATCGTAGCAGTGGGAGGTTGACTTTTCTCCAACTTCAGCATCATCACACGAACTGACAGGTCGTAAACACGAGTGTTCATTTTTCCAGAAACAGATCGTCAGTGATTGGGTTGGGTGAATGAATCATACACAGATGCGGATATTTTGCAACCCGTACATACGTGTACGGGGTACCCAATAATTACATATGGGCCACATCCAGTTAAAATCCTGGATTAATGAAAGGAACCATGCGCTGGTGGCGACTTTAACAATGATATTAACAGCAATACTGACTGGTTTCTCAGCTAAGTTCTCAAACACTACCTAAACTTGAAAATTGTATTTTTTTCCTTTCTGATTTAAGTCTTCGACATTAATAATCTTTTCACATTTCGACATAATTTGACAGATAGCGTATGTACCTATCCCCAGTAGACTCATGTTTAAAAAAACCGCATCCAAATCGGTTCACTAGTTTAAGAGCTACGGTGAAAAGACAGACGCACACCCACATAGCGGTCAAACTTATAACACCCCTCTTTTTGCGTTGGGGGTTAAAAAACGGCCATTGATCATAATGTCTTGTGACATTGACGTATTTTTTTTTTTCGATTTTAGTTCTTTCAGCGACCATGACTTTTTTTTTAATGTAGCATCCGCCTTATTGAATTTGTTAATAACGAATCGATAGACAACTAATTCCAAAAAACCGGTACATCAGTTTAGGCGCTACGATGGAAAATAAAAATGTTACATACATACATACATAAATTAATAACCCTTCCTTTTGAATTTACCGTAGTCGAGTAACAAGTTCAGCAGGGGTAAGCAGTACCCCACAGGAGACTGGCGGTTACCATAAACTATCAGCCGTTGTCACATAGCTTAGTTTAAAAGGATGCTCGATAGTTTTCTAGATGCGGAAAACGCACAATTTCAAGAGCATACACAAAAAGGCAAGGGAAATGCAAGGAGGGAAAGCTGCAGAACAGGGAGACTGGTTTATGAATTTAACATCTTACGGCTAAAACGTCATCATATCCTAGAGCTAGAAGACCGGCAGTAGCTCTGGGCAGCAGATGAGTAGATGATTCCATTGGGAAGCCACTCCGCATGCCAGCATCACAGAACGGATTTGCTCATAGTCCTTAGGGCTGATTGCAAATAAAAGAAGAAAAAAAAAAAAAATTCTTACGGCATTTCATACAAACTTTCAAGTGATTTTTTTTCGAAATGACTGAACCGATTTTAACGAAACTTCGTACGCATAAGCAGTATAAGTCTAAAAACTTGACAGAGAACTTTTCGAAATGTCTTTAAAAAAAAAAAGATAATTAAATTTCGAAAAAAAATACCTTGAAAGTTTTTATGTAATACCGTAACACGTTAACGCTCAACCACAAGAAATCCCCAAGTGCAGATGAAAATGATACCTCAATTTATAGTTCAGTGCTATAACGCAGTTTGGGAACGTCCGACACGCACCATGAATAACTAATGATAGTCTAATGGTAAGCATATTAGGGTAGCCCTTTCCCAAGAAGGTAATCCGTAATGACAGTGATAGCTACATACAATTCCCTCACAACAGTGACGTTCAACTATAATCACCAAGTAGGGTCATTGCATGAGGATTGTGTTTAGTGAAAGTGTTATGTACCTGGTCAACTGCGTTCTGTTTTTAACATTAGGTAGGGAGGTATGTATTTTTTAGACAGACACCGTGGTATCTTTCTGTTCCTTTCTTATTTACTTTGATTGGTGTGTACATAAATTATTAAATTAAATAAACAAATCAGAAATCATTAAATGAAAATATCTGCTAATTTTGAATTTCTGATATTTCCAAAGTATGTTCAAAACTAACCTCGATTTTTTGAAGGCCGTAAATATTCAAATATATTCTCGAAAAAGTAGAATGTAGGCAACTGAACATTACAATGATATGATGACTAGGTCTTTCCTTTATTTTTTTGCTTTGTAAACATAAAATGCCAAACTGGACACACTTAGCTGATTTCAAAAGCGATTGTGCAACCCTACGCCATTCGAGTGCACGTCTTCGGCTCATCGCCTTCAAAGAAATCACGAAGCGCGACGGTTGTCAAGCGCCTGAGTAAAAAATATCTCAATAACGGTAGCAACTTCAAATGAAGCCAATGCACTGAGGACCGATCTCGCTTATTTTATTTCGTTCATTGTATTAAAATAAAGAGCTAAGATAAAACATTTCGACTCAAAGTTTCCTTGTGGGTGGTCCAGTTTTGATGTCAATTGTTAAATGCCTGCGCATACCATATAGGTAAGTTTAACGATCCATTCCGCATCAACAATGCTGGCGCTAGACAATACCCGACAAATCCCGTGCAGTTGCCAACTGGTGCGGTCCCTCCTGTGATGTGACATACGGATAAACATAGGCTTTGTTAAAATTGAATGGCGCATTAATTGCTATTGTAATTAGGCGGTAAACGTGTAAGTTTATACGACGTAAACAACAAGTTACGTGACGACACATCTTCCATCTCTCTCGTTGGTCAGAGATCGCGGGAGGTCTCTGTCCCTCCGTCGTGACGTAACGCGCCCGCGCACTCTTTGAGTGCATTCACTCACAGCGTAAACCGCGCAAGATCACAACGTAGACCGTTCTAACAAGATTTTTTTTCGTTTGTGTTAAATAAACAGGATTGTTACATTGAGAACGTTGATCCCTGTACAAAGACTGTAACAGTTCATAAGTGTTGTGCGACGGTACTATTGGAATAAGGGATTAAGAAATCGGCCGAAGGTTAAATTTCATCACACTATGGACGCCACAAGTAAGTAAACTGGTTTTAGAGATATACAGCACCTACCGTAAAAACCCGAACTCAATTTCAATCGTTCAAAAACAAAGAGGAAGATATTCAATAAAACTGATCCTCGTTATGCTGTAGACCACTAAAATATGCGTTAACTTTTAGCTAATAAATGGTTCTACTGTTTATGAACCAGTCGCAATTAGAAAATGCTTTAAAAATCTTCTCTAATCATATCCTTTGTCACTGTAAACAAACTCTTATCATCCATAGAAAACAATCTCAGGTCATGCACCAAATACCCACCATATTTTTTTTTAATGTTCGTCCTTTCGTAGTATTGTTTCTTTTTTTAAAAGATTTATACTTAGGTACTTTACGTAAAAATAAAAAAAAATATTTACAACAAAAACAAATTCGCGAGTAATCAGTACTTACTTAATCATTGTTCAGTACGTAGCTAATGTCGGAATAATGAGCTCTATTAAATCGCACATTTATTGCTTATAATTCTAGACAGCCCCAGTTATCGCTTTCCGTTTGCGAAGCCTTGTAGCGGTGTAGCTGTCTGTAGTCACGCCCTGAATATCGCCAGTTGTAATTTCATCATAACCGTCCCCAGCTGACGGAGCTAAAACGAACAATATTGGACGTACGGACAATACAAAAGTTTATCATCACATTCACATTAACCTCGTCGTACATGTTAATCACGCATATTTTAGTCATTGTAGTTTCTGCTTCCTATAAGTATCGGCCTCTAAGAAGGACAATAACGTCCCAGCAAATGGATTAATTTATGTTAATGGGTAATTGTGAATCACAGAATGTTTTCCTTACACTTTCATGATTTAGGTAAATTTATAAAAAACAAGTCAATAACAAAGTTGAGTAAGTGAAAGAAGACACCTACCTACAGTCAGTCAAAGCCAACAATAGCTCCTCCTCAAAGGTCTCATGTAAAAAATATCGAAGTGGTTAAACACGCACGACACGAAAGAACTCCTCTAAAATCTCAATTTTTGTAAAATCACGACTTATAAATCGATTAGTTTGAACCGTCTCGCATTCATGAATTGTATAATAAATCCTATGACTCATTCAGTGAGTGGATTAGAGGACGAAAATGCTACTTAGCTAAGCAACAAACTTATAAATATATATAAATATATATATTTATAAGTTTGTGGTATAAATTCAAGATATCCTTTTAGCACCAACACCTATTTTGGATTTAGCTTATCCCAATGTTAACGCGATGAGTAATAATTTGTTAAGCTAAAAAATGGACAAGCTCTGCATTAGAAAATGTAACTTGACCCGAATAGCACGCCATTTGCATGACTTGCGTCACATTCGTCTCCCAGTTATGTTTGTATAACTCATGATTCGTCCGCTCAACACGAATACCGCAAGAATCATTTCGCAAAATAGAATATGACAACAGAACTTTATTTTATGTTTCAGTGGAAAACAAGATGGGTCTCCCGCCACCATACGAACAGACGAGGCCTAATCCTGCACCGCCACCATCGTACTTCGGCGACAACCCTCCGCCGCCGCCAGGCTTTGTAGCCCCGACCCCAGGGCCGCGTACCACCGTCATAACGTCACCGCCAGCCCTGCCGGGAACCCGCCCAGCCAAGATGGGCCCTGGACCCACAGGCACCAACTGCCCAACATGCAACAAATCCATCGTGTCCACAGTTGAATATGTCCCCAACAACCGCACACACATTGTTTCAGCAGCGCTATGCGTTTTAGCTGGGTAAGCTAGAATATATGTTATTTAACGATAAGATAAGATAATGTATTCCCTATTCACATAACAAGAACAACTACTGTATTCAAATAGGTATCCGTCAATATTATTCGTATGTTTGAGGTCAACTGATAAAGAACCGACTCTTTCTAGTTCCATCAGATTTTTCAACTGGCGACATTTTGGATTCTAAATTCAAAACAACTTCTGTTTTTATCGCAAATCATGTGTTCATGACGCAAAGAACTAGTTTTCGGTCGACACGTTTCGTAACTAGTTTCCGTACTTGTATGACTAATAGTTATTAATTCATTAGAAACGTTGTTTTATGTATTAGGTGCTACAGCATTGTTACTAAACTAAAATGACTAAGTAATAGCAATTTATATCGCAACACCGACTACAAATAGCTGTAAAAAATTAAACTACAGCTACATTAATAAAGATAACGACTACGATCACCTGTTCACAAGGCTAAAGAATCTGGCGATGACGTTGCGTACTGATAAGAAAGACCTAAGATCCTCGTTGGCATCATGGATGTCAACAGTGCCAACATTTCACGGTCATGATCATGATATAAAACAAGGAAAACTAGCCTTAGGGGTAATGATAGTTAAATCCTTTAAGACTAACAAGTAGGTACCTAGGTACCCAAATAATATCTCCTAAGTGTCGCCTGTGAGAAAAATAAGGATAAGATCCAAAAGCCTCTGTAACACTATTACGCATAAATTATAAACTATTCTCTCGGAAAATTCTAATGAAATTGCGCATGTACCTACGCTTTATATGGAGATCAACGCATGTTCTATTAATTAGCGACCAATCATTACAATAGGCAATCCTTATAACGATTCATTACAACCATATATACCTACACTTCGTTCGTAGTTCCAATTAAATGTTGACACTGCCTTTAGAACCAACTAAGTTTAAAATAAGGATTAGCAGCTGTTCTTCTAGCTGCATCATGTAAAACAATTTATTTTTAAGTAGCAATATGATTTATTATCGCTTGTTTTGCATTATTCACAGATGCTGCTGCGGCTGCTTCGTACCGTACTGCATGAGGTCCTGCAAGACCGCCAACCACTACTGTCCCCAGTGCAAGGCATTCATCGGTTCCTATACTCCATCGTGATCTTTATCGTCTTTCTTTTCTCGTATTTCATCAAATCTTCCATATTTTTAAAGGCTTTATTATAAAAAAGTAAGATAAAAATAAGAAGATTGCGTTTTACGTGTCACAACAAAAAATCTCATGTGATTTATCTCAATTCTCATACCTATAGAAAGCAACCCATTCTGCCAGATGGTTTGATGTCAAGTTTCTTGTACTCGAAGACGTATAATAAGTACCTTTTATATTTATAGTTTAATAAATAGCAATAGTCTCATCTGCAGGGCTTTAAAGAAAACAAATCCCAATGGTCTAAAAAAATATATTCATTGTCATTTAACTGGTCAAGTGTTTATATTGGCATCTAAACAATTTTGGTCACTATTTCTATGATAAATTGCGCATATTCCCGCACATATATTTAAAGCACAGATTGGGTCATTATGCAAAATACATAATACTACTTTTTATGATGGCGCGGCATCTAAAATTCCTCAAAAACAAAATGCCTACCACTTCTAAGACGCATTATTTTAAGTTAAATATGAAATAAATAATATGATTATTATGTATTTGATCACATTTTTGACCAAATGCTTGTCGAATTTATAATTTATTTTATGTGCTAGCTATTAAGTATATTTTTTAATGAAAATATAAGTTATTATAAAAACTTTCGCTGAAAATGTCATATAATAAAATGTTGTATATTTAATTCTGTGATATATTTTTCAAGGGTCTTTTATACGATTTCTACCTACTTATAATAAATAAATAATTGTTCAAGAATAATTTATTTCTCCTTAATAGTTACGGAATAAGTACATGTCTTTTCGGCATAGACAGATCCATAAATTAATCAAAGTATTCGACTTACTGAAAACAAGCACTGCCTGCCTGGTGAAATATTTTTATTTTTATAAATTGTAACCTTGTATAAAATAAAAACACATGTTTTCTCTTGCTAATCAGCTAAATATTTAAAAATCTCTATTTATACTGTCACGTTCTGGCTACACTATTCTACACTAACAAAAAACAGATAGGTACCTTTTGGTGTTTCCCCGACTGATTAGGTCTTTCTTTTAGCGACTTTCTAAGTCTACATACATTTTTAGAAACCAAATTTTGTATGCCATCTAAAACCTACTATCGTAAAATTTATAACATCATACCTAACTGTAAAGTCGGCCGGAATCGGCATAGGACTTAAAACAAAAACAAGACTGGCGAAATGTGACTTATACAAATGCACCACACCGCTGCCAACCCCTCTGGGAATACAGACGAGGAATGTGTAAAAATATATTAAGTAGGAACATACGACTAATGAAACTGTAAAACAATAACGGTAGAAACTACCTCACAATATAGTAGATCGCCTGCTATACAAGCCAAGATACCGGCGGCAGTTGGGACAGTAATGTTCCACGTTTTTCCACCTGTTCGTGATGTACGGAAGTATGCAGCAACACAACCACCTGTAAATAGAAAAGGTTTTTTTATTGAATAAATCCAGTTAGGGTATTAAGTAGGAGGGAGTTTTAAATGGATAATGTTGATGATATTGTAGAAGAAGTTAGGAATTTCCGGGTGATGCGACATTAAAACTACACAAACTTTATAAGTTTTTAAACTGACATGGTCACTAACATGATCATCAACACTGAGAACGGGATATTTACCATGTTTACTATAAACGAACAAGATCGAGGGTAAACCGATTTGTATGCAATTAAACACCCACCCGCAATAACTTCAGTTTATGCGTGATTATGGTGCTTGCAACAGCGCCGAAATATCAGGAACTCAAAACAAATATTACACATGGTAAACATCCCGTTCTCAGTGTTAATTAAACAAACTTTGCTATTAGAAAGGCACTTTGAAACTAAAATTTCATGGAAAATATCCCGCAAAGAATTAAGGAAACACTACAAGTAAGAGACTCTGTGATATACTTTTTTCTTTTGTGAGTACCTACGTCACGGTAAATGTATCCTCTACTATCAATCCAATAATTTCTTAACTTAACTTTCTTCGAAACCTTCCTTATATCACTTATCATATCAGTCATCCTTATCCTTAATCATAAGACAAATATTATTGTTCAGGTCGGTAATTACTGTCATCCATACTAATATTATTAATGACGAAGTTTCTCAGCCTGTCTGTCCGTCATCTTTTTGGTTCACGAATAAATAAATTTAAAAAAATCGAGTATGTAGGAGGTTCCAGTACTTGCTTTGATTCGAGCGAGACCAAGAATACCACCCTGAGGTACTCAGTAGCGCTATATAAAATGCTGTTTTTTAGATTATGGTGTGTGCAATAAAAAACAAACGCAGCTTTGATTCAAAAGTTGAGGCAAACTTGACCAAAGGTTTTAAAAGAATAAATTTTAACTTAAACTAGTAAAGTTTATAATTATAGTTATAGGCACATCTTTTGACTTGAAGGTTTTAACCTCAAGGTGTGCATGTAGGTATGATATTGAAACCGAACATGCACAGATGCACGAAATAATTAGAGCGATAGCGAAGGTCTAATAAGGAGGACAGCAGTAATTAAATTAACAGAGTAGTATAACGCCAATGCCTCAATCCTATGTCGAGGGCAATTTGTATTGCACCGATCGCACGGCGTTGAATCGTTTATATCAAGCAGTAACATGAACATGATTATAAGACTGATTGACAGATGTATCTAGATCTATCTAGGTATGAAGTAGCCACCTATTGGGCCTTACGGGTCTAAAAAGTATCAAGAAGAATGACTCACCAAAAGAATATGCCAAGAATCAACGCAATGACGTGCGTCAAATTTGAATTTTTGTAATGCGCTCTTGTCATGACATCTTCGTTGCAGAAGGGGCACCGCATGCCGACTGGCTCGGAGCCGACGTGCAGCAGTTCCATCTCGATACCCGCAGCATTCTCTATCTGATGATACGTGTTGGACTCCACTGCGGAAAACAAACATGTCAGGGAATTAATATGTAGGTACCAATGAGATGACAAGCAACTACAGCAGCAGAAGTAAAAACCCGCAAAATACAACGAATATTATGGGGGGCCCCACAAGTTCCGATTCCCCTACCTAGTACCTACCTACCGCTTACTGTCTTCACGAGTTCGCACTACTTAGACAACCGAGTATATCCCTAAATTACCTGAGGAATTTGAAGCAGTATATCTTACCCATTTTCTGTCATGTTAGTGATATAAATGACTCATAAACATAATAATATGCGAACGGTAGACTATAATATTCATACATTTATTATCTTGTTCCAAGAAAAAAACATGCGGGTTTTGCAACAATTTGGTAGCTATGTAAAAGCGATAAAGAGATAGAGCTCTAAGTCATCATCATTCTCTTGCCCGTATCCCAATTAACTTGCGGTCGGCGCAGCATGTCTTCTTCCATACTTCACTATTACTCGTCACCTCATCAGACACCTCCCTTCTTGCCATATCATCCTTTATACAGTCCATCCATCGTTTCTTTTGTCTTCCTCTACTCTTATTGCCATCCACATTCATCTTCAAAACTTTCCTCAAGAGCTCTTAGTATAAAAACAAAATTTTATTGTTGAAAAATATGTGAGTTGGGTATTGATTACAGCGTATTGTGTAATGCTTAAAAACACCAACATACAGAATAGTAAGAGAAGTAATTATAATCATATTGTAAATAGGTATGTTACCTACACGAAATCCTTATTATATTCTTTTAATGAGACCTAATTAACAGAAAGTAGCAATGATTTTGTGCATGTTTTTCTCGAGGAAAAATAACAAAGAAAATATAAATAATATAACTTACTTGTTGTTTAGAAAATGCGCCGCGAGTGATAACGTTCAAGTGTCACCACTGATAAATCCTCCACGCACACTGTAGGAATGTTTGATTACTATTGTATAAACTACTAATCAAGGAGCGATCTAGCCAAGATTAATTGATAAACACTAATCGTAACTTATTTATATCGCAGCTAATAGTTTTATTCGATCTGGTATTATAATGGTCAACCACAAAGTCTGTGTTCAGAAAATAAGTTGTCACCCAATGATATTTATCAATGAAGCGCCGATATTGGTTATCGAATAGATAACACTCAGGCTATAAATCAGACAGGTCATTCTCTTAGGCACCTAATTACTTTCACGGGTACCTATGTGTTGAATCGAAAGTTCCTGCTTGTGAGCTTTTGACTCGAATATCAAACAGTGTGTCTTTAGAAATTAATGTTTTTAGAAACAAAAAAGAAAGCAAAACAATTAGACAAAAACATGTTAAATATCCCGTTTTCAGTGTTAATAAATTCGATAAAAGCTTACTTAGCTTTACTTCTTTTTATTCTCTTATGTTAATTTAACCCAAGTGAGCTAATAATAATGACCACTGCAGTCTAACATTTAAAATTACTAGAAGTACCCGCTTTCTACACCTCACTTCCTTTGGATGAATCCTTAGTTACATA
The DNA here is from genome assembly GCA_905163415.1 of Noctua fimbriata. Taxonomy (NCBI): domain Eukaryota; kingdom Metazoa; phylum Arthropoda; class Insecta; order Lepidoptera; family Noctuidae; genus Noctua; species Noctua fimbriata. Next base: position 10,089,367 of record LR990922.1, on the reverse strand, counting down.
CCTATCTGTACAAAAAAATACATTCAAATACTATAAAGCCGGGGACGTAAAAATAACAACAAAACTTTTGCACTTATGTATTGGTAAACACAAAAATAACATGATGGTATCTATGAGCACGACTCTACCTCATTTCCGAACGCGGATGCTGTAGGCGCGGCGTCCATTTCCAGTCTAAATTATATACGAGTAATTGAGTATCATGCATGCTAGATTGACGCCAAATCCCCATACATTTTGATTAGTCTCAATAAGATTGCCCCAATTGATTGACCAGATTGATAGTATAAAGTCCCCCTAAAATAAAATTTACTGACCTTATTAGACCAGGGGCTACAATTAAAAAAAAAGTAAACTTTGTCTATTTTTTTTTTTATAACCTGCAATAACAGGATGCTGTCATCTGTTTTTGATATTGACATTTACTGTATTTCTGCTGTCACTCATGTCACTGTCAACAATTTTGTGATGCTGCTGCGACTCGTGTTGTCACGATTATTTATTCAAAAGAAATACAAACAAATCAGACCATTGATGACAATAACTTCAGAAATGTAACAGTCTCTAAATGATTACAACATTATTTTTTTTACTAAAATGAGCAGATAGTTTTAATATTTAACATAAATAACGCAGAATGGACGTAGACCTGCTACGACCAGGCACAGTGCCTATCTCTCCTGATACAATACTTTGGTTTGAATTTCTTCTAGACCCAAATTTACTGAAGAAGCATCTCAGCAAACCCAATCCAGGTAAGAGAATTTATTTACTGCATGTCAACAATAAACAAAATAAGTGACCATAATCTACTGATGTTGACACACCTACGACTGACACAAGTTTTATTATGGACTTAAAAGTATACTTATATTTGGCAAGCACGATTTCTGATTGAATTTCCTAATGACCGCTTGCTGATAAACAATGTTTGGTCTTCTCTGTGTTGCATAGGCTTTCGATCGGTCTTGCATAAAAGCTGGCAAAGACTAGTAATCTACTCCGATCAATGTACTGCAATCAGCCAATTCGAAAAATATTTTGAATATTGATTTGATATATTTGCAGAACCTTCAGCATGTGAATTGATAGAAGAGTTCCTGTCCGTTGATACCAAGAATGGTACCTCCAAGCCTACCAGTGAGCGTGTGGTAGATGCAGATGCCCCACCAACCCCACCACAGGCAACTACCCCTGCACTGGCACAGTTCACAAGGAAACAACTGGCTTTGAAGATCCTTGCTTTGAAAGTTGCTTCAACCTTACATTGGAATTTAGGTGAGGTCTTTTTATTTTATACATAGAATTATATTTGTAAATAAGCCAAAAAACTTATAATTATTACAAAAAATTTAAAGATCTGTTATGGCATTTCCTTAAGAGGAGCATTCATCTGTAATGTAATATTTCAGATTTACTTGATTCTGTAAAAAATCAAATCTTGGATTTTTGATTGTGATTACAGCTGAATGCTTCCAATGAGGGGAGCGCCTTTATATATTACTACTAATGTTTGCTTTCCTCTGCATATTCCAAACTTAAATGAGTAAGTCCCTGGCTTCTTCAGTACCTATTTTATATTTGTGTTTTTAGACTTGTGTTTAAATGCCTACCAGAAATGCACCTATTTTACTACCAATAAATTTGAAATACCTGCTAGAATGGATAAATGCTCACCAAATTGTGTTTCATGAAGTAATGCAGAAAGAATGAAGCTATTTTCCTTTTATTCTATACCATAAAAATATACAAACACCGTTAAAGTTAATTTCAGATCAAATATTTTACATTATCGCTAAATGGATGTTAATAATATTTTATTTCACGACTTTCAATTTTGTCATTTTTGCTGAGACAAAAAAGCGAACGATCAATCGTAATTTCTTTTTTAATACAAATATAATATTGCGTATCCCAAACACATATTACTTGTTTATAGTTTTGTGAATTTGATTAAAATATGAAAACATTGCCAAATAAATATTTCACTCGCAACACATGACTAAGGTATGTAATAAAATGAAAAACTGGTAGGAAAATAAAAAATCAAAAGTAAAATGAAGTTATGATTTATTATAATAAGTATAGGTACTTATAAGATTAATTTGTACTTAAGATTTATCAATGGCACTTTAAGCAAAACAATAGTTATAATCAGTCTATCACAGAAACTTTCTAAAAAACTAAAAAAAGAAAAAAAATATTGAATCAACAGAATTTTTTAGATTTAGCTGGCCGCCCTCTCTTTGTCTTCTCACCAATAGGGATATTCCTGGCTTCAGGAAGTGGTTCTACGTACTTCAGCATGATTGCTAAACCCAGCAAATATTTACAGCAAATGTTTCAAGAATGTAGGACAGTTACATCTACCGGTTAGCCAATCAACACCGTTGATTGGTGTCATTATTTCCCATTAGGCTGTGCGGGTTGCAGGGTCAATAAATAAAGGGAAACGACTGTAATCTTAGTTTGACAATAATATATTTTGGATTCAGGTTGGATAATTTGATTACACTAAAACTGTTTAGACCTTTCATTTTCGGTGTTAATGTTACTGCTTTAGTGAAACAATTTTTGGTGAGCATTTATCCATTTTGGTAAGCAAAAAGAATATAAATACAATATGTACAATTATTCTGATGAGTGTGTATATTTATTTTGAAACTTAAAAGTTGTACTTTAGTCTCCTCGGCATGGAGTGGGTTTAATTTATATGAAGTTAATATATTTTACTTGGTACTTAGTCTTAGGGCCTAAAAATGAGCATTTAAATTGTACCCTTTTATTTTTACTCAATGTTTTTTTTATAAAGCCTAGTAACCTACATATAGTTTGAAGCTATGAACAATAATTCCACAGATATTTTTTCACAAAACATTTTCAGTCAAAATAACAGTTTGCTTAATTCAATTTCAGATATATTTGAGAACAAGCTGCCTCCTCAGATTCAACAACAGTTAATGCAAGATCTGGTGTATATGTCAACTGATGCTGCATTTGCTGTGCCACCTCAGGTAATAAATTAAATTCAATATCAAATCTTGTATTAAGATTGAGATATAGTTTATTATTAATATTGATTGAACAGAATGACGATGATTAAAAGAATGTGATGAGTGTTAATCAGTAATGGGAATAGGTAGAGTTTATTTGCCGAAACTTCAAGAAGGCAAGTAACACGTGGAAACCCGCCCCTCCCTCGCACCCTCCATAAACATTAATATTTACCAATAAACATTTTTCTTTTTATTTACCAATAAACATTTTTCCTTTTCTTTACTTTTAATTAAGAAAAAAAAGTTTATTTGTCCCAAAAGCAGTTACATAGATTATAAATGAGACGTCCGCAGTAAGTAATTAATAATACTTGTGTTGGGACTATCTCCCTCTTTCCCTTAATTATTATCAACATTGAGACTATTGCACAAATTATTACAAAAGGTGACTAAAAATTAAATTTAAGAACAAAAAATTAACGGTATTTAGTGGTTGATGGATGTCGTGTATTATTGTGTCTGAGTTGCGGTAAAGCATTGCTGACCAACTGGCATTGCATCTTTTATTAACCCTCCCTTTTCTATACTTTACACCCTATTCTCCATAACCCCAAAAGTAAATGAAACTAATTAGCAGCTTTTTGTGTAACTGTAGTTGTATGCCTTTGTGAAACTTTCTGTGTGTCTTGTTTTTAAACAGGGTTTGTATTGTTGTGTGCGTGTGTGTATGTGTTTGTGTGTGTGTATGTGTTTGTGTGTGTGTATGTGTTTGTGTGTGTATGTGTTTGTGTGTGTGTGTGTGTATGTGTTTGTGTGTGTGTGTGTGTATGTCTTCTTTGAAGTGCCGATGTGTTCGAAGTAATTTATAGATTATACTCGGTTAATTTAACAGCTTCGTTACGGAACTTAAAAATAATTCTGGGATTTTCTGTGAGATATTTATCGACAATGTAACTTACTTCCCTGAAGTTTAAGCAAATAAACTCTGCCTCTTCTGATCTCTGGTGATATTATTAAATCACTTATTTGTTTTGCATGCTCCAATTCTGTTTCTGAATGTACACTGTTATAATGTAGGTTGACTAAGTTTTCTCTAGCCTGATCACAAGCCATCTGGTTGCTACTACACTACTTGTTAAAGTTACATAATATTCCTTGGAATTCAATGAAAAGTAAATCTCGTTCCTCAGGAAATACCAGCAGAGTTGCTGCAGCAGCCCCAGGTCCAGTTTGCTTTGGCTTTATACCACAGATGGATAGTCAGGTTCCCCGTGAAGGCAGCACTCTATGCCAAGTCAAACAAAATGTCTTATATCCACACGTAAGTACCTATTGTTTCATATTATGTATTTGTTCTATGTATGTGTCAGGTGTGTGGAAAATGTGGACAACCAAATGGTTTAGAAACAACTATTGAATTATTTTTTCTACCACAAATCTGATAACTGATTACCATTTTAAGTGTTATATACCGATTTATTATTTCTCCTCTTCATAACACGAACTCCTTTTGTTCTAACAGACCGGGCATGCAAACGGACAGTGCATACACTCCTATAAACCAATACTTTGAAAAAATCTTGCGAATGTGCGAAACCTCTCGCTTGCATAGTATTTTGTTCTTAGATGAGATATTATCATATTATGAACCAACATTAAGCACTGGTCGCAAAGAATCGAAAAAGATGAAAGTCCCTGTCAGTGAAACTTTTGTACATCTCACTGAAGACTCATGTGATATGAACCATAACTGGAATGCTGGTGGACTTGTGATCAGCCAGCATGAATTTGCAATGCAAATTCATTTTGACCTTTGTTGCAATTATTTCTTCTATGGCCAACATAGTTTGGCCAAGAAACACATACTGGGCTGCAGAGAAAACTCAAATCTGCTCGAGAGAGAAACGTCAATCTATGGATATGGTCCACACAGAGTGATGCCCTGGGGCGAATTTTACTATGCAAGCATGGCAAAAGATGATATCTTAGGATACATAAGAGCATTGAATTTGGGCTATGAATTGTTAAACGAGGAACCTTCATTGTTACAAAAACTTCAAGACTCCATAGCAAATCATTACACGGGGATCATCGGAGTTCTACAAGCTGACAACTTGACACGAGAGATCCCAATGATTCACAGACAAGTTGCGGAGCTTGACATTCAAGGGTCTGCTTCAAGTGGAGCCTTTACGGTAGCTCGTGATCTCCTGAACAGAGTATCGGCGCTCAATGCCGTCAGATACGCCTTAGAGGGTGGACTGCCGTCTACTCATCAAGACTTCCTGAACAAATTCAAAACAGTTGGCATCAAGTTCTTTGATCTTTTGTTCTGGGCACTCGCCCCTGTTTTAATGTCCGACTTATCAGAGGCCGACTGGGAAAATTTGAGAACGTTTTATCTACACTTAGCTACATCGCAGTGTAGACTCCCAATTGATAGAATCGATGAATATTTGAAAAAGCACATTGGTGAATCTGCAGAGATCATAAGAAAGAAGTTAGTTTCTGATGAGCAATTAAACACCATTGTCAATGATCCCGTCAACATTGACGACGAAAATATGGATATTCCACGAGAATTACTTACAGACGACTGGGAGACACCTGATTTTGAATTTAAGTCTGTGCCAGAGTTAGAGATGGGTAGACTGAAGAAGCGTCTGGTTGAAGCTTCGACGGCGGACGAAGTTCGAATGTGTTTGGTGAAGTTGGCGATGATGGCGACAGCAACGCCTCTGTGGAAGATCAGCCCGTCTTGGAAACCAGCTGGAGATTTGTGTAATGCCTTGATGTCTTTACCGAGAGGATTTTTGCAAGATTTTGGTTACGTGGTCTCTGGGGCAGCGCGAGCGAGAGCGGAAGCGGGGTGCTCCCGCGCAGCTTTATCATTACTCTCTGTACTAGAGGGCGAGGCTCGCAGCCAACTGGGCGGTGGAAGTGACCCCAACCTTTATCGCTTGTGTCGTCAGCTGTCCTGGGAGGTGTTGCTGCTACAAATTAATGTAGTGTTGAGCGAATGGCCACACCACCGAATCAATTTGTCAGCGTTGGCAAACAAATGCAAAGCTTGTATCGCTGCTATCAACTCTAATGATGGCGTTGTTCCTAGACCACAGGTGAGAGAGACTGAATCTATTTATTTTCGACAACGTTATATTATTACTACTAGGTACCCGCCCCGGCTTCGCACGGGTGCAATATACATATAAAACTTCCTCTTGAATCACTCTATCTATTGCTGAAAACTGCGTTTAAATCCGTTACGTAGTTTTAAAGATCTAAGCATACATAGGGACAGACAGACAGCGGGAAGCGACTTTGTTTTATACTATGTAGTGATTATATATTCTGGGTTATCACTACAAGCAGAGTGCTCATTGAGAACACTTGGGGCCTTGTCATGAGCTAACTTCGACTGTAACTTAGCTAACTTCTAACTTTATTAAACCTCTAAAGGGGATGAATTTTCAAAAATCCTTCGTTATATTACAAGTTCAATTTGTGCTTCTACTCAAAAGTTTTGGCTGTGCTTTGTGTTTTCAATGTCAGTAAATTAATCAATTTTAGATTTTGACGGAATAGATTTTCCTGGTTTTAAATCAATAACTTCTGTTTAACCGCAGTTAATCGAAGCTTGTTGGATATGTCTGCTAAACTCGTGTGAGTGGGAAGGAGTGGGGGGCACGACAGGGCCGGGCGAAGTCGCCGCCGCTCTCTGTGCCGCCTGCTTCGAGCTGCAACGAGGGAAAGCCACTCGGAAGTTCCCCAGACCGCTGTGGGATTACGGTATGTGATATGTTCCCTAGGAGAAATATACTTACTGTAAATACAACTACTTAGTAGTAGTTGCATTCGGAAAGTAGAATCATGAAAAACTAAGTTCTAGCTGGCGAAACATTTATGCGTTATAATTGTGGCTTTTCACGATCGTGCGTCAATCCCGTGGGATTTAAACCTTATTTCTTTACTCATTAAAGTTTATGACTTGCGCTCTAGATTTGTTTGTTCGTCCTTCGTTTTGTTTTAGTTAAGTTTCCTTCAAATCATTTGTTTTGCAATAAAGAGTATCTGTTATATCTATCATTATATTCCCTCTCTTTCAGTCCTGGCAATATACTGCACCGGCCCCGCCCCAGTGAAGAGGTCGGCAGGTGGAAACCCTACACATGCCCGCGAGGCACCCGGCATCGCCGAAGCACGAAACGCTTTCAACGGATTTCTGTCTACCCTCAGAGAACCGCTTGCTGTCAGCGTGATGCTCTCACTCCTCGCCAGAATTCACAACGTTCTCATAGATGACAACTCATTAGAACTTGTGGTGGACTATACCAATCTCTGGCCGAATAACATATCGAATGTGAATAACTATAACGCGAAATTCGTGCTGGAATCTCTTACGGATCTTCTTGAAAGGAGCTTGAAGCTGTATCCTTATAATACTTCATGGTAAGTTCAAATTGTTTAAATCAAACAAATTCCCACCAGCGCATTTTTGTACCAACAATGTTTTAACTATTATATGTAATAATATATCTTAGTTACCCAATTTTCTACTAATTTACGGTCACGTTTCATTCTTTATTCATTTAATAGCTTATGAAACTCGTAATATTCGTCATCAGGCTCCGTCTATACGGCGATGTGGAGATGGCCGAGGGTCGTTGGGGCGCAGCCCTACGCCGGTACCTGTGCGGCGCAGCGGCGGGCTCGTGGCACTTCGCCAAGCGCGCGCCCGACGAGCCGAGCATAGCGCGGCGCGCGGCTCGCTGCTGCCAGGCACTCAACGCGCCCACACAGGCCGCTGCGTTGTGCCAGCTGCCTGATGAACCTGACTACACCACCGCCTTCAAGTGCCTTGCAGAAAAGGTAGGTATCTTTTCGTAAAACTATTTGACTGCCATGTGTGGACGGATAGGCTACAATTAAGACCTTTTTGGTCTTTAAAAATGTTTGCAGGATTTAGGACTGGTTTTGGTACAAATTCTTAATTTTTATTTCACAGACGGGCACCGCGGCTGATGCTATGGACGGCTACTACGGCTGCATCTGGGACGGCACACTGCTGGAGGTCGGCGTGGCATTGCACGCGCGGCGCGGGGAAGGAGGGCGGCGTGCACGCGCAGTGCGCGCGGCTGGCGCGCTCGAGCTCAACGCGAACAATAGCGAGGACATCCAGCGGGAAGCGGCCGCCATACGCCGCGCAAGGTTACTGCGTGCGCTCACTAACCAGTACGTCGCGTGAACACTCCTGCGCATACGACTGAACGTATATAATAAGAGTTTTTTTGTGATTAGATTTTAAGTGTAAAATACAAAGATATATCATGAATAATTTGTAGTTTTATTAGGTAATGTCATAAAATAATAATTAAACTCTCGTATATTGACAATAAATGCTTTATTTTAAATTATTAATATAATACATTTAAAACTTGCCATTGATATTGTAGAGCATGTAGGTCCTTTTATAAGTTTTACAAAATGTATAGTACTAAGTTGAATGTATTCTTCATTATAAATATAATGCGCAAATCCATCGGTGCAAAACAAAGTCAATTTTATAGTGCACAAAAGATTCGAATATTTTTTTTTAATTTTAGAACATGCCAGTATGATAAATTGAAACTATAGATAAGTAATACGTGTACTACTAAAAATTATGGCACACCATTCAATTACGTAATGCGTCATATAACTTACAATGAAAACGTATTGCATTTTCATATAAGTCCATATGTATAAAATATACTATAAATTACATATTAATATATTTGTACTATAATCACAAAATATCATAATCATCGTAAGACCGATTCGTTTCAGATTAATATCGCAGAAAGATTTCATCTTCGCCTTTAGGCCAGACATTACAAAATTCAGAGTAAATGGAATAAGATGTAAAGATATTCGTATAGATTATAGACATCCTTATACATACATAATGCAGAGCCAGTCTCAGAACGCGTAAATCAGTCATTTTTCGGTATGAGAGCCAAAAAGTTTTTTTTTTTAACATTTATCACATTTTTGCGCTTCCTTACACCAAAGATTTTATATAATATATAATTATCATTTATAACATCTATATGCTGTACATTACGGAGATATATATTTAATAACAAGTTCTTTGTTGGAATTCATCACCATAAACGGTCATTGACCCAGAAAACCATCTTGCAACGATGTGGATGAAAAAATATCAAAGATGTGTACCTACGTACTTCGCGCAAATTCCGTAGCGTGTTTTTAATCAGTTTATTTTTAGTTGCAGTACATTTGAATCATCCATAACGTACATGAAAAGTTCACTGTATGCGCTTAGAATCTATAAAAATACAAGTGTTTAAAAAGAAAGTAGACATATTATGTGGAGTGTACGTTGTAGGTACCTATTTACTTGACATAAGTGCCGAGGTACCTCTGGCAGTTGGGGCAGTAGTGGTCAGAGTTTTTGGCTGATTCAGCACCATACGGAACACAGCACAAACAACTGTAAATAATAAACAAATAAATTAGATTATAAAGGGTGTAAATAGACTTTTAACATAGCCGAGAGGCACTTGTTCTCTCCATCTTTGCGATCATTTTTTTGTTCTAGACCATACCTGGGAACCTTCTTGTAACGGAGATATTGGGGGTCAAAGTTCCAACTTTTTCATATATTTTTTTTAAATACGAATTTTTAATGTAAGATTTTTACTTTACACACCTCCACGACCTCCGTACTATACAATCCATCCACCAGCACAATGCTTTGAGTGCTTTCCATCGAGTCCTACCGTAAAACGTGATTTTTCACCCCAAAAAAAAAGTCGATTCCCAGCAATCATTTTTGCGTAAAGTTACTTAGTTTGATGTACAGAATGCTTGGTTGACGGATATGTGAAGGGTCTTTTAGACCCTGTATGAACCACGGGGAGTTAGGGTGGATCGAATAGATTTCCCACCCGCACGCAAAATACGCGCTTTGACATGGAGTTGCGGACACCAGCCCGTTAGACAATACCTACAATACAAGAACCTCTCAAATAAGAGTAGATTTTCAATCTTAATTTCATAATGGTTTAAAAAAAACATACGTATTTTTAAATTGCAGTGAAAACTAATCTTTATTGTAGGCGTTATATGTATATATTTTTCTGTAATTGCTTATTCTTAGTCATGAAACGTAGTTTACATACCACAATAGGCCCCAGAGTGCAGCAGCCATATGAGTGCGCGAGGTGGTCGTGAACTTGACTGCAGTCTTGACTGACGCGTGGCAGAACTGACAAGTCGTCACCGTGTTCTCGGGACCCAGCAGCTGTTGCTGTAAAAACTGTACTGTTAGCCCCGACACTACATCAGAATCCACGCACTGGTAACACACAGATTCCTCAAACGGAAAAAGAAAATTAGAGATTCTACTGGGTGTAAAAAGATCCTTAACGAAACCGAAAGGCACTTGATCTCCCCGTCATTGCGATATTTTTTTATTCTGGACCTTTTAGTTACGGAGATATCGGAGGTCAAAGTTCCATCTTCTTCATATTTTTTCTTTACATACATGTTTTTAATGTTATAACTTTTCTTCAAAGACCTCCATGACCCCTGTACTATTCAATGCATCCACCAGCACAATATTTTGAGTGCGTTACATTGAGTCCTACCGGAAAACGTGATTTTCCACAAAAAAAAAGGTTATTTCCCAGTAATATTTTTTACGTAGAGTTACTTAGTTTGATCTTGATGTACAGAATGCTTGGTTGAAGGCTTCGTGAAGGGTCTGTTTACACCTTGTACACAGCCGGGAGGATTTTTGTTGCCGCCTGTCCTGTGCTGAATCATGCCGACCCCAACCTTGTCTACTCCACCAAAGTGGAGCGGAAAGGAGACTTGTGGAAACCGACAAATTAAGTCAGTCGAAATTTACATGGTGTCATCCGTCTCTCTTGACATTGGACGAATCTTGCACATCCCTCCGGTCCGCTCGTCTCCGCTTTGTGGAGTCCGGGTCTTACTACATGTGTGCTTTGGCTTGGACATGTTCCTATCTCCGTCTTGCATTTGTATTTAAACACTTGTGCGGACAGTAGATGGAATAACGCTAAATAAAGTAAAAGTTCTTGCTAAAAAAGTAATTAATGGCAGCGACGAATGTCCAGTATCTGGTGTGACATGATACTGATACTGCTAGCCTGCGTCATCCCACTGCTGGGCAAAGGCCTCTCCCCATGACTTCCAGTTGCTACGATCCAGGGCTAATGTGGGCCACTGGTCGTTTGTTTTGTCAAGTTTGTCCCGCCATCTTCTGCGTGTACAGGAGCGTGATGGGGGGAGGGTGTGACATGGATTGACGAAAAAAAAACATCATTTAAAATAACTCGTTCTAAATTCGTTGACGCGCAGCTCATTTGTATTCATAGCGCCGGCAAGAACTTCTGATGACATTGTATGACTTACCCAATTTCAGACGTATACATATACACTGATATATCTATGTATATATACTGGTATATTTTAACAGTCACCAAGCTCGCTGGCGACGATTTGAGTACTAAATAAAGATTGTGCGTGATTATGCATGATTTTATACAGATATAATTAAGTATCTAAGTTGGTCGTAGCGTAGTTACCAAACTACATCTCAAAAAGAAGGTCTAGTCGTTTTTCAGGATTTTCGAACAAACACCGCACACCGGTGTGTGTTTTAACATTCACGTAGGTACTTTGTAAAGTCCGATCGCTGAATCTAAGATTCACAAAATTGCCTTGGTGTATGTCATCAACAAAACAAATGACCAGTGGCCCACATTAGCCCTGGATCGTAGCAACTGGAAGTCATGGGGAGAGGCCTTTGCCCAGCAGTGGGATGACGCAGGCTAGCAGTTTCAGTATGTCAACATTCACTGGTGTACGTGTATCCGATTCCAGTAAATTTATAAAACAAGGGACTTAGGTCCACCATCAAACTCGGTGGTTGTTGACATGTACCGGTGCCTCTTAACATTCACCAATTTAGGATATTCACAGTAACATGCATACGTAACTATACTGTATGTACCTGAAAGGAAATATTATTTGTAAATAATTACCGCTGGTGCTGCTGGCATTGGCGTGGGCTCCGCCATTTGTTGCACCGCCGGCGCCTTGGGGCTAAACTTCTTAATCTGTAACAAAACAAAATTAAGTATCCGTGTAATTATCCTCTTATACTGGGTACGTATTGGAGACACGTAACATGAAATGTAACATGCATTGATACAAATGCGCCTAGTTGTTGTTACATTTCATGTTACATTGCAAGTCTGAACGACTCATTTGTGTTACAGTTTTCAAGTTACCTACGTTTCACTTTAATAATCTGTACGCAGCATTATTGTGCGTTGCCACTAGCGAAACATTACCAACAGCCCTAAACGTTATGTGATGAGATTTTAGATGTTTTCTTGTGAATGTTTCGCCAATGGAAACGCACAGTTAAAAATATTTTATCATAATATATCGCAATAATTTCGCCTGATTACCCCAAACAGGTAGGAAATAAAGAGATGTACCTATAAAATAATAAATAGAATTAGGTCCTGCCGCATTTCATCTTCACTAGTTATCTTATATTTTACTAGCACCCGCCCCGGCTTCGCACGGGTGCAATATATACATATAAACCTTCCTCTTGAATCACTCTATCTATTAAAAAAAACCGCATCAATCTCCGTAATTTTAAAGACCTAAGCATACATAGGGACAGACAGAGGGAAGTACCATAAATACCTACTTACCTAATACATGGCAGACACTTAGCAAAAATTAAAATATCAAACAGTTACCCAGAGGGGTAAGGGAAGCTATTCTATTCTAAGGATATACCTAACGTCATTTTGTTTGTTAAAATAGATAATGAATTAATGTATCATGTTTTTTTTGGGTTTATTGATAAAGTTCATGAACTTGTTCTCGTAAAAAGTGTCTCTTGCTTAAAACTTCTGTGATAATCATGCTCTCTTCGAGGTAGAACATGCAATGTGTAGAACTACTAAAATTAATTAATTATTAAAAAAGAAACCACTCTATAGGTACTAATATTATGAAGAGGTACAGTTTGTACGTTTGATGTAGGTAGGTACCTAGGGCGTAACCTTCAGAATTATTTATCCGTTTCCTATCATTATTTCCGTAATGGGAAGCTACATTATCTCGCAAGTGTCTTACTTCCCTTGCGATCACGTGATTGAATCCTCGGGCGAGAGATAAATCTACTGAAATATTATGATTCACTACCTGAACTTGGTTCTCGTATTCCGAAGGATACAGAGGAAGTCCGTCGTTTTCCATGGCTGATCTGTAACAAAAAGCAATTAATTAAGATTTTCCTCTTTCTTTGTCGTGTAGTTAGTGCCTAACCATGCTGATTTCTTCACGATGATGTCCTCCACCGAAGCAATTGCTAATTATACAATACGCACATGAATCCGAACAATCGAATTTGGTTTAGATTATGGTAAGTTTTCACGAACTTAAAAGTGGCAGAAGACAACAATCAAACTAGGAGTGCTATTTACATCATGTTTCGGGGCGGTTAAATTTGGCAAAGCCGGGAAAGAACTAGATACCTACGTTCGGGAAAAAGCCGAACGGCTTAACTCGATTTAAGCTGCACCTTTCCAAATATGATTCAGCTAGGTTAGGTGCTGGATGAAGTTTGTCAATAGGCACGGCCCGCACGAGCTCGATTGAAAGCCGAATATGATGTGTAGTAATTGTTTTGTAAGCAAATACTGCCGAAGTGCCGAACCACTGTGTCTAGACTGATTTGACATCATCGGGCGCTTTAAAAGACATATTTAATAGGTTTATCTTCTCGGGCACGGGACGTTATTGTTCGTTGTTTTTAATTAGTGTATATTATTAAAACACGGTGAGTAGCTGCCACAGACAGCCATGTATTCGGCTTCTGTGCTGGACAGAGCCACTGTTTGATGCTTCCTACATTCATGAGAAACAATACATCCTGAATATTTGAAACAGTATCCAGTATAGGATCTTCTATTCACACTATCTGATGCCCAATCTGCATCTACATATCCAACTAAATCTGAATTGTTTTTACATACATTAAACCATAAGATTTTGTAGAACACAAATATTTCAAAACTCTTTTAGCATGTTTCCAATGGTGAAAATTAATGTTTTATTATTTATTAATAATATTGTGGTCTTATTTATTTGGGAACGATTGGTGGGATGCGGCGACATCGACGCACTTGAAACGGCACGTATTTGCTACCAGGGACATAGAAATTTTTCCTCGGTAATTAAGAAAAAACAGCTGCTTCCTACAAAATTGCAATCACGGTCAAAATGTATGGAATGGAACACCTGTTTTTTTTTAATAATCGATGAAAGATTTCATACTGAATACGTGTTACCGGTAACCCTGTTCACTAGTTGACCCGACAGACGTTATCCAGTCTAAATCAAAATTTCCGGGCAACTTTAAGGAACCCTCTTTTTGGGCTTCGCCGCAGTCGGAAAAAAAAGAAACCCGCCACTCAGTTCAACTGTTCTCAAGTGCTGCGCATGCGTTTACCAACAAACAGAATGTATTTATCACGATTTTCGAACCGTTATCAGAACAGATGACTTCCGAGCAGAGGCAGTCATCTGCCAGATACATAGGTAATCACAAAACATCTAGCTTAAATAGAAAAAATAACATTGAAAAAAAAAGCGACTTCAAAACAACACTAAAAATGTTTAAAATAACTTTACTTACGCAGGTCGGTGACTTTGTTTGTTTGTTTCATTGACTTTTTTGCCACCAACTTCCGAAAGTAAATTTATTTTAGAATTTTTTAGTGTTTTTTTGGAAGTCGGTTTTTCGCCTAAATTCTTGTCATGAATTAATTTTTACATTGTTACTAGAAGTTATCAAGGGATCATCTTGTCATCAACATAGTCTAAGAAGAAGAAAAAATACGTAAATAAACAAATTGCTGAACCGATTTTGATGAGACCAATCGGGAAAATTTTAAAAATTTACACATAAAAAAATAATTTTTCAAATCCGTTCATAAATGACGGAGTTATGAGGTAGGTAAAAACATTAAAAAAAACAACCGAAATAAAAACCTCTTTTTCTTGAAGTCGGTTAAACATAATGAATTAAAGATGCAATGTGGTCGATATTGACGCATAATAATTAAATCAATTTATGGAAGTCAATAAAGGAACTAATTATATGAATTACTGGAAAACAATTATGTATTATTTACTCAACGATTACTGCTTATAATATCAGACTGCATGATGTCAGATAACAAATGCATCAACCTAGCAATATCATGATACTGCAATACAAGTAGTAACATGTTTCCACATAAGTAATTCTCACAATGCAAGCAGTGCAGTGCGTGTCCATTTTCATATTAAATATCAATTGGAAACTGCACTAACTTGGGTATGTCCTAAACAATATATATGACCTTAATTGGCGCTGGCCTGGTATTTAATTGTATCGTGTTGTACTTATTTTAATAATCAATTATTGTATTTTATACATATATCTGAGTAATGCTAACCTAGTGGCTTTTTTTTACCTTATCTAACCTTATTCAAATTTTGTTAACATGTGGATAATGTAGTGGGCTGCAATATTGTTAATACTAAATATGTATATTATTGTTATTTGTAAACATTATTGTATATTGTAGCTGTTTATTGGCCCATAATAAATAAAATAAAAATAATATTAACTACCAACATAAAGTAGAAAAACCCTCTTCCCTAAGGTATGGCTGTATATAAGGTCTATCTTTTCATACACGAAATATTTTAAGAGTAACTTCTATAATTCGTAAAGTTGCCATAGCAACGAAAAAAAATATTATCTGAGTGTTTTTTTTTACGAAATTATTACAATTCTAAAATTTTTTGAGACTTTTTGCATAAAACCCATATTCTAACAATGACAGTAGATAAATACGACGTAGTAAACTAGCGTAATGGATGTTCAAAAATAAAGAGCAGTATTAGTAGTAGTATTTATTTTGTGGGTCAAGTAATTTTAAATTATTTATTTTTTATAAAAATATACTCAGATAAAAAAAAAATCCCTTGAAATGGCTTCGTTATAGCCGTTAGATGATTCCCTGAAAATATTTCGTATGAATAGTTACACCTTATATTTTAATTTCACAATTTTCCTATGTTTTTCCTCCTTAAACTTTGACTTTTCTATATTATGCGTATAGGTATCTAGTATGCATATATTTATTTAGTAGGTTTATCTCGTATATCTCAGCAAAACTTGTTCGAATTGTGATGGGGAAAAATTCCTTAATTGCGGCTTTATGTAACTCGCCTGCGCCTACGCGTCTAAAGATTGCACGATTGCACGCCCGTTTTCCTTGCGTGCAATTTACCCGCATCCGGTTTTAATCTCGAGTACAGTCTCCAAGGAGGAAAATGTAGAGATTAGTTAGAATTTGAAATAATGGTACTAACACTTGGAAAAAAAAGTTAGGTGAACGGATCTACAACATATTTTTAATGGTTTTGTCATGATTTAAGAACTCGTGTTTTAATTTAATATTGTAAAACCGAGTACTTCAATTTTTATTTATGTGTGTGTATTTTTAATCAGTAGATGAAGTTAGAAAATGTAGGGAAACCCCGAATACGATTGTAGTACATACTCCATGAATGAAATTTTGTAATTTGTTTGTACATAGAGTAAAAATGTTCAATTTTAACGTTCGTTTGGTAGTTACATAGTCTAAGTATTTGTGTACTCGTACCGGCTGGCAAATATAGGTTTACCTCATTACGCAAATGTGCTAATCCAAACAGTCTGTCCCTGCCATTTTTTTAAGATCGTTCCTACACCTAGGTCCATCAAGCTAGAGCTTGAATATGTATCTTATGTTATTTAAATACAGATAAGTTTCTTATTTTATTAAACGTAACTGTTACAATATGATACGTCTTTATTTTATTCTGGTTTTTGAATATTTTGAGATACAGCCCGCATTTTTATCGAACATTTCGGCCACACATAAAACCTGTTTAAATCAACAGGTAACATCAAAATACAAACAAGCGCTGTAGGTACCTATGTGAGAAAACTGATTCAATCAATCCAATAAGTTACAAATTAATTATCTAACAGCTCATTGCTTCATATAAGCTCGGATTTCCTGAACATATTAAATTGTTGCGTATATTTGAAAAAAGAAATAGAAAATAGGGTTTCAGGATATTCAAGTATGGGCAACATTTGTCATCCACGTATGATAAAAAAATGTCTACAAAACTAAACGAACCAAGTTGTCGAGGCACATAATTTAAAATATTTTGAAAAGATTAAAAATCCATGTCTTAACATTGTTGCACCTAATAGTACCAAGTAAAATCGACCTAAAATATTCGCACACATGCAAAACATCAAAACGTGGCCTGCATATTATGGAGTCTCTTAAAAACAAACACCGTTGAGCCCGTTCGTTTGCTGTCACGAATATCAAGGTTAGAGGGGTTAAAAGCGTTAATAAATACGAAGTCAAAACTCATCTTACCTCTGCATTGATCCAAATTGGGACATAACCGGTTTTGGAATTAAAAATTTGTTTACGGCACTGATGCAAACCGGACTAACAAGATATAAATGATAAACCCACGAAGCGAGTCAGCTCACTCGCAGCAGTCTACCGGACTCAACGCGCAAGCTACAAATGCCAAATGGTCGATCAACAAAGTTCTCTTGTACAAAGCCCGACTCCGAAACAAAAAAAGCGTCTGGCACGAGTGGATCCGAACTCATCCGGACTTTACCGAACGATGTAGTACTTATTATTCCCGATAGTGATGTCATCTACAGTGTGCATCTACCATAACAAATTCAGTAACTATAGTAAGTATGATACTTAATCTCCACCAAGGTCAAATTCTCTACAGTGTCACTGTGTTACTGGTGGTCTTTCTCTAGGTTTAAAAATAGTAGATACTATAAATTGAATCTTTAATTTGTATAATATTACTAATACTATAGTGTTCTGTGTGTACTGTAGGGTGTAGCGGCTCTTGGCTCTTGTCGGCAACAGACACTTTGACAACTTTCTCTCTATCGCATGCTTACTTTCTACGGAACCAAGAACTTGCGAGCCAGCTTTCTCATGACCGATTCATTTTTAACAAGCATTTCTTTATAAAGACATGCATCCAAACTTGTACGCAGTTATAAACAAACCTTCGGGAACGGGAAGTCTTAACAAGCCACGATTGCTACGATGGTTCATGGTCCGTACAGGTCAGCTTGTGGGACCTGATTGGCCTGCCCTTGAAATTGTCTTTTTTTTTTTGACGACACAAAGGAACAGTAAAATGATGAGCCGAAAAAGTTTCGATATTTTAAAGTAAGTATTGCGAATTCGATAATATTCTCTCTCACTTCGCAAGAATTTACGCAAAGGAGGTCGGTTACATATATATGTGTAGATGGGTAGGTACCTAACGGTTTATCAGTTTACAGTTCGGGGAATTCCCCCACATTTTACGCGTGGCATAGTCATGTGGAAGAGTAGACCTTGAGTGGTTGTTTGTACATATTCATGGGTCTCGGGTTAAACAGCAATACCTAAATTATGCCAAATTGCTGATTGGTGGCAACAGTCAAATTTAAAAAAAAAACCTACTTGTAAATTAAAAACGATCCTAATGGTAGTACTGACCTACATTCGTAAATCTAGAGACCACAGATTCAGATTCTTTACAGTTCCTTACGGAATAAGCCAAGACTACACAAAAAACCATATGTTAGATTATCATCTAAATATAAATAAATTATTATGGAATCAAGAGCTAGGCTGTCATTATTACAGGCATGTTGATTCTATCTGTAAATACGCATGAGCATGACGCAAGTAGACTACATTAATAAACTAGGTTTCCGGTATGCCTACCTAGTTTATTGATTGAAAAGGTACTCGTTTTCACTAAACGAGACCTAAATAAATGTCGTAAGTATTATTGCACTGTTGGAATTTGAACTTTCTGCACTGAGCTGAATGTTGAAAATCCAATAATTAAGCATTCGATTAGGTGTAGTTTAGGCCTAGTCTAGGGAAAACGGGGCATAAGTACAACACAAGGAAATTCCAACTTGTTGTTATCTTGTAACTTATTAAGAGAGATTCTTTAAGGCAATTAAAGGTAAATAGGTACTGGGTAAAAATCCATATATTTTTATTCTCAACTCTAGTTATTTCCCGCATTGATTTCGTTCGTTGGGATTCACAATACCTACATAACTTTTCACAAGTTAAAATAAATTAACTAGCGAAACTTTACTAGCCGCTAAATCAGCTGTAGTTACTTATAAGGGTGATTCTCTGCTATTTGGAAACTCGTCCATACAAGACTGTCCTAACCAAATTTTACTAAATGTTGAGAATGTTTGTTAATAAAATGGAGGGCAATAGTAAATTAAATATATATCTTAAAAAAGCCCACACATTTTCCTCTTGGTTTTCGAGTTATGGACGTTTTTTTGCAAAACCGTGACAGAAGACTGTTGTAACCTTCCAGGGGAATGTTTTATGGACAAAAACAAGTATTTTTATTTACTAAAGTAATCAAAGTCTTTATTTCTTTATAGTTCTTAAATTGTGTAATTTGTTGAAATAAATCAACAGTATTTACCTATTATAGTGACTTTTCTTAAGGTTAATAAAATTTGTGTTCATCATCATCATCATTTCAGCCGAAAGACTTCCACTGCTGGACATAGGCCTCCCCCAAGTGTCGCTACATTGACCGGTCCCGTGCGTCTTGCATCCAGCGGATCCCTGCAACCTTCACCAGGTCATCGGTCCACCTAGTGGGAGGCCTTCCAACGTAACGTCTATCTGGTTCGCATTCCCTACTCCAGAACTTTTCGGCCCCATCGGCCATCCGTTCTGCGAGCAATGTGGCCCTTCCCACTGCCACTTAAGTTTGGCAATTCTTCGGGCTACGTCGGTAACCTCGGTTCTCTTGCTGAGGTCATCGAGCATTGTGCTAAGGTCCTCCATGGTCTCAGCCATGACCACTATATCGTCAGCAAACCGAAAGTGAGTGATGTACTCGCCATAGACATTGATGCCTAGACCTCTCCAGTCCAGAACCTTGAAGACATCCTCCAGTGCAGCGGTGAACAGTTTCGGAGATATGACGTCTTCCTGTCTTACACCTCGTTGCAGAAGGATAGGTTCCGAGGTCTGGTCCTGAAGTCGGACTGACATAGTGGCGTTTTTGTATAGATACTTCAATACCTCGATGTACCGATAGTCGATTTGGCACCGTTGGATAGACTGCAGTACAGCCAAAGTCTCGATTGAATCGAAGGCTTTCTCGTAGTCTACGAACGCTAAACAGAGAGGCAGGTTATACTCTTCGGTCTTCTGTATAACCTGTATGTGGTCTACAGTGCTAAAGCCATTTCGGAATCTGGCCTGTTCGGGAGGCTGGCCTGAAAATCGTCAAACCTGCGCGCGAGACGATTCGTGAACTCTTGAAAACAACTTGTAGACATGGCTTAGCAGTGAGATGGGTCTATAATTCTTAAGCCGGGCATTGTCGCTCTTAATGAAGAAGAGTACCACCACACCCCTACACCATGCCTGTGGCGTTTTTCCCTCAAATATGACGGAATCAAACACCTTCTGAAGGGCCTTAAGTACCGGTTTTCCACCCGGCTTCAGGAGTTCGACCGTAATTCCGTCATCACCCGGTACCTTGTTATTTTTAAGCTGTTTCAGAGCCATCCTAATCTCGTACAGGCTGACATCCGGGATGTCTTCGGTGTAGTGTCGGGTCAGTCTAGCTCTTGGGTCGTTTGCTAGATCGAGAACGGGTTTGCTGGTTGACGTGTACAACTGCCCATAGAATCTCTCGATCTCCCTCAGAAGCTCCGTTTTAGCGGATACGATCGTCTTCAGTTTCGTGAGCTGACTCTGCCCAATAGCCAGATCTCTTGTAAATACCTTGAAGCCTTTAATCTGCTCAATTGCGTCTTTAATACACTCGGTATTAAAGCGGCGGAGGTCGCTTTTCAAGTATTTAGAGATCCGTCTATTGAGCTGCAGATATTTCCACGCCTCGTCTGAAGACTGCGGGATCATCTCACGCCGCTGCTACATGAGCTATCTACGAAAGAGACGATACTGTCAATGGTTATAGATGCGCAGTCTGGCATGTCAGACTTGACAAAACCTAAGCAAACAGTCCCCTGTGGTATGAACAGTCCCCTGTAGTATGTTGGCCAGGGGACTGTCATTTCTACATGAATGCTTAATAAAACAAAATCATTGAAACATACCGAATTAACCAAACAGGTGTGGCTACATACTAGGTAACAATTATTTTAAACAAATTGTCGTTAATAAAACTCTTAAAATAGTAAAAAAAAACTTACCAGTGGACTGTTCTATTCTTCTGGTTCTGTTCTACAAACGGCCGAGACGCGTGGGTACCATCAGACGCAATCGTAGCTCAAAAAAAAAGGGCAGCTGCCCGCTTAGCACTACAACCGAACTATGTTCACACCGATTTTGTTCTGTTTCACAATCTAAATGTTACACGCCAAAACAAAATTTGACTTCAGCGCGGTGTTTAAATTTTAACAGGGGACTGTTTTAATAATTTGAGGTCAGCATTCACACAGATATTTTGATTAAATTTCTATTGTAAAAATATAATTGCGATGTATAAAGATGCTTACTGTTTTTTTTATGTATTTGGTTTTTTTTTATTCAGTTAGCAATAGCAAAAAAATAAATATTGGTAATAAGATTTGTAATACTGGTACGTCCCTTGTACCAGGGGATTGTGTTTCAGGTGTTTGAGGTTCATTTATTCAAATATTACATTATTAAATTACTAAATAAGCTGTGTCGTGCCAAGAATACATAATACTGTGTTTGTATTAATACAAAAAACTGAGAAATATTAAGATTTTTTACATAAAATTAGCTTGGGACAGCGATTTTCCATTTAGTGGAGAATTGCCCATAAATATAAGAAGACGATCTTTTTATAAGGTTCCTAACTTCAAAGAAAAAGCGGAACCTTTATAAATATTCTTTCTCTACTTTGTCCGTCTGTCACTCTATCTATCAACGTAGGAATTTGAATATTGGCAATGTTTATGTCTCAAAGACCAAAAATGTTTTTTGTTTATTTGTTTGTGGAGTCAGTTCAATCTTAGGAAAAATAAAGTTTTGATTTATATATCGTGTTATTTACCTATTGTATTAATGTTTGGTTAGGTATAGCTAGCAAAAAACATGACCGTTCCGCTCACCCTCGTGTCCTACGTTTGTAAAGCTAAAATTTTCATTTTATTGAGTAATTAGATAATTATGATGGTGGGCCGAGCTTGACACCTACACTCTATAGGCGAGATTGGTCCACCCTGGCACAAAATAGACAAAATTGAAAGGGAAAGGGAGGCTTTTACCCTTCAGTGGGACGAAATAGGTATTATACAATACAAGATGGAAGGGAAAACGACGTTAAAACGCCTACCACATATTCAGTACATCATCCTGAACCCCATGGGAACCGTTTTTCGTCGATGTCCCTCCCACCCTGTATATTAGATATTGATCCATATCACAGAATAAATAGTAGTACCAATACTTAATTACAGGAAAACTATAGCGATTTACGACACCTTTACCTATAATTGCAGAAAAAAAGAAAAAGAGTAAAGCAGGCCTCTTGCATCTTGCTCTCGCATATATATTACTTATTAATCTTTATCTAGAATAAAAAAATATAAGTTACCTGACTCAAATACTGCAGATAAGTTTTTCATTGACACCATGTAGATTGAATGAATGAATAACTTAGACGCTGGTTTACAATTATTTACGGCAGGCCCGCGACCGTTAACACAGACTGCTGGTGTTCAGTGGTTCGGTTAATTGTGTGAGCCTAACTCGCTCTCAACCGATTATTTTCATAAGATATCCGGTCTCCTCGTCTTCGCGCCTCACAAACGCACTTACTGTCCTGCTCATTGTAAGAGATCCGTCCGAAGCCATTGATGATAAGGATAACGCTGTTGAACTGGCAGAGTTCTGGTCGAACTTCATTTACAAGAATTCATAAGCATAATCAGTCTATAATGCTCCCTCTGCTGGCCATTGATGATAAGGATAACGCTGTTGAACTGGTAGAGTTCTGGTCGAACTTCATTTACAAGAATTCATAAGCATAATCAGTCTATAATGTTCCCTCTGCTGGCCATTGATGATAAGGATAACGCTTTTGAATTGGCAGAGTTCTGATCGAACTTCATTTACAAGAATTCATAAGCATAATCAGTCTATAATGTTCCCTCTGCTGGCCATTGATGATAAGGATAACGCTTTTGAATTGGCAGAGTTCTGATCGAACTTCATTTACAAGAATTCATAAGCATAATCAGTCTATAATGTTCCCTCTGCTGGCCATTGATGATAAGGATAACGCTTTTGAATTGGCAGAGTTCTGGTCGAACTTCATTTACAAGAATTCATAAGCATAATCAGTCTATAATGTTCCCGCTGCTGGGACTTAGACTTGCCTATGTGAAAGAGAATGGGCTGTGGTCCATCACGCAGGTCCAGGCGAATTGGTAGTAGTCACATGTCGTCGAATTTTTGTCGTGACATCATTTGATCGTAATTTTGTGGTCAAATTCGGTTTTCAAACCAACTTCGTCGTGCGCTAAAGAGGTTGATGTAATGAATTAAACTTTAAACCAATATTGTTATTAAAATTAAAAGTAGTAAATTAGGTTTTTGTATCAACATTGAACACGGATATAAAGTTTCGTGTCCGTGCTATTAACCGTTTAGGAGTTCTCTCGTGAGGAGGCGATCCTGGTAGCAGGATCAAGTCAGGTCTGTCATAAACACATTTTGTCACCACCACCAAAGGTGTGTGTGTGCAAAATTCCAGCTCAATCAGTTGGGGGAACTGTTTTGTAATTCAGTTGCAACATTTGACCAATACATAGTAACTAACCAACTAACTAACAAGGCAAACAAAAAATATTTATATAAGGTCTAACTATTCATACACGAAATATTTTCAGGGAATCTAACGGCTATGACGAAGCCATTTCAAGGGATTATTTTTTTTTTCTGAGTATATTTTTATAAAAAATAAATAATTTAAAATTACTTGACCCACAAAATAAATACTAGCTCCTTATTTTTGAACATCCATTACGCTAGTTTACTACGTCGTATTTACGGTGTCATTGTTTTTATGCAAAAAGTTTCAAACATTTTTAGAATTATTATAATTTCGTAAAAAAAAAACTCAGATAATTTTTTTTTTCGTTACTATGGCGACTTTACGACTTATAGAAGTTACTCTTAAAATATTTCGTGTATGAATAGTTAGACCTTATATAAAAGCTCATGATAAAATCTTATAAAAGCTTATAATTAAAATGATACAACCTTTTATAGCAGGAACGTAAAATAACAGCTTTATTTTACTTTCTTGCTAAAAAAGGTTGAAAAAGAAATAGGGTACTCATATAAAGCAGCATAAGTAGGTATGCATAGGTAGTCAAATCTTTGATGGGATGAATTTTCCGGATGTTCATCTCTTATTCAAATAAAACACGATATTTTCAACTATGTTTATTCAACAATAATATCCTATTGTTACTTAGGTTCAAATTCATATGCGACACATTAAGTTGTTTATAAAAACGCGATGCAACCTCGTAGATAACATTTTCATAATAAGAAAGATTGACAAACGAGATATACTTAGTAGCAGTTAGTAATAGTAGTTTTCGAATCTTACACATGAACTTGTATGTTAATTCATACAAAAGGACCGAATTTTAGTAAAGTTGTTGTCGTGAAAACAACAGCACTACACAATTGACATTTGTGATGGAAATCTCACTCGTACTCTGTCTTATATGTTCATGAACCAAGAAAAAGTGAACATCCATGGCATTGTTCCAAATGCCATTTTGCAAAATACATAAGTATGGTAAAACATAATAAATACAAGCACGTCTTCATTTCCAGTTAGGCGACAATTTTAAACAACTCAACATGCTGACCAGTTGACATTTACAGTGTAGCTGTAGGTATATGGTATATGGATATCAATAAAATTCATGATTACAGTTCGCAGTCACCCTTCTAAGCCCCATTCTACACCTAATAGTCAGTCCTCTATTTACGTGAAAAATACACACCGTTCATAATAATAGGCCAGTGCAACTGGTACAATCATAGCTTGCATGCAAGTAAACAAGACTAGCATATGCGCCAGCTCCGAGAGCGCTTGCGTAGTGCATCCAGTACTAACGTACAATCAGGTACCTACTGAAGTAAAAGGCTTTCTTTCATTACCTACGCTTCCGGAGCTTTTACATCTGTTCAAATATTCGCAAAACTTCGCACAGGCAACTAATATAATATTCTTACTTTGGCTTCTGACTTAAACTAATACACGTTTCACAAAGACACTTTGGATTTAACATAATGTTTTAACAAAATTACATTTTGCCAATACTTACTATTTTCTTAGCAAATATCTTACAAAGAGAATCACAAAACAATTCCATTTTAACAATGAAAGTCTTTGTAAAGATTTCACGGTTTATACCTATGGTTTAAAAATGTCCAATTCATAAATTATAATTAAAAACTATGTGAGTATCGATATCTAGGTATTTAATCACAGTCTATCTATTAAGTACACATAGAAGATATAAATAAAAAGTAAATACTTGGTAGGTAGATACTTGGTAACTAGGTATCAGAAAATGTGCAGAGATGAAATCCAAGAAGTCTTAGGAGTAAACTGTAGTTTTTAGTCTAACAACTATTACGCTGTAGTAAGTTTAACAAGAAGGAAAAACAATATTACTCGTGAACTTCTATTTAAGATAAATACTTGGACTATTATTTAGTTTACAATCACATTTATTCTCATTTTCCTGAAGTCGTTCTTACGCCACAAAGGCCACAGCATGTTTCAAGCCACGCCCGCTCTATTAACATTAAATAATTAATTATTAGGGACTTAAATCAAACAAATATCGTGCATCCAGCACTCTCTTGATCCCCTAAATCTTGTAATTCTAGTCATTTGTTGTTGTTCGCTGGCTCCCTAAACCCCGCCATCCCCTTCGAACGCTTCACTTGAGCTGAGATTGCGGTAAATACGAATAAAAAAATATCTTTGAGCTACAATACACTAAATTAAATTTAAATTCCGTAAAATAATGGTTTAGATATTAATGCCGACGTGGCTACGTCTCAAGTTTGTCTCAGCACAATACTTCGATCCACTGAAGAGGAAATTTAGACATTTATGAATTATTGTAATTTTCTAGGTAGGTATTACATTACACTTCAATGGATTAGTAAAGTAATCTAAACGACGAACGCTTCTAGAGCCAACATGGCCAGAGCTGCGATACCCGCGACAACAGGAACTGTCACCACCCACGCGAATATTATGTTCCTGTTAGACAAAACACATCATCATCAGTGACACATTGATAACAGACAAAAGGGAAGGTCCCTATAATCAGTTATGTTAAAAAAACCGACTGAAAAAACTGAAAAGCAAAGAACAAGCACATTTTAATTTCCTTGCTTTTCAGTTTTTTCAGCCGGATTTTTTAGTTTTTTCAACTCCTTTTTTTAGTTCCAGCTTTTTAGTTTAGTAACGTGAAAGACGATCTAATTTTTTTTTACATATACGATTTGTCACTTCCAATTACTTTTAAACATATAAGCTAAGATTTTTGTAATCACCTTTTAAAACCCTTCATTTTGATACCCCACTCGATGGTACTAAATAAGTAAAAAATTCTAACTCCACAATATGACATCCCAAATCCGCCATTTTTCTTTGTTTTTTTTTTAATTTTAATTTAGCCAGTGACACTGACGCCACCAAGACGAATCTAACGACGTATAATTTATCCAAATCTGTTCATTCGTTTAGGAGTTACGAGGGAACAACGATGAAAATGGATAAACATACTTACATACAGTTCAAACACATAACCCCCCTTTTGGGTTTCGCCGCAGTCGGGTCAAAAGATGATGAATAATAAGTTTTTCACAGAAACAAATGCAAAAATCTGACTAGGTACTAGTGCAAATGACGTCATTTTTGCTTTATACTAAATGCTGCGGGCAGTTAGATGCACCCATATACATAGATTCTCAAAGATATCACGAAAAGCAAAGAAGTTGAAAATCTATATAAACGTACCGAAACAAACTCCAGTCGACGGGCTTGTCTGAAAAGTAGCCGATGCAGACGACAGAGCCAACCTTGCAGTGTGTGGTGGACACCGGCAGACCGGCCTTGCTGGCCACAAGGACCGTCAGCGCAGCCCCGAGCTCGATGGTAAAGCCCCTGTGAGCGAAGAACATTACTTTATTTGGAGTTTACTAATTTGAAAAAAAAATCGGAAGCTGAACTCAGATGGCTTAATCATTAATACATCTTCACAGTTTTGTGCTGTGCGCCTAACATACTTGTCTCTTCTCTTCTTCGTCTTTGTTTGGCAAGAAGTCACGTGCCTTAAACATCGTTTAACTATTATTTACGTGAAAAAAATAGAAACTGGTCTCACGTGTCAGGTGTGATGCTGGTGAGGTCTTCCCCAACGGTGCGGATGACGCGGCGGCCCCACAGCCATAGCCCCATAGCGATGCCCACGCCGCCGAACACTAGGATAGCGAGAGGAGTCTCCGCGCGGGAGTGGGCGCCCCCCTCCGAGTATAGCAGCCAAAGAGCCACCAAAGGACCGATTGCGTTACTGTGGACAAAAATAACCACCAATTTATCTGAAGTATCATTGACATAAGTTACATACAAGTACACCAACTATGATTCTGTCCTGAACCGCAAGCCATTGTGGTTCTGACGTAGGTACCTAGTAGGTCTATGACCCATAACATTGAACAACAATATAATATAATAAGCAACGGCGACAAATTAGTGATATAATATCTCCATGCGGCTTTTACCTGACATCATTGCCACCATGCGCGAACGCCCCAAACGTGGCGGTGAGGACCTGCAGGAAGGAGAAGAGGCGTAGCTCGTCTGGCTGCGACGGGGGCACGGGCACGGGCGGCGGGGAGGGTGCGCGCAGCAGCGGTGCGGCGCTGGAATTGGGCGTCATGCCGGCCGTGCGGCTCGCCACCTCCGCCGCCGCGCAGCGCTCGATGCTCCACGCGCTGCCACCATCCGGACCCTGGAGAATGGCAGGTTATCTTTATAACATACAAAAAGTATAACAGACTATTATGATAAAGGCTTGTAACTTTATTTCGCATCAGGGATGAATGTACACGTGGCAAAATAACACGTCAAACATTTACAAGATAAGCTCACCTTATCAAGCCGTGGCGGAGGTGTATCGAATTCCACGCAGTGTGTGGCCCTCGTGGCCGCCAGCCTGTCGAATTCCCCGCGCGCAATCGTGTCGCACGAATCGCCTAGGAAACCATTCCTGGAGTCGTAGCTCTCGCCCATGCCGGCCATTTGCGCAGAGTCCAAACTTTTGCAACAACTCAACGTCTCGTCTATGTACTTCAAGGTGTTAATCTGAGGATCTGCATCTATGAGTTGTAAGCGCGACTTGTTTGGTGGGCTGAGACTTCTGGACAGTATGCTGCAGTCGTCCATAGTGGCTAGAAGTGCGCGGTTTCTGGCGTTCATCACCCCGACGGAGGTCTTGTCTGCGTCGCTCAAGGTTACCATCTCCGCACTCTCCGCGATGGCTTCGAGCACTTTGCCATCTTCAGACAGAAGCGAAGTTGGACGTTGTGCGACGCTGCTTTTATTGGAATGTGTTGGAGTATTCGCCGGAGTTGTTTCTATAATATTAAAAGAATGACTAAATGTTGGGATATTTGTCAACAATTAAGTCATACTAATCAGAATTCTTACTGTACCTATACTATCATATATATAAAGCTGAAGAGTTTGTTTTGAACGCGCTAATCTGAGGAACTACTGGTTCGATTTGAAAATTCTTTTAATGTTGGATAGCCTATTTATCGAGGAAGGCTCTAGGCTAAAAAATTCACGCGGATGAAGGTCACGGGCTGCAGCTGGTCAAAAATAAAAATACCCACCATTGGATAATCCAAGCGAGAAGTTGACAGGAGGTGGGACGAGATGTCGTTTGTAGTAGGGTACCAGGAATGCGCGTACGCACACTGCAACCAGCGCACCAACCGCCATCGAGCACACTAGAGCCAGCCACAGCGGGATGTTGTCCATTGCCAGTACTGGAAATAATTAATGGTTATTTTTAATGCTAAATATCACTGGTTTCATGCGTTCTGTCCGACCAGAAATTGTTCCGAAGGGACATCACATCCACGTCCATATTTGGTCAAACATTTTAAATAGAGATAAGTTGAGTACAATGGCATTTAGTTAATTTAAGAGCATTATCTTCTATCAATACTTGTTGCTTTCTAGAATTCGTAGCAAATTGCTACGAAGGGCCACGATTTCTAGAAAGTCGCTACGACAGGGTTAAGAATTCTAGAAATAACTGAATTAAAGGTAATATTCATATTAACTTTAATTCAGTTAAACTTAAACCTCCCAATATTAGGGACCGTAATTCATTCAACTTAGGTCATTCTTTATAAAAGCTTGCTTACGCTTAGGTCCATCATGCACCACGCTCAGCACGTTCACGAACACGGTAGCCCCGTAGAAGAATGGCAACGCCCGGAGACCAGATTTGACGGGCTGCGTCGACCTCAGTATGAACCGGCGCACACACCAGTACAAGAGGGATGATGCAGTGCCGCTGAGTGCCGGCGATATGAACCACGACGCCACTGAGGATGAAGGACGGAAGATTAGATATAATATGTGTCTACGAAAGTCTACGAAGAAGTGCTACGAAAGTCTACGAAGAAGTGCTACGACTGCTACGCCGCAGACCATTTACGGTAATTCGTCCTAATTTGAGTGGAGCGCTGAAAAGCTTATCTTATCACTTTTGCATACATAACCTTATATTGTACCTAAGTTACTCATGTTACAGCAAATAAAATTATGTTTATCTTCGCTATTTGCTACTAACAAAAAACCTGCTATCTATCTAATCAATTTTACTACCAAAAAAAGTACAATACCGTTACGTAAATGAACCTAAGTAAGTAAGTAGGTACTTCGTTCATATCGTTTAATTGAACCCAAGGATTCAAGGCCGCGCCGTCGCTTCCTTTGACCGCGCAAGAGACTGAGTAAATACCCTTTATGATCCGACACAATTAAGTACAAGGTCAAGCAGCACAAACACTCCTACTTACAGCCATTATAATGAAACCCAAGTGCCTGCCAGCTGCCAACATACCACCCACATTGAACATAATGCTCATGTTAATCGTTTCTCAGAATACGAGGAGAATGTATGACACTAAACGTTTTCAGTTTCAGGTGCCTGCGTTAATAACGCTAACTAGATTAATTAACTATCTATAATCTACCTAAATTCATGAAAACTACTGCAAGTCAGTAAAAAAGGTAGATTTCTGTGGTAGTAGAGTAGGTACCTGCCTACTATAAAATCCCCGCAAATAATTTGAGAAGCTTTTAACCTTGAACTGAAAACATCGAACAATAGTCGTAATGTACGAATACTGAATAATCAAGTGAATGGGCCATAAATCCAAAGATATCAAATGACCCCAGCGTATTTTCATGACTGTCTCTCTAATTTGGTTTCTGTCATTCACATTTGGGTAGAACATGTTATTGCTTTTGCTTTATATTCTAGGGTAACCATCGAATAACACTTGATTCATCATCAAGTGGAAGACAAAAGAAGCAACTATTCATTGGGTATATGATACATTCATAACTGTTAACAGATAAAATATTCCGCCACCGAGGATCAGGTTATCATGCCTGATCGGTCTTACCAATAGCTCCAAGAGTAGACCAGCGCACACCGATGGGGCCTTTTGCCGTGAGCGTGAAGCCCACGGTAGCCCCCACCATGGAGTGGGTTCCGGAGACAGGCAGCCGCAACGCCGTGGCCACGATCAGCCAGATGGCACCCGATATCAGCGCGGACAGGCAACCAGCAGCCAACAACTTCTCGCCACCATCAGCATATAAAGACACGTCCAAAATGCCTTTACGCATTGTGTCCGATACCTTATATCCTGTAGAGATGAACGGTAAATGTTATAAAATGTTCAGAACTAAGGTGTATGCTTATTAATGTAGGTACTAGAAATTCCATTTTAAATGTCTAGTGTCCTCGAAGCCATTATTGCATTGCTGGAGGTGATCTTTCAGTTTTCATTAGCACTTTGGTTTACTAATTTGAGGTTCGATTTTGTTCTATCGGTTAGTTAGGCACTCCCAGTTACACCCTGACTAACCGCAAGTACATAATGAGTTATGTATTAGATACTAAGAATTACTAACTAACTACTCAGTACAAAAAAGCCCACAGAATGTTAGAACAACAAATAAGGTCCGTTTGAGGTTTAAACGACCCAGATCATTATAAAAGAAGACAATGAGTGTCTTTTGTTGTAATAATTTCAATAATGTCTAAGTGATTTTGACTCACCTATAAGCACTGCGCCCGCGATCTCGAAGATAGTGGCAAGGATACAAGCCTGTGTCAGCGTCAGAACCTTGGAGCCGACGCTGGTGCCGAACGAGTTGGCCACATCGTTGGCACCAATGCCGAAAGCCAATACGAACGCCACCACAAACCCGCTAACCACAATCCATAGCAAATCATCAGAAAACGGTTCCATTATATAGCCTTTCCAGTTACCTAATTCCACTAATCAATTTTGTTATAAAAGAACATTTCTGTAGCACCTAACCAAACGCAAACATTACCATAGTTAACAATAAGCTTGGCTCTATATCTATATTAATTCCGTAACACTTGTTGAAAACAATCCCTTCTTAACTTTAAACAGTCGAATTTCCATTCCTTTATAGAAAAATAACTATAGAATATGTAATAGCTAAAGATTTAATTTTAAGTAGATATTGATTAGTTACGACTTCAAAAGCAATCGTTAAACTAGTTATAAATTTTTAAATATTTAGAAATAAAGTAATTCGAAACTTATGTGGTGGTTGTGCGTCACAATGTTTGATGTTTAAATAGTATTTCGTATAGATGACGATGGCTCGTTAATTTTGGCTTCATCATTTCTGTAAAACAAAATAAAATAATGATAATATTGGGTAGTAAATAGATTTCAAAAGGAGATTTAACTTAGACTGAACACAAATCCAAACTTTTGCTTCAGAATTGACTATCAGGACATTGGTCTTCTTATACGATTCAAATAGGATAGGAACCTGGCCGACTCCATCCTAGACTATTATAACTTACAACCAATTCATCACAGAAATATATTAGAGCGTGCGTCCAAAATGGTTGTCCACATGTTTTCACGATATCGATTCGACGCCATTTGATTTATTAAAATCGCACTAAAACAAGGATCACTGTGAAATAGTATCCAACGCAAAGCAAACGCCGACACAATACTTGGTTCTTTCTCTTTCTTTTGGAGTGTAGTAAAATATGGACAAAATTGCGTCACAGGCGTCTTGAGTTTCCATCATCGTTGTATATTTTTAAAGTGTCAGCTCATGTCACAGGTATCGTATAACACGTGTCGATATATACTAAACACCATGTCACCTCCGTGAAAATCTAATTAAGCGTAACACTTGCTATTCTATTACGTCATCAATCATGTTTCAATATACGAAAAATGTTATCACTTACTTTGGAAAAGGTAGGATTTTATAGTCCTAAAATCGTTTATAGTGAAGAAGCACGAGGGTTCGCCTTGAGCTCCTCAGGTGTGGACTGAAGTTGACGAGGGTCGCACCGGGTCGCCGACTGAATGGAGCATGCGCGAACGGCACTAGCCACCCCACTCCAACCCCCCTATACAGACGGGAACACAATAAAAATGTTTGTTCCATAGCAAAAGAACCCTTAACGTTACGAATTGTATTCCGCTAGGAAACCGGCTGGATAAAACCAATGGTACCCTATTAAAATTTGCGTATAAGGGTCAGATTCCGCCAATCCTCTGTAGCAGTTTTAATGATTAACCTTTTCATTTATTTATTACTATTGACATAGATTTAATTTTTGGCTTTAAAAAAATGAGGTAGCCTGTATGTTGGAGCTACCGTTAGCATGTCATTATAATTTCATATCTCATTGATCTCATTAGTAAGTTGATGTTGATAGTTAAAAAAGGCGGTGTACTTTATTCTTATTGTTTTCTCCAGTATTGGCGTCTACTTTATAATCAAAACTAATGGCGAATGAATTATTAATAGTTGATTGGTCCTCATATATGTTGAAGAAGATCTAAACCCGTAGGTAATGTTTGATGACGTAACATTGGCTCCTGAAAACCAATTAACCCAGAAATAACCAGTCCTATGCATAAATTAAGTAAGAAAACGCTTACAAGGAACTTCACAACAACATTAGTAAGTCTGTGTGACAGGTTTGCTTTGCACAAACTGTAGGTGCTTGTGTTATGCTGGCACTACACTTGGCAGATCTGGGCAAATATTCGCCTTCTATCATTAAAATAAAGTAAACTATATCGCAATAGGCATAAAAAACATTTTGTTTGGATCCAATATCGCGAAAATTTTGACAAATACGCCAGCGTTAAAAAACACATAGATGCGAAACCACTACCACTGGCATAGTAGCTAGGACTTTAAAACAAAGTATAGTCAGTGTCGGGTGGTGCTACTGATAGACCATTTAAAACCTAAACTGTTGGTACAGAACTACATTCGGAAAAAAGGGGAATGTAAGGAACAGTTTCCAGAAGTACGGCTACACCTAGTTTTAGCCGGCTAAACCTAGTTTTAGACGGCTAAACCTAGGTGCGGCCGGTTAAACTTGGATGTATTCTACTTATCTTCGGTTAGAACATGCGACCAATTTGGATGTAGCGTTTGGTCACAGTTCTAACCTAATGTAATCCATTTGGTCGGTGTGTCCTAGCAATAAAAAGGATACACAACTGTTACCGGCTAGTACTAGGTGTAGCCACACTTCGGCTTTAAGCCGTAACAAATTTATATATTCTTACCCCTAGTGAATAAACCGGCTCTGAAGCTAAGTGAATGGGTGTTCGTAGACCTTTTCACTGTACCAATTCTGCTGTCGTCTTATACAAAGTATATAGATACTAACTAACTACTAACGTATGTAAATTATGTGTGTGTGTGTTTGATTGGACGTTGCAAAATAATATACATGTAGTTTTATTATTGGCTGTTCACAGGTGACTGGCGATAAGAACAGTGATAAAAGGTTAAAGGTGGAGAGTACTGATGATCAGAAGTGCCTACCCCCGTCTGTGACTAGATTATATACTGACGTGGGTAGGTCAAGTAGTGGGCAGGTCAGGGAACTATAGCTTGAGTATAGTTGTGTTGAGCCGACTGCTACGGAGCCTACAACAATGTTTTTATTCAATTTTCTTGGTTCATCATAAACCATTCTCACGTATTTTATTTATTTATTGCAATTGTAAGAATTATATGCATAACATCTGTCACTTAGTAACCTTGTTCGTCTTTTTAATTTTAGAATTCGACAATACACATACAAAAAAAGCACATAAGCGTGCGGATATCCCGCACGATTGATAGACCATTTAAAACCTAAACTGTTGGTACAGAACTACATTCGGAAAAAAGGGGAATGTAAGGAACAGTTTCCAGAAGTACGGCTACACCTAGTTTTAGCCGGCTAAACCTAGTTTTAGACGGCTAAACCTAGGTGCGGCCGGTTAAACTTGGATGTATTCTACTTATCTTCGGTTAGAACATGCGACCAATTTGGATGTAGCGTTTGGTCACAGTTCTAACCTAATGTAATCCATTTGGTCGGTGTGTCCTAGCAATAAAAAGGATACACAACTGTTACCGGCTAGTACTAGGTGTAGCCACACTTCGGCTTTAAGCCGTAACAAATTTATATATTCTTACCCCTAGTGAATAAACCGGCTCTGAAGCTAAGTGAATGGGTGTTCGTAGACCTTTTCACTGTACCAATTCTGCTGTCGTCTTATACAAAGTATATAGATACTAACTAACTACTAACGTATGTAAATTATGTGTGTGTGTGTTTGATTGGACGTTGCAAAATAATATACATGTAGTTTTATTATTGGCTGTTCACAGGTGACTGGCGATAAGAACAGTGATAAAAGGTTAAAGGTGGAGAGTACTGATGATCAGAAGTGCCTACCCCCGTCTGTGACTAGATTATATACTGACGTGGGTAGGTCAAGTAGTGGGCAGGTCAGGGAACTATAGCTTGAGTATAGTTGTGTTGAGCCGACTGCTACGGAGCCTACAACAATGTTTTTATTCAATTTTCTTGGTTCATCATAAACCATTCTCACGTATTTTATTTATTTATTGCAATTGTAAGAATTATATGCATAACATCTGTCACTTAGTAACCTTGTTCGTCTTTTTAATTTTAGAATTCGACAATACACATACAAAAAAAGCACATAAGCGTGCGGGATATCCGCACGCTTATGTGCTTTTTTTAAATTCCTGGTTAGTATTTGTTGATAGTATTTGGAGAGCTACCTCTAAATATATTACTTAATAATTTCACTAGGTACTTACACCATTGTGTAGCGGTACACAGACAACACTATCTTTCCGATTTTCATCAGACCCATTACACGGGGTGGAAGGGACACCGACGCGAAAACGGTTACCACGTATTCAGCAGTAGCGAGTGGTCAATTTTTGTAAGAGGTAAGCCGGAGTACATATCTTTAATGTGATTATATTATTTGTCTGTAGAATACTGACTGTGCCATTTTTCAAAGGGAAGCCGGTAGGAATCGAGTTCTAAGGAACCTTTTGCTACTGATATTCAGTACATCTTTTGGCCTTACTCTGTTGTCTCCTGCTTGATATGGAGAGAAGTGGATATTCTTTCCTGATTAATTTCGTTGCGGAATCCAAGACAGTTAAATTGTTTCTCCGGTACTTCGTCGACCTTCATTCTCTCGGCGCTTTTCTGGGGGTCGCCACTGTTGATTCTGGCTTTCAGGAGACAGTGGTTGACAGGTTACAGTGGTTTGAGAATAGTGGTAATATAGAATAGTGGCTGGTCCTGTAAAATACCCTAAATACTTTGTCAAGAA
Source organism: Noctua fimbriata (assembly GCA_905163415.1). Lineage (NCBI taxonomy): Eukaryota > Metazoa > Arthropoda > Insecta > Lepidoptera > Noctuidae > Noctua > Noctua fimbriata. The sequence goes on along the minus strand of LR990922.1, from coordinate 10,053,117 downwards.
CTTTTACTATGTAGGGTAATAAAATGACGTCGTCGTTAATCCATTCATAAGTGCTTTACCTGAGCATAAGATCCTGGGTTCAGTTTCCAAATTGGCTAATATTTTCTTGGGCATTTCCATTAGCAAGTTCTCAGTAGCAATAGTCAGGGGGGTTTACTACTTACGTCTTAAAGCAGGACCAATTCCAGTGTGGGAAAGAGACAGAGCTATAAAGGTGAGAGCTATAAGAGACTGAGTAGAGATTTAAACATACCTGGTGAAATGATTTTACTTCAGATACTATACCTAGTAGCTACATCTACTATAATGCCTAATCAAGAAAAATAGCTTGATGTTATTGATGATTCGTAAGTGTATCATTTTTACACCAGGTAAATACCTACCAATTGAGCTAGTAGTTAGTATCTATATACTTTCAGTATTATTGTTTTGTTTAATGATGGTTTATTAGTATCTTCAAATTATTCTTAGATTATATTAGAGGAGATTTATGTAAAGATATATTCTATGTGAGATAGGTACGTACCTATGTTGTTCATTTTAATGTACCTATCTTATGTAAAACTTGATTTTGCATGCTATTATTATGGCGGCATGTGTCCTGCTCTATAACATTTTTATAACATCCTGTATACAACATTAGTTTTAGTATAATAAATTATGCGAAACCTGATACACGTGTATTTTTATGTAAAGAATCTATGTACAAAATTTCAAAACTGTATCATGAAAAATCACAAAGTTATAAGCTTGCTCTGTTACCTAGTTGTCCGCACAAAATCGTGGTCACCACGCAGCGCGCGTCTCCAGCGTCGTCTTGAGCTCATTGATAATAATAATTTGGCAGTAGGTACCTAAATTATTGCGATAGGTACTTAAAGTCGCTCGGTGTCCAACTTTTAACTTTTATAAATATTTTTGGGAAAAACAATAACATGGTTTAAAAATTATTGGATTCGATTCAGTTACTTATTCTGAACAAACTATATCCAGGTTTCGCATATACTAAAAATAATGTTGTATACCTTATTTTATGCAAATAAATATACTTACTTACTAACATTTGCAATATCTTCCCATATCTTCCCGTGGGTGTCGTAAGAGGCGACTAAGGGACTTACCAGAGAATGGGCAGCAGCGTTCTCTGTGATTTTTATTACAAACATACTGCGATCGCCAACCCGCCTGCCAAGCGTGGCGATTATGGCAAAACCCCCCCTTGGGGAGGCCTATGTCCAGCAGTGGACGTCTTTCGGCTGGAATGATGATGATGATGAACATTTGCAAAACCTACATGATCGAATTGAATGAGATCGTAAAAATTATGCACAACAAAGTTGGTTAAAAAATAAACATGACACATTAGAGCCGTGTATTAGAGCGTAAAAATAAGATTACGAAAACAGCATCTGAGCTTATTTCAAATTTAAGGTAAAAGCGGTTTATCTCTGCAACGGTTAAGAATCATATTCGATTGCTCTGGACTGAACAGGAACAGCGTCTGCGAGTAAATGAGATGCAAGACAAGTTTAAGTTGGAATTGCAGTACTTCGAAAGACAAGTAAGACCAAAGGGGGGTTACTATATTGCCTGTTGTACTTGGCCAGCTAGTCGGCATCGGCCTTTCAAGTTGAAACTACACTCGACACCAACGTAGCGTGAACTCGAGAAAACGAATATTAAGTTAGCAATTTGTGAATTACTCAATAATTTTATTGGAATTATTTTTGGATTGCTTTGAAATGCTCACCGGAACTCTACAAGTAGGTAGGTACTTACTATTACTACGCGGAAGTCTGGCCTTGTCGTTCGTCCATTGCACGTTGGCTTTTGTAGTTAATAATGATTATATTAGGGCAACAAGGCGACTCAAATGAAGAATAAGTTAGGGTAATAGGTCAATATACTGTGTCAATACTATCCTTCTGGGCTTTCGCGCGATGCTTTATACTAGGTACTTAGTATTATGTACCTACATGAATAATATTATTATAGACCGTGTGAGTGTACCTAGTCCCGTACATACTTAAAATGATGTTTTATTTTGGTCAGTGGATTCGTCTGTGAAGTTTCTGCAGCTAATTTATTTTTTAAATTATTATTGTCCCAAAATTACTGTCACAATCCACCGACGACGGAGCAACAATCTTTCTAATTCTGTAGGACAATAAAAGTAGGTATGCCTATGTCTTTATTTCATTCAAAATTAACACATATTACTGGGGAGTGGTAATACTGGTAATATAGCAGCGGCGCCGCCCGGATCTTAAAATAATTGAGGTTATGAACTCGAATCGGGAACCGGCGAATTATTGAGCTCCTAAAAAGCTAGACTCGAAAAACTCAAATGAAATAATCTAGCGAAATTCCGCAATGCGATGAAATTCGATATCTAAACAAGATAAAACATTTATAAAAATGTTTTCCTAAACAGATTTGTCATGTAACTCACACTTTCTTTCCAAACACTAAATGGAGTAATTTACCTACAGAAGTTTTTTATTTTACACTAGCTGTTGCCTGTGACCTTAGTCCGCGTGAAATTCATCATTCTCTTGCCCTTGTCGCAATTCATTTGGGGCGGCGCAGCATATCTTCTTCTATACTTCTCTATTATGGACTAACCACACTTATTCAGCTCTGTTTAGCTTATGTCCATAAAAAAAACGATTTTGTATGGAGATGGGTACGCATCTGTTCAGCTTTTCGCATCTATTCAGAGGCGTACGCATATCCATACAAAATCGTTGTTTTCTATGGACAAAAGCTGAACAGAGCTGAATAAATGTGGTTAGTCCCTTACTCGTCACATCATCAGACACTTCCTTTCGTGCCATATCATCCGCGTAAAATATGATTAAATTCTTCTAGCTTTAAATGATCCAGATTTTCTTATCAATTTCATTGGTTTTAATTTTATTTCACGGAACCCTAATCCTTTTTCTAAAATAAAAGTAGTAAAAGTTACTCCTCATCAGCTTACTGCCAGTAAGAGTCCCGTCAAAATCTGCCCAGTAGTTTCGGAGATTAGCCGGAACAAACAGCCACCGAAACAGTTTTTTTAAAAGTACCGTACTTGTACAGGGTGGAAACTGATCGGCAGTAAGGGAACCAAAATTTCACAAAAATATGTGGATAGTCTCCTAAGACCATTTTCGTGTAGCTGCAAAGGTTAAGGTATAAAATAGTTCCTCTTAATGCCTGTTGAAAGTTTCCACCCTGTATACGGGGTAGAAGGAACATCGATGCGAAAACGGTTACCACATATTCCGTACATCATTCTGAGCCACATAGAAATTTTCATCGGTTATTTAAAAAAAAATCAGCTGTTTCCTACAAAAGTGCAATCCATAATGTTGACTGAGTCAAGATGTATGGAACAGCTCAGAATGATGTACTGAATACGTGGTCACCGTTTTCGCGTTCGGTGTCCCTTCCACCCGCTGTATACTCAGCAAATCTGCATACAGTATTCAGAAAAAGCTGTTATTTTGAAATTACAAATTGAAGTGTTCGCACTTCAATTTTATTTATAGATTACTGTAAAAAAGTTAGCTTTTGTGTTTGGTTGTGTCGACAGAGCCCAACTCCAAAGATTAAGATATTCCCAAGTTATCTTGTTTCACAGAATATAACTGAGGAATCCAAAAAGAAAATTGCCCTCCTTTTGGGCTTGCTGAAATCAGGTAAAAAAAAACAGCAAGTCCAACATAGATAATTTTATTGAAATATATTATATCTATATTTTTTTAAACTATCTATATCTAGTTTTTTTTATTTGTAAAATACCTTTAATTAAATTAAGAATTTGTTGACTACCTCTGACTATGACCTGTACCAACTTAATTTTAAATATTAATGAACAATTCAGTAGTATCTTTTATTTAACTTCTGAGCAGCAAAAAAGAAATCATGATTATGCAAAAAAGAGGTAAATGAACTGTGAGCCATCATTGTTTAACATAATTATGGAATGTGTTGTACCCATAAATCAACCAACTACCATAGTATTGGGTAGTACCTATACAATATTTAATTTACAATTTTACACAGCATCACAAGTATAAAATAATAATGAAACTTACTTATTTTGCATAAACACCCTCAAAAAAAAAAATTACAACTTAGGTTAAAAAAATTATTTGTTTTCAACAATTTCATACTTCAAGTCATTTTCAATGAGTTTCTGTATAATTTTGGTATCTTTGAAAACAATGCCTGGAGTAAAAACTCCACCTGTCCTAGGCAAATTCTCTCTCTCCTTAAGAATGGTGTGTGCTGCCATCAGTAGTGCAACCACCGTGGCACCATAGCCTGGGTTTGTTCCTGTAACTTTGGCAATAACAGTCTTATTTGGCATTGTTTTCTCAACATCAGAGCCACTCTCCCATCCCTTCCCAACAAGCTCAAAAGTAAAATGGGTATTATTCATTACATTGTCAGCTGGTCCCTCCCTAGTCACCATGCCAAAAGAACAAATCTTTGGATACTTGAGCAAAATATTCCTTGTAAATGATATTTTAGTCATGATGAATAGTAAAATCGCTCCAAAGATAAAGAGAATTGATTGTGTCAGACTTCCAGATTTGAAATATGCTTTGAACTGGATTGGACGCTGCTGTTCTTTGTGGTATAAGTAGCGCTGGGTGCGATAGACCACCGACTCATCAGCTCCAAGAAATGGAAGATACCATTTGCTATCTTTCTTTTGTAGGTTTTGTCGTTGCAGCTTAGGCTTCAAGCGTGGCAGAGGCTCTGGGTACAGCTTCTTTCTCAGAGCTGGTAGCTCATTAAGGTGTGTAATGCCATAGACAAGTGACTCCCAAGTGCCATAGTTAATGAGGCCTCGCTCACGTGACTCTGCTGCAATCTCTGGTGGTATGTAGGTCTTAAGGTAGGACTCAACCGAGTTGAGAGTGCCAGCAAAGTGCTGTTTCAAGAAAATTACGCCCATGTCGCATGGTATGCTGTCCCAACCACACGCACTAACGATGAACACTCCAGCATCACGCGCTTGCTCATCGTACCGCAGCTGCATTAACTCCATGAACTGTGGTTCACCACTGACATCCACATAGTTAGTTTTGTTCTCCACCGCAGCTTTAACTACAGGCTCTCCGTACAAACGATAAGGGCCGCAGCAGTTCACTATCATTTTTGTTTGACCGCACATATCTCTGAGGGACTTGTCGTCACCTATGTCTGCTACAATGACCTTGACGCTGGAGAGATCTTCCCCTGTTTTTTTAGAAACTTCCGTTATTACGTCACCAAGTTTCGCCTCCGAGCGGCCAGCGATTCCCCATGATGCTAGTTCATACTTCTTGGCGAACTTGACCATGTGAATCACAGCCTGCTTGCCGGTGAAGCCAGTGGCGCCAAATATCACCAGATCTAAACGCGACATTATAAAGGGAAATTTTCAACCTTAGCACTTTGCAGTAAGTACCGGCTTTAATCTTGCACTGATAGTACGCTAAATTAATTTTATGTCCAACGACGTAAATACGTCTGTCATAAGCGATGACAAATGAATACTAGTGTGTGTTTGTCATAGGTAATAATTATGAATCGCACGAAATACATAGGTACGTGTATTTACCATTCGACTATTGAGGTTAGGTTCATAAATATTCATAATCATGACATTCTTCATTCTTGTGCCCGTTTTCTTCACTAGAACACTAGGTGACGTGCAACTTAAGTAATGCCAAGTAAATATTGCACTGCATTCTTGAACTTTCAACGTTTGGCTCAGCATCGATGGTTGAAAATCCAACAGTACAATCTTAGGACAATACAGTGTTAGCGAAACCGGGCATTAAACTGCGTGTAAAATTATTGATTTATTCGAACATTCAATAGATATTTATTTGAATTCAATTTCATTTTTTAGGGTTCCGTACTCTTTGGTCCCGTACCTGAAAAGGAAAAAAACCGGCAGTAGTACTCACACGCACACAGAGTTCCGTAGCACCAAACAATAATAATAATAAACAACGACTATCGGATCAGGTGCGAGTCATCCAGCGTAACCGTATGTTGGATGACACTGTACTTGATCGCCTGCGAACTGAAATGCAGAGTAGCCATGTCATTATCCCGTCGGCGTAGGCTGAGGTACTACCACAGTCTAGCACAATACCTAATCGCGATAACGACGTGAGTAATGACATGGTAACTAATGTAAGTACCCAGTGCAATGAGGAAATGAGGAGTGCTTTGGAGGGTGCGATTCTAGAATATCGGTTCATGTAACCCGACCTTAGACCACGCATACCTCGTTTACCCATGCATTAGGGCGCTGATGGCTGTTCTGGATTCGCAGTTGTCAAAATAGTTTGACGAAGACCTCACCGATGCTCACTCAATCCTGTATTGTGCGGCTGTAGCGGCATGTCGTGTAGCTCGTGTCAAATTTTCTTATGACAGAGCTACACGACCTAAACCAACCGTACCGCCATGGCAATACAGGATTGAACGACGTATTGGTGGGGCCAGAGCACTCATCGGCAAAATGATCTGCTTCAGGGAGAGCAACACTCACCCTAGAATGATGCGTTTTGTGAGGCGGGGACTGATATCAGTCCTCGAGACTACATGTCCCGTATCACAGAGCGCATCGACTTCCTGAAGAAGAAAGTGTATGCATCGGCAAACCGTATTCGTAGGTATAAGCGGCGGGTGGACCGATACACTCAGAATCGCACTTTCCAAAGAGATGAAAGGTGGGTATATAGGGCTTGGGAGCGACCGGACTAAGGTGTGGCTGACACGCGCATACCGGATGATGATGCCATGTGTTCGTTCTGGCGCAGCATCTGGTCGGTGCCTGTTAGGCATACCGAGGGTGAATGGACTCGGGAGGTCGAGCGAGCGTGCGATCTAGTACCAGAAATGGGGGCAATCACTATCAGCCCCCAAGACGTAGTTCGTGCAGTCCGTCCGTTGCCTAAATGGAAATCTCCAGGGCCGGACGGGCTGCACAACTTCTGGATTAAATGGTTCACAAGGTCGCACCGCTCACCTGGCGATCCTGTTCCAGTCAGCCTTAGAGTCAGGGTCGCTGCCAGAGTTCCTGACAACAGGTATAACCCACCTGCTCCATAAATCGGGTAGTACTGCGGAGCCCAAAAATTACAGACCGATTACCTGTCTTCCGACGGTCTATAAAGTTCTTGCATCCATTTTGAGAGCTAAAATTAACAAACACATTGATGACAATTCTATCATGTCCGCTTCTCAAAATGGATGTAGGAACGGGTCCCGCGGTACTAAGGAGCTACTCCTCATTGATATGGCCATTAGTCAACAGGTTCGCCGTTCCCGAAGGGTTCTGTCGACATGTTGGATAGACTATAAGAAGGCCTATGACTCGTTGCCACATACATGGCTCATGAGGGTGCTAGAGTTGTATAAAGTTGATGCAAATCTGCGCACCTTCCTGATGTGATGTATGGAGCAATGGAAGACAGTCCTTCGCTATCCAGGATGTCGGCAAATCCAGAGGAATAGCGAGCCGATAAGGATAGAGCGAGGTATATTTCAGGGCGATAGTTTGAGTCCACTTTGGTTCTGCTTAGCCTTGAATCCTCTTAGCACGCTGCTGGAGGATTCAGGTCTAGGCTATCGGTTGAGGAGAGGTGGTCAAGTTATATCTCACCTCCTTTACATGGATGACCTGAAACTCTTTGCCCCCAACGATTTGCAACTGATGGAGCTACTGAAGGTAACTGAAAATTTCAGTAGCGCCATCAGGATGGAATTTGGTGTGGACAAATGTGCGGTCATGCATGTAAAGCGAGGTGAGATTGTGGAATCTGTGGGAACCCAGCTCTCGGATTCCATAAATCTTAGGTCCCTCTCAGCAACCGAAACCTATAAGTATTTGGGTATGTCGGAAGCGCTGGGCATCAATGTTGCTGACATGAAGCAATCGTTGAAGGAGGGCTTCTTTGGCCGCCTGAAAAAAGTATTTAATAGTCTTTTATCAGGCGGCAATAAGATGCGTGCCTTCAACGGTTGGGTCATGCCGGTTCTGATGTACTCTTTCGGCATACTCAAATGGACTCAAACAGAACTGGACGCTCTGGATAGGAGGGTCCGCACATTGTTGACGGCATATCGAATGCATCACTCGCGTTCTTCTGTTATGAGACTGTATATCCTGCGGAAGTGTGGGGGTCGAGGCTTTTTAAACGCTAAGATTCTCCACAATCGCGAGATATGCAGTCTCAGGGAATATTTCCTTGAAATCGACGTGGGGATGCATCGAGATGTGGTCGCGGTGGACAAGGGCCTCACCCCGCTCTCCTTGGCTAAAGAGAACTGGCGCCAACCTGTAGTGCTTGACACTAACGACCTCATGGAGGTATGGCAGAGTAAGGAGCTTCACGGACGCTTTTTCCGGGCCTTGCATGGGCCCGATGTAGACCTATCAGCGTCCGTAGCTTGGCTACGTTCCGGGGACCTCTTCGGAGAAACCGAAGGTTTTTTCTGTGCAATTATGAATGAAGTTATGATGACGAATACCTACCGGAAATTTATTGTGAAGGACGGTACGGTTGACATATGTCGGGCATGCCACCGTCCAGGCGAATAAATCCGTCACATTATCTCCGGGTGTTCTCGTCTGGCTAACGGAGAGTACTTGCATAGACACAACCTTGTAGCCAGGATTATCCATCAGCAACTTGCTCTAAAATACAACATTGTGGAATCGGAAGTGCCGTACTATAAGTATGTGCCCGACCCAGTTCTCGAAAATGGCAGTATCACATTGTACTGGGATCAATCCATCATCACTGACAGGACTATTGTAGCCAATAAGCCTGATATAGTAGTGGTGGATCGATCAGAGCGGCGCGCAATGATTGTTGACGTAACGGTCCCGCATGATGAGAACCTCGTGAAAGCCGAGAAAGATAAGAAAATCAAGTATCTTGACTTGGCTCGCGAGGTTGTCGACATGTGGACTCAGCCATCATTGTGCCGATAGTCGTATCAGCCCATGGCTTAATTGCCAAGAGCCTCGACCAATACCTGAGGAGGCTCTCGTTAGGCAGCTGGATCAAGGGCTTGATTCAGAAAGCGGTACTCCTAGACACGGCTCGTATTGTTAGGAGGTTCCTCTCTCTGGAGCCCTGACCGCCGGTGGCTTGGACCCTGTTCCCGATACCGGTAGGCTACATTTTTTTATATTTTTTAATGTTTTTTATATTGTTTTTTAAGGAATATTTAAAAACGTAAAAAAATTGTAGAAATATAAATAAAGGAAAAATAAAAATACACTTGAGAGCAATGAAATCGCATACCTTGACTTTTTTTGATACGGCAGTTTATTTTCATGAATGTGAATAAATATTGAAAAAAAACACACTAATTGAAAGTTTACCTACTTCAGTATCTAATGATATCAAATACAGTGTAAAAAATACCCATTAAGGGGTATTAGGGTACAAAACCCAACATACGGGTAAAATCACCGAAAATTCTTGGTTAAATTGTTTATTATTACGTGTATTCCCTCCCCTAGTCTTAATTAAATCTCTTTATCGGTTTTTCATGGACCATGAAATTTTTACCATGAAAGCATGTGGTATAGCGTTCCACTCCTCGTCAATGGTAAGTTGAAGCTTTTAGAGGTGCATAGGAGCGGGACTTCTTGCTCGAACTCTTCTTTTTAGCTCATCCCAGACAAGCTCAATCTTCCCCCATAAGCCACGCAAGCGGCCTCACATGTTCTTCGAAGAACATGTGAGGCCGCTTGCGTGGCTGACCGACGTATCGTGCAGCCGTCAACCCTCTTGATCTCGAGCCGGTATTCGCCTCAGTGTTGAATACAATGTCAGTTTTAGTGTCCAACATTTTGCCAGCCCAAAACAGGCCACCTCCAAAAGCCCGTGTGGCTTTACCATTATGAAAATCGCTCTGATGACCTTCCGTAGACCCTAGAGCATCCATCATGACCATGTAAAGTCATTCTGCACTCATCACAGAACACAACAGCCCGCCATTGGTCATACGTCCAATTTACGTGTTCCCTGGCAAATTGTAGACGAATTTGAATTTAAAACAATTATGGCGCGAGTCACATAACGTTCAACCAATCAGCGCGGGAGGTGTGTTCCGTCGCACGCCATTTCACAATTTGACGGTTTCACGAGATTCGATAGATTATAATCTACCGAAAAGTAATGCGTTAAATTGTAAGCAGTATGTTACGGTTCACAATCTTTCGACAGATTACAATCTCGCCAGATTTGCGCCAAATAGATTATATTCTAACGGTTTTTACAATTTTACGGTGACATATACACAGTTACGTCTGAACATAGACTTAGTATAATAAACTGGACTGAGCACTCTACCAGAAAAACGTGACGAGAGAGATATTTATAACAGCCCTTTGTCTCTTTCTAATAGGGTGACCAGACATTTTTGTAACAAATAAGAAACTTCGTTTTGACAGAGATAATTTGTGTCCGGATAAGACATCAACGTTACATTTAATAGTGAAAAAATAATTTATGAGAAAAAAAAATAAGAATTTCGTTGGAAAAAAAAGAATTTCGTTTCTTTTCCATTTTCTTTTCCGTTTGCTCTGCAGAATTGGTGTTTGGGTATTCAAATGGAGGGAATAAAATTGAAAGTGTGTGACAAACATTTATTAAAATTAAACATAGTTAAACAGAATTCTTTTGTGGAGTTTCTGCCGTAAGCCACTCTTACTGCCTAAGTTTTTCAATGCATTACATTTCGCATGATGGAATATTCTTAAATTTAAATACGAATTAGCCAATGCTTTTACTAGTTGAAATTCGTGTGGTTCTTCATCCGTTATGCATTGGATAGAATTTGGTAGACTAATTAGATGATTGAGTCTTGTATAAAATTTTTTTTTAATAGCATCAGACTTTTGAAAAATATTCTCGATACGGCAAACCTCCGAAGTAAGTGCGCACATAATTTGAACAAATCGTCATCAATCCGGAACTTTTAAATGGAAAAATTGTTCAACACCGTTCTGAAGAGTTACTTCCTGAAACATTATGAAGAGTTAACTTCGGCGTTGTTATCTCTGTGAAACGAAGCCCTCTTCCTTCACGTCGTTCTTTGCAAGATACCAGGGGCGGCCGGAGCTTGTAGTTGCAAGGCGCCCACCAGTGCCGACTGAAAAGAGCTTCGAGCAGGCGAACATCTATTAAGCACACTCAACCTGCCTTCTTTCCGCTTTCATCAGTTGTACTGATGATAAAACCAACATCCTTACCACCGGAAAAAATAATGGTACTGCATAAGCATTTAACGTTCGTCGTGATTTTGTAGTATGAAAATCCTCTGGCTTAAAAACAAGGCTGCACACAACAGAACTTTTGGTTTTGGTTTGAAATTCGGGAATCGACATTATTGCCTAATTTACTCTTTCAATGGAAAGCTGTAACAAACAAAAATTATTCTATTTCAATAACGCGATACATATGTACTAATTATAATTATCATGTGCATAATATTAACAGTTTTAATGAAAAATACACGAAAGCATGAGCCTTTCGTCCGCAAAACGTCTAAGGCATGGTCACACTAATCATTTTTAGTAAACAAAATCTATAATATTCCTTACCTGTGAAATGATATGCCACAACCACCATATGATTCACTTTTACATGACGTGATACAATACTTTTAACCATTTTCACACTTAAAATAAAAAAGAACCGTAGATAAATCTTATAATTTTCTCAAAACAATGTAGGACGTCAAATAAACACCATTGATGAAAGATTTCAGTGTTACCATATTGAATATATAATAGCTTCCAAACAATCATACTAATATTTAATTTGACTAAAAATAAATAAATTAGTATTATGTACAGACTGTAAACCTATAAAAGAAAATAATTAATATTTATCTTAAAGCTAAAAACATATACACGTAATTTATTTTACTTGTAGTGTGAGGTGACTGCCGGTTTAATATTTTCTACCATCTTTAACATTTTTATCTGTTGGCAATTGAGTGAAAGGGACAAAGGGCTCCCTTATTGCTAACTCTCTCGCCTCGTTTATGATAGCTTAACAAAAGTAAACTTACGGTGTGAAAGTTAAGGTTCATTTTTGTGTGTTACGAATATTGCAGAGCTCAGTCCTGTTTGTATACTAAGTCCATGGATTTAAACACTGGTCTGCAAGAATCAGTCCAGTCCATATTGAAAATTTAGCGTATGCATTCTTGTTGTGCTAACAAAATCCATATGAATATGATCCTTCCAGTTTAAACTTCAATTGTAATACCAAGAAATTTTGTTTTATGAATTTGTTCAACTGTTTGATTTTTGTGCGAAATTGTAAGGTGTAGATATTTACTCTTAGGAATTTTCATTCGGGGGATTATTGTTTATATTAGACTCCTGTGATTCACCATTTTTACTATCCATAAATTATTACTGTTGTATCATCAGCAAACAGAATACAGTCTTGGTTTATCGCTTGAGGAAGGTCATTTATGTATACAAGGAATAATGGTGGCCCTAAAATGCTAAGCTGTGGAACACCAAACTGTTTGTACAGAGGTTGGGAATCAAAGTTCGTGATACTATTATCGTTGTAGTCGAATTTTGTAATTCTCGTTATCTGTTTTCTGTTTGACAGGTACGATTTGAACCACTTTAAGGCTGGGCCTGGAATACCAATTTTACAGTTTATCAATTAGAATTGAATGATTTACGAAGTCGAAAGCTTTGATTAGGTCTAAAAACAAAGCAGAAGATAATATTTGAGTTCATGTTATTTACAACAGATTTGACTAAGTTAAAAGCTGCAAGTGATGTAGATTTATTTTTCCTAAATCCGTATTGCTCTTAAGCATTTTAAATTTATCCAAGAAAGAGAGGATTCTCTACTTGTACATTACTAAAAGAAACAAAACGAACAGAAACAAGTCTTTGAAAGAATCGGAATCAGAGCAATAGGGCGGTAATTGTTTTTTTTCTAATTTAGAGCCTTTTTATGCAATGGTTTTATTGCACACATTTAGAGTTTATTCGGAAAGCAGCCTTGTTCTAAAGATAAATTGATTATATATGAAAGAGGTTCAACGATTTAGGGAGATATTTGTTTTATAAATACTATGTAAGTCGGAGACCTAAAGACGGACGTGTAACGTAAATTAACGAATTTTAAACATGAGAGCCACTTTGGGGGTAAATTAGAAAAAGAAAAAAAAGTTTTGCAAACTATATCGTGTTACATATCAAATGAAAGGGCTCATTCTCATTGTGAGCATCCCAAATATTCTTTTTTTTTAATAATTTTTAGAGAAATAGTTTTGATGTTATTTAAGAAAATATGTGAAAATTGACCATTCTCCCCTTAACTCCGAAACCCTTAACCTTTAACTACAGGGCCAATATTTCTTTGCCTTTAGATTACAGGAAAACCTTTAAGAAAGCTATGATAACAAATAATAAAAATAAATTAAAAATTAAAGGGGGCTCACTTATACGATCGTACGGAATCATGCGCGAGTCCGACTCGCACTTGGCCGGTTCTTTTTTCAATTTTGGTAGTTTTGGCCAAGATCCATAAACTTTACTTATCCCAAAAACTGACAAACTACAAGCGCAAGACAGAGACAGGCAGAAAAAAGAGAAATTCAGATTTTCCTTGGTTCTTTGAAAGGTGTTTGGATTAAATAGCCGGCCTAACGTCCGCCATTTTTTTTTTTCAAAGTCACGGCCACCTATAAAACCTATATTAATCGATGGCTGGTAACAATACAAACAAGTTTTGTATGAGACAAAATGTTCTAAAGTGTCACGTTTCCGAGAAATGAGCTATCAAAGTTAAAGTCCCTTCATTGATAGCATCTTCAGCACAACTTTGATTTTTATTTGATTAGCCACGCATAAAATCCGTATCAATGAATATAGCTGATATCAATACAAACAAGTATTGACTTACTTACTTGACTTAAAGTCCTATGTCTCCTAGATGGAGCAGAGGGCGTCTACAGATGTTCTCCATCGCAATCAGTCTTGAGCTTCACGCTCACCTAGCTCCACGTCATATCGATGCTCGCCGCTTCTGCCAGCACGGTGCGACGCCAGGTTTGACGGTCACGGCCACGCTTTCTTGTCCCTTGGGAATTCCAGTCCAAAGCTTGTTTGGGTATGTGGTCGGGGTCCCTTCGGAGCGTGTGGCCAATCCATCTCCACTTGCGACGCTTGAGCTGGCGGTCGATCGGGTTCTCGTGGTATTTCTCCAACAGCTCTACGTTGGAGATGGTGTCGGGCCAGTAAATTCCGAGAATGCGACGAAGACAGCGGTTGACGAAAACTTTGATTTGGCGTAACCTTCCACGTTTCGCACCCGTACATCAGCACGGATTTTACGTTGGACCCGAATATCTTAAGTTTAATCCTTCGAGTCAGTTTCCGCGACTGCCAAACAGGTCTCAGGCTTTGGCGATCCGTGAAGCGATGTCCTCTTCACTGCCCCAGACTCTGCCACGATACTCCCGAGGTAAGTAAATTTGTGGACGCGTGCCACTGCCTCTGTGCCAATCAGCAACGGTGAGTAATTTTTCATACCAGTTCTCATCTCCTGGGTCTTCCTGATGTTTATCTTAAGCCCCGTTTCTGTCGCTTCCTGACGTATCGTTCAACTTTGCTTGCATGTCGGCGTGGGTATGACTCAGCAGGCATAGGTCATCGGCGTAGTCCAAGTCTTCCAGGACGTTGGATAATCGCCACTCTATGCCACGGCGCTTGTTTTCAGAGATGCGAAGCATAATTCCGTCAAGAACGACTAAGAAGAGAAGTGGCGACAGGAGGCAGCCTTGGCGGACACCCGCGTGTACTGCTACGTCATTCGAGATGAGGCCGTCATAGGATACCTTACAAGAATACGTCCAACAAACGGACAATTTTCGGCGGCTTTCCAATTTCCAGTAAGCGGGACCAGATGCTAGACCACTTCAGCGTATCAAAGGTCTTTTCGAAGTCGACAAAGGTTAGATAAATCTCCTTCTGCCATTCTGATGCCTGTTCCAGTATGATTCGGACTTACGGAGAGTGTTGATCTGATCCGTACATGAGCGGTTCGAGCGGAAACCAGCCTGTTCCTTGTGTAGGAGAGGATCCACGGCCTTCGACAGTCTATCCAGGATGATCTTGCATAAAATCTTAGAGGGAATCGAGAGCAGCGTAATACCTCTCCAGTTAAAGCGTCACGTGTCTGAGATTAAAGGTCACAGCACACAAGACATATCAACTCGGAAAGGGATCGTCACCGTATCAACTCGAGACATTCAGTATTCTTTGTATGAAACTCCCTACTGCAACTTACACTAATCGGAATCGTAACGTAATCGCCTCGCTTCTTGACAAGCTCACGAACCGCGGTGCGGTGCTTGGTCAACTTGCAGTTCCCGCGCTTACGTCTTTTCGTCGTTCTTTTTCCTCTTCGTCCAGTGCTATGGCTATGATAGCCATCTCACGTATTGAGAACCGAGACATAACCGTGCGCTACACTTCATGTTCGAATTCAAACTGATCTGGTGACAGGCAGGTCAAACAGCGGTTGGCGAGCCGTAAGTGCGGCGTCGCCTAGCCGTAGCCGATTCGACGTATCGGAGCTGCTTGGTTACGTGGTTACGTTAAGTTGACGCTTGTTTGACGGCGAGGTGAAAGGCGAAATGGTGACGTTCCCTTTCCGAGTTGATATGCGTGCGAGCACAACGACAACAATGAATAGACTTAAGACTAAAAATAATAGAACGAATCGTGTATTTTTAGTCAATTGTTTTAGTTAACAGGAGCTTAGGTAGTATTCATATTATTTTAAGTGCGTCCGTATAAGCGATGGTCGCGTTTATAATTATGTCATACTATTTTGTATTTTTTTTTTATTTGGAAAGCTATCACCGCCGCGTATAGGCCGCGTTGCGGCCCCATAAGTCATAACAGGCAGGACGCACTGCCTTAGTATTTAGGCTATATCAAATACGCAACAAAAAGACTCGTCAAAACTTCCCAAACGTTGTCCAGTCCAGCTGAATTTTTCTGTTAGCCTCCCTCTCAAAGATGTTCTTACAAAACTGCAGAGTTATCTAAAGACCTCGAAACGACCGACATTGATAACAACTGAGCTCGGGTTGACGTGTTCGTTGAACATGGCCTGGGGCTTGAGTTCAATCGGAGACTATTGGTATTGAAGAATCAACTAGGCCATCCAGCATTTGCTGAAAGGCAGCCTGTAGCATTCAGCCAGTATGCTGATGTCATCTGCAAATCTCAAGTGTGAAATGTACTCTCTGTTGATGTTAATGCCACGCCCTTCCCGACGCGCCTTAAACACATTCTCCAATTCGTTGTATCAATTTCCGGGAAATTATAGAAAATGATACAGGAACTTTAAAAAGACGACTTTACCTCAACCGACTCTATTAAATGATTGCACTGTCATTTATTACAAAAGAAAAGCTAGATGCGACACGCCGCCTCGCCTGTGCACCCGCGTCACAACGATCTCTTGATCGTGTGGGCAACGTGCCAGCCCTTAAGATATTAGACTTCCATTCCAGTAGTCAGTATTAGAGGTCCAAGTCTTCTGCGACATCCATGATAAGAGAAAATGCTTTGGTCTATTGGTTCCAGTAGTCATTTCTAATGACGGAAACCGAAATGGCGTCTAGTAGGTAGGAAGTTTTACTAATTATTTCCCTTACCACCTTGATTTGACGGTTAATTAAGGCTTTGACGGCAAATAAATAATATTTTAGATACAATTGGTACGTTTATTTTAGTTTTAAATTTATTCACTGATGGCTTCACCGGTATATTTCGGAAACGTGGTGCTTTAGAAGATTGTGTCTCAAACAATACTTGTACAAACGGCCGCTCATCAAGTTCGACTATTTGGACCTTGAACTATTAGAAGTTGAACGCTGCGAATCGTGCGAGAGGGTCCGATATGTTCTTATTATTTCGTCTCTCTCACGCGCAGACCGTATGGTATGGAGCGCCGCCGCGCCGTCGCGCCGCATTCTATCCATACCATATCGTAGGTATCATGTCGGTAATTTAATAATATTATTTTGTAAGCGAGTTGAGTTCGTTGCATAATGATTGTTATGGTTAGATTATTTATCTATTTGCGCTGCACCTGTGCACTAATACGTCTATTATTAAAAGTTATTTAATAGCGTTTTTAACAACGATAACTGTTGAAGAGAATGTATACAGTTTAAGAGTATAAAAGTAACGTGTTAGATTGAACTCATAAAATTAAATTAAAAAGTTGAAACTAGGTAATAAAATTAAAATTATGAAAAAAAATTAAGGCACAAATGTTTTCTTCCATTCGCACTGGCATATAAGTGTCTACTGTGATATTTAATCATATTACTATTAGGTATGGTTTTTGATAAAATAGTAAAAGGCATTTCAGTTTCACAATTTCGTGAGGCACATTGATTGGTGCCAAGCAGCTTAGACAAAATACATAGCTATCTGCCTATAAACTGGATGAAAAGACGGCAAGGTTGGCGCAGTGGCTGAGCAATTGGTTGCTGTGCTGTGTCGCGGGTTCGTTCCTGCAGAGAATTAATATTTGTCCAACTGTTCCGGGTCTGGCTGCTTGATACATAAGCAGTAAGATTAAAGTTAGTAAAAGCACGCACCATCCAGGAGAATTTCCAATTGTCCTCGAATGCTGCGTTTGTGATTCTTGAATGACAGCGCATGCTTGCGATTCTCATCTAAGACTTGCATTGTGTAATCATTTAAATCCTAATACTTGTCTTAAAAAATTGCTAAACTGTGTTTGTTTGTTACTTGTTTTCGTCACAACAATCGACGATATTCAACAGACGTAGTTGAAAGCCTGAGAAAATATATTATTTCTCTTCACTAATATTCGAAATGTATGTGTCAAAAGCTCCGTTTCCACCAATCGGAAAAACCCTCTCGCACTTTTTTGATGTCACTGATTACCTATCTGTGTTGCCATTAATTAAGTATATAATTGAGCGCTCGCGCATCCTTGAGCACGCGCGAAGAGACTCTTTTGTCTGCGTGGAATTCCTTTATTCAGTGCCATCAAAAAAGTGCACGAGGATTGTTCAGATCAGACCGATTTTGACGGGACTTTTACTGGCAGATAGCTAATGTTATAAGGACTAACACAGGTTACTTTTATTTTAGAAAAAGAATTAAAGTTACGTGCACAAAAAAATGAAATTGGTAACAATATCCGATTAAAAAAGGGAACTAATATTTTTTTTAATAATTTCAATCGAACAAAATTTGTTTCTGAAACTACCCGACAGGAAACGAAATCAGTCTTAAGTGTAGAAAGACCTACTTCCCAAAATCTAAACAAAATTATGAGTTGTCTTAGGAGTCAAGAACAGTTAAAAAACATAATATAATTAAAATTGCCAACTTCCTATAATCAACTAGGGTAAATACAACTGAACTACTACTTAAAGAGACAAATATGCTCAAGCTAGAGTTATTTTGTGTAAATAGTTAGATCTGTAAATAGTAACTAAGCTAAAACATTGTAAAGTATTAACAATTAAATATAGAATAATTATCTTTAATCAATAAATATAAGGAGCTAACAATAGTAAGAAATATTTTAAAAAATAGTGTAACAACAATATCAGCAATTATAATCGAAAAAAAAAAAAATCGCCATAAAAAAATATTACTTCACACACTTCAAAAAAATATTCGTAATGACCTTGAATCCCAGCCGAGCGATATTTGGGAACTGTTGACTTGAAACGGTTGACGGACGACACAACACGATGAAAAAAAGTGCGTCTGTGTGTGTAAGTGTGACTGTGTGTGTAAGTGCAAAGCATTAAACGCTACCGCAATGTGATTGGCCGATGCCACGATGCTTAGTCCCTTTCCAACGATTCTCTGTATTGAATGTAGCGTAGTTATGGGTATGTTGGGTGTCGAGCTTAATGTGCTGGCGTGTGTACACTCAGTTCCCTCACTCTACGACCGGAGAGAGATAAGGCGCAGGACCAAGGAACGTGTTTTCTGAGGCACACATTATACTTTATTGTACACCAAAATTGAATCACAGCTGCTGTTGCTAATTTTATGGTTACAATGGCAGTTTTATCGGTATCATACCGCCAACTTCCAAACTCCGAGTACGAAATGTGACAGAGAAATATGGACAAACCCAAAAGCATTTCTGCCCGATTCGTGAATCAAACCCACGGCAGCAGCTTAGCAGTCGCGCTTATAACCACGAAATCGAAAAATAAAAACTTGTCTAACACACGTCTAGAGAAACCCTAAAGCATAGGTTACATGGCGGTAGCTAGCGTGTCAGTTGATCAAGTCAGCAGTTGGGACGTGTATAGTGCAACCCCAATTTTACTTTAAATACCACACTATTGGCCAAAACTTCGGCCAAGCCGAAACTCGATATTCGTGAACTGTCGGTTAATTTCGGGTGAGTTTGTTGCTTGTGATCGCCAGCTGAGTTCGCCGCCGTTCTCGGCTTAACATAAATAAATAACTGTATTTGCTACATACTTTAATTATTTATTTAATTAATTAACACATACATTTGCGGTTTGTGTGCATTATGGTTTTTTTATTTTATTTAACACTTGTTACCTAACTGTCGTATTCGCGAATACTGACCATGAGGTCCTGGGTTCGATTCCCACGTCGGGTAAAGTGTTATTGGATTTTTCATCTGAAATTTCTCAGCAGCAGTCACGGAGTCTAGATAAGTACCTGGTTGATGGCAATAGGATCACCCCTATTACACGGGACTTAATCATAACTGGCGAAATGTGGGTTGTACAATTAGGTACACCTCTGCCTGATCCTTCGTGGATTAAAGACGTGATGTAAGAGATGTTATGTTATAATTATATGTGTAAAAATGCGCTAGATTTAAACAAGCAATAAAACAATAAATTGTATTATTTTATGTTAAAAAAGGTTCAGTTTCGGCCGAAACTGGGACACGAGCCGAAGGTTCAGTTTCGGCACTCGCAGTCAGTGCGATGGTGTCAGTGTCATGTATAAAATAACTTGTCCAAGGCAGCCAAATTGTATAATTGGATACAAAACCTGTATAATTCGGTTTCTGATTGTATCCTCTTTGTATCCTGGACCCACATTTATAATTGGATACGGAAAGGCTAAATTTTATTATCTGATTTTTCTGTGGATATTATATTTGAGTCGCCAAATGGATGCGCGTTAAGCCTGTGACTACCATAATAAATAAATAAAATAACGTAGGTAAGTTCACGTGATTAATCAATAAAATGTGTTTAAAAAAAATTAACACTGCATTGAATGTCAGGATACAAAATCCTGACATTCAATTTTGTATAATTTCAGAAACATAGCCGAATAATTTAAAAATCTACTGGCAGCCCTGCTTGTCATTGTCAGTCTGTTGTCAAAAAGCTATTCAATTTGAAATTTTTCTTAAATGTTTTGTAATACATTTGCATAACATACACAATAACTACGTTGGGATTCCAATAATGTAACAGAATAACTTTAGCAAAAAAAAAAACAATATAATGTTCTTCAGAAATGTTTGGTGTGCGGCTGAGATGACGAATAATTGGTATGAAAAGTTGATCATTACACATTCATTATAGGTTAAATTGGTGATAAATTAAAGTTTAATAATGTGTTCACGCATTTCAGTAAGCCGTTTCTCCTCCAGCAAGGCCGAGGAAACCCAGGCAATGTGCGGCTGGTGGTCCGCAACTCTATTCACAACAGTCGGCGCGGCGGTCGGCGGACGACCCTCGAGCCCGATCCTTTATCACAAATACAAATAGAATCCGGACCACTATATGCTAGATCGTTGTGGAAACCCCTCCTATTTACAATTGGGGTGAGTGAGAATATTACTTAACTAAGGAAATTCATTATTAAAATAATGAATTGCCCATTAATATGTTATTGATTGACGAGAGCTTATTAAATGCGATGCGATTCTGTACTTTGACATAAATATTAAAAATTCTTAATCTTCATTGCTTTCTAATAAGAATCACTAAGGTATTTAATAGTATTTGTTATCACTTCTAGGTATCCACAGTAAGTCTAACTGGCTGTGTGATCTGGGAATATGAGGCTCTACGTGCTCATGCTTCATCATTTCTCAAAAAACCTGGCGCCTGGCTCAGTTCTCAACAAAGAAAATACAGAACACACCTTGTAAGTATCATTTTTGAAAGGGTATTACACATACCTAACAGAATGATACCAAAAAAATCTCCATGTGTAAAACAAAATAAATTAATGTTTATGTAGTAGCAAAATAATTATCGAATTATGTTTCAGCAAAAAGCAGAGCCTGGTCCAGTGACCAAATGGTGGGGTTCACTAAGAGATAGTGAAAAAGTGTTTTATCCAATATTGGCTGCTAATCTATTGGTGTTCGGCGCCTGGCGGGTGAGGGCTTTCCAGCCTTATATGATCAAATACTTCTGTTCAAACCCATCAGGAAGTATGTTTCATATATATATTTATTTTTTGGTGAATTTTGAAGTTATTTGGTTCACAGTTCCATGATATAGTTCTCTGGGATTAACTATTATTGTGTACCAGGCGAAAACAAAAAAAGTTTTAAGTAAAAGCTAATATGTAATTGAAATTCATTACAGGTTCAAGATGTCTTCCAATGTTGTTGTCTACCTTCAGCCACTATTCAGCAATGCACTTGGCTGCAAATATGTATGTTCTATACAGTTTCATGCCCGGTAAGTTCCCATCTTTTTTTAAATATAATATTAGATAACAGCTGTTTTTATTAAACCTTTAGTTATTGGTGTAATATTGACCAACACTGAATTAAAACTCAGTTAATACTATCAGTAGTTTATTACTAATAACTCATTTACATACCTAGAAGAGATGAAATGGTTTCTTGTGACAATACATATAATACACATTCATTATTTCTTCAAACAGCTGCGGTAGCTGCATTAGGCAAGGAACAATTCGTAGCCATGTACTTGAGTGCTGGTGTGATTAGCAGCTTTGCCAGCTTTGTGTACAAGGTTATGCTAAACCAGCCTGGTCTTAGTCTAGGTGCCGTAAGTATACTTTTCACAATAAAAAAATATTGGAATAATTAAAGAAATTGAGCAAAATGTTAAAAAAATTGTCATTCAACATTTTTTGTGATTGAGATTCATTAAAGATTAATAAACGAATATTAATAATCCATTTTCATGAGGAGTGATGAAGCTTGGTTTCTGGAATTGTCGTAAATAAGTTTAAATGCCTGCAGTTATTTTTTTGTAGTCAAATTTATTCCTCTTTTCATTGTTGCAGTCCGGGGCTATAATGTCAGTTTTGGCATATGTATGTGTGCAGTATCCTGACACCAGGTTGAGCATAATCTTCTTACCTATGTACACATTTGCTGCTGGCACGGTAAATACAACACATACTTTATATTGAAAATATAGTGCAATTTTCATAAGTATATTTATAAATAATAAATATTGTGATGTTTATATTACAGGCTATAAAGGTCATAATGAGCGTTGACTTGGCTGGTGTAGTTTTCGGATGGAAATTCTTTGACCATGCAGCGCATCTTGGTGGTGCTTTGTTTGGCATGTGAGTATAAAGTTAACATGTTCTCCATGCATAAAGGCGAAGTTTATAATTTATAATAACACTGAGATATTGTTTAAGACAGTGTGTGTACCAGAATCTTAAAAAGGAAAAAAGTGAGAAAGCACTAATTCCGTAAAGGTTGAAAAAGGTGGGTTAACTTAAAAGGCGGTACTAGGCTTCATTTTAATTATGTAGTCATTCGAACCATTTAAAAAAAAATCGTTTTAATTATTCGCGTATTAAATTTAAGACAAACGTGTTGATATTATTGCACTGTTGGATTTTCCACTCTTGCTCAAAAATATTTCGGCATTCATTTTTAGGTGACACTGTGGTAGTGAAGACGAGGTGATTTACCATAGCTTTTCCTCACAATATCAATTTCATTTCAGGGCATGGTGTCACTGGGGTACCACTAGCATATGGGGAAACAGAGATAAATTCCTACAGTATTACCATACTCTTAGGAAAAACGACACGGGAAGGTAGCAACTTGACGACGTGGCAAATAAATAGTGTAACAATTTTTGTTAAGAAATTATTAAAAATGTAACCTGACAAATTATATTTTAATGTTTGAAAAAAGATTTTGTTTTTATCGATGTTTTAGAGGAATTACAATATCTGGGATTTTTTAGTGTAAATAAAAAGAAGAAATTTATTATTTATATACAACAACTTTACTGTAAAAATAAAAACAGATATGAATAAAAATGCATTTCAAAATATTGACTATATCAATAATGTTTTTCTTAATTAGGCCTTCAGTATTTTGGCGTGGAAGTCGAAATGTTCGCCGATGTACGTGGAGATATGATAGTACGAGTGGTCATAACCTTCGCGTAAATTAAGTATGACTGGCACACCAACTGACCGGCACGCTTCCACCAGGTTTTCAGGGAGTAGTTGCTTCGCCAAGTAAAATTGATCAGTAGATCCCTGGAAACAAAAAGATATTTAATTTTATTTATGTAGGTAAGTAAGTAATCAGCCAGTAATTGTGCGAAAGCTATTCTCTTAAACAGGTTTTTTTTTCAAGTACCACACTCCTTTAATGTTAATTTTTTTTGCCCAGTGGACAAAAAAAATTTCATACCGCGTCGAGACCTTAAGGGATGATTTTTTTTGACCTTGACCGCTATTTTGAAGAAAAATAAAACAGCCGTTTTAATTTTTTGAAAAAGACAAACCTTTAATAAAAAAAAAACATCCTGTAATAACACTGAGCGATAAGGATCAAATACTGCAAAGGCATAGTTTGTGTAAAATCAAAGGAAGTGTCAGTTTTTGCAGTAATTATGACTTAATTTATTACGGAAAATTGAAAAAAAAGGCATTTTGCTTGACACAGTATTTGATCTAGATCACCTTCACTATCAATTAGCGCAATAAAATAGGATGGGGTTCAAAAGAATTTAAAAAAAAAAGATTTATTTTTCTTCAAAATCTAAGTCACGGTTTCTTTGACTGCTTTGACCTATTACGTTTAGGGCATGGGCCCTCAAGAATTCCAAGTTCATTTACGCAGCTGACATATTCCCCCCACTTAAATGCAAAAAAGTTTTTCAGGTTGAAGATGACCCCAATAATTGTAATCATCTTAAAAGGTTTTGGTGCAGTCCAAAATTCCTTTTTTTTATATTTGACATGTAACCTTGGATTCCACATGGGTGCGACAGCTGACTTCATTTGGATGATCAGTGGATATTAAACAACTAAAAGAAATTAATTTAATTCTGTATAAAACTGCTCACAATTGCTGCCCATAATATAATCTTACCTGGTCAAGGAGTAAAGTGAGTGGGGGTCCATCATATTTCTTTACTAGCTCTGTTGCATCCCACTCAGCCCACTTGGATTTGTCTGCTCCCAAATATCCATTGAAAACCTTAAGACCCCATGGGCACTCCATAGGGTTGCAGATTGGTGCAAATGCACTCACTGACTTGTACAAACCAGGGTTTCTAAGGGTGGATACTAATGCTCCATGACCCCCCATGCTGTAAAAAGGAAGTGCCTTAATATTGTGTAAATATATTCAAAATGGGCCTGGCTTTACTGACTTGATATTTAGCTGTTATATATTCAGTTTGTTGAAATTATTACTCTAACCATACTCTTGTTATTGCAAAAAGCTTAGGAGCTAAAGCTTTTGTAAGTCTTCTAATTAACATATTATGTATTTTTATTGGTATACCTGTGTCCCATAATGCCAACCCTTTCAGCATCAACCACATTGCTAAATGCTTGCAGCACTAATTCATACAATTCCTTATTAACATAACTGCCCATTCTGTAATTTGTAGACCATGGCCCTTTAGTGGCATCAAGGTAAAATCCAGCAGCTACTCCAAAGTCCCAGGAATCATCATCACCAGGGATCTTCACTCCTCTGGGAGATGTGTCTGGGCCCACAACAATGATGCCATGCTCAGATGCATACCTACAAAAATATTATTATGTATAACATAAGCATTTCCTGATACAATTTCATTCTTCTGTTAATATTTAATACCTAAAAGTATTAGGTAATATTAATGAGAAAAAACAAATGTTATTATGGGTACTGGTAATGATAACCTTCTTTAAATTTTGATAAGGACAATAATTAGCAACTTATGGTTGTAATTACCATACATACAGTTTTATAATCTGCACAAGTTCAAAAGCCTTATAAACATTAATATATTTTTATATCTTTATAATGGGCTTGCATAATGTTACGATACAGTATCCATAGATAGGTATTTACCCAAAGGAATATATTATCTGGGAGTGTTGCCCTTACTCATTATTAGGTGAAGGACAGAAAAAGGTGACTACCTTCCCAACAAATGGGTGGGGTAGAGATTTATATGAAATGTCCAATGGTGATATCACCAACTGTTTTTATATTAAGAGAATTAAGACTCATTTCATTAGTGGCCACCTTGTTTAACTACATGTTGGCCGTTTTTCAATGAAACTGTCATAGTAATTGCCAATTATTTTACAAAATGATGATGCTCAAATTTATTGAGTGCACACTTATAGACAATAAAACAAATAGTTAATTATAATATTGTTTACCTTTGGAACCCAGATTTAGTGATGAAGTTCTGCTCACTGCATGTCAATCCTGAGAGGTAGAATACGACAGGCAACTTGACATCACCACCCTCCGCCTGGGGTGGCAAGTATACAGAGAAGTTCATCTTACATTTTAGTTCAGAAGACTCATGGGAGTAAACCTTCTGATGACCCCCAAATATCTTATTTGATGAAACCAATGATAAGGCTTCCATAGTTGGTTTCTGAAATTAATAATAAAATGCATATCAACACCTGTATCCATAGGTTGGTTGAAAGAAAAATAAATTCACAATAATTATTGTATGTTAAAAAGGTGCTCCAAACTCTTCTACATTATGTATGATTTCAGAATAAAATGGCAAGAGGCAAGTGATCCAGCAAAGTGTGTGAAAACTTATTATAACAAAAAGTAAATAAATTTAGTTTCAGTTTTCCACTTTACTTTTTTTATTGAAGTAGCTGTTGCATAAAATTTTTATTAAAAATATTACTTCCCTTTTTGAATCGGATTTTGTTCAAAATTTCAATGGTTTTAATTTTTTTGCTCGGAACCCTAATTATTTTTCTAAAATAAATGTAGCCTAAGTTAGACTTTATAACCATCAGCTATTTGCCAGTAAAAGTCGCGTTAAAATCGATCCAGCCGTTTCGTAGATTAGCCAGGACAAAAATTGAAAAAAATGTATTTTTGTTGTGCTGTATATTCATATGCATTCAGTAAAAAGCCATTATTTTGATATTACAAACAGACACTTCAATTTTATTTATTATTTTTATAAATGTATAAATATTTATTAATGTAAAATTAGCATGCACAGCTCGCAAACACCTTTGCAAAACCTCAGAGCAGAAAGACTTATCCACTTCTTGTAAATAAAATATAGGTAACTACTGAGTCTATACAAAATCTATTTTAATAAGGATTTTAAGAGGTGCTTGTTTTTCTATATTAATACAAAGAATCAGAAATCACGATTTTTGCATCAACTAACAAATTAACATTCAGCACATCATGTGAAAAAAAAACCTTACCGTGACGTAAGGCCCGATTAGGCAGTTTCTACCGGTCAAACCTCAATAAAATAACTTGTGACCGGCAATGAATTGTGTAAGGAAAATTTTGTAAATAATAACTTAGTTTCTCTAGGATTACCTGTCTTGTGAGTGTCAAGCAAATCTGAGGCACTAAATTAACTGTACGCCGAATGGACCGAAAAGCGATGGCAAGTGCGATATTTGTTTCCAATACCACAGAACTACACCTACTGAATGACATTTATTTCACAAATTGCTATTTATTGAAGTAGAATTTTTAGGTTAGATTAAAGTGACAGTAATTATTGTCATTGAATGACATTGAGTGACATGACATGCTGTTTGACAATGACGTTTCTTTTTTTTTCAAAATACTCCAGAGAAATTGAATAATCTTTCAGCCTCGATTTGCAATGGGTTTTTTTCATTAGGTTTTTCCATAGTGGTTTCTGTTCTTAGCGACAGTAAAGGTTTGTCCAAACCTAGCTAGAGTATTCATGTTCTGTGGTCCAAAACTCCAAACTTAAAGCGGCAAAGGCGCGCGGCCAGCCGCGCTTTGATTGGGCGACTGCCGCACGCGAACGCTTCTGTATACACTTTCTTCTTGCTGCTTCTGTATACGCTTCTGACACGCACAAACATTTTTAGTAAACATTCGCCAGTAATTGTGTTTGGGCGTATTTCGGATTTCTGCGTATCAAAATGGACAACAAAACATCAAATTGAAACATCGAATTGTATGGATCTTTTAATGTGTAAAAGTCTAACTCACCTGGAGCGTTCGCCTGTAATATAACATTTCAGATTCGATTTTGAGTATTACATTATAATACTGCCTCCCTGACTTGACGTGTATTCGCCTGTAATCTAGCTAAAATTTCAGATTCGATTTTAAGCATTATTTTACAATACTGCCTCCCTGACTGACGAACATTCGCACTGTAATGCTCAGTTCTCTTCCCTCACCAATGTAATGCTCGAATCTGTAACATTACAGATTGCGTGCTGTAATGCTCGGTTCTCCTCACTTACTGATGTAATACTCTGTAACGTTACATTACAGGACAATGCTCCAAGTGAGAGGAGAGCACCTTGGGGATCCTCGATAAAAATAATACCATAATAGAAACAAACGAAGACTTATGGGATCAAATAGCCAACAATGTAGATCTTTCCAAGAAGGAATTAAAGTCTAAAATTAAAAGTCTTTAAAACTGTGGTGTTCGGTAATGAATTTCGTAATTTATTGATTCAAAATTCTGTAACCTCCGCTGATAAAGTGGTTTCATCCAGCATTTCCTTATTTCAATATGTTTTTTCTTAGTCTTTCTTCGCAATTTTCGAACGATAAGCAGAGCTACGACACACACAACCGCTTTCATTTTAGTTCTGATGCCAACTGAACAGAACAAACATGCGTCGGTAGTCCTAACTAGAGCGCGGCACACAAGTGCGGCAAACGCCGAGTGTTGCTGCCGCGCTCTTGCCGCTCAATGTTTGAACACACCTTAAGAAGCACCCGAGAGTGCTTCTTAAGGTGTGTCCAAACATTGAGAACGAAATGACATTGAAAACGTGTTGCCATTCTCCCCTATCAGACGTCACGGCATCATTTACTCTTTCATATCTTTCGTCACACAATCCATCTTTTCTTTGACCTTCCTCTCCATCTATCAACATTAATATCCATCACATTTTTAGTAACATGCGTTTCATCCCCCCTCATTACATGTCCATACCAAGATAGACGACTTCCTTTCAATTTTTCTATAAGTGGCGCTACTTTCAAACTTCTTCTAAAATTCTCATTCCTTACTTTATCCATTCTTGTTACTCCACACATCCATCTCAACATTCCGCCGCTAGGTACAACATTCACGCAATCGTTTTTCATCCATCTTTTTCACAGCCCAGCATTCTGATCCCTATAGTACGACAGGTCTAATCACGGACTTGTTTACTTTTCTATATAGTTTGAGGGGCATCCGTGGGTCGCAGGTTGTCCCAGTGTCGCCATTTCATGCATCCTGAGTTGATCTGATGCGTTACGCTTACGGCCCGGTCTACTTCGCCATCCCCTTGGACAAACGACCCGAGGAACCAGAAGTCGGAGCAGATCGGTATGGGCGTTCCTGTAATATTTATAGGCACAGGACTGAAGACACCGCCGAATTCGCAAAATAAGTTTCCGATGTTTTTTTTAATTTAATACCAACATTCTTCAGTCTTTGCCACCACACCTCCAATCTGCTCGGATATCTTGGCCGCTCGCAACTATAGTTATTCAAAGTATCTAAATGCAAGATCTTAAAAACCGGCCAAGTGCGAGTCGTACTCACACGCACACAGGGCTCCGTAGCACCAAACAATATAATAAAAATATTTTGAAGGATCATTCATATGTTGTATTGTATATGTTACGGCTAAAAGCCGAAGTAAGGTTACATCTAGTTCTAGCTGGATATGCCTAGGTGCGGCCGGTAACAGTTGTGAATCCTGTTTATTGCTAGGACACACCAACCAAAAAGATAAGGTTAGGTTAGAACTGTGACCAAATGCGCGCGAGCTGAGCTAGCGCAGCGAGCGGTGCCGCGGCAGCGGCGGGCGAGCGCTACATCTAAATTGGTTGCATGTCCTAACCGAAGATAAGTAGGATACTTCTAAGTTTAACCGGATACACCAAGTTGTACCCGGCTAAAACTAGGTGTAGCCGCACTTCGGCTATTAGCCATAAAATATAAATATATTTTTTTACTTTTTCGGATTTTCTACAAAATTTTGTCGATTTCGGTTTGAACACATATGGCAACCCTACTTCCAAGCCTTTTCGTTATAATTTATTTCTAGACTTTTAATAATGCTCATGAATAAAGAAACCAGAACACACTGAAAAATTCATTCACCAATGTTTACGTAAGCTTGGGAGGGGGGTAAGAGCTTTGCTTACTTTTGCTGACGAGGGGAAGGGGGGGAAGGGGTTAATAAAACAAAAAAATCTGCTTACGTAATACTTGAACAGTCCCTTAGAGGAGGGACACACATTTTACCACTTTGGAAGTGTCTATCTTTCAAACGATTGACTTTGAGAAAAAATGGTTTTAGGAACCTCAATGTCATTTTTAAAGACCTAGCTATAAACTCCCATATATAGGTTTGATGTGAGATATAGCACATATATAGGTTTGATTAAAAAAAAAATAGTTTCAGTTCCATATATGGAGAGCTCCCTTAATCTTTTTTTTTTGTATTAAATTCGTAAAGCGGTTCACAGAATACATCTTCCTACCAAGTTTCAAGTGTGTGTAGTCCTAATAGTTTCGGAATAAAGTGGTTGTGACATACGGACGGACAGATAGACAGACATGACGAATCTTTATCGGTTCCGTTTTTTTGCCATTCGGCTACGGAATCCTAAAAAAAAGTAATACATTCAGCTTATTTTTATTATAAGCCAGATTCGACAATCAGTTCATTTAAAAAATATAGGTAGTTCTGTAATTGCCTATTGTTATTTAACTTTAATATAACTTAAAACAATTTAACATCACGCCTGTAATCGCCGAAGGGATTGCCAGAGTTGTGTGATTAAGCTAATGCAATTTTAACCTTATTTAAGGTCACGTAAGGTTTTTAGCCCCCCCCCCCCCCCGTCTCTTCGTGATGCCTCATGAGGTTTTAAGAGCTACCTCTTCTCCCTAGGAGGCACAAATTCTGGCCCCAGGTCAGATGTTCTTTAAATATGTTAGAAAAATATTTAATAAATGGTAGCCTACCCGTAACGGCTGCCGCTACCGGCTATGAGAGAGCAACCTGTTAGCTATTCGCGAAGGTTTCTGAAGCAGGAGAACCACCTCTATTGCCTTCTGAATGAAGTTACTGAGAGCTTCGTCAGGCGTCGGAGTTTTGGCTGCTAGCTTGCTGTTATCGGCTGTCGGCGGTATTACATACTGAGTCTACATCCCAAACGTGCACAACCTTACAAGCCAAGTCAAGCCAATTAATTACGATGTTAATAAAATAGGTAGTTCTTTCAAGTCTCAAGGCTGGGAAATGTTTAGAGTTGAGCATTTTAATACAGGTAGGTACTTAGGTATCTAATTTTTTAGAATGTTGGTATTTAATATTATTTCTCTTTTTGACTGCTTAAAACATAAGTTATATTATTATTCTACTCACCATAGGATTCCATTATGGTTGTATGTTTAGGTAACTGTAATGTTTCTTGTTGATTTTAGAATACAGGGTGGAAGGGACACCGACGCGAAAACAGTTACCACATATTTAGTACATCATTCTAAGCTCCGCCCCCTCATAGAAATGTTTCATAGGTTATTAAAAAACAGCTGTTTCCTACAAAAGTGCAATAAATACATACATGGTTAAAATGTTTGGAACAGCAGATTATTTTTTTGTTTCCCTTCCACCCTGTATAACAATGTCATGAGTCCATGTTGGGCTTTGGTCAGGGCGAAATGTTAAGAAAAACACACTATATCTGCTATATCATTATTTAATAGACAAAGAAGAAAATAATATACATACTAAACATTATTTTGAGATTACTCATTTAAAGAACACAATGCTAATATGCTTTATACAAAAATATGAGCTACTAGTAATTGAACTTAAAATATTAAATGATTAAAGTAATTGAACAATGGTTTTAGTTTGAATACCAACTATTATTCAATCACTGATTTCTTGTTTGTTTTCCATGACAAATATGTATTCCAGAACAGAGCAACTATTTGAACTAATAAAACTTGATACTGGAGGGGAACAAACGTAAAATTTACTATCTGTACCCATGGCCAAAGTAAATAGTTTGATTTTAAAACATCTTTATAATTTGCATGTAAATCACTCATAATATTATCATAGTCCTTACCTTGCATAAATGCAACTGCACTTAAAATAGCAAATAAAAATAGTGGTGCAAATACAATTTGATCAATAAACACTTTTTTCAAGGCTACAGCTGTGCCACTGGAACCTACATACTTGTATAATGCGCCGTACCAAACACGCAAAGCAGGCCCCTAAAATGATAAAAAGGTATAATGTATTAAACTGTAAGAAACATTAGCATCATTCACAGATGGATTTATTCCACTGCACAGGCGCTGACATTAAGGTGTAAAAGACCAACAACAACCTTATGATGTGCAGTTTAAATGTGATTATCGCAAAGCAGTTACTTTTCAAGCAGATGCTCGAAATTTAATCTACTTTTTTAAAAACTGTAATTTAAACGGAAAAAAGTAGTTGTGGTATTCCCTTCAAATTCAGTTTAGGGGACAAATATAGGTACAGAGCTGTAATGCAACATCAATGAGTGATAGTACCATATCAACAAAATATACAGGGTGGAAAGGAAATCAACAAACAAACCAGTGCCACATATTCAGTACATCATTCCGAACACTCCCACTTAATTATTTTTTTTATTTTGTAATTTATAAAAAAAGATGGATGGATTGTGTGAGGAATGATATGAAGGAAAAAGGAGTAAATTATAGCGTGACAATTGACAGGGGAGATTCAAGAAAAAAAGTGTTGCACTGACCCCAAATAAAATGGAACAAGAGCAGGATTGCCTTTTCATGATTGCCTTTTCCTACAAAACTGCAATACCTACATGATCAAAATGTATGCACTACCTTTTTTCTTTTAATTGCCACTGAAAAATTTCTGTTACGGGGTTCAGAATTATGCACTGAATATGTAATAACCGTTTGTCCCAATGTCCCTCCAACCATGTATTTATTAATTGTATGAACCATCCACTTTAATTGTAGGAATATTTATATAATGTCACCTCATGTACTACCCACAATGTAGCAAATAAATAAATTGATTTAAATAAATATATGGTAGAAATGCATATATGCTGATCATGACTGTGAATGACTTTATTAAGTTATGTCTTCAGATGTAGAAATGAGTTACGTACCCCTACAAAAAAGCCTATAGAAGAAAACTTTAACGTCCTCATATAATCTACATTTGTGATAGATTTGTGCTCGATTAAGGTTTGACTGATTAAATCGCCTGACCCCATCAGAGCTCCAGTTTGTACTGCTTGTACTAAATACGGTCGTCTGCGTAAAACATCTTGGTACAATTTAAATAAACCACGCAAATTACTCATTGCTCGAATCCTCTTAATTTCAACTGTCAACAAAAACTACACCAACATGAACTGTTTTATATATTTTTTTATGACTGCACTAAATATTTTGCTCGAAAATTGATTAACCTGAATTGTTAACCAAACTTAATTAATCCACGGGCATGACTGTATTAGATTGACTCTTAAATCTATGGATTGACTTGACCAGGATTTAACGGCAACCCGGTTTTCTGTTAAAAGGAATTTAGTTTTTTTTTAATATTTATTAACGTCTTGGCCGATGCTCGAAGTATATAATATGATAAATAATGGTCAATTAATAGTGGAACAGTTTACGTAAAATTAAATTTCGTTCATGACATTGACTTTTTCGGTTTGACCTTTGAAGAAGACTCACACAAGACGTTTTCTCAGTAGATCGATGACAGTCAAGTCAGTTGGATACACTCAAACCAACTTATCCGTGCAAACGGGAAAACACAGAACTAAAATAATTGTACCAAGTTTGACATATCGATGCATATATTTTTGTCAAACAGTGCTAGTTTAAACTGCAAACTTAAAGTGGTCATACTATATTTAATTGTTTGTTGGCGTGGAACTAGTACATACTTATTGGTAAAACTCAAGCAGAAATGTTACCGTTTTGCGAAAGAAAAGTACTTTGGCCCGGTAGCCCGCGATTTTGGCGCTTCCCGCCAGGGCAAAAACGTAAGAAAATCGCGAAATCAATCAATAAAACTGTGAAACCAACCCGAAATCCATGAATTTTAATTACTAATCGTTTTAATACGTTTTGGTGGTTCAGTAACTATTAGTTCCATGGATGTTGCAGTCTTTTTGCCTCGTGATTTATTTATTTACTTTATTAGGTGTACCAACAATTTATTGTTCACACTGAATATAGTGACA
The DNA here is from genome assembly GCA_905163415.1 of Noctua fimbriata. Classification (NCBI taxonomy): domain Eukaryota; kingdom Metazoa; phylum Arthropoda; class Insecta; order Lepidoptera; family Noctuidae; genus Noctua; species Noctua fimbriata. The sequence goes on along the minus strand of LR990922.1, from coordinate 10,019,320 downwards.
TACGGAATGTTTCATCAACATACAACCTGACAATGACCTGAAAATTGCAAAATACGTAACAAAATTTGCATTTAGCGATCTACTACTGGCGCTTCCACCTTAAAATTAAATTACAGCGCAACAATTGCTGATTGGTAAACACCACATGCACAAAACAATAATTTAGGAAAATAAGCTAATTTACTAAACGTATTATGCGTCAATCTTTTGATAACATATATTATAGAACAAGATTGACAGTGATCACGTGATCAGTGACAGTGTTTTTTTCTAACTATTATTTATTTAAAAAAAACAGAATCGTTAAGAAATCGTAGTAAATTTGCTAAAATGTTTAATAATAATCATTCAGTCTCTGATTTCTCGTGTACATATCACGCCTAATCCGTTAGATATTACGGGAGAATAAAGTTGGCAGCACCAATCATTAAATTATTATCCATCACTAACTCTGCACACCTGGCCATAGATTCCTTTTGGTATAGGTATTTTACTCCTTGGATTACCCCATATTGATACTGGCGAAATATTCAAATAAAACCAATTTCAATTCACATGTAAAAATCTCTATTTCTCCCACTTCATCTCATTAGCATTAAAATATTGTCTGACGAGACAACAAACTAGCAGTTACGAGACGATATCTATGAAAACTGTAACTCTTGTGCGTAACCCACTCAAATTAGACTACTGTGATAATTTGATATATTTCTGTTTAATAAACAGTTTGTCTTGACAGGCGACATGTGACACATTGTCCGGAAAAACTTGTCTTTGTTTTATTAAACACCAAATTGTCATGACAGGTGGACATATTTTTCGACAGGCACCCTCACCCATGTCAATCAGTTACAATAGTACGATATTTTTAAAAATGATGTTAATGTTACTTTCCTTTTCCTCCAGATTTACCACGTTGTGTCACGAAGATATTTCCAATCTTTGTTAAATACTCCCAATCATCAATCCTCCTCAATTGTTCTGTGATGTGTAAATTATCACTAAATTTCACGAATAACGTCTCTGTTTTCATACATAAAGCCTAAAATTGTTAATTTGGCGTCCATTTCAAATAGCAAACAAAAACGAAGTTCAAGCCAAAACAGACGTGTTGTTCTCTCATACGCATGCCTCGATATTGTATTGTGAATTTGTGACAAATATGTCAGAAAAAGTAATACATTTTTCATTTACTATGACAATTAAGTTAGAGAATATTTTCTTAGAGACTCGACAGGTAAAATCTGGCAAAAGTCACCTTTATTAAACGACTTTTTGGTTTGACAATTTTGTCAGTATTTACCTGTCATCTTTATTAAACGGCACTTGTCGACTTATTTGCCAAAAACTGACAAAATTGCCAGGATTGTCACGTTTATTAAATATTCCCCTGATTTTGGCACGTTCCATTCCATGGAATTAGTAAGTACCATATTTTGATTTGAGCATTTATGAACTAGTCTGGTTCACCTCGAAATTCATCAACATGAAAATCCGGTCTTTAATGATAATTGTGTGAATTTGTCACACAATTATCATTAAAGACCGGATTATATGCAACATAATAATGGTCGAAATATGCATGCAATTATGCATCGTAAATACTCGAAATATTCAACAAAAACGCTAAACTATGCAAAATATGCAATACAAAATTTAAATAATTCCGAAATAATGTATTTTTGTGTATTAAAAATCAGCATACATAATGACTTGAACAAATTATTATTTTTTGGACGAAATATTATCATTTATGTTCCTGAAAACTTCATTAATCGAGTACTGCTCCAAATTCTCGGTAGCAGTATTGAGTCTTCTTTAAAATATTTTTTATTAATTGAAAAAGACTTGAAAACGACTCTATTTTTGAATTTACTTTCTTTATTTGCATTGCCTTTGGCACATTTTTGCATTTTTCTAGTTAGAAAGCGAAAAAAATAAGGAAATACGCCTAAATTATGCAAGATCAGTCGATTTCATCTAAAATATGCTAAATCTTAAAAAACTGGCCATAACATGCAAATATGCATTTGCATATAATCCGGTCTCTAATTATCATATTAGGTAATGCATAAAAAAAAAACGCAAAGAAAATAATACTAGTACAGGTATCTGCAGTAGTAAAAAAAAATGGCGAAAAAAAAACCCCCTGAGCAAAAATTGCATTACTAAAATAAACGCATGAAAATAGAAGTTAATGCAATTTAATCGAGGCCTGTTAAAAATTTATGAGCAAGGAATAGAAGACAATAGAATAGCTTAAGAGAATCTACGGTGTGATTGTGTTTTGAACTAAGTGTTGAATTTTGTAATTTGTATTACAGGGGTGACATCTTCAAATTGAACAAGCTCCTTTAAATAAAAAAAGTCGTCTTGGATCGGCGTAAGGAAAGGCGCTTGCGGTGAAAAAAGCTATCGGTTAATGATTATTTAGTTCAAGCAAAAAAATGCCCAAAATGTTTCCTTTAATTCGAAATAACTTTTTTGTTTGTAGGTGTAGTGGCACAAAACAAATTTTGTTGCATTCTCCAAAGTCTTTTAAATCTAAAAACATCTTTGTTTTATACAACTGGTTTCAAGAAAATTCCTTACAAGCTTCCAAAGTTAAATTTTTTAATTTAATAATTTTTTTTTTTTTTCTGTTTGATAATATGGGAATAAAGAGCCATATAAGATTTTAAACTATCACGGTCACTAACATTATTATTTTGACTAGAAACGGGATATTTACCATGTTTACTGTTTTTATTGAGTTCCCGATATATCGGCGCTGTTGCAAACACCATGACTACGGATAAAACACAGCAAACATGGTAAATATCCCGTTTCTAGTCTAAATAAAGAGCCCTCTCTCGGACTTTGTGGATGACTGCTAATGTCAAATTTACCACCACCATTCACCTTTAGGCCTATTTCAGAACTCGACACGTTTTGATGGCCATGGACTTGTGTAATCGTTCACTGTTCAACGTGCGCTGGTCGACACGTCTGGATACGCTTGATCGCCACGCGCGCATGCAGCGTGCGCTGGTTGACGCGATTGGCGTTACGGCTAAGGAAGCGTTCAGAGCGAGACGTGGGCTGGTCATGCGTACACTCGTTCCATAAATATACACAACCAGTACGCGAGCGGTCACATGGAACGCTGTGTCAGCATGTTACGATGGGTGTTCAGCGCAAGCAAACGACGTCGATAGCGCTCTGAAATAAGCGTTTAGGTTGTTCTTGCATGGAACTGTCCCACGCCGGTATTCACAGCTGGCAACACTGACATGAGAGTGAGATGTTCGTGTTATCTGTGGTGTTATCGTAATTCGTAAATTCTTCAGGGATTGTCGTAGTTTTACATTATAATTTCTGGTTCACGTTGTCTAAAATCGTTTGCTAAATTGGATTATCGAAATGGATAAAAGGAAACTATCGACTGCGGGGGACAGCCTGTATCAAATACTACAAGTCCCAAAAACTGCTACACAAGATGATGTCAAGAAAAGCTATCGGAAATTAGCGTTAAAATATCATCCCGATAAAAATCCTAACAATCCTGAAGCTGCCGATAAATTTAAAGAAGTCAACCGTGCACATACAATACTAAGTGATGCGACGAAACGGAATATATATGATAATTATGGATCTCTCGGGCTGTATATCGCTGAGCAATTCGGAGAAGAAAACGTCAACGCCTATTTCGTAGTGACAAGTACTTGGTGCAAGGCCCTGTTTATCGTATGCGGCATTTTGACCGGATGCTACTTCTGCTGCTGTCTATGCTGTTGTTGCAACTGCTGCTGCGGAAAGTGTAAGCCGCGCCCTCCTGAGGAGTCCGGAGATTACCACACGCTGGAGAGGGATGACTCAGACGGCGTGCACACCGTGACCGTGCAGCCGGGTGGAGAAGGCCGCCCCAAGGGAGATCAGGCGCCTCCCATCGCCATGCCTGCACCCGCTCCTGGTCCCGCTGGAGCTTCAGAAAACACCGGTCTGAACACAGGTGGGGTCAATTATGGAATTTCAAATTAAACTAGCAAAAACAGTACTTCATCAAATTGTCAACCTCTTATTTAAGTACCTATAAGTATTTTCAAAATAATTTTCAGTTATATTACAAGTTACTAACAAAATAGGTCAAGATGCAGTGAGTTTATCATTCTGTATTATGTAGATCATTTATTTAAAAAAAAAAAAACAATGAGGTTGTCGGGAAATAACTATACTCTCTATGCAGCATCCTTGCAAATATTTAATCATTAGATACTAGTAAGATATATATATATTTGATCATTACATTGTTATATAATAAGAATAAAAAAAGATTATTCATAAACTCTACTTCATGTCATTTAGTTAAATATAATACCTTATTTATTATATATCAAATAAAGTTTTATGTCCAAATAGTTAGCTATAAAACTTGATATATAACTAATTACAAAAACATATTGATATACTTGTTTTCTCATATAAATGCAGGCTTGTGTGTTAATGGTATCTGTGGAAGTTAAAGTGAGGCTTTGCAAGATGATTACAAAAATGTTTTTTTTTTAAACCATGCATCTCTGCAAATGTAACCACATAATTGCAGAGTAAGAAAGGTAATAATAAAAGCATATGTCAAGATTTCTGCCTGAACCAAGTGTGTTTAGGAACATTGGAAACTTATGGATGATTGGTTAATCTCAGAATCAATCCATATCATCCCCATTCGGGTTAGTCAGAACATGTTGTGAGTGTAGCAGACATTTAACAAGCATACTTTTTTTTTTCAAACATCACAATATTTATTGTTTACTACTAGGTATTATTACAAAAGTCTTTCTTATTTTGTATTTATCATATCATACAACCAGAGGATTATTGCAGAAAAAAGAACATAATTTTTCAATGATCCTGTAAATTATAAATATGTATAAAATCTAGCAAAAACATGTCAAATTAAAGTTTGTTTAAATATAACCAATCCACCAATAATAAAATTATTACCAACATAGTAGATGCATGTAGGAAACATAAGTTGGAACCAACATGAAGAAAATGTTTGTAAAACAGCCTTTATCCAGTGACAGTTTTATTAAGTACATGGTACATTATGTTTAAATTTGTACCCAACCAAACTAGATTCAGTCTGTACAGGAGTCCATCATGACGGTTATTGAACATTGTATGATTTAAAGCAAAAAATACTTTAAACAACTGATGTTAGTGAAACAGTACTTTTTATTTGAAAATGCACATCCAATACTGATTTATAGAATATTACTGTAATTAATGTTTTCATTTTACATTATTATTATGGGTATGGGCACTCGGATGTTGTATCTTGCATAATGGACACATTATGTGGTATTGGTTCGGTAATGGTCTTTTCCCTCTACTCTTGCATTAATCAAACTCATTACATTAATTATGAATAATTAATAAAATTATCATAAAATACTTCAATTTGGCCTCAAAACTAACATAAGACAAAAGCTATTGTGGTAATATTTGTAGTCAGTGACAGTTTTATTGAAATTCAGTAGTGGCAAAAAATCAGTATCGAATATTGCCCATATTTTTTAAAAAGCGACCATACATAGAACCTGTATAAATCAACTAGCTGTTGCCCACAGCTTAGTTCGCATGGAAATTTTGATGTGTAGTTGTGAGAACAATAAGTAACTATGTGCTATTCCAAACTATAATCGATCTCTATGCCAAATTAAGCCGTTTTGCCGTGATTGAGTATCAAACATCCATCCATCCAAACTTTTGCATTTATAATTGTAGTAAGATAGCTGTCATCAATAGAAATAAGTTTTGTATGGACCAAATCTTCTAAAGCGTCACGTTTCCGAGATATTGCTATTGATTGATAAAGGTTTTATGCATGGCCAATAAAATCAAAGTTGTACTGATAGTGCCATCAGTTAATATATTCTAACTATCATAGCTTATAATATCTCAGAAACGTGACGCTTTAGATCATTATGTCTCATACAAAACTTGTTTATATTGATACCAGCTATTGATTAATACAGGTTTTATGTGTGGCAGCTATTTTGAAACTAAAATAAATTGGCGCAAATCAGGCAGGCCACGCTTCATACAAAAATCTTCCAACCCTTGTGTAAGATTCAAATTAATATACAGTCAAGTTTTAATTTGCTATTGTCTCTTAATCTATCACCATTCGCTACAAGGCAGTGGCGTAGAGGGGTCAATATTACATAAGACAGTCCCCCAAAAATGGGTAATTTCCATTCACCACTTTCTAGTGTTTTGCAGCAAACAATCGAACTTACATCAAATAGTAGCAACTTTTACCTCTTTTTACGTGACTGCCCAAAAAAAAAAGTGTTATGTTTTTTAATTAGTATCAAAGTTCATGCTTAACCTAAAATTATAAATGACGAAATCGTTTGATAAATAAAACGCGCAAGGTCTCCAAATAAAGTTCCCATGTGAAACAAGATGGATATCTAACATCAAATCTCGTATGCCCTGAACGTTTTGTTCATTGCGATTGCGTTATTATGGGAACCATGAAACAGCTTGTTACATTTTGTTTGGGGAAAAAAATCAATATTGCCTGGTACCTAATACTTAAAAAATGCTCAGATCCTCTGAAATTTATAACTAGGATTAAAATTAAAATCTAGTTTTTCTTTGAGATACCTAATATTCATATCCAGACCAGTTAAATATATTTAACGTGCTTTCTTACAAAAGACCGGTTACAGTTCACCGATGGTCGCTCGCGTCAGTCCTGGCGAAACGCATTGACCGACCGCCAATGTAGCATTCAGTCTCGCTAGAGTATTAATGCTGGTTTCACACGAGGGCAGAACAGTGGGCAGCACAGTACTGCTACTGTTTGAACGCACAGAACAGAACAGTACTGTCTCGACAGTAACCAAGGCAGAACAGTTAATAGCTCGCCGGTTTATTTTTGGGGGCAGTTTGCTTCCCCCACCACCTTTCTCGCTCGTCTGTCTTGTGGCTGGACTCGTGTGAACACGAGGGCAGTGCAAAGAGCAGGACAGTTTGAGTGCGCGCGTCCTGACTTGTTTTAAGTTTTTCTTTCATTCTTTACAATTTCAATTAGCTCATCCAGAGCTATTTGTGCTTCAATTTAGAGTTAGTGGCGTAAATGTTGGCGTTGTCGTCGTCGACGCTTCATCGCTATCACTCGTGGACTGTCCTTTATTTAAACGCCACTGTCTTTCCAAACTGTTCTGTCTCACTGTTCTGCCTCACTGTTCTGCCTCACTGTTCTGCCTCACTGTTCTGCCCTCGTGTGAAACCAGCATAATGTTCTGTGCATTCAGTGCTCTTCTGACCAACAAACAGTACGAAGTGGTCTACAATGATGGCCAGCAGTTTACACAATAGAATGTCGGTTCACCGACCTTTTAACGAATTTCCACTTAGTCAATGACGAACGCGACCGACAGACACACCGACGGACGACGAAGCACTATAACCGGCCTTAGTAAATAAATGATTAGAATACAGTGTATCAATATGTGAAATCAAAATGGGATTTGGTTATTGACGTAGTAAGTATACAATAGCTTCATTTCTTGCATATAATCTGCGTAGGATGTAAGCTGGCAAGTTAATCAAAAGTACCTATACCTACACTGAGGTCTAAAAATCCAAACTAGAAACGATTCTATAATGTAATTATTTTATAGAATTTTGCAACATTTGTAAACTAACATTCCAACCTAGTATAAGTGTTGTAAAAAATCCCAAAAGAAGACCTTCTATTGCTGGGATGAACGATGTCATAAATTACAAACACGGCCTGCAGTTGGACCTATAGTGATCTCATTCATTGAAACAATTTTGTCGACCGGTAAGTAGAGAAGTTTTGATATAGGAGGCACTCTAATATTAATACGGTAGTTGATTTTAGTCGCGAGCTCGCTATGTCCACTAAGATATTATAAATATAGTTGTTGGTTTGGTAACTTGTAGGTTGTACTAAAAGTAAGCATGCATAAAAGCCAAGTTAGTTGAAAATTTATGAAAGGAACATATTGTAAGTAGAATTATTTTTATCATAATCCTCTTTCGGTACCTACTCATGAAAAAGATATTCGCGCTCGGACGAAACACGATTAATTCATAGACATACTTAAATCATATTAAGGCACTGGGAAGTACCTACTACATTACAGAATACATTACAGACGAATGCTCCCGGTGAGGGCTCATTTGCGGAGACGCGGTGCGTTTTCTCTTCATGAACAATTATTCTGTTATGCTCATAAAAAGTACATAGGGTCGTTTCGCCGGTATCGCGACCACCTTCAGTAGGCGACCATTTGACGGACTAAGTTTCTTTAAATCAAGATAATAATATTTGTAGAGGTAATATAAATAAAGAAAAAATCTTACGTGCTTCAGAAATAATTATGAAATAAGAATTTACACAGTTTAAAACAAATGGGTTAACCCAGAGCCGAAAAAAAATTGCTCAGTGCGCGTCTTGATTCAGTGGTGAGTGGAAGTACCGCGAGTTAGAAAAAAAATAGCACGGCGCGTGGCGCTCAAAGCTAAGTTTTATTACTTATTTCATGTTTTACACACAAGTTAGATGTTAAATTGAACAATCGATAAGTTTTGGTCATTATCTTGTTGTATTTTGCTATTTTTAAACTTATTATTAAGATAAAATCAAGTGGTCGGTAATCGAAATGCTTATTTAACAAAAACGTTAGATAGCGACCACATGGTCGCAAACCGACGAGAACCGCGTTATTCTATTTTGATTAATATGATCCTAATGCTTCATAAAGGACTGTTACAATTTTGAATGTAGCATTGTAAAGGTTTTTCTTTGTAGTTCTTTAGTAAGCGACCACCAGTTTCTTTGAAAGAACTTTGTTTAATTTACGTACAAAATTGGATGCTAAACAGGTGGTCGTAAACCAAAATAATCGAAATAAAGACATTGGTTTCCGGCCACCACAATTTAGTATGAGAGAAATAACGGCCGCTAACAGGAATAAGTATGAAAGTTCATTGAGTATGCGACCAAAAAAAAGACTGTCCAGTACACTGAAGAAGCCCTGAAAAAGCTCTCGATGATATCCGAAAAGAAGGGAAGGAAATAAAAAAAAAAGAGAAACATGTAGACTGTTTCAGATCCCAAGGACCACGATATAAGATCGGCTTAATTATGAATAAGAAACGCGGAATATCATCATCGTCTTCCTGCCCTTGTCCCATGTTACTTGGGGTCGGCGCAACACTTTTTTTTCTTCCAATCTTCTCTGTCAACCGTCACGCTATCATTTACTCCTTTAGCTTTCATATCGTTCCTCACACAATCCATCCATCGTTTCTTTGGCCTTCCTCTCCCTCTCCATCCATCAACGTTTATATTCATCACTCTTTTAGTCACATGCGATTCGTCCTCATCAAACGTCCATACCAAGACAGTCGATTCCCTTTCAAAATTTCCGTAACTGGCGCAACTTTTAAACTTCCTCTAATATTCTCGTTCCTTACCTTATCCATTCTTGTCACACCACACATCCACCTCAACATTCTCATCTCCGCTACATGCAATCTTATTTCATCCATCTTCTTCACAGCCCAGCATTCCGATCCATACAGTACGACAGGTCTAATCATGGATTTGTATATTTTCCCCTTTAACTTGAGAGGCATCAGTGGATCACAAGTTGTTCCAGTGACCTGTCGCCATTTCATCCATCCTGAGTTGATCCGCTGCTTTACGTCTCGGTCTACTTCAACATCCCCTTGGACAAGCGACCCGAGGTACCGAAAATCGCAACAGATCGATATGGGCGTTCCAGCAAGTGTTATGGGCACAGGACTGGAGAGACCGCCGAAATCACAGTATTCTGTTTTGGTCCTACTGACTTTCAGGTCAATATTCTCCAGTCTTTGCCAATTGTCTTTGCAATCTGCTCTGGACCTCTAGGCCACTCTCGGCAACCAACACAATGTCGTCGACAAACAGCATACACCAGGGAGGGAGCCTCTTCCTGGATGTCCGACGTAAGTGCGTCCATTATCACAAGGAAGAGGTAAGGGCTTAGAGCCAGCCCTTGGTGCAAGCCGACAGCCACATTGAAGCTGCCGGTAGTGCCCGCTGTAGACCGGACTTGGGTATCGACTGTACATCGCTCGGACCAACTGCACATACTTCCCAGGCATACCTTTCTCTTTCAGGGCCCACCACAAAACCTCACGAGGTACCCGGTCGTATGCCTTTTCGAGGTCGATGAACACCTTGTGCAAGTTTTTGTGCGCACTTCTGTATTTCTCCCACAGTTGGCGGATGGCAAAAATGGCATCCATCTTTCCCCGACCAGGCATAAAACCGAATTGGTTTGGTGAAATTTCACTCTCTTCTCAGTCTCTCTTCTCTTTCAGTCGTCTTTCAATAACTTTCTCCCAAACTTTCATACTGTGCGCCATTAGCTTTATTCCTCAATAGTTATTGCACTCCAGCACATCGCCTTTATTTTTGAAGATGGGGGGCACCAGCGAACTGTTGCACTACTCGTCAGGTATGGCTTCTTGCAGCAACAACTTATTGAAACGCGGAATATATTTCCTAACATAATTTTAAATTGACTAATGATTGTTAATTCTATTACAACTATGACAAGTTCCTACGAAATCTAAGATTGTTATTTTTTAATTATAAGAAAACATTACACCAAAGGATTACCATATTTGTTTTTATTAAGAGGCAAATATTAAAATATTTTTAAAGCGATTATAATTGTTTTAATGACATATTTTTCATATTAAAATAGCGGTCGCATACTAGCTCACTGGTGGTCGTAAACTGATAAAAATGGTCGCATACCGGCGTTTTCGCTATATTTTCACTTTTTCAGCATTTTATAAATATTTTTGTATTAATGTATTTTATTTTATGTTTTGAATCCAAACTAGACTATATTTGGGACAAATTCACATTAACATATACTATTTTGCGCGTAGACAACATTTTTTTTTCCTCATCTTAAGTGGGCAACTCAGCTAACTGGCCGCTAACCGGCGAAATGACCCTACTTACAGTTTATCATTCTGGTGCATAACAAATTCCGCCGTCTGACCCAGTTCACCTGAATACAACTAAACTAAGTGTTTTTTTAATGTGGTTTTCGCATGGGGCAGTGCGTCCTAAATGCCTCGCAGTGCCTGTCCGTGACAACACGAAGCCATTAAATTATCCCCCTCATAATATTATATTCGGCCTGAAAAGATGCAACGAGCTATATGAATAACACACTTATATAATCTAATCGATCTATACCTTTAATTTTGACAGTACTAAAAAATTAATTACGTTATTCAAGTTGTCGAACAGACGGAATCTTTAAACATTTGAAGAAATTATTAGCAGCATTAGGAATTTCCTTAAAAATATTCAGATTGTGTAACAACGCAATTGGGGTTCTTGCATGGTAGGTACCATTAGCTAGATGGCCTAGATTTTCTTGGCTTTTGTCATGGTTATATTTGGGACAGTTTACATAATATTTTCACTATAATGGTGTAATTTGGTGTAAGTACTAATCCTGTTTTAACTACAATATATATGAATTCATAATGGTCGTTACTTTCGTCATTTTTATCGACTTGTATATTTTACTGTACCTACTTGGCTTGCTTTATTCAAATTGTATCGTAAATGTAGTTTTTAATTTTATTGTTTTCATTCGCCTTCCGATGTCTATGTTGGGTGTGTTTAATGATTTCGATAAGCTAAATTATTTTTAGCATAAATATCTAGTTGTTGACCAAAATGAAACTTATGAGGTAATTTGTAAGGTAGTAGAAATTACGACAATTCAATTCAAGTCTTAAGACTAGGTGTATTTGACGCGTTTCTTCAATCTTATTTCAAAAATGTTAACAAAATTGTTGTTGCTTGATGGCGTTAATTTCTGATCGCATTGTGAAAAAGTTTTTGTGAGCTTTAATTTTTTTTAACAAGGCGATGTTAATTTTAATAACGGAATCCAAGGGAAGTAGGGAATCCATTTAAGTTTACTTCCCATATCAAAATGTTATAATGCAAAATCCAGTTATTGTTAGGTACTGTGCTAATGTGAACATATTATTGTATCTGATCTATAACATCGCTGTATCCATTCAATTGTGCTAATTGTATACCAAAAGCACCCTCTTCGCCACCCACATTCATGTACCAAGATACCTATTACTTATTTATACCATAAAATTACTTAATCTTTTCTGGCTTGTTATAAAATGTATGCTAATATAGGTAAGAATATGAAATCGATCGTTTGTTATTATATTATAATAATGCTAGACAATGAAGTTACTTAAGATCCACTTTGTAAGCCACGGCCAGATCGGCAGCTTAATGATTTACAACATTTTAATGAATACTTATGGTACACATTTTAATATTACACTGTTAACTTTTTGACTAAATTAATATGACCTATATATTGCATTAGTTTCAAATGTGTGTGATACTGTAAATTATTGTAGTTGTTGTTGTAACCGTCTGTAAACAATGAAAACAATGTCCCACTGGCTCACGCAGCAGCGCAGCTGCGACCACGGAATCAGACTACCCTTGTTATGTCTAATGTGTATTATTATAAAGTTATGGTACTAGTCAACGAGTATTTATAACGACAATGTCAAGAAATAAGATGTTAAAATGTAACTACACTTATAATTATAAACTTTCAATTAAATAAAAATCTACATAAGAAACGTTCAATCTATTATTGAAATAACCGATACCTTTCATTTTAGTTGTTAGCTTACTTTATCGCTCAAAAAACCATATACTTATTAACATTAACACAACAAAACCATATACCTTGAACACTCGTAATAATTTTAATTTGTCTTTTTTCTTGTTTCCAGGAAGCAGTATTCCAAAATACACATGAAGTATTTACAACTAGTCTAACATTATTTGTAAGAGAAAAAAGGAACGTACTTGTATAATCACCAGCAATGAACATAGGTACAGATGTAAGCCTAAATAAAGTTATTGTTCATCATATTACATATTTTTTATACGTTTATTACGACTATTTATAATTTTCGCTTTAAAATATATTTTACATCGTAACATTGTTTTTATTGATCAATGATGATTATATTTTTTTAAATTATCGGTATGTCATTCAAATCTTGCCGTAATATTTAAAAAAAAAATTGGTGATGGTTACTACATATTTTAATTTAGAGATTAATTTATATTTTAAAAGGCCATAAAAAGTAATCATGATGTACCTATGTATGTTAATGTAGATATTTATGTGTGACTATATCCAATTTTTGCTTCACACATAATAATAATTAATCAATAGTAATCAAGATACATCGTTGGTATGAGATTATGAATAGTTAAATGAAGCATGTATTGTAGAAAACGATTGTTGATGATTATGTATTAAATAAACTGCATATTAATACCTAATCGAATAATACTCTTTAAAATTTCGTCCTGGGCTTCCTACATATATCGCATTTGCTTCTAGATTGTTATTGGCTGTTAGCGCATCTACGACAATGTAGGTATACCGTACCCATTTTTGTCTTGATATTTATATTACGTACTGATTATGTAAATAAAATATTATATTACACATCAATATGACCTTGTTACTAATTATATTCAATAGATATATACCATAGAACGTAAAAATAACCAATAAATCACTTTTCTGAGGTCGGTGGAGTCGAGTTTGACGAATTACAGAAATAACTAGCGAATTAATAACTTATAACGTTGCCACTGGTGCCAGTGATTTTGTAAGAGCTATGGTGGGCAGTCCGCGGACAGACAAAGCCTTTGCATATTAAGGATAATTACTGGCAGTTTAAGTATGTTTATCAAAGACAAGAACTGAATAGGTACTACTGCAATGAATCATTAAATATTTTGGTTTTATTCATTTGTTTGGTAATCTTAAGTCAAATTTCAACGGTGTGTGGTTAAGAAAAATTAAATATTGATTTAATTTAATAATTTATTCTTAAAACAAGCATCTCGATGAGATTCATACCACAATCTTCACTAATCGTGAAGTAGACATCGCGAGTAAACGAGTTATACCTATTTGAATAATGAATATAAAATTTATAATTAATTTAGCAATTTTGTTTGTGGCAAGTGGTGATAGTCAAGTGCAAACACGTAATATATCGATGTACGACATTTGCCCTTTTTATAGAAAGGGGCATACTTTAATCGTTCAAGACGTGGTGGGAAGTTGGCTGACCGTCTACACGCAACCGCGCGGTGTCGACTGTTTTAAAGTCACTATCAGAGCTACTATGGAATTGGTACTTAATAAATAATTAGTACTACTACTAATCCAACTAAATAACACTTCTAGATGTTGGCATTGCGCATATTAATCTAACCGTAATCAGAAAGTAGGTAAATCTGTCTGTCTGTCTGTTACCTTTTCAAGCCTTATCGGCTGAACAGACTTTGATTGTCACACAGGTAAACATGATCGTGATCTTAGGTTAGGTTGGCTTTTCATCACTGCAGTACGTCCCCTGGGATAGTTTCCGACCTACACGCAGTTAGTACCTATTATTATGGTGATATTTGACAAAAGAGGTATGTTGCACCTTTCGCAACACATTCGAGATCATAAAAATAGACTCGCCTCTTCCTCACCAGTTTAATCGCTGTACTTGGTATTTAAATATTATCTAGATGAGTGGCGTGTTATCTGCGTTCACCGGCGATGCGTTGCACTTGTTTTGTACTAAATTATGTCTATTGTGTATTTAGGAACGAGAGCAATACATTACGAAGTATGGTTCTTTCGATGGTCGTGTGAATTGGAATCATTGCCTATTGCAAGTGCAGACACCACTGGTTAAACACTTTTTGATGGGCAACGGTACACAATCAGGACTCATGGAAAATATAATTATCACGGAGAAGGAACACGGTAAAGAAAGTATTACCCACCTACATTAGTACCTCTATCTACCTACTTATACTTACCTACATATGTACATATCTATTAATATGTCGAAGACTAAGCAGCACATGGGTAATGTGCAAGATAAGTAGGTGAATCTTATCTAAGTATAAACTTCCTGATAGGCTGATACCAGCTTGACTCACTAGCAGTAAACGGAATGTTTTCATGGACTTATGTAGGTATCTTGATAGTAAATTAGATTTTATGTAAAACCCCTAATATTTTTCTAGATAAGCAGCTACAGAATGCTTAAGGCTTATTAAACATACTTTCGCATTTAAACTATATCTATAATTAAGTCGTGTAATCTGTGAGCAGGTAATTACACGTTACTAGACCAGAGCGCAGATCAGTGGGCGATATTCGGACGTCGCGGGAATGAAGTGTTAATCATTCGTGACTGTTACGGCGACACCGCCGCGGCGTTTGCGCGCGCCCCCTACTGGCCCAGCTCGCCGGAACTGAGCGCCATATTCCACCGCAGCGGGATCTCGGCGCAAACCTACGGACGAATGCTCTGCGAACCACAGGGCATCCCCACAAGACAGAATACATTCAGAAACTCATATCCTATGAAGATAGGTGACTAACAGCAACCATGTTGTATCCACATATCCTATGTTATTGTTTAGGAGAGATTATACTTGATTTGAAAAAAAAACTGAAATATCGAGTTTTAGTTCTATATTAATCTTTTTGTCAATTACAGTACAAAATTTCCATTTATAAGGGTGACGTTGCGCCAGCGAACGAAAAATATGTAGGGTCTATCGACAACGACTTGTAACTCTGGAGCTTGGTCCCACTCGATACCTGAAAACATACGTAATCAATATTATTACCTATCGAAATAACGTACATTCACCCGCCATGCGATATCGTTCGAGATAATAGTTAATTGATTGTTGGCTTATCTAAAACTGTATACCTAATGTATGAGTATGATGAATTTGAATACGTTGACCACCACTAATTGAAATTGTATTATATTCTGTTAGTAAATTAATCAACTTTACTTTGTTTCCTGAATATAATGCTAATTAATAAAGTTTGATACCTTATGGCCATAGTCTTGTCCTGCAAAAATCAGAAATTCACAGCAAAAACAAAAACACATCGTTTGTGCGGGGACCTCCCCCTTTGACAGCGAGTCGTACCTACTTAAATTATTTGCGATGATCCTAAATCTCCTCTACTTACAAATTAATCGACTTAAAAAAAGGAGGTTATCAATTCGACGCTTATATTTATTATTGTTTCTAGGAACCATCATGCAAAGACGTAATAAAAAAAAGTTTTTTGAATACTTAAGTATTTTGAAATTTATGATCACTCGTTTTCGATAATTTTTTAGGCTTCAGCATAATGAAACTTGTCGCCTTGCCACAACAATATTGTTACATTAATATAGAGGGCAAGTAAAAAAAGTAGGTTTGAAGCAGATGGGCCGTTTTTTCGTCACGAAAAAACCGAAAAATATGGTCGCGGCATCTTGTATTTTCATTTTGACCTCATTTTCGTTATCAGCGACCCCGAAAATGACACCCATAACATAAAAACTGAAAATTTCCATCGGCGCCTTCTTGTATTTTCATTTTGACCCCAAATTCGATTGGAGTGCGCTCCATTACCAAGGACGTGACTCTTATGACGAAGAATTCGCTACTTTTTGCAGCCGCCATCTTTTTTTTGACCCCATATTTATACATAAAGCACCCTCAATTACCATGGATGTGATGTGACACCAATGACGAAAAATTTGCTAATTTTCGTAGCCGCCATCTTTGATTTTGATTTTGATTCATCGTAAGGAATCTTATTTCCCGCAAGTGTCTTCCGTACATGTGTAAAATGTTTAGAAATCATAGATAAAAACGTAACCCTTCTTTTCTTTGCAATCGGTTAAAATAATTAAGTAGAGCAGCCTGCATGACGTAACATGAGCGCAACAGCATGATTGTGCGTGTGAGAAGTCCGGAAAACAATTGGCGATATTCCGACGTCCTTCTACGTCGACCACACGGCGGTCACTGAGGAAATAATTATGGCAAACGTTTCTGTATCTAAACTGTAATTTTATGGGTGTTTTGGGATACCAATAATTTTCAGTGTACGTTATACGTATACGTATTTGTTGAATGGTACATTAAAATACGACGTATTTTAATGTAGGTACCATTCAACAAATAAAAATCAAACACAAATCTATTGACAGAAACTACGTACTTTTTGAGAGCAAAAACCGAGAAATTTGACGGTATTATCGTAACCGGATTAAGAAAATAGAAGATTTTTTACAAATAGTAACTAGCCAACTTTGCCAAGGCCAGGGGTATATTGGCTCGATAGATTTTGGGATTTAGCCTCTGTTACATCGGAAGGAGTGCGGGAACAGACCTCGGACTCTCGTTGGGCGCGAGAGACCTCTTGTCAACTCCAGATTTACGCAACTAAAGCGAGTTTAAAACCTCTTGAATGCTACTGTGCCCATATGGCTACAGACTTTTTACCGTAGAATGCTACTGTGCCCAAAAGGGCACAAAAAACTTTTTTTATCTATGGCGTCACATTTTTATTTTTCATTCGGTTAGGCGATTTCTCGCATCGTTTCTCTCGGTGCCACTCGAACCATAGTGTATTACTGCTTACTAAAAATACAACACTCGCTCGCGAAACGTTGCCTATGATAGAAAAAAAAAATGTCAAAGTCAGTCAATGAACTGCGTCGACACACGAATGTAAACAATTTTTGTTAAAATCGTATTTTTGATGGATTGTGCGTATTTTTAATTGGATTACTGATTTATTGGTTAATTACAATATAGTCTAGGTGTGTGCAGCCGGTTTTTAACCAGAGGTAAGTATATTTCGATTTCTGTGTGGTATTCAGTGCAGTCGTAACTCGTAACGGTTTTTTATCGGAATGCTATCGTAATTTTTTAAATTGTGAGACCAATTCTGTGTAAAAAGTAATAACTATCGCATGGAATATGTACTCAATAATAGTTTTCAAGCAAAACATATACAAAAGCTACCAAATTTAAGTTCAGATTATAATTTTTGTTCAACTTGGTCGGCAAAAAACGAAATGTCAACAAACATAAGATGGCCGCCATCGTAAACATAGCGTAAAGTTGGAACATCACGGTCACGGTCGACATTGATAAAATTTGAATGTTCGTGCGAATGTGTGATGATAATCTGGTTGCATCATGGACTAGGGGGTTCAAAGCAGCTGATAGTTAAATATAGGCTCATATTATTTGTTTTTGTTTCAGCGCCTTCGTTTTTCGAAGATGTTCTGGATGACCTGATAATTATCCATCTGGTCGGCGCGGGTGTTAAGAGTGCGCCGACTATAAATACGCAGCGCCATTGTGTAGGAGTAGTTTGTCCTTCTCTTCGATGCGAGCACGTCGTGTGGCGCGCGCGCCTGCTCCGACCGGGCGGCGCCGGGCGCCGCCGCCGTAGCTTTCTCAGTATAGGTCGCGCGCCTCTCGCGTGCGGACGTTGATGCTTGCAGGTTGGCGTGTGGCGCGTGTTTACACAGGTCCCACAACGGCAACAACGAATATTACTTACACATTCGAAAAACATTACCCTCTTTTTTTTTGCAGTCGGGTAATAAAAATCATAACATTGTTTTTCATCCTTCCATTGAAACAGTGGTTGGGACCTGTGACCTCCTCGTTATATTTGTATCACACATAAAAACAATAGCTTTTAACATGAATGTAGATTCAGTGAAATCGTGGCTTTACGGGTGTCACGTGACACGGTGATTTGTCCATTCTCCCGATTTCGACATTTCTTTATTTGTATTTTTTTTCGATAGCTATTGAATAGCATGTGTGATACCTCATTGAAAAGGGCATTTCTAGTAGAAAATAGTTAGATATGATGCACTTTTTTTACTCCTACTTCACTGAACAAAAAAGACAAGAAATGTTAAGTGCGTTTTTACGTAAGTGGGAATTCCTTCAATCAATCCCATGTATTTCTGTATTACATAAACCTATGAACTTAATATTTACACATAAGTTCCTCTATGAATGTAGCTTTCAGCTTGTGACTATATTTTTAATCTTCGTAAAACGGTATAGTCGTAATAAATTATTTAATTTTGATGAAAAATTATTTACCGTCGGCAAATGTTTTGTGCCAGTCTTATGCCTGTAATTAAATATTTTTTTACCATGAAGTATGGTTTTTATTTTTTTTCGCATGTAGATAGAACCCTTCCACCAATAAAAGTCATAAAATATATATGTTACCGATTTACTTTTAGAAATAATGCTTTTTAAAGATCACATTAAGATTTTTTTCAACTTAGTCAATGTTTACCACTACATATAAAAAAACTGAAACGAAATATCAACAAACACTTGACCCTACTCTAAAGAGTCTTTCATAAGCTCTAACAAAAACATCACTCGAGATAACTCACGTTACGAACGAGTCGACAAAAAAATGTTTTGTTTAGTGCGGCCGCCCGGCGCACAGCGGGACGCGGGGGTGTCGGTGTCGAGTAGCACTGACGTCATTTAGAATAACGGGCCGAGCACTCATGCGGTTAATGAACTTTAAAAAAAATACGTAGTTATTAAGCATATAACCAATATTATGGTGCACTAAAATAATTGCAATTCATTAATAACTTTAGCCAAAAAAAACATTGTAAACCGGGCCTGGGCCCTTAATAGAGCTAATGAAGTCACATTAATGACGAACAAAATTGTGGATTTGAAATCGAATGTATCGAGCCACTGCGAGGTGGTGAAAATGATATTGAAATGAATGATGATGATGTATGTGTAATGAATGATGTGTGTGTTATAGGTGGTGCTGTATACCTCTGAGTAACCCTTTGGGGTAAGCAGGCATCATGTTATGTTACTTAGAACATCTAGGTACCAAACAAAACGTACCTACCTACTGTGTTGTGTTGTAACATCTGTGTTATATTCTCTTTCTACTTATCTAGACTTTTCTCGCAAATTCATAAAACTAAGCTCATTCAATTTAATGTGTTCATATGTGCTCGATAAACACGGCCAATGGAGTATAAGGAGGAAGAGTGAATAAAATACTATTCTATGTAGATACGCACCGTCATCTTTATATGCGTTCCGTCCAGCCTCTGCCCAGAACATGATCCGTTGCACAGCATGGGACAGCCTCAGGGAGCTAGCTTGAGTCACGTTGCTGATGTCGACAAGTCTTGGTATACCCAACTGTTAAGCAGGATTTGATTAGTACGACGATCATCAGTAACGAAGGATATTCCCCGAGAAAGGGATGTTGTAAGGTAGACAGAGATTTGAGCTTTGTAGCCTGTAACTTATGTTACAAGAGTAGTTTTCTAATAGGAGAATAAACCTCATGTAACATAAGGTTAGAAATTTATCACCAACCAACCAACTCAACCTATCGCAGTAAGTGTACCGCTCGATAAAATGGACGGACAGCATCTACAGTCCTCAGATAATAGATATCCATAAACTATACAATTGTATCACTTCCTTCACGTGAGGTACGTACGAGTAAGTCAAATCAAATGTTGGTGATGGTACGAAGGCTAGAACTTGCTATGCAATTTTATGTAGGTGAGGGAAAAAATCAATACAAAGTAATAAAAGCCGGAACAGAGCAAATGTGCAGGCACCGATTCTATACTCTATGGAAGATGTCAGGCCGGTTGCCACGCACGCGCTATTTACAGTGACAAGCAATGAAATGTATACGCGCAGCAACTTTTAAAAGTGATTTTCTCCTACTGTAGTGATTAATTAAACATTTTACGTTTTCACGAACATAGTATTTTGGAAGCCATACTATTAAGAAGTAGGTCTAATAACAAAGTAGAAACCATTATTTCGCGAGAATTTTTTATTGAATTTTGCCATTTCATTGCTCGTGCGTGACTGCCACGCAGTCGCTAGTCGGTCTGCTATCTTCCATAGAGTTTCATTTCATCAGAGTCGGTGCCTATAATTATTAACTAAAAAAATAGACAGACATACGGCCTGCAACTTATTGGGTAGCAGCAGCGTCATGCGCAACGTGTAGATCGGTACAGTGGCGGCCACTCTCATGGTTTTCATCTTTGCTGTTATATCTGCGATGCTTTTGTCGCCAACATGTTGCACCAGCCTCTTAAGCGAGTTGCTACGAGGTATCAACATCAGCAGAGTGAGGCCCGGTGTAGCATAAGAAATTTCTAGGGCCTGTAAATATAATGCGTTTGAAATAACAGTTCGTGTTCAGTAAAAATAAAACACACATATCGATATCGAGTGGCCGAGTGACAGAAGGTGCCAAGACAGAACTCTCGGCCGAGTGCTATATCCTATCGGTCGGTCGAGTACTCTTTTTCTTGTACATTATCACTATATTTACTAGTATATTGGCATTATGTACGTGTAATCAAGGTAATTAAATCATAACACTATTGAGTAAGAACGAACATGGATCCCAAAAGATGCCTAACGATTAACGATCTGTATTTCAGAAGATCTCTTGACTTAATTATACCTAAGTATCTTGTTGGTCTTATATCGTGGCAGAAAACCAAATACAAAACAGATTTACAAACTTTGAATATCCATTGTAAAACAATACTGACTGTCTGACCATCAACACTGTCGCACGCACGGTGTAAGACACATTATTCACTGTGTGTTATGTAATTGTTTTTCTTTGTGTACAAATAAGTTATATTAAAAAAAACATATTATATTAGCAAAGCATGTGCACGGGGGAGCCACGTATGTCAGTTACGTGAATTCAATTGTGTAGCTGTGTGTGTCTTTCTACAGTTACACAACTCTGTTACAGCTCAATGTATGTTAATTACGCAGAGCAAGCAGATTATGTAAAGTACTCTCTAAGTACTTTACATAATCTGCTTGCTCATCTTCTCCAGTGCCGAAATGAACTGGATAACATTAGGCGCGTAGCTAGCAGGCGTAATCGTGCAGCTTGCTACTGCAGGCGCGTAGCTTGTTTGCGTAGGCACGTAGCTTGTTTGCGTAGGCACGTAGCTTGTTTGCGTAGCCACGTAGCTTGCTTGCGTAGCCACGTAGCTTGCTTGCGTAGCCACTAGCTTGCTTGCATAGCTCGTAGCTTGTTTGAGTAGACACGTAGCTTGCTTGCGTAGCCACGTAGCTTGCTTGTGTAGCCACGTGGCTTGCTTGTACGCGCGTAGCATGCTAATGTAGCGGCGTAGCATGCTGATGTAGCGGCGTAGCATGTTGGCGTAGCCGCATAACTTGTTCGATGTTGGTGTAACGCGCAGTTTAGACCACATAGCCAGCCACGTAGCTGGGCTAAGTGGTCTACACATCTACAGGTAATGCTAAACGGCTATATGGATAGGCTAGGCATGACTTCATGCTTAGTCTCTGTCCACAATTTAAAAAGTTATGCATTCAAAGCGCCGTTTTCTTAGAGATTTATGGAATTTCTAACAACTTAAATAAAATCAACGAAAGCTAAATGACTGCCCGCTATCTCCACAGACTCAAAGATCCGTGGCGCGTGGTACTCAGTTATAACAATTTAATATTGATTTTGTCCTACGAGCTTGTATGTACTGTCAAACACACTACCTACCTACTCGTTGGTAGATAACACTAAATAGAACAAATGGTACCATGTCGCAGCTGTCCTATGCAAATGGCGGGTATCAACGTTTATCGCAGGGGGCGGCTCATAGTATTAGGTTTCCATCGAAAATGTGCTGGTCTCTGTAGACGAGGACTCACATTGTTGCTTCGATCATGGCGGCACGCGGTATTCTGTTCGCGCTCTGTGCACTATTGGCGCTCACTGGGCGTCTCGTCACGTGTGACTGTCCTGCAGACCGCGAAGAACCCACCCATAGTGAGGCGAAGCTCCACAAGGATTTACTCTGTGCGTATAATTATGATTTCCGGCCAGTGAAGGATCACAAACAAACTGTAACTGTGAAAGTGCGTTTTGCGATCAAATATATAAGCTTCGACGCTTTAGAAGAAACGTTCACACTTCACAGTTGGGTAGCAATGACATGGAAGGATGAATTTTTAACTTGGAGACCAGAAGATTATGGTAATATAGAAGAAACACAATTCGAAAGCCACGAAATCTGGACACCGAGGATGGCGCTGTTCAACGCCGATGCTGCCATGTACCAGTCGGACTCGATCTACACGACTTGCTTGTTGGGGAGCAACGGCACCGTCACGTGCGTACCTCACGTAGCGCACTCCGGAATCTGTCGCACTTCACTGCGGAGCTGGCCTTACGATGTCCAAAACTGCACATTGTATTTCGGATCGTGGATGAACACAGGGGAACAAGTCAATTTTACTTTTTATTCAAAGCAACCCGTTGTGAAGGACGACTTCCAAGATGGCCCAGGTTGGAAATTGTTGCAGGTGGTAAACGAACGATTGGCAGGCAAGTACAGCTGTTGTCCTAACAGCACATACCCAATGTTGAAATATACATTTGTAATGAAGAGAATAGCAGCAGGACCAGCCGCCATCGTCGTGGTTCCCTCTATCGTCATAGTGCTGCTCACGTTGATAGCGTTAGCAATGGATGCTAAGGATAACACGCGATTAATGTTGATCTGTTTCAGTTTGTATGGACATTTCATGTTTCTTACCGAAATTGGTTACGATATTCCAAAACATAGTGCGGATACGCCGATCATATTACTTTTCCTCCGTGATTCGATGATAGTGACACTGGTTGGGATCATAGAAACAATATTTTTAATGTTCTTAAGAAGACGCAAATTACCAGCGCCTGGTTTTGTTGTGACAGTGAACCGATTGGTGGCTCATGGTCCCGGTAAATACGTGGTTTTCACCGAATTCGACCCAAGCGATGCTATGGACACTAAAGAGCTGACTGGCCATAGTTCAGATATTATTGCTGACAAGCCGTCTCCGACCATCGACTGGATACAATTTGCTCACATATTGAACAGACTCAACTTGGTGGTGGTTGTTCTCATTTACATTGTGCTCATTGGCACTTATATTCCTCATGATAACTGAGTATATTAATAACTTTGTTTAATCGTCCCACTTTAAATATTAATCATCATTCATTCATTCTGATTTCAACTTTCTGTACACAAAAATTGATGCTTAATAAAATACTTTTAAACCAGAAGCGCAGTTTTGTGACTAACCTGAGCATCCCACTCCTTTAGGTCTGCATAGTTCATGACGTCGTTGATCCTGATCATGCGCACAGTCCGCTTGGGGGCGTCGTCGGCATCGCGGAAGGGCCTCGTGCCGTTGAGCACGGTGGGGGCGGCTCGCCAGCGCCCGCGCACATACAGCGTGGTCACAAGCAGCGCGGTGACGCCCCCCGACACGTCATCCTCGTCGAAGGTGTCGTGTATCGCACCACCGGAGTCTATTTCCACCTTTACATAGCAATTCATTATAAATGGACCAAACTTCTTTTTAGGTTTCTAATAAAAGTGAAGCAAGTTTAGTTAAGTACTTCATCCATTACATGTGTTGAGAAAATAATACACAGGTACCTTTTATTACCTACTCCGAAAAATCCTAAATGTTAGTTTAGAAACCCGTTACCTTTTTATTGAGTATAGCAGCGATACTGTCCGATGTTTCTGTGCCGTTGAACCGCTCTACTTGAAGCCTGAGCGCAGCGGCCGCCCCCCCTTGTAACCGCGGGCTCACATATTTTCCTGGCCACAGCATCAGGCGTGAAGACTGCCGCAATTTCAGCTTGTCCGATGAATTCGGTAACGTTGTTATGAAATGTCTCACAAGACCAACGCTATCCTAGTAAACAAAATTATTTATGCTATCGTCAGTAGACACCAAATATGTTCTTTATGATGTTGGCAAAATTTTACTTTTCTAGTTCAAAAGTTATCTTGTAATAAAATCTTTCTGCTGATGCAGACAGCCCTGAACCGGCTGTTCCGGCGATTTTTAGAGAAGACTTTATTTCCAGTCCATTTTTTGCTAAAATTATTAGTTGAGTGTAGGTACTTACAATTACCTATTTAAAGTCTACTGTGATCTATCGTTAGGAGTTGGCTATGTAATAGTCATAATCACAACGATGAGTGTACCTACCCAGGAGAAGATTTCATGTTGTTTAGCTCTAGCCAGGCAACCTTAGCCTAATTAGGTACTTTTGTTACAATCACTAGATTACTAGACTATATTGATTACTGTTGGTGACCTCAAGTTAAATGTAAGGTAGTAAGATAAAAATAAAGTACCATGTCCGAAACATTAAATCCGATGCATTGGTCGATTTCAGTCCTGGTATCAGAATCGACTTCTTTCCAGAGAGCCATCAGGGTCAAAAGTAAAAAGAAGCCGGATTGGACGAAGCTCATTCCATTTTCTTGTCGATCTACGGGACTTATAGCTGTTAGCTTCGTGAACGTTATCTGCAACAATGCCGTCTACTTTTTTAATCTTAGAAATTATGTTCTAAAACTTATAATCTTACTTAGTTTATGGAGGATTTTATCAGTATGACTATGTCACCCTCATAGGCGGCAATTCGTTTTTGTCACAGTTGGACATACTGTGTGTCATAGTCGTTTAATAAAGAATTGTGAACGGAATATACTAAATTGACAATAATGTACACATATCATTGCTTTCTAACTATGATTCATGATTTGATTTTAATGATATCTATGTTACGGCTAAAAGCCGAAGTAAGGTTACACCTAGTTCTAGCCGGCTATACCTAGGTGTGGGCTAAATTTGTAGGCTTGATGCAACCAATTTGAATGTGGTGCGTTTGTTCACAGTTCTAACCTAACCTAATCCATTTGGTCGGTGTGTCCTAGCAATAAAAAGGATACACCTAAGTATAACAAACTGTTACCGGCCGCACCTAAGTATAGCCGGCTAGAACTAGATGTAACCTTACTTCGGCTTTTAGCCGTAACATCTACATGACCTACATAAAATAATATATTTTAACCCTGGGCAACTATCAACGATTATTGACAGGCTTAACATACAATTCCAATTGATATTACAGTACACTGAATTTAAATTGTATAACCACACCAGTACTGATAACCATACAGTGCGGTCGGAATTAATCTATTGCCTTGCAGCTGGTTT
Organism: Noctua fimbriata; assembly: GCA_905163415.1. Taxonomy (NCBI): domain Eukaryota; kingdom Metazoa; phylum Arthropoda; class Insecta; order Lepidoptera; family Noctuidae; genus Noctua; species Noctua fimbriata. The sequence continues at coordinate 9,993,213 of LR990922.1, read as the reverse complement.
CAATAACAAGTCACATAATATGTTTCACGACTGTGAGTCCACTTTGGTCACAGCACCTCACTTATTATTTAAAGTAATTGTGTTGTTATATGTATTATGCGATTGTCGTGTAAAGGCGATTATTGCTACAACGGGCCAGGATTCGTGACATGGTCCCATAATTACGTACATACCTACTGTTAAAAACATAAGTGCCTTAGTGAAATTCAGTTCAAGTTTAATAATGAATCCGTGTTTAGAGTCAATGTTTCATGAACACAAATGATTAATGAAGTTTTTGCTTAAAAAGAGAATGATGATTCTAAAACTGCGGTTGATCATATGAATTATTTACATGCAAATATCTTTAAGAAAGAAAGAAAATACATTTATTTGGCACATGCCACAAGTGCACACAGTATAAAAAAATATTTTTATCCTCGGGTATGAGCCACAAACAGGCTTAAAACGGTTGCGGAAGTGATAATAAACCTCCGGTATCCATGCCGGTGCTACCTAATCACCAGCTACAGTCGAACTCTGAAAGCAAGCTGGAAGAGTTTCATTCATCTTTCGGGAGTCAAGCCCGTGCAGGTGAGAAGGTAATTAGACAAGCTGAACAATGGTCAAGAGTCCCTAACACTTGTCACAAAGCACTTTTACTATCAACGTGGCCCATTATGTAATTTATTAGTCTTTTTTATGCGTGACTCGGCCACTTTATGGTGATGAGGAAATCAATATGTTGATTCGTTCTCCATTTTTTGGACTTTACCAACAACAAAGCCTGAGAACTATAAGTAGGCGTAGGAATACCTATAACTATAATTATTCTGCTAACGTGATTTCTAATGAATAATGAGGTTTCTGAGGCATGTAGAAAAACTTACCATATAAAAATGTCGTTCAAACTCATCTAGGCTTTGGGTAAATTTATTAATGGCTGTCAAATTTTTGTGCATTGCAATTGATTGTTGTGAAATACCAGAAACAGCCGTCGTCATCTTCACTGGCGGCTTCAATTGATTGTGAGAAACAATACTCGAACTATTAACCAGTGCAGAATGTGTGTGTAAACCTAATCCTGTAGTAGTATGCGGGTGTAGGGGTGTATTACCCGCGGTATTCATATTGTGCACGTCAGGCCTCGGCAGGGGATTTGGAAGTCCCGGACGATGCATCGGGTAAGGCTTAGTAGGCAGTGGGCCCGGTAAATGCGCCAACGGCCGTATGCTCATCATTCCGATAGGAGTCGTCATGTATGTCCGATGCATCGGTAATTGTGCCGCGGGAAACTCGGGTGATTTTATGTTGGTGTTTAACTCCAGTATTCTGTTATAAGCACTCGGATCATAACGTGGTAAAAACTTGTGTCCAATCATTTTTCTGGTGATACTGTTCGCTGTATCATAAACATTATTTATTGCTGCGCATTCTAGCCATTTATTGTTAAAAAAACATAACTGTTTACTTAACCTTTCAATACTTGTTAGCAGAGAGCGAGGCATGATATGGTTTACATCACGAAGATTAGTAATCGGTATCACAGTAGTTTTTACAGGCTGCAAACTAACTTGTAAGAAGAATATAACTAACGCACATTCTTGAATCATATCTAATTTCAAACATCTGACCAATTACTCAGTAACGTTTGGTTTCAGTGATATGCCAAAACATAGTTATGCTTTCATGCTTCTAATTTGGACTTGACTGCTTTCACTGAAAAGTAATTAACTTCCATTAAAGCAATTAATTATTGTATCTATGAATAGTATCTATAGCGATCATTGTATCTAATAACCTTTGTATTTAATTAGCGAGACAACGAGATAGAGGTGTCGTCAGCACATGATTATCACAGTAAAATCACGACCAAATGATGAAAGTAACACGGGATAACTCATAAATACTACACGAACCGAGAGTTGTGACTATACTGTGAGCACAGTGCCATAACTGTAGTAAATACAGTCAGTTCCGCATCAGACTGAACTAAGTCAGGACTTAACGCCGAATTAATGAGAGTAATTAATCCGACATTATTCGATAAAACCACTTGATTCAAACACAAATAAGAATCAGCGAGACGAACGGTAAGTTATTACAGTAGTGGAAACAAATGGTTTGTTTCTTCCAAATAAACTGTTTTAATATGTAGTTATCACGATCATATTCCAGTCAGTTTCTAATATCAATACAGCTCATCTAAATCTATTGACATATGTAGATTACCTACACATATTTGTAGGGGTTAAATCACAAAGCTAACAACATAAGAAACACACACAAATGAGGACTATTAACATCAATTATATTTCTTAGTTACTAAACTTTACCTTTAAAGTTCCTTTCCTTCCTGTCTCTCTATACTTTTAATATTTGAGCACTAAAATATTTTAGAGGGCAGACGGCATCGCTCCCCAACTTCGCAAGATACCGCCACATCATGCATGGAATGGATTAAATATATGAGCATTAGTCTGGAATGGAAGATTCGATTTTGGCAACAACTAGAAGTATTTACTGAATGCGCCCTACTTTAACAGCGCTCTATATGTAAGAAGCTAGTTCACTTGGAATATGGATAGTGTTAAACGAAAATAAAATCTGGCTACTAGCCATTTTTTTGATAACCTACTTTGGTTAATATACAAAGTCTTCTAAGATCGGAAAATATTTATAATTTTTTCATAACAGCTTCTGGTGCTGTACTAATGGTGGGTATGTAAGTAGTTAGTCTCTCAAGTAGTCAAGCACGCGGTGCAAGTATAAGCTGGTTCCGACGAGAATTTTCAGAATAATTAGAATTTTCATAAATATTGGAAATTCTTACATAGATTGTACTACCTAATTATGTTTTTTTTTAGCTTTATAGTTCCACTGCTGGGTAAAGGTCTCCTCCATAGCCCGTGTCCACAGTGCGAGCCTAGCGCGGTTGCGACGACGAGCGCGAATTATCAAACATGAAACCGCCGTTAACGGGCGCCTAGCGCGACGGGCATGAGCGAGTTAACGCGCGTAGTTTTCAAACGTTCCTATCCGCGCGTTATGGCCACACTACGGGCCTAGTCAGCAAGCGACCCAATGCACTGGTGCGGGGGGTATCAAACCAATTCGGTCTTGTCGCTCGGCGTAAGCACGTCTTCAATTTTTTTCTTGTTAAAATGAGGATAAATACTGAACTTTTTATTTATTTCTCCATTCTCCAATTTTCTAGGGACATTCTCAATTCTTCATATTTCGTGCAACACCCTCGCTTATGTTCAACACCTCCCATCTCGGAATCGGATTGTCTAGTAAAAATACTAAATCGTCACCCATGGTTTGCAACACCTGAAATACGTCTAAGCACTACAACAGCTCGCTCGTTACTGTGCCACGGCACGCGCTCGCCGTTGCGCCCGCATTAGGCCCTAGTCGCCCCGCATTCACTGTGGACGCACACATAGCCTTCCACTCTTCTCTTCGTGCGGATTTCTCCACCCAATATCACACAAACGCCTCTAAATCGTCAGGCCAGCGTTTTCTAGGCCACAATTGTAGTTATAAGATGTCTTTCTATGTTTTCAGAACAATACTTACGTTTCTTTGGATCTCCAATTGTGCCGTTTTCACTAACACTAACCGACACCGAAATGAATACTTTAATCTACATCATTGTGATGACTGTACTGCTTTCTTCTACTTCTACTATCAAGTTGTCATAAGTAGTTGCTAACATTATACCTGTATGCATGCTTTGTTCAAGTGTAAAGAGCGCCTTGTATGTAGACGTAATTAATCAAACGTTTACTGTTTAAGAGCGTGAAGATAAACCGACACCACAATCGATTTTACAAAGACTTTCTAAGGTGTTCAAGGAAATGATAATAGCTTATCTGATTCTACACTCTATAGGACTATATAAATATAATGATCTTTACCTACTAACCAGAAAATGTTCCACCTAGGTGTCTCTAGGAACACATATTACTAAATGGGACTTGAAATATGAGTGATCGACCCTTTGGGGAATAGAAACAGGCGGGATGGTATGTATGTCTTATTAACTTTACCTACACAAGCTTACAGACAGGTTTTTTTACGGGACCGACAGATGTTTCTTGCGGACTTCGAATGTTATCATCATTATACTCTTCATATTCAGCTTCATCACCTCTATCATCATCATCAATTATTCCTTTATAAGTACCCATGAAAATTGAGTATTTCTTTCCCACAACAACGAACAATAGTGGATGGTTGCAGAAGAACTCCACGACACTACTAACTGCAGTTAATCTCACTACGCCGAGCGCTGCAAGTGTTTCAAAATAATTTCAATTAATTACGAATTAGTTTTTTATACAAATCTATCAACCCTATAAGCTTTTCCATGGAGTTAAGGATTAGGAACTGGTCTGGGACTGAACAATACAGGGTGTAAACAGACCCTTCACATAGCCTAAACCAAGCATTCTGTACATCAAACTAAGTAACTTTACGCAAAAATTATTGCTGGGAATCGACTTTTTTTTTGGGGTGAAAATTTTACGGTAGGACTTGATGGAAAGCACTCAAAGCATTGTGCTGATGGATGGATTGAATAGTACGGGGGTCGTGGTAAAGTAAAAATCTTACATTAAAAATATGTATTAAAAAGAAAAAACATCAGTAGCGTGTTCGATGTTCGATTTTGACACACGAAGGCGACCTACATGCGGGCATATGACACTAGACGAGAGTTTTAATAAGTAGTCGATTAGGATTTTCTTTGTCTTGTCCCGTCTATCGCTCGTAAATATTTGATTGTCTTTGTTATGAACATGTCTATTACTTTGGAACCCATAATCCATATTATTATGTCATACATAAGCCATTTTTTTTTTCGGATGGGAAATCATTAAATGACTCCTTCCGTGGAGTGGAAGATATTTATTTTGCAAATATGGGAACAAACACGGTGACATAAAAATATAAATAAGAACAGCCATATTTAACAAGAAGATATGTAAAAGTACAAAATACACTAGAGATGACATAATAATAAAGATAAACAAAACAAGGTCAATACTTAAAAAGATTGATTGACTATAATTACAATTTAATTATGAAGAAGTTCATTAGTTATTTATATTATACATAACTATTTTGCAGTCAACTTATTTTTAAATTCGAATTAAATAAAAAAAATAATTAAATAAAAAAATTAAATGTCATATGTCATATTCAATTATTCAATATCATATTTCCTAATTACCAATCATTATATAAAGTAATCAAGAACAAAATTTCTCCATTAAAAATTCCGTCACACTAAAGTACGCTTGGTCTACTAAAAAATTACGAAGATTTTTTTATTAAATAACGTCAAGTTGAATTCTTTCCAACTTCTCGGTATTTTATATGACTGGCACCATGTAGCAGACACTTTTGTGCATTAAAGACGTTCTCGCACTAGGGAGATATCACGCCTATTTCGTGGAAATACGACAGCTATGCGATCAAAACGATCATGGTTCAACTTTACAAACACTGCCGTTTCTAAAATATATGTGCATGGTAAAGTTAATATTTTATTCTGTTTAAAATATGGCACGCAGCTGTCAGTAGTTTGCATCTTTTCTGTGGTTTGAATGCAGTTTCTCTTTCGGTGGAGTTGCTCCAAAAGATAACGCCATATCGTAAACTGGCATTAGACTAAACTATGGTGTGCAGTCAGAAGTGCGTCTAGATTTTCTATACGACAAAGCATACTTTGTCGTCGCTTTACATATAAAGCGTAAGCGGATGTGCTTAGTTTTTACAAAGTGACTCTATGTGTTGCTTCCAGCTAAGTTGTTTGTCTATTTCTAGCCCTAGAAATTTAGTACTTACTACATCGTTAACTCTATCATTATTATATTGTACATGAAGATTGCTCCTATCTGGCATGCGTTGGTTAAAATGCATTATCTTTGTCTTGCTTATGTTTATTCTTAAGATATTTTCGTCTACCCATTTTATAATCGATTTTAAAGAAATATTAATGTCATTTTCGTATGTATCTACAGTTTTGGAAGGTATTGTCACGGTGCTGTCATCTGGAATCAATGCATTCCGGTAAGTCATTAATATATAAATAGCAAAGGACCCAACACACTTCCTTGTGGTGCCCCGTAACTAACTATTCGGTCGTCTGATCTAAATATCTCGTCTTGTTTATTAACTAAATTAATTCTATTATGTAAATAAGACTGAAACAGTGTGTCAGACTTTTACTGACTAAAACCCATCCATGTTCCTTCTTTGCCCTTTGTGTTCTAGGGCCGCGGTATCTCTTTCGAACTGTCCTGCAGCCCCGGCAGGCAGCGGCCCTTGCGCATGTGGAACACGAACGCGCCATCGACACGGCCTGTCGCCATAAGACGGACGGCGAGCTAGCCCATTACACACCGTCCACAGTCCCGCGCCTATAGTAGCCGGGAGCCACCACGTGGCCCCTGACGCCCGGGGCGTCTCCCGCGGCGGCTGGGACGTGAGGCTCTTTCCCTCTCACGTCCTGCCACCTCCTTCGCTAGCATGACTGCTTCGCAGAAGGAGGTGAAAGCTTCCCATTCCCTCTCGCTCCGGATCATGGCTTGAACCAGGGCCGGACGCGAGAGATCGCCGCCGCCAATCGCCGCTATGAGGACACGGCGGTGCTCCGCCCAAGCGGAGCAGACCTCCACGATGTGCTCCACCGTGTCCTCCGGACGTTCTTCCCAATGGAAACACCCGGGCGTTTCCTCTCGCCCGATTCGGTGCAGGTACCTCCCTAAACAACCGTGGCCAGTAAGGACCTGCGTCAGGCGGAAAGTGAGGGCGCAGTGGTGCCTCTCTAGTCACTCCTCAAAGAGGGCACTTATCGCCACTATAGTGGCGCGCCCTATGACATAAGCCTCACATATCTCAAAGTTACAATCGATAAACGATTTTCAAAACTGGAGGTCATACATATTGGAGCCTCGTGACTGTGCCTCCCTAGTTACTACTTCTTCTTACTCTTTATCCTGTGTAGGTTACACACACTCAGACAGGTCGGTATAACTTGGTGATTATCCTACCTACTAAACATTTGCAAATTACAGTTAATCCACCAATAGTAAATACGTGCAGTGACCTCATCAAACTGAGTAATTTTGTGTACAGTCGTAATTAGGTCAGTGGGGCCAAGTATGATTACGGTCACGAGTTCACGACATTCAAATAGCTGTGTAGAGTGTAGGTGTTTTAAGCATTATGGCTCGTTAAATTTTTATTCGGCTTCAAGGACCTGCCAATGAAATAACTTTATCAATTCTTACAAGTAGTGTTGTCATCTTATTTGCAGCAGGATAGGTAGGTAGATCCTAAACTTCCTGACATTCTATGAGCTTCCTTCATGAGTATTTATTGAAATGTAATCGATCCCTATCGACCATTCAGACCATATAGTGCATCTTCACAGTAAGGATGAAGTACCTATGGCACGTCAACGCTTTACTTCACGAGACTGTGTTTATTACATACGTGCTGTTAAAAGGCTTTTATTCCGCGACCTTCGTCCGCGTGAAATTATTACAAAAATACGTACGGATCGGATCAGATTTTGTTAACAATTTCAAGGGTTTTAATTTTTTTGCACGGAAACCTTTTTAAGATCCCGTAGCCGAATGGCAAAAAACGGAACCCTCATAGAATCGTCATGTCTGTCTGTCCGTCCGTATGTCACAGCCACTTTATTCTGAAACTATTAGGACTACACAGTTATTAAACCTTGGTAGTTAGATGTATTCTGTGAACTGCTTTAGGATCTTAACATATAAATAAAAAATAAAAAAATCTACTTTCCATACGTGGAACATGGAACTGAAATTAAGAAAAAGTGTCTATAGATAGGTCTTTAAAAATTATAAGGTTCCTAAAACCATTTTTTCTCAAATTCAATCGGTTGAAAGATAGACACTTCCAAAGTGGTAAAATGTATGCCCCCTCCCCCTCTAATTTCTAAAGTAAGAGGAGGAAAATTCTGAAAAAATGTAAGATTGTAGAACGTAAAAAAAATTCAACGAGATTTGGTTTGAATAAGATTTGAAGTTTAGTTTTTGAGATATGGGACTTTTTCGTCAAACTGCAGCAGTAACTTTGTTTTTCATTATCATACTATGAAAAACAAATTTAGTTTTGCTGTTGAATGTGGGCCTTCAAAATATTTTCATTATATTGGTTGGTGCTACGGAATCCTGTGTGCGTGTGAGTACGACTCGCACTTGGCCGGTTTTGTAAAATAAAATTAGTCTAATAACATCAGCTAGTATGTCATTAAAAGTTCCGTCAAAATAAGTCCAGCCGTTTCGGAGACTAGCCGGAACAAACCGACGGAGAGACATTTATTAAAAAAAAATTATAAGTACCGTCCCCACAGATATAGGTATATCTATATCTGTGACCGCCAAATACGAAACCATGAGGAAAGGCGAAAAATACTCAAGGAGTCTCGAGCTCGATTTTGATGAAAACTAGAAAGAAAGACAAAAAGAAAACATATTTATTTGGCACATGCCACAAGTACAGACAACAAACAAATAAAATAAAAATCTTATTTCTATACAATAAAAAACTTAAAACTAAAGAGAAAAAAAGAGATAATATTGTGTCTCACGGCTGCGCCAAATAGCTTCAGTTCAGCAAACTGCCGAGCAGATAGTGCCTGACGCTGGTGAAAAATTACATCATTAGATTTTTGGAAAATCATTAATCTCAACCAGTTTCCTGGTTGTTACTTCCCAGAATTTGATCCCTATTAGCGACACTATCGAATGGTGTAAAAAAACAGTGCGAGTTTTTTTTTTTCAAAATCATCGGGTTCGATTCATGGCTATGGATATTAATTTTCCAAAAATTCAATGATGCAGTTTTAGTTTTCATCAGAATCGGGCTCGAGACTTCTTTGAGTATTTTTCGCTATTCCTCATAGTTTCGGATTTGGCCACGCTCACTTGCAAAATTCACCCTGTATACTTGCATATGCATTAAGTCAAAAGCTGTTATTTTGAAATTAAAAGCAGACGCTTCAATTTTATTTATTTGTATAGATGTATAGATAGGTAGGGAAACATTTTTAGTAAGTAGGTGCGATTTATTTAAAACCCCAATGTCATGCATGGTACCTACTCATCATTTTGAGTTGCCGTAGTACGCCGCCATGAAATGAGGAACCTTCCCAACTAAGATCGACACCAGGAAGGGCCGATCGGCGACGAAGCGGGGGACGGGACGGGGAGCCCTCGGACTAGCCCCGAGCATGGTCATAGCTGAAATACAATACATTCATTATGTATCACGAGTTTTGAGAAGGAGCACCAATTCCGCTATCATCTATACTAATATTATAAAGCTGAAGAGTTTGTTTGTTTGTTTGTTTGCTTGCTTGAACGCGCTAATCTCAGGAACTACTGGTTCGATTTGAAAAATGATTTTAGTGTTGGATAGCCCATTTATCGAGGAAGGTTATAGACTATAAAATTTTACGCGGACGAAGGTCGCGGGCAACAGCTAGTTATACATACTTCACAAGAAATCAGCGCCCAAAGCGAACTAACAAGCGGTTGAACATTAAACTGTAAATCATCTACAAACATAAACATAATGCTAGGTTTAGTTACTTAATTAAAAGTTAAGCTAGTTAGTTTATGATTTTATATTTTCCTGATATAAATATTTATGGCAGGTTGCACATTGCTGGCGGTGACTCGGCCACATATGCAGAAATCTTTCGCGTAATCCTTACCAGAATCATACCGTTCAAAAATGAGTGGTGATAGCAAGCCACTAAAAAGAGATTATAAAAAAAAGATGACATTTATGGAAAAAAAGATGAAAGAAGAGCTGGTGTAATTTTTCATGGACTGGCTTTTGCTGGAAATAGTTAATTCTTGGCGAGCGCGGGGAATGCCACTGCGAGAAAAAGAATCGTCAATAGTAGTCACATCAAGAGACGACAACAAAGAAAACGTCCCTTGTTGTAGTAGAAGACTAAATTTTAAGAATTATGACTTGAGTAATTTTTCTTTCCACAATTTATATCTTTAGATTTGCTCTGTATGCGTAAATGCATCAAAAATCATAAAATAAAATTAGAATAATTAGCTTGTTAAAATTTTATGTATCCTTCCTTTTCGTTAACTTGTTCATACATCTATCCATCCACCACGTCCGTATGTCCATTCCTTTCATTCGTCTCTCCACGCAACCGTCTGTCCACACGGTATATTCTTAGAACCCGTAATTTTCATTTAGTTATAATCTGCGTCAGAAAATGTTCTAAAATGGCGGCGCTTATCATTTTCTCTCACTCTCACATTATACAGTGCGAGTGAAAGGGCACGATTAGCTCCTTTGTTTGGCCGCCATTCTCAATTCTTTTTTGACGCGGGTTATAAAAGCAAAGCGGGTTATTACGACATTACAAACAGACGCAGAATGCCAAATTCTAAATAATAAAGGCAATAGGCAGAAATGAAAAAGTTTTTTGATGAGTATGGTTTTTTGTTGCACATTCTCAAAATGTCGAATTCTCAAATCTATGAAATAGCAATAAAGACTAAATACAAAAGAGATACACAAGATATATAAAAGGAGGTCGTTGTACTCAAATACCCTGTAAATAACGAAAAGAACAAAAATTTTATTCACTCGTCCCCCTATTCATCTGCTTCACCCCCTGAAATGCATAAAAGTCGTATATTCACCGTGCCTTAAGTACCGGTTTTCCACCCGCCTTTAGGAGTTAGGCTGTAACTCCGTCATCACCCGGCGCTTTGTTGTTTATAAGCTATTTCAGAGCCATCCTAATCTCGTACAGGCTGATGTCCGGGATGTCTTCGGTATAGCGGGCATTCTAGCTCTTGGGTCGTTTGCTAGATCTACAACGGGTTTACTGGTTGACGTGTACAACTGCCCATAGAATCTCGATCTCCTTCAGAAGCTCCGGTTTGGCGGATAAGATCCTGCCATCGTCGGTCTTTAGTTTCGTGAGCTTGCTCTGCCCAATAGCTAGAGATCTCTTGCAAACACCTTGGAGCCTTTATTCCGCTCAATTGCGTCTTTAATACGCTCGGTTTTAGTGCGGCGGAAGGCGCTTTTCAAGAATTTAGAGACCCGTCTATTGAGCTGCCGGTATTTCCACACCTCATTTGAATACTGCAGGATCATTTCACATCGCTCCTTCATGAGCTTGACAGTATAGTAATCAAAGAGTTTTTATCTGCACGACGTGTCTTGAAGAACTTAGACCTATTCGTATGGACAGTTTCCACGAACCAATCGATGTATTTGTCCTCTGAGCTTCCCAGGCACTCTAAACGGTTCTGGAGTTCAAGCTGTAAGCTCTCGGGGTTTTGGATTTGAATCAAATCAAAAATTAAAGTGCTGGACGGAGCGTAGACCTCATCCGTCGAGACCTTTCAAGCTTGATATTGGTGTTCAATGTGCCTCTTACCATGCGCTGAAAAACCGCAAAACCGGTAGCAATCTACTGGTTTTCACCGAATTGATCACAGAGACATCATTGAACATTTGCTTCTTGCTTGACATGATGAAATCAATCTTCATATTTAGTTGCACCATCGGGGCTCTGCCAGGTCCAGTTCCTGTGCTTACGCTTTGTTCTTCGTCCTTCTTAAAACCTGCCTATTGTGTAGGTAGATATGTAGTAATAAGAATTAGACATTAAAATTAAAACCAGAGGTGCATTCAACAGTTTTAACTTTATTTACGTATAGGTAAAGTTACATTTATCCTAAATAGATGCCACATTCTAAAACCAATATCATATTGCTCATCATTATCTGTTGCCGTAGTACGCCGCCATGAAATGAGGAACTTTCCCAACTACGATCGACACATGGAAAGGGCGGTCTGCGACGAAGCGGGGGACGGGAGGGGGGGGCATCGCAGTACACATGGCCAAACCCATAGCTGAAATACAATACAATATGTATAACGAGTTTTGAGAAGGAGCACCAATTCCGTCATAATATACGTATATCACAAGAAATCAGCGCCTAAAGCGAAATAACAAGCGGTTGAACATAAAACTGCAAATAATCTAAAGTCAAAGTCAAAGTTTTTATTTGTTAAACATATGTTGCCGACAACGGCGTATAAATATTAAAAGATTTTTTTTTTTTTTAAAGTGTTAGCAGCTATCTACCGTACATTATTTCTTAATAATATTTCTTATTTCTAGGTAAGTTCCTAGGTATTCAAATTATACTATAAATTATTCTTACATACTATGTTAACTAAATATTTTGAAACAAAATTGTTTTTAATCATGCAAACTGTTAGAAAAAATAAAAATGTATCATTTCTTAATATATTTTTTTTTTTTTTTTTAATTACTATATTATTTAATCATCTATACTATAATATTATAAAGCTGAAGAGTTTGTTTGTTTGTTTGCTTGCTTGAACGCGCTAATCTCAGGAACTACTGGTTCGATTTGAAAAATTCTTTTAGTGTTAGATAGCCCATTTATCGAGGAAGGTTATAGGCTAATATAAAATTAAATTTCACGCGGACGAAGGCCGCGGGCAAAAGCTAGTTAAATATAATTTTCTTTAATCTACTTAGCTTGCATTATCGTCTAGGTATTCTTTGATAGAGTAGAATGCCTTTTGTGTTAAATATTTTTTTAGGTACTTTTTGAAATCATTTAATTCACTTTTTTCTCTTATAGGCTTCGGAATTTTGTTGTATATTCTGGGTGCCATGCCTTTAAGACTTTTTGCATAAAGTGCTGTGTTGTGTGCATTGGCACAACTCTCATTATTACGGCGTTTCGACTTCAATGTTTCAAGTAAATGTAAGTTACATTTTACGAACACTGCCGTCTCATAAATATACATACACGGTAGGGTAAGGAATACTTTTTGAATAATGGCAAGCAACTATCAGTTGATTTCAGCTTGAAAACAGATCTTAAGCATTTTTTCTGCGCTTTGAAAGTGATAAATCTATCTGTAGAATTTCCCCAGTATAGTGATTACTCCGAAGCGTAAAGTGGATGTTACGTAAGCATTGTAAGCTACTAGGACGACGGATTCAGTTACTATTTTTCTCAAGTTATAGAGATCATAAGCGTATTGATTAAGTTTTTTACAGATAATTTCTGTGTGATTTCCATGATAGATGACCTAGGTGTAAGCCCAAAAACCTGGCATTGTTGGTTTCAGCTATTTTTACATTTTCATAAACTATATTTAATTGTGATTGGTTTGTACGTTGATAAAATGACATCGTTTTAGTTTTTTCTAAGTTTATTTCAGTTAATTATATGTTGTAAGGCAGTATTTATATCATTTTCATATTCATTTACATTATTGGATGGAATAATTACTGTGATGAGTAGTGCACTTGGGAAGATCATTTATATATATTATGAAGAGTAGGGGCCCAAAGACACTACCCTGAGGAACCCCACATGTTGTGATCCTAGCTAAATGATCTGTAAGTAATCTCATTTTTCGTCTTTGGGAAAATTCTATCAATGGTAGTGACTTGTTTTTTTTCCCTTAAGTATGCCTGGATCATTTTTAACATATTTCTTCTAATACCATAACGTTCTAGTTTGTTCATCAAAATTGTATTGTCTACGTGATCGAATGCTTTAGTCATATCCATTAATATTGCTGTAACCGTTAATATTTTGTCAATATTCTGAATAATTTTTGAAAGTAACTTGTAGACAGCTTTATTTATAGTTTTATTTTTTCGAAATCCACATTGTTCTTCTGTTAGTATGTTATTAGATTCAAAAAAGGAATATAGGGAACTATACATAACTTTTTCAACGATTTTAGACAGTATTGCTATTGGGCGGTAATTGGATATATTTGTACTATCGCCTTTCTTATGTAGTGGTTTAATCAATGTCATTTTTAACCTACTTGGAAAGTGTCCATTTTCAATACATACATTAATAACATAGCTTAATACGGGAGCTATAATGTTTGCCACAAGTTTAAGGATTTTTGTTGCAATGCCGTCATATCTGGTGCTATTTGTGTTTTTTAACGAATTGATTATTTTAAATATTACGAAGGGATCAGTTGGTGCCATAAATATGGATTTTGGATAATGAGTTATGTTTGAGAAACTATTACTATTTTTTTGATCTGCTACATCTACATAATAATTATTAAATGCTGTAGCAATTTTGATAGGATCATCACTTACTTTATTATCAATATGTATTATATGACCGGCGCGAGCCAGAGATGTGTGTACCTACGTAAGTTTTCCTGGATAACTGGGGCGTCACGTCACCAAGTCGTCACGTAACTTTTGTTTATTTAGAGGTAGGTCCTTAGGACTGATATAAAAACACAAGGTACTATTGAATACTTCGAGAAAAAATTTTTGGTCCTTCTTAAAATCTGTCTAATTGTGTAGGTAGATTATGTGGTAATATGAGTTAGATATTACAAGCAAAACCAGAGGCACATTCAACAGTTTTAATTTTATTTAAGTATATACATGTGTCCTAAATAGATGCCACTTTTTAAAGCCTAATAACATGTTGCTTATCATAATGTGTTGCCGTGGTACACCGTCATGAAATAAGAAACTGTTCCAATTAAGATCGACACCAGGAAGGGGCGGTCTGCGATGAAGCTTGGGACAGGAAGTTTGTCCACCATCACACTACGCAAAGCCAATCCTATAGCTGAAATACAACATAATATGCATCACAAATTTTGAGAAGAAGCACCAATTCTATTACCAAAGACAATACAAGAATTCAGCGCCTTAACCTTTAACCTCTTAACCAACTGTAACACAAGAAGATTTAAACATAAGTTTGGTTGTAATCTTTTGTAGTAAACTTCTTTTAGAAGTAATTCTTAATCCTAAACAGCAACATCGTCCACTGTATCAATCAATAATACACACGAACTCTTGAGAATAGGCAGCAACTGCAGAACGCTATCCTTACATATTCCTTTTGCTTCATTTACATTCATGATGCTGATTATGCTTATACATTCATATGGTCATAATTACGCGCCGCCCGCGCCGATTGCGAGTACAAAATAAGGTCCAGTGAACGTTCTTCTGCGAAGACCCTTCCTGGTGTTTCCACTCACATCTGCTTTGTGAACACCTTTTGTTAATCGCCTTTTAATCATCCCTTCAAAATGGACAAACCATTAAGCATGCTCTTTTAATCTTGTCACTACATCTTTTAGACAAACAAAAGCATCACTTGATTTTACATAAGTTTTTTTTTTTTTTAATACTATATATGCTACGTTACATGGCTTGCGTTTGGTTACAGCTTGCCTGATGTAAAACGATGACGCGGCCTAAAGTGGAGCACGATTGCCTAGAAGAAAGACATTCACTTGAATTTTGAAGAGAACTAGATTATAATGATCGGTAAACAAAGAAGCCAGCAGTGAATTCCACAGAATGGCGGTTCGCACATTAAATTTGGAAGCATAGCGCTTTGTTCGGGTTCGTGGTACTTCAACCATATTATAACGGTGAAGCTTCGCTTTTCTTTATAGGACTTGTCCAGTTTAGGCTATTCTTCTTCTACCTACTACGTCTGTACAACGGTGTTTGTTTGAAAATTGCAATTTTGAAATTTTCCATTATCTACTAATTTTCGTGATTAAAAAGGTTTAGATGGACTAGTACTGTGCTCGTTTTAATTTAATGTCGTGGTTCCAGATCCACATTGTATAACTAACTTTGAAACTTTGTTATAAATATATTTTAATTTAAAAAAAAAGTACTTACGGAATTAAATAAAGATTATTATTACAACTGCGAAATTGCTACGTAGTCCAATGCGTCGGCTGCTTCAACTCAGTACCGCAGTACGACTCAGCAATGTTGTGATAGACCTCTTAATATGGACCAAAAAAAAAGGGTTGCAGAGAGTATTGGCCCCTGAGGTACTCCGGGATTTAAAGAAGGAGCTTAGGACTGACATAAAAACACATGGTTCTACTAGTTAAAACCAGTGGTAAGTTAGATAGTTTTAATTTTATTTACTTATAGGTAAGTAGAGATACATTTTTCCTAATTAGGCGCCACTTAAAGCCCAATATCATGTTGCTTATCATTATTTTTTGCCGTAGTACGCCGCCATGAAGTGAGGAACCTTCCTTTGAAACTGTCAAATTTTCCCAATCAACCTTGAACCTAATGCTTTAGCGATAAAGTTGAAAATCTGTTAAAGTAATTTGACAGATTGTAGTAGCTTGAGGTGCTGGCATCTTTACATAGTCCACTACATACTGTATATCAATCAATCATACACACATGAACTCATGGTAATAGGCAGCAACTACAGAACGCTACGTGCTACGATCCTTACATACTCTTTTTGCTTCGTTTACATTCATGATGCTGATTATACTAATACATTCATATACTCGCGCCGGTTGCGAGTACTATGCAGCTGACGTTTCTAAAGACGATCACCAATAAGGCAGTGTATGTCCTTTTAATGGTTAGAAAATCATGCAATAATTTGTGTCATTTCAAACAACACGTCGTGAGCTTATTTAATCCTGCATCCCGGACGGGAGTCGCTGAAATTAGGCCAGAGTTCACAACACACGCATGTAATACACATAGGACATAATTATTACATAGGAATTTTTATAAAACGGCAGATTTTTATTATGAACGCTTCTTAAATTACCGAAGAATAATATCTATGTGGAGGGGTTCGGAATGATACAGCACTGAACACGTGGTAACCGTATATGGATAAAACGAGCAAACAAATTAAATAAACAGAGTAATAAAATTAATAACAAAAAAAAACTTTTATTAAAAAAAGAGTCCCTTTTACCTTATATCTCAGATTTATTTCGAAAATATTTATAAAGTCAACAGTCAATGATGTCAATAGACAAGGACATGAATTCTCTTCATACTACTACTACTTCTTTTACGAGGATTGCCACGGCAAACGGATGGTCAGCCACGAAGCGATACACCGGGACGGGTATGTATCTAAGCGAGCAATAATATAACATCATTGCTGCAATAAATATAATATAAACACTGATATCGTCGGGTTAACATGCAACACCACCTGGACGTCAAATTTGACCTAGTTCTTGATACTGTTCGGTAGAAATAGGTAGTTTTGAATAATTATAAAACCAATACCACTTTTAATTTTATAGATGTTGTACCTACTTAACTAAAAAGAGAAGAGGTTTACTTTAAAAGAATTTGTTTTATTTTAAATTGAAACGAACGATATAAAAGTAAAAAAAACATTGGAAGTGTTAAAATTGACAATAGTTATTAAGTAGTAGGTGAGTGACCGTGACATTATTATTCTTCGTTTCCACAGTACGCTGCGACGAAAAGTAGAGATCTCTCAACGAGGATGGCGACCAGGAAGGGCCGGTCGGCCACGAAGCTAGGCACTGGCGGCGCGTTCAGCATGGCAGAAAACGTAGCAACTCCAAACGCTGGAATACAGTGGGTAGCCAATCAGGAGGTGTGTCATGATTTTTTCAAACAACTATAGACTCCGAGACCATTAAGCGACATATTAACAACAAAAAACTTACATTAAAAGCCGAAAAAAGGCAGAAGCACACAGTGAGACACATCAAGTTAACGAGTATTTAAAATGCGTCCTTCAAACCGACAAATATTATGTTGTACCTACCCTACAGTTTTCTTAAATACCTGGGGTGTCTCGTCACGAAACTTACTTAGTAGGTGCTTGGGACTTAAATGTATAATAACTTAATAACAAACGAACAAGGTAAGTTAAACAAAAGCTTATAAAAACAGGGTACTTTTGAATGTGTCGAGAATATTTTTGAATGTCTCAAAACCTACTTAATTGTGTAGTTTTAGAATCAAAACCAGAGGTATTTTCAACAGTTATAACTTTTATTTACGTGGGTAGAGAATTATACATTATACAAAATTAGGTGCCACTTATTTAAAAGACCAATGTGTAGTGTGCCTGTATCATTGTTTGTTGCCGTAGTACACCGCCATGAAATGTGGAACTTTCCCAACTCCGATCGACACCAGGAAGGGCCGGTCTGCGACGAAGCGGGGGACGGGAGGTTCGTTCAACATCGCACAACACATTGTGATGCCCATAGCTGAAATATAACACAAGATGCATCACGAGTTTAGAGAAGGAGCACCAATTCCGTAACCAGAGACAACACAAGAATTCAGCGCCTAAAGCGGAACAACAAGCAGTATAGCACAAAACTGTAACACAAATAGATACAAACAAAACGTAAGTTTAAATAGTTGTAATCTTCTGCATATAAGTAAATTAATATTAGAAATAGACCCTTTATCCTGAATAACACATCGCCTTTTATATAAATTAATCTCCCAACACACACCTTTTCTCCATGAGTACGCCCCTTAAATTCTCCTTTTGCTCTTTTAAACTTGTGTCAGTGCTATATCTTTGAAAATATAATCGGTGTAAAGTAATACGACGTGACAAAAAAAGTAAGCATCACTTATACTTAAGTGTTAATTGACTTATCGTGCATTAAGTAGGTCCTATAACATAAGTAGTGCTGTTGTTGTTATATTGTACCTATGCAACAATAACATGCAATTGACCATGAAGTTTAAAAATTGTTTACGTGTTTACTTGTGTGTGTTTAGTGTGTTTTATTAAATTTACACTCATAATTTCGGATAAATGAGAATGAGCCTGAATGATAAATTTTGGCCATAGAGGCGAAACTTGAGGTGCAGGATGCGGGAGGGACGCAACTCAGAGCGTTTTTTGTTCTAAAGATTAGGAAGTCATGCGATTTTAAATACCGCCACACAAGTGAGTTAACACATTCGTCGAGAGCGAATTTTGTCTCGCAACCCATACAAGTTTTGCTTCAGTTTGGCCAGAGCTTAATAATAGATGAACAGGATAATAATTGTTTATTGGAAACACTAAAAATATAGCTTAATACAATTTCGTCTATTATGGTCTATACAAAAACACTGCATGAAACTATATGGACACTTCCAAACTAGGTAAAAAACCTGTATCTTGGAAAATGATATACTTGTAAAACAAGGATCCAGTACCTAAATCATTGAAGCCGATCAACAGAAAACGTATCCGGGAGAAAAAGTAAAATATATGGACAAAAAAAGGAGCAATATATTCAATTAA
This sequence comes from Noctua fimbriata, assembly GCA_905163415.1. Lineage (NCBI taxonomy): Eukaryota > Metazoa > Arthropoda > Insecta > Lepidoptera > Noctuidae > Noctua > Noctua fimbriata. Next base: position 9,974,047 of record LR990922.1, on the reverse strand, counting down.
ACTAGCAGAGCAAATCAAAAATTGGTTATTCAATTAAATTGTCCCATTTTTAGCTAATTTATCAGATTTTGGCAAACCTTATTGAGTTAACAGTCAATGATGGTTCACTTCCGGTACAAGGACATGAAGTAAACTACTCTCTTTACGAGGATAGCCACGGCGAACGGATGGTCAGCCACGAAGCGGCGCACCGGGGGGGCTATGTACCTAGCCGAACAATAACGTAACCCTATTGCTGCAATAAATAAAATACAAACACTTCAATAATAGTATCACATAATTATGCTGATAATATGTTTGGTTTGTAGTTAAATATTAACTTATTTTGTTGCTAAAAAAATCTTTCATTAAATCCGGCACTTTTTTTTAAATTTTTGTTATGGTCGTTATTTTAGATAGGTATATGATAGATAGGTTCGTGGTGTGTACTAATTTCCTTCTTTTATTTAATTACCAAAACCATGGGTTATTTAATTAAACTATCCCTTTTCAGCTAATGTATCACAATTATTTTAAAAACCTTACTTCCAGTACAAAGACATGAATGGTTCACATAAAAAAAAAAACATACATCATCATCATCCTTTTAGAGGATAGCCACGACGAACGGATGGAGAAATACAAGCATTTCAATAATAGTATCGAATAACTATTCTTATTTTGTCGCTATGATCATCGGCCTAGCCTTTTCCCAACTATGTTAGGGATGGCTAATCGGATGCAGCTGAAATTTTGTTGCTAAATGATTTTTTTGATTTTTGTAATACCGGTGTACCGTTGTGGTATATATGTGGTATGGATCACACCGGATCTTCAAGAGAATGACGACTAAAAATGGCCGGTCAGTCACGAAGCGATTCACCATCATTGAGGAGTATGTATGGTTCCATGACTTTTTGATAGCATCCTACGTAACATCCGAAACAATGTTGTCGAAAAGCTCATTTTACTGTATGCAGTTCTAAAAAAAAAGGTTTATTTTTATTTTGGTCGTTATTGTTGATTGGCTGTAACAGGAGGCTGTAGTGTTGTATCGCGATGATTGGTGATAATTAGAGATAGGCAGATTGTGACTATGGCCGACTAATCAGTCAAGCCGATGGAATATTGCAGTCAGTGAATTTCAGAGGGCATCGGCAATGTCATGGTATTTTATGTACAGCTTAGTCGCTCGTATTTAGGGACATCGTGAAATGCACTCGCTCGCACCCGCCGTGCGGTCATAGAAATTCTTTATTTTCAATTATACTTGTCACGATTCAGGTGTAATTATTGACTACGAAAAGAACTGTTCCGATTCCTAAATTATATAACTGTAATGCTTATTATTAACTAAAAAATATTAACAGTTATGGTTATAATTTCATTTCAATCGGTCCAGCCGACTAGTCGGCGCTCCTTGCCGAATACAAATATGACCGTATAATCGGCTTTCCCACTAATCGGCAACAAGTCGGTACAACTCTAGTGATAATTGACGTGGCGTTACGGCTGGTGAAAGGTGTGACAGTAAAGGGTGAAGATGAGCGATGGGTAATATTTTTATTTTCTAAATTTCACGCGGACGGGGTCGTCGGCGCTGCTAGTTAGCAGTCTAGATAACTGTAAAATAACTTAAGTATCCTATTAATCAAGGGTTAAAAGTTTATAATAACTTCGTTAGAATTAAACCAGTGATAGGTAGGTATAGACGCATGAAGCCTTATTTTACCTATAAAATGTCTTATTGTGTCTTAGCTTAAGATGAATTAAAAAAATAAATTTTAAAAGTTAAACATTTAATAAAATCTTACTTATTAATATCGTACAACAGATTGCAATATTTTAGAGATAGGTTAACATTATTATTTGATATTCACGTGTTCATTCTTAAGTCGTAGGTATTGCAATTCGAGAGACAGTCAGTTAGCTACTTCTGAAAGCTTCTGGTTTAATAAAAATTATAATAAAAATAAAGAATTGATAAGAGCGAGCGTCTAACATTTTCGTTTGCTAACACTGTGCATATGTGTCAACGTGAACTCAATCCGTAATGCTGTCTATAACGGATATTATCAAATCTTGAGAAAATATTTCAAACTTGGGTCACTGAGACCAAAAACTTTTGCCCAATGTTTTAAATGATTTCAGGTATGGGAGGGTATCAGTGGATTTTTATATCTTGGAAAATCAGTTATAGACAAGATCAGAATTCATCATTCATAACATTTTAAGTGATTTGTGACACAAAGTGCTTAGAACGACGTGACTTCGTAGTGTTGATACTCGTTCACGCTAGTTGTTGCCGCGATATGCTCCAATGAAGAGCGAAGTGCGATGGGAGTCAACCAGCACGTAGAGGAATGGTCGATCGGCGCGGAAGCGCGGCGACGGCGGGCGAGCACAGCGCAGCATTAACACCATGCCTGCGCCACACACACCATGACTATAGTTCATCGCGGGAGGAGGCGGGTGCGGCCGGCCGGAAGCTGGCTACTAGCGCCACGTGGCCCGCCGCACGCACGAGCCATAGCGCTGGCCGGTTCGCCTCGAAAGCCGTCGGTAGCGAGCGCGCGCGACGCGTCGCCATCGCTGCACACCCACACAGCACAGACACATCAAACTATCCAGGACAACACAACGCAACAGCCCAACAACAGCATCCAACACCACAACACAAAGCATAACGAACTAACACATAGCCACACCTCAAGGGAGAAGTAGATTTTAGACAATGTATTTAGGGTTGCCAATCCCGTATTGTATTTAAAACAAACCAAGAAAGCTTCCCTTTTAGAACGTGAGTATTGAAAGTTAGAAAGTAAGAAGTAGAAACAAATGTAGTGACCGTTTAATAGAGACCGGATTATATGCAAATGCATTAAATACAATTGCGTATTATGGCTGTTTTTTGTGTTTTTCAAATTGTGAAAATATAATTATTAATTAATAGAAGGCACCATATTACGTGGGACTTAAACATAACTGGCGAAATGTGGGTGTACTAGGTACTATATAGGTACTAGGTACACTAATGCCTAACCCTGTGCGGATTACAGGCGTGATGTTATGTCAGAAGGCTCAATTGTACTTCTGATTTGAAAAAGTACTCGAATATAAAGTTTTCAAGAACAAAAATTAAAATATCTCTCAAAACTGCAGTAAAAATATTTTGTAAAAGGTACTTTATACTTATTTAACTTTTATGTTGCATATTTTAGTACTTTTGTTGCATGTTTCATGCTTTAACGTTGCATATTTCGATGATTGGAAGTTGCATATAATCCGGTCACTATTTTTTATTACAGTATTGATTAGGTAACTATGCTTCTTGTTTACTGAGCAGGGTCAGATAAAGCCAAGCTAACTTTCATTTTATAATAAATCGTTTATGTTATTGAAGTAATCCCAAAATAGCTTGATAAGTATGAACCGGATAAAGGCCCGGTATTTTTTAGAACTTGGCCAGAAAACCAACTACTTTCTTTGTAACTCTTAGAAAAATGTGCAGTGTCATAATTTTACACACGTTTATTGTTATTGTTCCCCGTTACAGGAAAATGAACCCAAGTGATTAAGTTATATATAAAAATGCATTCCTATGTGCCTTAGCAGTAATATTTATTAATTAAAACTTTATGCACAAGTAGCACTGTACAAAGGCAGACTTAATGCAAATTAGATTTAATAATATTATGTTATCTCGAATACAATAAGTGAATTTATCTTGTGCCCTGCCCAGTCACTAATCAATCACGGAAAATCTGTTATCTAATGTAATCATATTACTAACCAATGTTAAGTACCTACTTTAATATAAATATCATGTAAGTAGCAAAAGAAAAGATAACAAATAATGTAAAAGAATGTATCTTTGTAATTAAAGAACACAAGACGTGTATTAAGATATCTAGGATTATTATAAATATAATGAGGCTTACCGGTAGCCGCGGCAGCCTCCGCGCCTTCCTCATTCACTTCAATGAAGGCTTTCTGCACTGCCTTCGATACAAACAGAGGTTCGTTAGCATTCAAAATCTTAGACAGACCCGAATTTTCTCTGCTGAAGATCGCTTGTATTCCGAGCTAGAACAAACAATTGAGCATTATAGAGTCCATAATTCCAAGACGCCCGCGTCATTTCCTTTTTTAAAATACTCGTCTAGCGAATATGTTAAAGTATCTAGTTAATAGTTCGACTGCATATGACCTTCATTAAACCAAAACAGTTAAACTGTTGTCGCAAAAAACTAGGTATACAATTATTTCAAGTAGGTATCTGTGACGCATTGTTCTGGGCGATTAAATCATTAACTAAAAAACAAACCTTAGGGAGCACTGTAGTCAGATCGATTTCTGTTTCAATCTTGAACTTGGGGATAGTTACTTGTACTTTAGTTTTGTGCATATTATCCACCTCAGACAAAAGATTAAAACCTGAAGCCAGTTTGGACAAAACACCATTGAGACCATCGATTTCATTTGGTAACACGACAAGCATCGACGTTTCTTCACCTACGTAATGCATTTCTAACAGCTGAAACATAAAAAAACATGTATAGCGGCACTTTGTATTATACTATGTAGTTGAGGGTCATACATTGTTATTGGTCAAAGGCATACGCGGCTCAAGAACCGACCCATCATTTTCCTCAATAAAAAACGGAAAATTTTCCTCAACCAAAATTGTTAACAATTCAATAAGCCATTTACATTATCATAATGCATACACGATAATGTTGTCGTCTGCCAGTATTGTGGGCAATGTTTGAAACAGAGCATTCGCGGCAAATTCTCGGAATCGATAAACATAAATAATTATTCAAGAATGTGAGTGTTTACGTTATCTTTGAATGTGTGAATTACATTGGACGCGTTTTTAGTCTAGTCTAAATTTATACCTGAGCCTGAAGGTCGGCGCTCTCACCATACAAAAATTGGTCTTCTTTGTACATCATAGGCACATTTACTGAGCTGTCAACAGTAATGTGGAATGGTTGTTCCATTGTGTTTGCAGGATCAAACTGCTTCTTCCATGTTCCCTTGAAACAAACATGAGATACGATTTAGTATGAATAATGAAGTATGATATTAATCATGCCCGAAAATATGACTTACTTTGAAGTAGAGAGCATTAACCAGAACTAGACGAGTGTCGCCATCCACACTGTCTGGGCTGAGCAGATCTTTAATTTTGTTATTGGTTTGGCTCTCAACCTGAAAATACAACACATTAATTATAATTTTCTTCCAAATACTAAGTATTATGTTTATATGCAAGTGATTATTTCTATGCAGCATTACCTACCCATTTGTTGATGACATCGGCAGCAGCTGGCCCAGTATTGAAGTCCAGCTTCTCTATGGCAGCATCAAACACCTTAACTGCATCTTCTTTTAGCTCGGGGGCTAGGTCATAAGGACCTTCCTGTACATACACCCTATTTGCTACCTTTAGTGTGACTCCCTTCAAAGACTTTAACTTGGACGATACTTCAGTGAATGACGAACGAATCTGAAATTGTAAAATTAATCATCATTAAATATTGTGAAAGAGGAAGTCTCAAAATCAAAACAACTGCTGGATGTACATGACGAATATTGTTATGTATTTCTGAAAACAGATACCTAGAATCTGGTCAAATATGTTATGACTAATGAGTAGATGAGTAGTGGCAGTATTGGGCAAAATGTAATCTAACTACTGATTACTAACTACGACTTGGACATGTAGTTAACTACTTTTAATCGTAATTATTAATCAGATTACAAAATTGTAGTTAACTACGCCCTACACTGAGTAGTGGTCACTTTTATCAGTTTTATATAAAAGTCACACCACACAAAGTTAACAAATGACAGCTCCCAGTATGAAATAAGTAAGGTTTTCCTTCTAGGCTAAATATTGCAGACTTCTACAATATTTAATGCTGATTTGCACACAAGAATATTTAGTGCACAAACCATCCTTATGTGTACTAAATTAGAAATCTTTTGTCTGCAGATTTTCTGGAAACTTTATTAGTGTTATTATTTCTGTGAATGTGTATGTAGTTTTAGTTGATACTTACAGATTTGTCATCAGGGATTCCAAGTGCTGTTAGGAGCTCAGAATGAGCTGGGTCACTGGCGCCCAAGGTCAGGAGAGCTAGTAAAAACTCTGCTGACAGAGGTGATGACACCACACTCTTGCCTTTCTCTAGTTCCTAGGGAATACATTTGGAGTATTAAGCAAATGTTTTGTCTTTTCACAACACTGTCTACAATTCTAATCAAACTTTCCTCTTGCAGGTCTGCTGGAAGAGATTTCTCATGAAATAAGCAGTACCTTTGTGTTCTTCTATTTTTATGTAATGTCCTGTTAAGTATTTTGTGTATACACAAATAAATAAATAAATGGTGGGTATGAAAAATTAGATTTAAGTCACATCTAATCTAAGAAGTAATTATGCTTCAGATTGATACACTTTAGTTATGTTTAAGTCCAGTTGTGATTATGGTTTTTTTTTTAATAACCAGTACTGGATGTTGCAGTGGGATGGCCTTCCATAAGATCCTGTTCAGCTTCGGGTGAAAGATTTAACAAGAAACATTTAAGCTATTTCAGAATTTCAATATAAATGAACACTACCAGCAATGTTTATTATTTCCTAAATATAGCTTAATCACTTGCTATCAAGGACCCATCATATGTTTATCAGCATTTATCATCAGAATTACAAGAATCACTTGATGCAAAATTGATTTAATGTTTTAATTGTGTACTTACATACTCTCAAGTCTGAGAATTGATGGATTGTTTTAAGTAATTTTTTCCCTATCCCAAGATAAAATGATATGGCGATGCTCTCCACATCAAAATATGGTCTTGCCTTTTAGTATCTTGTTAACAGAGAATTTAAAGTGGAAAATATATGGTACAATAACATAATACAATAGCTCTCATAAAATAAAATGTGCAATTTGATTTTCATAAATAACAAATATAAAAATAGTTAAATCATCAATAACAAGGGCATTTCACCAATCTATTTTAAAGTAAGTGGAACATAAAAATAGATACCTAAGATGAACCAGTTTAGGTTGATTTGCAATCACAAAGATGTAATGGGGTATTCCCAAAACCCATGACATGTTATTTCAATTCTAAGGAAAGTTATTTTAGTACTTTGCAAGATATTTGCATTACTTATAAATAATATCATTGGTAGGTACTGCATTGTTTCACTCCAAATTAATTAATAAAAATGTAAGAGGTAGAAGTAAAATCAATAAATATCATGAAATGAACACTTACAACACAGAACTTGGCTGAGAACTGGGCAATAGCAGAAGAAAGGGCCTTTGAATTCATGTTTTCACTGGTATTGTTAGCTTCTAACACCGACAGTAATAAAACTGGAACAATAAAAATAATATGTAAATAGCTCAGAGCTTGTACTGACGGTGTCCGCACACAAACGCTACCCGAATAGTTATGACATCATTTGCCGGCGCGGCGCTGCCTCGCCGGGCAGCAGGCCTTACAACGCTACAAGATCGCCTTATGACTCACGTCAATTGGGAGGGAGATACCTATCACATTCAAGGCAAAAAGTATTCAAGGTTATATTATTACGCACCAAGCAGGTACCTCTGAATTAAACAAGTAATAATAGAAAAAGTAAATAATCTACAACTCACCTAGAATACACGGTAGATTCCACATTGATAACTATGAAAACTGATAATATCTAGAAAGCAACACAGTTTGTGCATTAAACAAATACAAAGATAACTGTTGACCAATCCTACGTTTTTATTATATTATCTTATCTTACAATTCATTCTCGAAGTGGGTAATAAGTTAAAAAACAAACTCGCGTTTCGAAACTCTTTCATCGGATTTACGGAGTACCTACTAAATATAAATATACTTAAAATAGGGACAGACTGAAAAGGCAATACAGCACACACGGTAAAGATTTACAACATTTGCTAGTTTTTTATTTTCAACTAGAATCCCAAATAAATTTTTTGTTTATCAATAATCAGAGAATGTGTCAAGTCCATGTCATAGTTTGACTTTGACGTTTATGTTTACGGAACTTGTCTTTGACAGTTAGTCAATTAAAAGCAACAAAACTACCAACTCCAAGCAGATAATCAATCAGCCAGAGAAGTTGGGTGGGGGTTCGTATCAAAGCCCTTTGTTACTGCATTTTCCAAGCACGGTAAGGTTGTACTGAAGTGGCAGTGTAATTTAAGAACGTTTTGGTAGTTATATCTTTGAGCCATTTGTTTGGGGTTGACCGAACAATAGGGGTTGCAGCACTAGGTTAATTGGGGCCCAGTGTGCTCTTATACTTTTCGAGAACATCGGTGACTCGTTAAGCGACCAGATGACTGGTCCCTCTGAACTAAAAACATGGTTGGTCATTTCAATTTTACAACAAGTTTGGCAAATAATTTACTTAAAAAATATTTACCCGATAAACTTTTTTTTGACAAACAACTTATTTTGTATTCATGTCATCTCGTAAAACAACGTTTGAAATAATAACGTTTTACATTTTTATTGCCTTAAACATAATTAAGCAATTTACTAAAAAATCTACTTATAAAATTAGGTTACTTTAAACCCTGCAAACAGAATAGGATGGGAAATCATCAAATGACCCCTCCCGCCGTGGGCGGAGCGGAAGGGAGTGTCAGACTTGGACTGACTAAAACCCATTGTGTTCCAATGCCGCGTTATCTCTTTGGAACAGTCTCGCAACCCTGGCAGGCATTAGCCCTTGCGGACCCCTTCCTTGTTGCTGACATCTTTTTGAGGCGAGCGTGGAACACGAACGCGCCCTCGACACAGCCTGTCGCCATAAGACGGCCGGACGGCGAGCTTAGCCCATTACTCACCGTACACAGGTCCGCGTGTTCTGTATGGTGTCCGGACGTAAAGAATAGCACCATCCCATATCTTCCCGTGGGTGTCGTAAGAGGCGACTAAGGGACTTACCAGTGAATGGGCAGCAGCGTTCTCTGTGGTTTTTTTTTTTTATAACAAACATACTGCGATCGCCAACCCGCCTGCCAAGCGTGGCGATTATGGCAAAACCCCCCTTGGGGAGGCCTATGTCCAGCAGTGGACGTCTTTCGGCTGAAATGATGATGATGATGATGACAGGTCCGCGCCTACGGTAGCCGCCACCACGTGGTTCCCGACGCCCGGGGCGTCTCCCGCGATGGCTGGGATGGGAGGTTCTTTCCCTCTCACGTTCCGCCACCTCCTTCGCTAACATGACTGCTTCGCAGAAGGAGGCGGACGGCTTCCCATTCCCTTTTCCTCCGGACCATGGATTGAACTAGGGCCGGACGCGAGAGGTCGCCGCCGCCAATCGCCGCTACGACTACACGGTGGTGCGCCGCCCAAGCGGGGCTCCACGGTGTGTCGACCTCCACGGTGTGTCGACCTCCACGGTGTGTCGACCTCCACGATGTGTCTTACAGAGGACACGGTGGACCGGATTCTCACAATGGTAACATCCGGGCCTTTGTCTCCCGCCCGATTCGGTGCAGGTAACTCCCGAAACAACCGTGTCCGGTGAGGACCTGCGTCAGGCGGAAGGTGAGGGCGCCGTGGCGCCTCTCTAACCACTCCTCAAAGAGGGGACTTACCGCCACTATTGTGGCGTGCCCTGCACGGAGGAGTTGCGACAGTCACCCTCTCCATGTCGCCATGAGATCGCGCCGGAGGTCTGTCCGCTGAGCGGCGATTTGCCGCGGCAGTTGAGTTTCCCCCCGAGGTAGTGCCTCCGTGCGCCAAAAATCTTATTCTATCCCATGTATTTTCCTTTCCCGAAGAGGGGTGCAAGTGCACCCCCTTGCACCCTGCTGCCGGCGCCTATGGGAACTACTAATTAAGTAATCTAGCTCTGTTATTTTATCAACTCGCTGGATTGACATCATTGAGCATGCATCGTGATCATAAGCGGAGAGGAGGGTGCAAGGGGCTGCACTTGTACCGCCCTGTCTTTAATTAACATTTATAGAGAAAACAACGTATCCGAGGTGAATGCTAAAAATTTTCGAGCCCGCTCTTCGATCCTAGGTTGTCTCGATTGATACCTAAGCGTTACAATAATATATACTGTAACTCCGATTTAAGTTGTAGATTGCAATAATGACCTACTATTTACTACTTATATTTACACAATTTAGGGAGGGGTGCAACTTCAAGGCTTTTCCTAAGCGCCATTTCCGGTAGGCACGCCACTGATAACCGACTACAAATTATAAAAATGACAGTGTCGAAGAAAGGAATAAACCATTTTTGGTTAAAAATGGTTTATTCCTTTAAGTCGGTTGACTTTAAAAAAGGAGGAGAGGTTCTCATTTCGTCGGAAACTTTTTTTTATGTATGTTCACCGACTACTCGAAGACGCCAGAACCGATTTGGAATTATTTTTTTTTGTTCATAATCATATTCATTTATTTGCAATAAGTATTGGTACATTTTGGCCTTAAATCAGTTGGTCGGTTGGTTGGTTGGTTGGTTGGTTTGGTTGTTGGTTGTTGGTTGTTCGAAAGAATGTACTCCAAAGTTGGTACCATAGAAATATTGTCATGATCTGATCATGGACTTCGGTGATGTGGAACGGAACTCTTCAATAATAGAAAGCAAATCTGTCGTGATTGCTGCAATCGCTTGGATGTTTATTGTTTACACAACATCATAACATCACGCCTGTATGCTCTGAGGGGGTACGCAGATGTGTACAGTACACCCACATTTTGACAGGTAGGTATGTTAAGTTCCATTTTGTTAGGGATAGGCCTATAACCTTGCAATGTAGGTATTGTTACAACTTGGTCTCTTGATACAGGTTAAGTGAGTTTTTTGATTTGGTATTTTCGAGAATTACAACTGTGCCTTACGTCTCTAAAATGTTTAATCGATTGAGTTTATCTTTTCATGTGAATTGAAGAAATTAGCTCTTTTATTGAAACTATGTAAAAATAGTTGTCTTGCGGCGAAATGGGCAAGGGACATTGTTGCCATCGCGGGTAAAACCTGGATGAGGCTGGAGCTGAGCATAGAGCTTGGAAATGGCAAAGAGAGGCCTATGCCCAGCAGTGGGTGACGAAATTGAGCTTAGTTAGGATGGTGATGATCATGATTTGTTAAAAAAAACAATAGTGGAATAGTACATTTTGATATAGGTAAGTGGGGAAACTTTGGTATTGTATTCGAGGCGGAATTAACACCCGAGCTGCAGGCGAGGGTGTTAAACAACAATTCCCCACGCGTATTAAACGACGTTTTTCAATGCACTTTCGAAGAAATAAATATTAGAACGGAAATTATTTTTGTCAAGAATATTAGGATTAGGAAACTATGATTTAATTTGCTTTTTTTCAGCGCTTGCTTTCGCCAGGTTGAAGAAAAAGCAAAGCTATAATGCCGCTTAACAGTATAATATGAAAAATAGAAAATACAAATATTTTTTCAATATAGAACACAAATAAATGTTAATTTGTTCATAAAAGTAAATATTTGTTTTAATTAATCATGTTTATCTATGATATTCTATTTATAAACACAATTTAAATACTAAAAAAATATCTCTTTGCCAAGATTTAAAAAAAAAACAATCTCTCGTTAACAAAAAACTCTCGTTTGGTTCGTAAACTCGTTTGGACTTAGGGCCGATTTTTCAATCATTAAATAACTTTTACCTGAAGAGTAAATGTGAATGAAGAATGAGAATGTCCATACGAAAACTGTCAAAATGACAAACTTATTCGTCGGATAGAAGTTAACTGGCGATTGAAAAACCGGCCCTTATTATAAGTTATCAGTGGAAAATTTTATTTCGGCACGTGTGCGGAAAAATATTAAAAATCCACGTGTATGACACACATTGCATGTTGAACCAAATAGTAGTGCGATGAGAACCAGTTTTCGAGAAAGTGTATTGAAACTTATGTTGGAAGTCGGGTGACTTTTAGTAGGGTTTCGTAAGCGTACTTTACAAGGAACCCTCATAGTTTCGCCATGTCCGTCTGTAGATCCGCGACTTAGCTCATAGAAAGATGTCATATGCCACGAATTGACATAGGTATTAATCACGCCGGTAAGTGGTCATAAAATTGCCACCTACTTGTTTCCTAAACTTGTTCTGTTATTTTCCACTATATTTTTTGAAGTCGGCTGTTTCTTTTTTACCCGCTTTTAGATGTGGTATACCTCACAAATTCTTTTAACATTGTAACTTGAATAATTGTTTCCTTCAGTCATTCACAATTTTTAAATATTTTTAATAACAAAAGTACCTATACAAAACATTTAAAAATATCAAAAATAGATGGCCCATCTGCATCAGAAACAAGTTCCAAGCTACCGGCGGTCAGTGCTCCACAGAGAGCCAGGGCCGAACAACATGCTACTGGAGACACGCGGAGTATCGTAGTTATTTGCTTTCCAGCTCACAGGAGAATTAATTGTTTTGTGCTACGAGAAAAAATGAGACAATACCATATCGGGTTCAAAGGAATGTAAATTACTTGTGTGCCCAAACTTACGTACGGCGCAGGACTAGTCGTTGCGGCAATAAGCCAGGCCTAAGGCCTTCGTGTAGTGCCGGAGAGCTCTTTCGAATGAAATAGCAGTACTTAACGCCATTATCCTACCTAAACGCCATTCAAGCTATAAAATATGCTTACTTTTTTTGTATCAAAAACTTTTTTTATATCAAAAACTTTTTTTGATATTATTCTAAGAGGAAAAAAGTATTGTCAAGTCAACTATTTAGAACAAATTCCATGAATTATGTCACGGATTCGTGATAAAAATTATTAAAATCATTAAATAAAAATTTCTATACAAATTCCTATATTCCTTTGACGTAAATAAAATGTAAGTAAAAAAAAACAAGAAAAACAATAATTTAAAAAAATCTGTGAATCAATATGGGTTTCAAATTTTTGCGTAATTCCGAAAGATATTTCGGAGGGTGCAGTTGTCCTCCGCAGCCACCTCCGCGGTGCGGTTGCACTCCGTGTCCGTGCCAGCCGTGCCGGCCCATCTGTCCGCCGGCAACCTGTCGCCCCGGACCTATTCCACCAAATCCGTGCTGTCCACAATATCCTGGCAAGAATGTTTGGAAGAAATACAGAAACTTATTGTTCTTTGTTTGCTTACCACTTATCGCCCTTCTAACTATTAACGCGTTGGGCCACGAAGGTCATGTAAAAGGTGAGTGCCGTGACTACGAATACATGCGAAGACGGACTAAGAGGTTCCCATGGGGTAAAGGTGTTAAAAGTTTATATCACAACCCTTGTGTAAACCATCTACCGGGAGATTGTGTACCTCCTACTCCTCCATGTGATTAACGTTTTTTGTTAAAATTCATGTTGCTTTTTTATAGCAGATAAATAAAGTGAACGGAAACTTTTTTTAATTGAGCGTATTTATTTATAGAACTTTCAATTATTATAGAATCTTAGTGTTGGCGAATTGCCAGATCTCGAATCACACGAGATTTTGAGACGTTTTTCGTGGACAAAAATTCTTTCGTGATTTCCACAACAGTATTGGTCGAGATAGTAAGTGCTCGCGATTTTGCACATAATGCTTATTTTCAAAAATATCACTCCCCTCAGGACACCAGGGTCGATAGTAGAATGAGTCGTTCACTGCGTGTCGCGGGTTCGATTCCCGCAGAAAACAAATATTTATTACTTAGACAGGAAACGGGATTTTTACCATGTTTACTGCTTTTGTCGAGTTCCCGATATTTCGGCGCTGTTGCAAGCACCATCAAAAAAAAAACCCGTTTCCTGTCTAAGTAATAATGTTAGTGACCATGATAGTTTAAAATCTTAAACAAATATTTGTATGGCCAGAAGGTGTTCTGCCGGTCCTGACTGTTTGGGTATGTGAGTTAAAATGGTTGTAAATGCACCCACTATACAGGAGTAATTCCTAGTGTGGGGGCAACGTTTAGAGAAAAAAAAAATACCCTACTGCAGCTGCTGTCATGGCTCACATGGAAGTAATAAGCACAACAGATGAGTACATTATCATCAACTACGCACTGCCTACGACGCCGGTACACAACGTAGCTATCATTTACTACGTGAGAGCATCTACTACGGCAAAGCCCACATTGCTGCCTACGGCGTAGCTCTCATCAACTACGCGCCTGCTACGACAAAGCCCACGTCGCTGCCTACGACGTAGCCCTTATCGACTACACGCCTGTTACGGCCAAGCTCAATCGCTACAACGTAACTACGATCATTTAGGAGACTTCATCTACTGTATGTATTCAAGTGTTTATTAATTACTGTCAATGCGACTTCATTGATAGCGTGAAACAACACTGTGGAAACTCGGAGCGCCACCGATAGTGGAATCTGTTGGATCAGAGGGGAACTACATCGGGGCATTAAAACTTCCTTTCATCGGCCACTCCTTAACTTATTCCTGCTGAGGCGGTCTTCATGATCACTGAGTGACGTTGGAAATATACCTAACAATAATTTTGAAGGTTGAATGTATTCTAAATATTACTGCATTTTTCACTGTCAATTAGTCACCGCTAAGATCACGTTGGCTACGAATACTATCTAGGTAAGCTTACTGGTTGCTGAAATCATTGACGGAAGTTATATGATCAGTAACACAAATGAAGCTCAAGGACGGACCAGGTTATAAAAATGGTGAATTTCAGATAAACGTAATTGACAAAAGTATAGTAAGGGTATTGTTAGTTAGTTTATCTTTTACCTGAAACTATGAAATACCGATACCGCCTTGAAACATTCGAATCTGAAAGTTAATAATTAGATGTAAGCAGCTGGTGAGTACAGATGTGTACATAGATCGTTGCATAGTTGATATGCGCACGCATGTACGTGGTGGCGCGGGGCGCGGGCGGGGGGGCGGCTGGCGCGCCCTGGCGCCGCGATCAATAGCCGCGCTGACGTCAGAGCACGGCGGCGCGCCATTGGCCCGCCCGGCATTATTAAATAAACCTCCGAGTGGAGTGGCGCCGAGCTCGCGCCGCGGGCACAGCACCGCAGCACGCGGCGGGCCCGCGCCCCGCGAGCGGTCGCCGCCCGCCATGGCCGACATGCCTGACCTGTCGCACCTCACGCCCGAGGAGCGCGCCATCATCGAGGGCGTCATGATGCGGCAGCGCCAGGAGGAGCAGCGCGAGCACGAGATCATGAGGTGTGCCCGCGTCCCCCGCCACCCGCGCCCCCCCTCGTCTCACCTAGCCACATTCGACGTACTGCACCACTGTTATTCGTGAAAGTGCCGTGATCCTATCCCTAACCATTGTTCTACTCGGATGGTATTTGGAATAACTATTGCATATTCGTAGCTACATATTGCCATCGCCGCTAGTGTGTTGTCCAATCCTATTCAATTGCTGCTGTGGAACACTATCGTATCTCGTGCGAGGCCGTGTACAGAAGTTCGGTTCAGTATTGGCGTACTTAGTTGAACAGTTTTACTTGGTGCTTTATTTCAATATTTCTGTAATGCTTTTACATAAGTTTGTAAGTGCTCCTGTTTGCCGTAGGCAGGGATATTGCTTGTTGTCGCGCGTGTGGAGTGTGGAGTGTCGCATTAAACATGCAGTGGATTTAATGACGCATCAATATAAATTTATAAATACAATAATTCAATTATGCCCTTTTTCTCACACACGATACCTGTTTACTAACTGTGAGACGGATTTTTTTCCGGATTAAAGTTAATCAATATAACGTGAGGCGTTATATTGCACAACAGAGTATCTATTTTATCAAGTTCACGTTTCAAAGATACGAAAACTGGTAATACAATATGTTGTTGTGTATAATTGAATTCAGATGCTGAAAAAAATACAAATAATCTGAAATTCGCCTTAATGCATAGAGAGTATTGCAGTTTATTTATCTGACCTACTTTTTGACCTACATAAGATAGCTTCATTTTGGATACGATATTATTTATGTAGTCACATAATAGAAAAGTTTATATTAAATTGTGTTCGAATTAGGTACATCATGTAATCTATTGCGATTCAATACAGGAATTTGGTACTGGGTTTCGATTTTTGCAAGGCAGTTTCGTATTACTATGAAGCATTCCAAACTGTAGTTAGTTTTATTGTGAAAAGCTGAAAACCAAGTAATACTGTAGGTAGCGCAGACCAAGTTACACTCTCTTTATTATCCCTTCTTTAAATTCTCTTCAGCTGACCTTTGTACTTACAGTTTTGAATTCTAATCAAATAGGAAATAATAACAACTTAATTTGTGTGTCGATAAAAACAGATGAAATGTGTGAAAGACGACGGGAAGAAAGAAGATATGGACGGATAGATATTGAGATGGCGGCTAATAGATACACATATAGGTTTAGAAGAACACATTCAAAAATGGAAAAACATGAGCATAATAACGATGTATAGCGACATATTAAATAGGACTAGGTTGTTATTAATACAAAATCCATTGTCAGTTGGAAAATGTTCACTAGATTGCACCAAAAATTGAAAGCGGATGTACAACGAGCTAATATTTAGCTTTATACCACCAGTCGTCATAGGTCTTCACATAGGTGTAGCTCAAGGTGAAATGGATATTTCAGACTTTTCATTTTACATATGTCCAGTTGGCTAGGGTTAATCACGAATCCACGTCTTCCTTCACCGTATGCCAGTGATATGCGAAATCAAATTGGATAGTACCTACCTACATATGAATTGAAAAAGTGAGATTTGTTCTTATATTGAACTTTACCGCAGACGTAAGCAAGATGAAGTTACGGTGCTGGAGCAGACGATCCGGACTCGCAATGAGATGCACCGCGCGGCTGGAGTAGAGCTCGCGGCCACCTGCCACATTTGCCTCAAGACTAAGTTCGCTGACGGCGTCGGCCACTCGTGCCACTACTGCCGAGTCAGATGCTGCGCCAGATGCGGGGGCAAAGTTACTCTACGTTCTAATAAGGTCAGAAGAAGCCGCCTGTCTTTTCCTTACATTGTGTAGCTCAGATCGCAAATAAATTCATGAATCCAGATATTGTAGTTTCATGGTTACATACAAAACTCTTAACACCAAAACTCTTGACCATAACAGAATGAATCGCAAAGAGTTAGAAACGCCTTAGCAAATTAATAAATACTCATCACAACAAAGGTTTCATTGGTGTCCGTTGTTACAGGTTATATGGGTATGTATACTGTGCCGCAAGAAACAAGAATTATTATCTAAAACTGGACAATGGATCCACAAAAATTCTGGACAGGATTCCATGCTATGGCGCATGGAAAACGATCTGCGAGGTCTACCGCCACAGCCTGACGGGTCATTCGATAAACGACCGAAACTAGAGAGGGCACATAGTGCTGCGGAGAAAGAAAATCTCCCGCTTCAGAGATCAGGCAGCGCTCTTCGTCGCCAATACAGTCAACAGGAGCAGAGGTGTTACGGGGAACTTGAAGGACTGGCTAGAACCCATCCGCATCTAGTACACCCGAGACAAAAGGCTGCATACGGGGTGGTCGAGTCGGGGATACCTCCCCCCGCCCAGTTGTTGCCGCTCACGCCGGCGTCACACCCCCTTCTCCCGCCACGGTCTTCCTCTTCAGATGATGAGGTTCCAGAGTGTGTGTCCGATGAGAACGACGAGTATCGTGATCGCGGTAAGTATGCACGCTGGCCTAACACCCGTCACCCTATCCTTTCACTTGTAACACTACAAGATCCTTTCCATCCAAGCTAATTTTGTTTATGAACCCTACACCCAACACTACACCACAAACACATCAGTAGGTACATGTACTTGAACCGTATATATAACGTTGTCATGTTCATCTCTGGCATTACGCAATGATCAAGTTAAGGTGTTCCGTGCGAGGTGTTCATTAATTTAAGTAGCCTCAGGTAATTGTGACTGTTAGTTATCTAAGTATTATATATCTCACTGAAACTGATAGTGTTGAGCACCTAAACTTATCTGTATTCATATATGTATTCCATCACGTTGAATCATGTAGTCAATATAATCGTGTTCCATTGTAACATTTTAGAGCCCGAATATTATTACAATTCAAGACATAAACACTTGTTTGCTCAATCAGTCTTATTTTCAGAGAACTTCAAGTCTTAAGGCTTCAAACCTCGCACACAGGAGAATCAGTGTAGTGCTAGGTTTGGAGCTGGATTACTATAACTGTACCTACATGTAATCGTTTGCCGCCCCGTACGTTTTGCTTGTTAGCACTATGCCCTATGTACGCGCCCGGTACCAGTCGGGCTGCCCGGCCACCCGTGACACATTCCGCCTGGCGCCTGCGATCTGGCGACGAGTGGCCCTCACCACGCCATCCCCTGTTCGCAGGTACAAATAATGATAAGAGCAGTTCCGAGAGTTCCAGAAGCCAGCGTCAGACGATGTTAAACGAGAAAATGAATAAATTCTTATCGGTGAGAGGGCGAGTTTTGTCGGGAACTTATCTAATTATGCGTTGTAATTATATTGCTGAAGTTTAGATGTGATGATGAGTATTACTGTTGCGTATAACACTTCTTTATCTGGTGGACCAATTGTGATGGCTGTTAATAACGTCCTATTTCTTCGAAGACACCCGTCTTCAACCCTATCTTAAGAAGAGCATTCACTCATTTTTCACGTTCCAAACACTAAACAAATTGATAATTTTAAAAAGGTTTGCTTCAGCATTTCTTTTGAATTTCATGAACAATCAGTTAATGCTTTTCCCATTTTACAGTTTTCTGTTGTTTGAACCAAAAATTGCGACCTTTACCTATTACTAACACGAACATTTTATTTTAGTAAGAAGCTTTTGCACTAAATTTATGGTTCAAACAAAAACGCATGCTTGGGCGAAAAGAAGTGTACTTGTTCATATTTTTTTACTATTAAATCCGTTAGAATTGTTTGTGGTCGTGTACTTTATTTTATTGTTGCTGTTTTACTGTCTTACTCGGATAAGTTTGACACATTCTTTCCGCTTGTGCGTGATGATCACCGCTTTCGATTACTTTATTTTGAACCGGAGAAACACGCAGTTTTAGTTTATCCAATAATCGTAAGAAACGTTCAGTAAGCCTTTTTACAAAATGTCGTTAAGTGAGGAATAATAAGATAGGAAATCCGAGATATGTTGCAAAACAAATGATAAGTAATAAATGAACTTTGGTTCCGGGCGCGTACATGCGCGTGGGTCCATAACAAGAACGGACGCGGGCAATGACAAGATGCCTTGTACAGGCAAACGTTGTTATTCATTCGATATCATTCTTAGGACAACTAGAGGCATGTGCTCCAGTTCGGCACCCGCATCTGCGTAGCGCCAACGTGGCTGCCAACAATTATTACAATTTGATTAATCATTCGCCGGCCGATTACGAGGCAGAGGCTCGCGGTCCATACGACGTGGCGAGGACCGGGCCGTCAGGCGGACGCAGTTTCGATTCTGTGACCGATTGTCGGTGGCGGGCCCGCGACGATGGTGAAGGAGCGTACCTGCGCCCGTACGCGCCAGAAGAGGGCCCGCGCCCAGATCGAGCTGTGTATAAGAGTGCCTATTTGTGGGAAGACTCCTCAGACAATAGACGGTTCACTGAGAGGAGAAAAAAGACCGTTCGCTTTGACGGGCACGAAGGTGCCGCGACATTCCCGCGCGGAGGGCGGGACGCGTCGGGCGCGCCGCACGACTGGGCCGCGCTACGCTGGGAGCCCGAGCGCCAGACCAGCCAGGACTCCGCCACCAAAGACTCGGGCATCGATACCTCTAGCACCTTCACCTCCAGTGAGGATTCAAACAGAGGCGATTGCCCTAAGGTACAGACCGCTTCACATTATGTCGGTTAGTTGCTTCAAAATAGTACTCATTTATCTATTAGTTCAGTTTGCGGTTTGATTATGCATAATATCAAGGAAATGTTTACAGATACTTCAGTTGTTTTAGTTTTTTATATGAAAAAAAGTCTTGATTGCGTTCAGCGTACTTGATTAGCAAATATGAAATCCACGTTTTCCCATCTGTACAAGAATTAGGCCTTATAGATAACTTTTACATACTTTACACAAAAGTTTATAAGCAAGTAGAATACTTGATTGTATAGACTCACTTTTAATATTTATTTTATACGAAAAAAAAGTAGAAAGCGTGTTTATATGCGTGACTATATTGTTTCGATGAATATTGTTGGCTGTAGCATGATTGCATTGGCGAGCATGCATTACATCCTATCTATGTTGAGTGTGCACTTCCTTGTAAATTACACGGTGTTAAAGCTTCGTGGAGTAGCTCTTACTGTCTTGTAATGTACAAGTTTTAATAAAACAGTAAAAATTTAATATTATAGAGCTCTTTAGTTTCGAATACGTTAGGAAAGCTGATGATGAAAAAATTAATCTGCTAGTGTTGTGGACAGTTCCCGCTGAGCTGGCAGGTGTCGGCTGACGGTACGCGCATGATCGGTCACATGGTGCTGCGGAAGAGCGTCGTGGAAGGTAGTTCGCACTCTTCAGCGGCCATCCTCGGCCTTAAGGTGGTGGGAGGCAAGCTGCTACCGGACGGCACGAGAGTCGCAGTCGTGGAAAAAGTCAAAAAAGGGTCCATCGCTGACCTAGAAGGACAACTTAAGATAGGTAAGTTCAGTACTTCAGATACTGATGTGGCTCGATACGTAGAAGGTACGGAGTATAAACCAAATCTTTACGAAACGTTGGCTTGTTCACATTATTTGACTAATCTTTATGTGTACGTAACTTTAGATATGTGTACGACTATAATTAATTTAATATTCAGGTGACGAAGTCCTGCAATGGAACGGCGTGCCACTCCAGGGTCGGAGTGCGGACGAGGTGGCGGCGGTGGTGGCCGACAGCAAACATGACCTGCACGTGGAGCTGGTGGTGTCGCGACCACTCACAGCCACACGCAACCCCGCGCTACCGTGGAGAACTCATAAAGGTACTTCTGAGCATATAGGATATACGCAACTCAATATCAACATTAAGTAACAATCTTAATTAAGTTATTCGTTATAATCGATACCAAATATAATTTCGTACTGGCGGATGGTTCCAGCAGTACCTAATTGTATCAATTATGGAGTAAATTGGTGGCACGACAGCACGAGCTTCTATTAGATACTATTTCATTGTTGGATGTATTGTCATGTTGAAATGGAGACTCTTGTAAAACAATAGCTCTAGGCTTTGCTAGAACATTTTCCTGTAAAGAGTTAAGTTTGTTCGACGTTCGCAGAAGTATACACGGAAGTGATGGGTGGTTGCGAGAAGCCGAGCGTGCTCGTCACGTCGCCGGGGTCTCCCGACGTGCACTCGCGCCGCCGCCCCCCGCGATACAATCATCACAACGCAAACGTTGCTGGACGCATCCAGGTAAGTAACATTTCTTGTAATTTGTAGCCTAATATAATCTTATTTGTATAACTTTTACTAAGTACCTAAACGGTCCGTTATGAACTAGCTGCAGATCGTTGCCGGTTAGCGCATTCATGTATGCTGGCAAGACGGCATAAACAAAGGTTAGAGAGACATTATCCTTTGGTTGGGGGTTTCATCCAAAAATAGGGGTGTATCCCGTTTCTACTAAAATACTCCATGATACTCCTCCCCACTCCAAACGGATGTAGGCAAAGTCCCAAATGTTAAAGAGAGCGAGCCAGTCACAGTAATCGGGCGAAGTTCCAAGGGCGCGCCTATGTTATTAATCTGGCGCAATTCCAATCCCAGCTTACTCGTTTTTATTGTGGTTTTGTAACAAAAACTTAACTAGGTCAAATTGCCCATCCGCAGTGAGCGGCTTTCGCAAATACGTTGTTTGTTGGGAAACAAGACAATCAAGCCTTGCTTTAGTATCGTGTAACTAATCGATAGAACTTGTGACTAAGTGGATATTCTATTTTTCTCTATACAGCTCAAAATATACTTCGACGTGACCGCTACTCAGCTGTGTGTCACCGTGGTATCGGCGAGCGGTCTCACGCCCCGCGCCGACGGTTCCCCTCGGTGTCCGTATGCGAAAATATTCCTACTGCCCGACAAAAGTGAGAAGAGCAAACGACGAACGAAAACCTTGGCTAACACTTTAGAACCACGATGGAATCAAAACTTTATCTATTGTGGAATTCGTATCACAGATATAAAAAGGAGAACTTTGGAGGTAAATACTTCTGCTCTTATGAAAATATACGCAAAAATATCTTTCTTAAGATGTCAGTTTCATACAACTTCTGATTAAGTTCTAATTATGAAGCACACAATTTAAGATGAGTTAATTAATTAAAATGAAGCCGAAATTAGTAGAAGTGTAGGAAAAATCCAACCCATGAAGCTAAAAGTTCAGCAAAAAATTTTAGTCAATGTACTGGTAGCACATTATGGAATATTTTAACTGGAACAATTTTTTAATTTTCAAGGTAACCGTGTGGGACTTAAATCGCTACGGCCCAAACGATTTCCTCGGAGAAGTCCTGCTGGATCTAGACAACATAGTGATGAACCACGAACCTACTTGGTACACCTTGAAACCGCATGAGGAGATGGGAAGCTTCAGCGTAAGTATTTTATTTGTTTATTCTATATTTATGACTGTTGTTTAGTGTGAACATTTCTCACTAAGTGTAGATATACTCCATTGCGTTGTCTATCATACGAAGTGAAGACCAATTTTATTTTTATTTATTATAAGTAATTCGGGTTACTTGCACTAGAAGTATGTCTGTTAACCCCTCCATCAGAACTCAGTAAGCTTGCTGGGTTCGCGTAAGTGCCTGATTGGGTTTCTTTATTAGGTACCTATCGCACTGAAATACACGTTTGACCTCTAAAATACCACCCACAGTCACCTATAGATGGCAAGTGAAATTGTTTCTACGTGATCCGTATCTTTTAGTGGTCTCTTGTCCCGAACATGCTGGCCAATATTTGGTTTTCCATATGGCTTTGGCTTCTCTAAATGTCCTCGGAGCAGTGGACCTCGAGTTAGGCAGAGGTGCGCCTACCCAACCTCTGCCTAACTCGAGGTCCGATGGAGTGTTGGAGCTATAATAAATACATGTGAACTTACCAGCGGTATCGCGAGGACGAGGCGGACGGCGAGCACCTGTCGCCACCATCGACCTCCACTTCGCGCCTGTCCGATTCCGACACGCCCAGCGAGTGCGACTTGCGCCGCCATCACTCGCTGTCGAGCCTCGCCTCCAGCTCCAGTCCACCGCCACCGCACGATGTAAGTAACTCTGTGTATTAACAACATTATTACAATAGAAGCCCGACACCATGTTTATAGTTCGTGGGTGCTTCGGTTAAGAAAGATTGAATGTTCTCCGCCACCACCCTAAAAATTGACATTCTTAAGCGAATTGCCCAACTTAGGTCATTTGCATAGTGTGGCAGTCCGCATGCCCAAAGATCTTTCTTAAAATAGTTGTGACAAATGAGTGAAGGGTACTAAATATACTTTTATAGGTTCAGTTTCAGACTGATCTATTAGTGCGGCGCTAACTTTTCCTCTATTTACAGCGAATGGACATGGATGGCGCCCGCTCCAGCCGCCGCGACATGTCCCCGGCCGGCAGGGTACGCGCCGGCATGAACAGAGAACGCGTGAGTTGTCCGGATTGTCACACGTCCACCTACTTGCCATACTGACTGATGTGGAACTTACTCAACAGCATGATGAGCTTTCTGTTCTACGGGTTCGAATCCCACTCAGTACAAAATAAATAAGCCTATTTGCGTGACTTCCAGATACAATTTCCCTGAGGAATTTTAATCAGTATTCCTCTGAGGACCAATGCTCGCACCGACAAATATTCGTGTTAGAAACCAGTGGCGCATGCTTGCCCTATAATATTACAAATGACTTGTAACGACTGACGTAGGTAAGTCCAATTTCTAGCATCACAACTACAGGACACATTGCAAAGTCTTAGTAAAAGGTATTCTAGCAAATAAACCACCGTACCTTTCACGTCTTTTCTACAGTCACAGAACACTGCGTAGCCGTAGCAGCATTCACTTACTAATTGAAAAGTAAAGCATATACTCGTAGTTGCCTACATTACCTATATTTAATTTCTATACGGGCTTATTCATCAGAATGTTTGTGTTTTGCATTGAGTCCTGAGTGCTATAACGCTGGTGTGGTCGTGTTCGTAGAGCGGCGGGTACAGCGTGGCGCGCTCGCAGTCGGCGGCGGGCGTGGCGCGGCCGGCGCGCGCGCGCAGCAAGTCGCCGCGCCGCTCGCTGTCGCCGCCTACGGACCGCGACACCTGGCGCTACTCAGGTGCCGCCCCGGCGCCCGCGGCCTCCGCCCACCAATCACTACCTCGGACGCCGACATCCGACTCCGTCGGTGCTCCTAACTCTTTTCCGATTGGTCCGTGGACGTCGCAATGACAGCGGGCCTCGACCCCGCACGGAACACTGTCGTCGAGACACGCACGTTCTTTCGCCGCGTCCGCTCATCACCACTTTACTGCCACTTACTGTTTCACCTCCTAGCTCTCTCCACTTTGATTTTGTTTCATGCATCTTCCGCTGACCTCGTCCTTATCTACCTGATATGAGCACGCTATCCATTATGGGTGTTTGTTGTGTGTGCGTTGTATTCTGATTCTGCAATTTCAAGTTAAAATACAAGTTTAGACAAAGCTAGCAAATCTACGAATACAGCGCACTAATTAATGAATATTAATGTAATCCATATCATGTTTAATAATGCATGTCATTCTAAATCTAATAACCTAATGAATGATTTATCTTTCAAAGGCAACCTTCGTAAGTTTGTACTTGTTTTGTATGTTTCGAAGAATTCTTGTTTGTTATGAATCTATCTACTATTATCAATATGAATAAAAATCAAAGTTCCAATGGCATGAACCTATTGTGAAAATTAGTAAGAGAGATGCGTGGATGAGAAAACAATGATTTGATATTGCAGTAAACGAGGAGCGAGGCGACGGGTCACGACTGCCGACGCACGCGTACGCGCCACGCTTCCAGTCGCGCTCGGCCACGGCCACGCCCACCACGAGTCCTAAGAAAAGGCAACTGCCACAAATACCTCATCACCAGGTACCACATTTATAAATGGCATTTTTGTTACTAGTTAGTTGAACTTGTAACAGCCGCAGTTTCTACATTCGATAGAGTTAATAACGTAACCAACATGTTTACGCAGGCAGGTCGCTCTAATCATTATTTGGTTATATCCATTGGTAATTGTCACCCTACACTCGTTAAAACCAAGCCAAGAATAAAAATAAGATCAAACGAACAATGACGCTAAACCTGTGATGTTTCCGCAGGGTGGGCAGAGAGCAGTGCGCGCCCAAGTGTCAGCGGACCTCGAGGAACGTAAGTGGATCGGCCCGCATCACATTGGCGCCACACTCACGTACCGCAGCACGCCACAAGGTCAATACACGCTGCCCTGTCCCAGTACCCTGCCACCACTCTATAATGTGCCCGTGCATCTACCGGTGTACCTGACAGATAAGGACTGGCCAAACCTACGTTCAAAATAATGTCCATTCTTGGCCAAATCCCATTGGCCCAACTTGGTCAATAACACCAGTGCAAGTGCTACTGTCAGGGACACCGTCGCGTGTATGGTCAGCTTTAACAACACTCCACACTGTGCCACCCTGTCCTAATTCTTGAATGTAACACCAATTTAAAACCTACACTATCCCTTAAATAAACATACTTGATGTCAACTCGATAACAACAGAGATCAACGCAGCCAGCTGTGTGATTATAAAATATTCGCGTGTTATGTTTAAACGCTTTACATTAGTAATCAATCAGTCAGTTTAATAACTGACGTATGAATAGGTATATGTTTAACAAAACAGAAATGTGTAGTCCTTCACGAACGCACATAATAGAGAAACAGCTAACCGAAGTGATATCTGTCATTAAACTTGTATATCAGTGTGAGCAATTATAATGTAGGGTGGGAAAGACATTACGCAGGACTGTCCGACTCCGAGCTGGCGGCGCGCAGCGGCGGCGGCGCGGGCGCGGGGGGCTGGGCGCCGCGGCGCCGCCTGTCGCCCGACAACGCCGCGCAGGACTCCGACCTGGAGTCCGTGGCCTCCGTCACGTCCAGCGCCTTCAGCACGCAATCCGAGCGCCCGCGACCCACTAGGATGCTCAGGTACGACGCCACGCACCTATATCCACGACCGACCTAACGCAGCATATCTACCAATATAAATATGTTTACGTTTATTGTTATTCCTTATAAATCCAATTCCAAGAAGTTAGTAAAAAGTTATTATTAACATAACTTTACAGCCGGAAGCGAATCCTCCCTCCTCACAGTACATCTTCTTCTTGCGATAGTGCTACCCCTGTCCCTCACCCGTACCGATATCGCCGTACTGATCGTCCCCCTC
The DNA here is from genome assembly GCA_905163415.1 of Noctua fimbriata. Taxonomy (NCBI): domain Eukaryota; kingdom Metazoa; phylum Arthropoda; class Insecta; order Lepidoptera; family Noctuidae; genus Noctua; species Noctua fimbriata. The sequence goes on along the minus strand of LR990922.1, from coordinate 9,947,614 downwards.
ACCGGCTACTGCCGTACATCAGTATCCCGGCGGGCGCGGAGCGCGCGGTGCGGCGGCGCCTGCGCTCGCGCGCCGCCACACTGCCGTCGGCGCCGGCGCACCGCACGCGCCCTTCCCGCCGCCTGCGCCGCATCCTCGCTCGCAGCCGCTCCGCCGGCTCCTGCACTCGTGAACGCTCTCACCGGCACGCTTACGAACGAAGTCACAGCTGCCCCGAATACCCTGTATACACAAATACTTATAAAATTACTGAAAACAAAAAAGATTATATCTTTCATATGGCACTATCCCGTACAACGAGACCATCTCTTATTACAACTATATCTTTAAATAGAGAGCAAAGAGCATTACCGGCGAACGTATACTATGGCCCAGTGCCGGCGCAAGCTAAAATACTCATGCATCCTAGTAGAAGTAGAGTGCAAATTCAATCTGAATCTAGTAACTGGTTCTCGGAAATGCCTTTAAGCGTAGCGGCAGATAATTATCAACCACATGTAAGTACAGAAATTAGACGAAGAAGACTCCCCAACGTAGAAAGTTTATCTAATCCGCGCATAAGATCAATTCCTGAAATTCCGACAGTTGGCATATGTAAAGTGTCTAACCAGAATGTTGCAATAAGTAATAGTATTGTAGATTTAACACAAAAAGAAGAATTTAATTCTCAATATTACGGTTACGATAGCAACGGCAGCGAAGCTGAAAGTACAGTACATGTGAGTATCGAGAATAAAATCAGTTTAGATCTAGAGAAAACTAAATCAAATAAAAATCAGTCGTTCGAAGCATCGGATTCACGTCAATCGGTTAACCTTACCGAGTTAAATCCTACCACATCTAACATTAGTCGAAAAAAAATGCTATCACTCGATTTGAAAACCAATTATGATCAAAAAAGTCCCAATCAAACGAAATCGTTAGACGTAAATAAAATGAAAGAGCCAACCAAAAGTCCTAAAACTGACACAGCCAAAGTCGATAAAAAAGAAAAACCTAAAATAGAGCGAAGACGAAATTCTGATTCATTAGTGATACTGAAAACCTCCCGTTCAAGTTCACCCCAAGATCTATCAACACCCGATCAAATTAACAATATGTTTAAAAGAATGAGTATAACTTCAAAAAATACTTTAGACACACCTACTGGGTACAAAGATGAAGATAAAAAAAAGAATGGCAATACCGTTAGTATAAACGAAGTTCCCACCTTCCAAGAATATCGTTCACCCAGCTCCCTATCCCCGCAATCCAGTATTGACTTCTCTTTCAAAAAACCTTTGCCTTCCATTATTAAGAAAGCTCGCACCCGGTCGTATTCTCTAGCAGCGACATATCATCTAGATCGAGAATTTAGTATTATGGCTAATTCTTTGTCTGTTGCTCTTTCTCCCCCGAACCTCGGCTCGCCCCGTCGTGCGCTCACTCCCGTCGCCTCACACCTGCCACTTGATGACACTCATCAAAACATTCATGACGAGGCGATGAATCCCTCCACCGCGGACGAATCGACTGCCTGCGCCACGCCTCAATCAACGCAACCGGCACCTCAACCGAATTATCCACGACGTGATATAAACCTTTACAAAAAACAATCGGTGAAACATGAAAAACCATCGCACCGCCGGAATTTAAAGCGCAGTAATGACTACGGTGGTCGAGAGAACGGACGCGGCAATGGCAGCAGTCAGCAACAACAACCCCTGGAGAGACGAGAGTCACGCCGTGGACAATTTTCTCGAAGTTTGAGCACTGCAGATGTGCCACCAGATGAAAAAGCAGGTAATTCATAAGATATTATAAAGGTGGTTTGATACCTAAAACTAACATTTAAAAATAAGGTGTTACCTTTACCAAAGACGGCAGTCTCAGCGACACTGCTCTTGGTGGGGCGGGCGAGCTGGAACCTGCCAGCGACGATGCGCTACTGAAGGCGGAACCTCGAGACTACTTCGGTCCTGGTATGGGCAAGAAGAGCAATTCCACTTCGCAATTGTCAGCTACAGGTGAATTACATCATATCGCTGTTGATATTTCTGACTCATTCCTTATATGCATTTTGGGCCTTTGAATGTGTTAACAAAGGTTTATTTTTATTACAATTTAGTAAACAATTCAAGTGTTGGTACGATAATCGCAGGACGAAAAAGGAGGTTAGGTTTTGGTAAACGTGGAAAAAATTCGTTCACGGTGCAACGGAGCGAGGAAGTGGGGCCCGAAATGCGAGCTGGTATGGGTGGCGTGTCGCGGGCCTCTTCAGCCTCCAGCGAGAACGACGAAGACAGGTTCGCGGTGCTTGGCACCGACGACGTTGACACAATATTGATCTCGCCCGGGGCGGTAGCTCACTCGCGTATTACTGGTCCATGTAACGAAGGTCACCGAGAAACGACAGAGAGGCCATCTGCATTAACATACTTAATAATTATGGTTAATTATAAAACACAGCATGTTACAGTCATGAAACAAATAAATGTGCAATGTCGCTTATGTAAGTCAGCTAATGTAGAGCTTTGTTTGGTAAATGTTTTAAATAAAATGGAAGCTAACTGTCACAAATATGTGTACCCCCCTGTGAGAGATTCCCTATACTTATACAGTCCCATTGATGATGTACCTGCCTTACTAGAAATTTGAGAACTACCAAAGTCTTCGTCGTGTCTTGTAATCCGAAACCAGATATATTGTATTATGACGCTAAACTTTTAGTTTTAGCCCAACACTGAAATAGATCTGTAATTCTGTACCTATTTACTACCCATATACTTATTATTAATGTCTAAGTTACATTGATTGGCCATCCAGAAATTTTAATATACCTACCTACAAAATCACAAATACTTATGTAAATAACCGCACATAGCTAGATAAAATTAGATACCGTAAAATGGAAAACACTACGGTAACCCGTAAAATATCAAATAATATACCTATGTGAAATAATTTGTATCCATTCACAGTGATGAAAAATTTTAACATCCTTTCAAGTTATTCAAAATGAACGCAATATTTCGCAAAGGTATGACACAACTAAGTAGTGTAATGTGCTTTTCGACGGGTAATAAATGTATGTTGCGCCGGTGTTCGCGATTATGCGACAGCGCGCGTGTCTCGCGCAGAGGGCGGCGGCGGCGCGCGGCGCAAGCGCTCCGGCACCACCACCACCGCCTTCAAGCGCTCGCACGAGGTGTGCGCCACCAGCCTCGTGTCCATATCTAGCTCGGAGGGATCCTCGTAAGTCGCGCTCGGCGGCTCCGTTTTATGCCGAAGTTCGCCAGCTGCCTGCCGAGTTCCATTTTTGTATGTGCGCCTCGATGTTGCTCGTCTTCTACATACTTTGCCCCTCTCTGTGCCTTTCGTCTTGTCAAAGCATGATTCCAGTTATATTGGTGTGTTTCACTCATCTTTTCTGTTCAGCACGCACGTGTCTTCTCTTGCATAGGCATCGCACCCTCTCGTTAAGTAGGTACCATGAGACAGCTACATTTATCTCCTGTCTCCCGCCCGGCGTGTCCGACGTTTGTTAACATTTTCAGTCACGTGGCCGCGGAGACGATGTCGCCGGTCGAGAACGAAGCGTTCCTGCTTTCATGATGCACGATTGTGATTGAATGATAAATGTTGCCTGAAAGCCTATGATGTATGCACTTATTTTTTGGTCAGTTACACAAACTTTTGTCTGATCGATGTACACACATACCTACATCAACAATCATGCATGTCTCACCGGAATAATCACTTGTCATTTTCTCTAAGTTATGCGTAGGGTGACTTTAATACCAACACATACCTTGTTCAAACGTGGGTTTATAGGACATAAACAACAGTTTCCATAATTGCACTGACATGAGAAGATATATGAAGAGAACAGGTTGGTTGTGGTGCTGGTTATGGGTAATTAGAAACTTAAAACATCACAAATTTGAAGTAAATGGAATAAAATTGTAGATAGACTGATACGAAGTTAGAATAGAAATGGATCGTGTAACAAACTTCATTACCTACTATTATTTTCTTAAACATTACCTTCATAGATTTAATCTTTATTCCACTATTGAATCTACTACCTCTCTACTTAATAGATGCAGACCATTCTCTAGCGTTTCTTGCACCTTTACACAATTACATCTACTAGTTAGATGTCTTGATACTTTAATAGAACCTAGTACCTGGAATCCACGTGCTCTGCCTAACTTTACCAATCGATGCATCCGAACGACTACCGCCCTCTTCTTCACTATTGTATCAATGTTGTAAATGTTGTATTTTTTATTTATTTTTTACTATTCCGTTGGTAGTGGCTAAAAGATCTGGACATTTTTATTATTACATTGCATACATTTACCTTTTATGTGATACCTACCTACACCTTGTTTTAAAATACTTTCAATCACTAAATTGCATTTATTTCAATACTTAATCATTTTGTAAATTAATTTTATTCACTTTGAAGTAATAGGTACATAACGTAGCTATTGCTTATTTTTAAATTATGTTATTGCCAAATCGAAGGCACCTAATCCTGTGGTGTTAAGTTCTGCTTTGATGAAAATGGGCTTATCCAGTTCAAAATGATCGAATTCGTTTAGCTGTCAACAAGTAAAGCCGGGTCCGCTGCGCCATGTTATCGTGATTTACTAACACAAAACATTGTTTGAAGCAAGAACAAAGGGGGCGTGGCCTAACATAAAATGTTTTGCCACGATGAATGAATAACATGTTTTGTTAGAAAATGGGAGCAGCAGACCCGGCTTTACGTATATGAACTATAACGTGCTACCTGTTTTTAGATGGTCTCCTGGTATGAGAGGCTCTGGCTCGGATGGTGGCGGCCTGTCAGACTTTATCGACGGCTTAGGGCCAGGACAGCTTGTCGGGAGACAGTTGCTCGGCGCGCCCACGCAGGGTGACGTACAGCTGTCTATGTGCTACCAGAAAGGATTCCTTGAGGTTAATGCTTAATTAAGTTGAAGCACACAAATTTTATTAGTCAAATAAAAAAAGGAAATTATAAATCAGGCGAAATAAAATTTTTGTGGGCGACTAATATATGTAGTGAATGGGAGACTATTGTACCAAGTAACTATTCATCCGGTCATAGCGGCAAGGAGAACATAGGAAGCAAGAGTGAGCGAAGCAAACTCGGGACTTGTGGTACCCCGACTCGGACAGGTTAGGTTCGAAGGGGATGGCGGGGTCTAGTGAGCGGGCGAGGCGCGCGAACTAAGACCCCGGCATCCCCTTCGTGTAAGGTTACTTTAAACCCTGCAAACAGAAATAGGAGCCCGCGTAGCGGGGCTACGTCGACTACGCCTTATCTACAATCTAGTGTTTAATAAGCTAGTTTTTTTTGGGTCCTTGAACGATCACTGTGATCGTATTGGACAACTAGTAATTCAAATTTGTATTTTCAAGTCGCCGTTTTAGACCTTTGTATTCGTCCACTGTTTGTCGCCCAATTGGTATTTCAGTATCAGTAGTATATTCAATATTTTAAATACCTTGAACTTGAATTTATTTTTGCTCGTTTAAATACTACCCAATAAAAAATAAGGCATGCATCTATAAGATACTGATTTAAAAAAAAAAAGGTGAAATAGTGTTATACCTTTAACTTCTCAGCTCGTAAGGACACTTCATCGTAATATAACCGTCATGCGACTGGCGCATGTCCAGTGCAGCACCGCTGCTAATGTAGTACCTGTTTCTTGCCTTACTGGTGTAATTTTACCCAGAATTCACATGATACGACATTTTGTCACCAGCATAGCTATTCACAAACACTTCGATTCGACAAGTCGTATGTATATCTTTTTTTGGCATTACGAAAGCGAGCGAGATAGACATACCGACTTTCCGAATCGAAATCGAATCGAAACGTTTGTGAATAGCTATGCAGATAAATGTTTGAGGTTCAAGTTTTTCCAGTTGAAATTCAAAGTTTTCTTGGAGTACTGAGGCGACTTGACGCTGTTTCAGGTGGAGGTAATTCGTGCCCGAGGTCTGGTATCACAGCCAGGTAGACGAACCCTGCCTGCGCCCTACATTAAAGTGTACCTAGTGAGCGGCAAGCGCTGCATCGCTAAGGCCAAGACGAGCACGGCGCGCCGGACACTCGACCCACTATACCAACAAACGCTTACCTTTAGAGAAAACTTCAAAGGCTGCGTATTACAGGTGAGCTTGCGTGTTGTTTTTCTAATGCTCACACTTCATTTCGACTATTTGTAAAAATAGCGACATTTATATAGCAAAATATATACTATATACTTCTTATTGAAGTAAAGTTCAATTTGTATTAACTAAATAACACCAGTATTTGTGCAAATACGCTAAGTGTATTGCCAATAAATATCATCCGTGACCCGACTTCACAATTAGTACTAGTCACGCGCTGTCTTATACCGTGAGGAAATCGGAGAAATCGACTTCTTTCTTCGTTTCTCCAAGACATACGATAACCCATAAAAGCGACATTCCTCTATGTATATCGTGCCCTTCAAAAATAAATTTCTAGCTCCATCAGTTAGACGGCAATCTGTGCAGTTAAAAAAGCACATAGGACATTGTAAATTGTTTGCATTCACAGGTGACAGTGTGGGGCGATTATGGGCGCATAGAGGGTAAAAAAGTGTTCATGGGCGTGGCGCAGATCATGCTCGATGACTTAAACCTCTCTAATATCGTCATAGGATGGTACAAACTCTTCGGAACTACTTCATTGGTAAGGTTTTGTTACTGAATGATATCAAATACTATTTGTTGGTCTTACATATACATTTATTAAAAAATATTTTTTTCTTTTCAGTAACCAAGGTTCTACACTGTCTACAAGTGTCAGGCGAACCTACATCACAATAAAAAAATTATAACTTGTCCAAATAATAAATCTAGTGATACTGCTTTAATATCATGATAAAACGCAAATATCTTGATTATAGGAAATTTTCTATAAAACGAAAGGTATAAATAATAATAATAATTTGTATTTTTATTTTCTTTTGGAATGCCTACCGGAGTTTTGAATAGATAGCATTTTATAGCAATGAAACAAATGTATAGTGTACTCAATAATATGTAATTAAGTATTAAAAGCCAAATGGAATTCATGTATATTCTTTATCCTTAACAGCCAATTTCACTACTCTTGAACAAGTGGTATAGATATCTCAAATTGTCAACTATAATTCGTTTTAGAAACATAAATTAAAGCTAATGTGTGGTGAAACTGGCTCAAGAACCCTATTTTATCTCTTCCATTTCTTTAAGGCATAAATAAATCCTGGGTCGATAAAAAAATAAAGTCATTATTTCCATATTTATATTCCACAGATATGTGTATAACATTTCCATATTTAGCAATCCATCTCATTGCGTCTAATACATCAATCAGTCTAATAATACCGCCTGACGTGACAACGGTAACGAGTCCATAAAATTATAGTTTACAATCAACATTATTAATACTAGCTAGAGGGAAGAGTCAAAGTCAAAATGTGTTGTTAGGTGAAAGATTTCTGTGTTTATAAAATCGACATAATGAGATTTCACTCTCACTGGTGACTTATGCTAAAATAACGTAGTTGGTTAGGTACTAACCTTGATTTAAACAAAACTTGTTGAATAATCTGTAGTACTGTACAAACTAATGTATTGGTCTATATTAAACGTCTAAAAACTGTCTCAAACTCAACACTTAGTGCAACATTTGCTTAGGTTGTTTGGAAGGCGAAGCACCCGGTAACCTGCCTTCGCCTTGTCTCTTCACGCCCGTAGATTTTATATCTGTAAAAAACACAGTGTAATTATAAAACATATTAATTTCAGAAATCCGATAAAGCGTGTAGTGTCTGTTATAGGGCGGTTATCACTGTTGAATCATTGGTGAATGTATGTCTATACATTCACATGAAAAGTAAACAAAACATCTGCGTAAGTAGCATTGTTAATTCACTTGGAAAAATATTGATTCGAGTAAAATAATAATATTGACTATTACTATTGATCGTTTTGTTAATTTAATCAATTAATATTAGGAAATTATTTTACAAAGTACCAACTCAAACCTAACACTTTTATCCATTGAATTAATAATACACTACAGTAGTAATAAAGTATAATAATAGTATAATTGCTGCCAACACGAAAGCGGTATCGGCATAGAAAACCGTTGAGAAACTAGTTTGTTTTAGTTTGATGGAAACAATGTTGTGCAACTTTACCATGAATACAAAACTTTAACATGTAAAACTGCACTATTCCATGTTGCCAGCAATACGAAAACATGTTGCAGAAACAATATTGCGCAAAAGGTTGCTTATAATTGTTTCTTAATTGACATTTCATTGTATTTATTTTAGTTACAACAAGTAATCAACAATTGAAAACAATGTAAATTACTCAACTGGCAAAGCACAAGAAACAAATTACATTGCAAATGTGTTACAAAATAAAGCTGCACTTTTGTGACAAATACCCTCCCATCCAGTCTAGAAAACAAAACAAAAACTAAGTATATTAAAATACTTGGTGAAGAATAAAATAAAAGGTCCTCTTTATCAGTATGTAGTTCTATTTTTCCCATATTTGAACCGTTATATGTGAATACGCATTTTTTACCCTTTAATATGTTGTTAAATGAACTACTCCTACACTACTACTACATCCTGGAAAGTACATTTCTTAAAACAGACGCATCAGAAAGTACTGTTTTGAACAGTTTCTACTTGCAAGAAAAATAATAAATAAACAAATTATAAACAAAAATACAAGGTCCTACTTTAATAGTCCTGGTCCATCAAACAAAAATAAAACAAATGAATGAAAACATAAATTATAATATACATTCGCGGCGCGTATTATGCAGTGTCGATGCGTTATTATAATGAATAATGAAATGAAAATAATCCGGAAAAGTGCATTTATAACGGCTATCTACGTAGCGTAGCTTACCGACGACGGTCGATGACTCCGGCCGGGCAGCTAATCGTCCATGGTGGAATGCGCGGGCGTGGAGTTCTTGAACTCGTCCTCTTCGCTTCTGTTAGTCGTTTGATTTTTTGCGACAGTACCTGTAGTGTACACATGGTTGTGCAAACGTTCATACGCGCACTCTGAAAGCACTGAAAACTTCACCGAATAGAAGGACCTACCATACATTTTTTAAAGTACTGCCGCAATGTGATAATTCGCACGTATAATTAAAGTATTTTTCGTTACAGTAGGACAGTCGACATGGTACACGCTTACCAAACTGATGTAAACTAGAATAGACTGATTCCGTAATTGTGTTCTAATGGAATAGTCATCTCTCTAGACCAACTCTTGAAGCACCACAGGCAATCAACAACAGCTAGTCACATTCTGTCACTATTACCTAACTGTGCATCAACTGTTTGTTTTACAAGCGGCTGTGAAACAGCATGGACTCCTTATCTTCAACTCACTTTTAACTAAAAGACGTTTTGACCCACTAATTCGTCACGGTGAACGACTCACTACTATGTTCTCGAAACGTTTCTTCTGTTACCTTGGTCGTTTTCTCTATAATAAATTAATAAAACGCTCGCGATCTATGATCTTACTAAAACCAAGTGTAAATCGAAAATTACGAACTGGCTTCTGGAGTTAAGTTGTGACGCTACGGAAAAAACTTCTAGCTGCCCCGAAATAACTTGCTTGTCGAAGAATACAATCTATATGTATATATCACAATTCTGTGCACACAACTGTGAAAAAGTAGGTACACAAGGTGCAAACTGACCCGTCACGAAGCCGTCAACCAAGCATTCTGTACATCAAAATAAGTAATTATACGCAAAAACTGGGAAACGACTTTCTTTGGGGGTTAAATATCTCGTTTTACGGTAGGACTCAATGTAACGCACTCAAAACATTGCACTGATGGATAGATTATACTAGCATTAGATAGTACGGGGGTCGTGAAGGTATTTAAAGTATAGTTATAGCATAACACAAAAAAAGTTATGAAAAATTTTGGAACTTTATTTAACCCTAACCTAAAGGTATGGTCTAGATTCTAGAATATACCTTTAGGACCGGGTTAAAGACAGTAAAAGCGCACTACAGCATATTGCTCGATGTGCCTCTGGTTTCAGAGGTGCATCGATAGCATATGATATTCTCGAAAATATTATTGTATTATTAAACAATAATATAGAAATTAAGTTGCAATGGGTTCCAGCTCACATTGGGCTACGGGGTAATGAGGAGGCTGACCGATTGTCTAAATTGGCAGCAACAGAGGGTACAACAATTGACTACTTACCCGATTATTGGAAATATATATCTAAATATAAAGCAATTTGTTATAAATCCTGGAAACAACACTTTGATAATATAAGTCGGGAAAAAGGTATATGGTATAGGAGCATACAAGGCGAGCCTCTTCGTGTGCCTTGGTTCGATGTCGATCAACTTAGTAGAAATTATGTTAAATTAATTTTAAGACTTCGCTCTGGACACTATCCATCAGCGAAGTTTGCATTCCTTATGAAAAAAACTGATTCACCGAATTGCAGAGAATGTAATCAGATCGAGGACGTGCAGCATCTACTGATGGATTGTGTCCGCAACAGGCGCGAGAGGGAGTCACTTTTGACAGAATTAAACTTAAATAGGCTTAACGTAGGATTAAAACAATCAATTTTATCGCAACCAACTTCCGAAGGTGCCAAAAAGTTGAGTCATTTAATAACAGTCCTTAATCGGTGACTTCTACCCCAAGTATTTTATTTAATTGTATAACTGTTTGTTTATAGTTTAAGTTTAATAATAAGGTTTAAAGTAAAATTGTTAAAAGGCACGATGGGGTTGACATATCTGTTTAGACAAAAACCCCAAAACAATAAGTGAGAAAAAAAAAAAAAAGGATCGGGTTAAAGATTTTTTTCTAGACTCTTGAACAAAAAAACGGGGAGAGCCTTTCGGCTTCGTTAAGGGTATTTTTACACTCATTATAATCTCTTTGCTTACACAAACAGATTTTAGTTTTGAAATGTCTGGCACAAAACAAAATGCATACAAATTATACAGTCATACGCAAATTTATGTCAATGAAATTGACATTGACTATGAAATAAGGTTACCAGCATGCATGATAAAAATCTGTACCCATATTTAAGCTTCCTTTGGTTTTATATTAAAAATAAAACACCATTGGATCAGCAGCAAAAGCCAAACGTCGTCGTTTCCACATTTTTGTATTTGTGATGTGATTAGATGCAAGCATGTAGTTAGATCAAGAACAGTGCGTGCTTACTTTTAACTACTTTTAAGAAATTGTTGTAAATATGTTTTTTTTTTTAATCTAGATTTTTATGTTTCATCTCTACAATAATTCTTTTATCCAATTAAAAATTAAAATTATAATAAACCTATATCATTTGACGACCATTGATGGTGGATGCTTAGCTTCAAAACAATGCACTAGTTGTTTTTATTATTTTCTAGCTAGACTAAAATATATATGTGAAACGATAATTAAAAAAAAAAAAAAAGGAAAGGATGCAGCTACAACCTGCTTTATGGCATTGTCCTTTGAAAGTTTTGTTAAGTGCAAGGATGTGTCCACATCAATAACTTGTTTTAAAACATGGTTCAATAGAGAGATTACCAATATTGTATTATTTAGATGTGTTTTAGAGCAAAACTTTTGTAATATTGTTGGACACAGCCTAACATAAGCCAGGTTCTTACTAATAAAGCAATTAGTTCAGAATAGATGGAAAAAATAAAACAATGAACGAGTTGATTTAAAAGATGATAAGTAATTCCTAAATTTGCTTAGAATTTCATCTCTGATACAAAAAAAATAATTGATTAGTTTAATTTGTAAATGTGTGTAGATTTAATGAAAACCTTGGTTTTTGGGCTCTTAGACGTTTTTTTTTTGAGAAAATGATTACTGTACACATTGTTGTTTTTACGCGCCGTTTGAGTTGCTTCACACAACTATATGTTGGTACTAAAGAATACCGCGATATTGCGTTTCGTCTGTTACAGACCTACGCCAATGTATCTAGAGGTTCTCATTTAATATTTCCTCAAATCCCGCTCAGTTGTTACATCCTATTGATTTATTGACTGATATTCACGTAAAGAGACCGGGACTAATAAAGAAGGACCTTATAACAGAATGTATTGTAAAAAGTATAATTGTTTCTAAGAGCTTTGGGACATACCTTGCAACCACCTGACTTGAGTAGCGGGGCCGTATCCTTTCTCGTTTCGTGCGGCGATGCGGAATATGATGGCTGGCTTGGTGGACGAGTCGACGTGTGCGGCGCTGAGCGAAGCCTGCGGCACCACGCATGTGTTCGCCTTGCCGCAGTACACGCGTACGAACGCTAGTTGTGATTTCGTTGGCTCCTAAAGACAAAATCTTTGTAAATTTTTGGGTAAGATAAGAAACGACGATGGTATCGACAGTTTGTTTAATATGCATGTGTGAGTATGCAAGTAGGAGTTCATTTACGGTAACATAACTTCACTGCAATAGCACAATAATAACGAATTACCTTTGATGGTGTAGTAGATCGCACGGCTAGGTAAACAGAGTATTCAAATATTCCCTCAGCGGCCACTTGTGGGGGTTCCCACGACAAGTGTGCTCCCTCTACTGACTTCGAAATTTTGATGGCTGATGGTGCTCCCGGAAAACCAGGTAAACAGGTCTTAAATGCAGATTCCTGAAACAAAATAAGTATTGTTATAAATATCCAACATTAGTTTTAGTATATGCGAAACCTGATACACGTGTCTAATATTTTTATGTAAAGAATCTATGTACAAAATTTCAAAACTGTATCATGAAAAATCACAAAGTTATAAGCTTGTTCTGTTATCTAGTTGTCCGCACAAAATCGTGGTCACCACGCAGCGGGCGCCTCCAGCGTCGTCTTGAGCTCATTGATAATAATAATTTGGCAGTACGTACCTAAATTATTGCGATAGGTACTTAAAGTCGCTTGGTGTCCAACTTTTAACTTTTTTAAATATTTTTGGGAAAAAATATAACATGGTTTCAAAATTATTGGAATTGATTCAGTTACTTATTCTGAACAAACTATAGTCAGTTTTCGCATATACTAAAAATAATGTTGTATGTAATTGTTGTATCTTAAAGGGGACAGATTGTAGTCTAAATAAAGTTAATTCTACTGTTTACTTACTTCGCTATACTCGCCGCGCCCACAAGAATTAATCGCGGCAATCCGGAACTTGTAAGCTGTGCCGTGTTCAAGCGCCGTCGTAGATAACCCAGTCAAGTCCGGTAGATTGTCCAGAGACAAATTGGACAAGTCCACATTGGGATCTGAGATGTAGTTTTGAACCTAGAATTTAAACAAAATACATTTTTAAGAACCATGAGTTTATTTACTAATTTACTTTGTAGAGCTTTGTCTTAATCACTCATGGAATGTGGTGGAGCTTCCACCACATGGGCATGAGTGACTTCCGCCGTGGATGTTTCTAAAAATTCGATTCTCGATTCTTACGGCACTTATCAAATTAAATAATTACCGTAAAAGAGTTCCCCTTCACGATTCCAACAGTGTACCACGCATCTTCGTCAGGTAGCTTCGGCTCCTCCGACTCAGTCTGTAAAGTTGATAGAGTCTTTATAAAAGAAAAAGCAATAAAGTATCAGGTATGTATTCGAACACTTTAAGATTAGATTAAGATTTCTAGATTCTATATTTTAACATGGTTTTATTAGCTTTACCTGTAAGTATGTAAAAATATCTTATTATTTAGATTAGAAATGGGATATTTACCATGTTTACTGTTTTTATTGAGTTCCCGATATTTCGGCGCTGTTGCAAACACGGATAAACTGAAGTTATTGCGGGTGGGTGTTTATGAGCAGACAAATCGGTCTACCCTCTTTCTTGTTCGTTTTTTGCACTCAGTACCGCTACCACTGTCACTCGCAACTCGATTCTGTTCCCGACACAAGAAACTCACTGTGTCCGCTCGCGAACTTTTTTCCGCAGTTTTCCGCTTTTTACATAGCTGGACCACTGGATTCTAAGCTCTCGACAGTTGAAACCCATCATCCCGGTTGAAGTTCCTATATTTGGTAATCTCAATAGTTTTTCTAATATCGGGAACTCAATAAAAATAGTATACATGGTAAATATCCCGTTTCTAATCTAAATAATAATGTTAGTGACCATGATAGTTTTATAAAAATATCTTAGAAGTTAAATTTGATCCACTCTCGGTTTCCGATTAAGTTGGATATTTTGCATAAATGTTTAGTTTGGTTGACAATGCATGGTTCGCTAAGTGACGTCATTGTAAACCCATGTGGCGGACTAGTTATTTTTTATAAATTTCCATGATAGGGATATCAAATGAAAGGGTTTGCTGAGTAGAATACGACAAAGAAAATGACGTCACTCTAAAGCGTGTTTTTTAGTATTTTTAAACTATAACATATTAGTTAGTCAAGACATTAGATGGATTTGGCACCAGCGAGAGAACAAGTGGTATATAGTACCTGTTCGTGATGGTGCAGCGCCGCGCTGGCGAGCGTGGCCAGCGCGTCATTGGTGTCGGTGGGCGGCAGCGGCGGCGCGGCGGGGTTGGCGCCTGCCACCGAGCTGCTGACGGCGCCCTCACCCTCGCTCGCGCCCTCGCTGCCCTCGGCCGCCGCCACCGACGACGATACGCCCGCACCGGCTTCCTCTCCTGAGACACCAATTAACAATACTTTCATAACTACATCATTTTTGGCACATATCTAGTTCATTTTTAAATCAAATGAGTCTTAAGGGGACTACAAGAGCTAAGTGACCTTGAGTGACGCACGCACACATTTACACAATAAACGTGAACGCCATCTAACGACGACGCCCAAAACAATTAACTCTCAAGACTAATCTCTAGAGAGATTACGCCCGAGTATTCAATAGATGGCGCGAAAGTAAGAACAGACAAATAAAAATGAATATTAATAATGAATTGCAATTAAAACACTGCATTTGGGGTGGTAACCGTTATAAGTGTAAAACGCCTCATTTGGAAAGTATCCAAATACTTCTTTTATTCGGTGTTACGATATTAATTATTGTATTTCATAATCAATAGGTACTTTAGTTAATTATTTAGACATATTTCTTATTTCCATACAGTAATATTGACAAATTAATCAAAACAACGAAGTATTTGATTAGATGAATAAGTACTTTTAGTACATGATTAGATGAATAAGTACTTTTATCAATGACTTTACAATCGTGATCGTCGTGTGAACCACTGTTTCCAATCTATAATAAAAACAGAAGATTTCAAATTACTAAGATATGTCAATTCTAAATATCCTAGTTCTATGGTACACAGCAGCAGGTAATTGCGTTTCGTTTATTTTTTGTATACCTAATAAGAGTTTGAAAAATTGTTAGCCACAAGTAAAAGATTAGGTACGCGCGGTAATCAAGCTATAAAAAACCAGTTTATGCGGATCTCTCATTGTATAGAAAATGTATACAAAGCGAGGCCAAGTTATACTGGAAATGGTTAGCTTCATGTGCCGCCGTGTCTACCTAACATTCTTATAATTTTATAATTCTTATTTATTAAAAACTATATCAATAAAATTAAACTCTTACTTGTGATAAGTAACATCGCAATTTTCAGATGAATCTGTTATTTCGCAATGCCCGTTACCAATAAGCTGCAGTCTTTCAACAAAAATATTAGGTAGGTATTTATCTGTTTTTTATTGTTTTTCTAGTCAAAGAATACAAAATAGTACAAGGATGAACACACGGCGACTCACCAAGCTATAAATTTCCAGTATAACATGGCCTCGCTCTGTATACATTTTCCTTACAAAGAGAGATCCGCAAAACTGGCGACGCGGCCGGCGCGGCTAGTCCTTAGTCCAGCAGACGGACCTGCCGCGTACTTGCAAATTCATACCTAAACTGCGCAGTGCGCCTGGTCTGTTATAGCTTAGAAAAAACGTAGGTACTTACGCATTGAAAATAATTTCAGTGTCGATATTTTCAACTTTCTTCAGTAAAAATTAATTACATTTCAAATGTTTTTTTTTAGTTATTTATTTTTGAGTATTTAATTTTATATGCATATACTGCGTAGAATTTTAGTTCAAAAAGCAAAAACATAACAACAACACTATCCTGGAATCGAACCCGGATACTCTGGATTGCAAATCCATACCTCGACCAAATACACTGCAGTAACAGTTACACTACTGATCGAAATAACTGAATGTATGCGAACTATACATCCATCCGTCAAATGTCCAGAAATACATTTCCAAAATTCATAGTTTTATATCGTTATAAAAATTAATATTTAGTAATACTAAAATGTTCTTACGTTTTAATATCGTTCATATGTTGGGCGTTTGATTTATATGAACTTTTTTTAGTTCTCGTAATGGGTTTCACTTTATTTCCCATACTTACAAATGACCAGAAGTACCTTATTTATTACGCTATTTTAACTTAAAATATTTTATATTGACACGAAACAAAAATATTTACGGAATAAAGACATAAAACAATGAATTTATGAATAAAATTATACAAAACAGTAAACAACCTTGGCGTAATAATGCGGCGAAAAATGCGGCAAAACGAGCGACACGTCCGTATAGCATCAGGCCTCGGCCGGCACTGTCGGTACACAGGCGTTTACGCACACATGCGCACGTATTTTGTTCAGAGATAAAAATATGTGATTTGCAAAAAATCTATTGATTGGATTAAAAAACTAAAACAGTATCACGTTACTTTGTTGCGTGAAGAATAATTTGACAAAAAATCAGAATGATTGCATGTATATTAGTATGGTTTTACTCGTTGACAGAAATGTTTAGAGGCATCTTTGCGATTTTTTTCTATCGTATCAAATTTGTAGTATTATGTTTTCAACACAGTATCGAACTAGCATATATACAGAAGAATATCATATATTTTTCTGTGTTTTTTTACTGCAGTGGTTCTATATGATCCACGTATTGTAAAACATGCTTTTAGCTCTTGTAGTCGCCTTAACTCCATAACTCCAGTCTTAAATCCAACTACCTAACTGGAGCGAACAGACCATACCTAGGTATTCTTAGATAAACGTAGAAGAGGACATCCATATGATCAAAAATATATTACCTGGTAGTAAATTAGGTGAGAGTAATGCAGAACCATTCGCAGACATGGCGAGTAATGGCATTGATTCACTAACTGTCGGCATGGTGTCGGCTGCACCTTCCATTTCCGACGTGTCTGCATCACTGAATCTAGAACACGAAATTACAATGAGCATTAAAGCGCCGAAGAAGTACTGTTATAAAAGGGGCATATTAATCGCAAATATGTATAATTTTTCAAAGATATAATACTTACTCATTGGGCTGATGCTGTTGAGGTGCAAGAGAGAATGAGTGTAGAACTGCAGGTCCATTGGCAGTAGAGGAAATGAGAGATGCTTCTGTTTGACCACTGCTTGTAATATCAGCACCACCCTCTGCTGTGCTTGAACTGGAGACAGTTACATTCATTATTATCAATTTTACCTGTCAAGCGATTGTCTAAACTCCGCCCTCTCCTCGTAAGAGCTCCAAGGTTTTAACGATTATATTTATTGTTGATGTTTGTTTATTGTTGGTTCATACGTAAATGATGACATTTTGCAGAAAACCTACCTAATGCCAGTGCTGAGGGCCTCCTGCGCTGCACTGCTGATGTCGTTGACATCGTCGCTACTTGCGACACCCTCGCCACCACCCATGTCTTCATCCATTGTACTTGATTCATCTGCAATTTCAGTATATTTAAGTTTATCTTCAAAAGATGGCTTGGTTAGACAGGATGCTGAAAGCAGAGGACAGGGTTTTGTGGCAGAGGCAGAGCTTGGAAGAGACCCTGTCCTGCGTAGACTGGAATAGGCTGAGTTGATTGGAGTATGTCAAGGCTCTTTTTACACCATACATTTTCAGAATAAAAGTAAACAAATATTTATACCATCTTGCACAATTGGAGCACCATCCCCCTCACCAACCCCACTGTCAGTGGGCATTGCTGAGCTGATGGACTGGTCTGGAGACTCCTCAGCAGCTCCCGCCATGCCTTCTGCCTCATCTAAGCTTTGATCTTTCATCATAGGATCCAGGTTGCTTTCTGTTTCCTGAACAAACCAAAAAAGGAAGCATACATAAGCATAGAAATCTGATTAGAAATTGCCCATAACAACATAACTGTACTACACTGACAAAAATGGAACAAAAAGAATAAGATAATATCGCGCCTGTATATCCACAAAGGGTTAGGCAGAGATGTACAATAACACAACTCACATTTCGAGAGTTAGGTTTAAATCCAATAGAATAGGGGATGGGCCTATTGCAATCAACCAGTCACAATTGCAAACTCTGGGCTACTACTCACATATTCCTAATGAAAAAATCCAATAACACTTTGCCCAACTCGGTACTTGAACCCAAGCCAGGCCAGTGGTAACGATCTGTGATTTGGCTAAAACTGGCTATAGCAGACCTTACTTTGATAAGAATAGATATCATAATGACTTACAGGTGTGGACAAGCAGTTGTCTCCAATGTAGGCAGACTCATCCGCCACAGTTCCTGTTGTAGTGTCATCTATGTCCATCTCTTCTTCTGCTTCAGCTTCAGCCTCAGCTTCAGGGTTAGCTACAAATAAAGATAAAGGTTCACTTCAGTCAAATACCACAGAGCTTAGTGAAAAAAGCTCTACCATGCTGTTTTTTCTCAGTTATTTAATAAAAGAGGTCATTATGGGTAGATATTTTACTAAAATCTGGAACAAATATTTTTAAATATTAAAAATGGTTGAAACTTCTGGGGGTCTAGTTTCATGGCAAACTTTGTGCCACTATGTCCCTTCCACCATGTATTCATCTCTATTTTTATGTTACAATTTCTTCATGGAAGTTCTAACACCTAGTAAGTCAAAAATAGCAACTTTACAGTAGAGTGAAAAACTGCATGATTATACCAAGGTAATGGTACAATACCATTTTATAATTTGTGTTTACTACAAATTAGATACAGATGTTGCTTGTTTCTGTGAATGGCTGAAACAATGCCTTTTCAGATTCTCTAGTGAACGGCATTAAATAACATATGACATATTGACTTACGTGAACTTCAACAACAATTTGTAACTACTATTTTATAATAATTTTAGAAAAAATCAGCACTAAACTGTCATGAAGATTATATAGGAAATATTAAAATGTAATATGACATAGTAACTGAATGTAGTATGCAAATGTTAATGTTATTGCTTATCATTCGAAATCTCTAGCAAACTTACTAACAAGCACTCAACAATAATAACTAGAGACCGCATACATATGCAACTTAAAATTGTCAAACTATGAAACATAAATGTTCTAAATATGCAACAATAGTGTCAAAATATGGAACATAAAATTGTAGATTATTAATATATAGGGTGTAAACAGACCCTTCACAAAGCTTTCCACCAATATGTACATCAAACTAAGTAAGGAGGTGTTTAAAGTAAAAAGCTTACATTAAAAAAATTAAAAAAAAAAAATTGTGTAAAAGTTGGAACTTTGACCTCCAGTATCTCATTAACTAGAAGGTTCCCAAGTCTAGAACAGGGGTGTCCAACATAATTTTATGGTGCACCAAGTTTAGTATTTTTGAGACCGCAGCGGGCCAAAAGAAATGCAAAGTGACCTCTAAAATTTTTTATTTTAACAATGTTCGCTCAATATTTATTGATGTCTTATGTTGTTACACTAAAAGTATAAGGACACATTCCCAAATAATGTATGATCGGCCCATTTTAGCTTAAATAAACATTTTCAATAACCAGCCATAATATGCAAATATGCATTTACATATAATCCAGTCTCCTGTTAAAATAATCACTGAATGATTATGGACAGTCTTATGACATTTGTTGGTTAAACACAGTTCTTACTAGTTAATTTCTTTCAGCGAATATTCATTGAAGGCAGAAATCATTTTTACCTTGTTCAGCCTGTGGTTCTTCTCCTTCTGCCAGCTGTGCCGCAGCATCAATATCCAAGCCATCACTGCTGCTGGTAGGTGCTCCATTTGCCGCTACAAGAGTATCTTAAATGTATTTGATGATCGCATTTAATCGAAAAAATATTCACTATTTTTATAGGCATTCACATGGGAAATGGCACAAAAAATGCAAATCAAAATAACGGTGTAACAAGATCTACCGTGGAATGTATCTAAACATGCTCCTTAAAATTCAAGCTTACCTGACTCATCGGCGGCAGCAGCTTCTTCGTTACTTGTTACATTACTATCAGAAGCATCGACAGCATCTCCAACTTGGTTTTCTTCTAGAGGCAACACTTCCGCGCCATCAGGAACATCAGCGTGAAGCGCAGAATCAGACTCCATTTTACAAAGAATTAAACTTTAAAGTAATATAAAATTGAAAAACATTGAAACTTAACAAGTAATTATAGAATAATAATCAACATTTTCAGAATATTCCGAATATAATTATCTTTTTTGACAACTTATTACCATGGGTAGCCATAAACCATAGAGTCCAGTTGGCGTCTTCTCTTTTTTTTCTAATTTCTCTCAAATCAATAGACAAACATTAAATAAACAAAAGTCTTTTGGGACAAAATATCGCTTTCGAAAACTCTCTTATTAGCAAATGGTTACCTACACGAAATATCTTATGTTTTTCTCTGTCTAAAAGAAACACTACATTACGTTCTTGTGCTCCATGCATAGCTTTATAAAAGGTATTTAATATTTCCATGGTCGCCACTCTCCGTCAGTGTCAATGTCATTCTTTTTTTTGTCAAAACAACGCAGTTGTTGCATTAATTTGCTTCAAAGTGGAACTGTTGATCACCTCAACACCACTAACAAGAACAGAAACCGCAACACAAAGTGCTTCTCCATCTGCTTTGAAGCATTTCCTACATCAGAGCCCGAACAAATGATGGACTAGACATACATAGCATTAATAAATCCCGAGTAGAGTACCACCAGGCTGCCTGTTGATAATTATTCTTCAAGAATTTAAAACTAGTAAGTTAATCATGGAGCCTAAAAATAATCAAGAAAAAATCTCCAAGCCTGGAGATGGGATTCGGTCAATGAGATCGACGACGGCATTTCGAGTTATAAATTTTGAGCTTTATGCAAAGCCTGTAAGTTGAAAATATAACCTAAAACCATCTTTATGTAACTTTGACAATATTCACAATGGAATATTATTGCCAAAATTTGTTCTAATTTTAGTTGAAATGTTTTGTTCCAGAACATTGTTGTTATGACTATAGGAGCTGCATGTTTTACTTTTGCCCTTGGTTACATGGCATATATGAGAACAAAATATGAATCAATGGGATACTATGCTACTGTGGATCAAGATGGAAAAGAGTTTTTTGAAAAGAAGAAATCAAAGTGGGACTAAAATGATATTTTGCATAAGACCACAGTGTACCATGTAGTTAGAGTAATTCAGCACCCCTTCAGGTATTAAGAATATGTGTGAGGAAACATCAAGTATGACAGTAGCTACAGCAGAAGGTTTTAATTATTTGTGAAGAATGCAAGATTTCAGAAAGCTTGAAATTTTATCTATATTGGCAATGTGCTAGGAGGAGGGGTGCAACTGGACATCAGCATCAAGTTGTGTGTATTTGGGATTAGATATAGATGAAAATAAAATAAACAGATCTTTATGCATGTTGGAACAGAAATCCTAAATGGTACTGAAAATGTAAAATCTAACCTTCAGATCTGTATTGGAGATGTGACTTCGTTGAAATACAAAGCTAAAGAATTGATTTTAAAATCAACACCAACAGCTGGCACCAGATCACACCCAATTGATCTCATCTTGCCTGGGTCAGTCTGAGTCTCCACCATGAGGAAAAGGGTGTGAGCTTATCTCTGAATGTTTGATCATCATCATAGGCAGCCTACTTTCACCAGGCCTCCTCCATTTTTGTGTGTCTGTGAGCGTCTCAACAACTGTCAAGAGTAATTGTACCAATAAGTTATTTCAGCAGGTACTCTAATTGTAAAATAATACCTACTTTTAGTAAAATGTAATTTATTTTAGTATATTGAGTCAAACTGTACTAATAAAACTGCATGAAAAGTTACAACCAACCAGTAGCCCGCAGATTATTCATACAATTTTGAAGGATTTTGGCACTACTTGATACCGGATTTATTAATAAGGGAATAAATCATGAAGTATTGTTATTTTTTGTAAATAGAAAAAATAAAAACGAGCATCCACAAAACCAATGACGCTTTTATTGTACCACAAATTTTTCACATGAGAGCTGGGTGGCTGGAGTTTGGCTGTGACTAGCTAACGACACTGCTTCTGGGCAAGATTTCTGGGTGACCAGGATCGCATAGTCATTACAACATAAGCTCTATTATACAATTATTTTTAACTAGCCACCAGCGAAAAGGTTTAGCCATATAGAGGTATTAATTGGGTAATTTTTTAGGTTTACTTGAAAATCTCTTAATAAAGGTTAATCCGTATGATAGGATTAATCAGCATATAATAGCCGGTTAACAGAGTTCATAATTGTTCATAAATAATATGCAAGGAAGTTACGGACACGGTGTTAGTCAGCGGTCTGTATTTACCCGACTGCGGCGAAGCCCAAAAGGAGGGTTATGTGTTTGACCTGTATGTATGTATGTCCGTTTCGTTGTTCCCTCGTCACTCCTAAACGGATGAACTAATGTGGATAAATTATACGTTGTTAGATTTGTCTTGGTGGCGCGAGTGTTACTAGATTACATTAAAATTAAATACAAAGAAAATGGTGAATTTGAGGTGCTATATTGTGGAGTTCGAATTTTTTTTCTTCCAATACGAGTGGGGTATCAAAATGAAGAGGCTTAAAAGGTGATTACAAATATATATGCAACTTATACGTTTAAAAGTAATTCGAATAAAAAAGAGAAAATATCATCTATAATAAGAAAAAGTGAAATCGTCTGCTAAATCTTTCACTTTACTAAACTAAAAAGCTGGAAATAAAAAAGTAGTTGAAAAATTATAAAACCCGACTGAGAAAACTGAAAAGCAAAAAAAACAAGCACATTTTAATTTAAACAAAAGTTGGAAGCAGGTGGGGCCCATTCCATTTTTAATCGACTTCAAAAAAGGAGGACAGGTTCTCAAATCGTTGGAATCTTTTTTTGGTCACCGATTACTAGAAGACGCCTGAACCGATTTGGAAAATTATTTTTTTGTTTGAAAGAGTATACTCCCAAATTGGTCCCATGGAAATATTGTCATGATCTGATCATGAACTTCGGAGATATGAAACGGAACTCTTCAATAATAGACAGCAAATCTGTCGTGATTGCTGCAATCGCTTGGATGTTTATTGTTTATACAACATCATCACATAACATCACGCATACAGGCGTGGCTCTGAGGGGGTATGCAGATGTGTACAGTATACCCAGATTTCGATAGTTAGGTATGTTAAGTTTCATTTGATTGGGGATAACCATGAAATTTATTGTTAACAATGTAAAATAAATGCATAGCAAATATTTGAATGGGATATTACAACTAAAAATGAAAAATAAAAAAACTTAAAAGTAATAATAATAATATAATAATTTATTAAGGTACATAAAAGTTTTGTAGTACATGAGGGACTTACAAAGTATGTGCATTAATAATTACATGTTGTAGGTACATCCAATTGCTGGGTGAATCGCTGCTCTCCTAGCTAGATTGCAGAGCAAACTGTATTTAGGCGAGACTAAAGTGAAAAATAACTTTAGCTTCAGAAGTTGGTGACAAAAAAATTAAATCAAACAAAAGTCACCGTCGAGTTGTGTTTTTGAAGTCGATTTTATTTAAGTTTTTTTTTTCATAATTTTATATTCAAATGGGACCCGCCTGCTTCCAACTTTTGTTTAATAACTGGTTAACCTTTTAGCCTGATTAATGGATCCCTGTTTTTATATAAATTTTGTGGACAGTGTGAACATGATAATTATATTCACTCATTTCAAGGTTTACCGCGGCGGAGCCGTAAAGAAGTAAGCCTGATATCATGAAATCGGTGGTCCTTTACTCCTGCGTAACATACAGATGATGAGTATGGTGACAGTTTTCCAGAAAAGGAATCACCTTATTCCGAAAAGCATCGTTTGGGAACATGGGATTAACAAGCGCGACAAACTAGATTTCAAAAAGAAACGAAATTAAAAAAAAAAAAAAAAACGAACAAATAAATCCCGTCTTTGCGTTTTTTCCCCTAATTATCGTGGTTTTATAATGTTCAAGAGATCTAGACACACGGTAGCGGGTCAAGCCAAGTTCAAGCTAATAGAACTGGCAAGCAGCACTGTGTGTAATATTACCCGAACCATTTGAAGCCACTTTTGACCCCCTCTTAACTCAATAACTATTTCACATAAAAATGTCATACTTGGTTCATATATTGAGACCTGCGAGACACACGAATCAAGTATGTGGAACATGGAGCACATAGCTCCAAATTTCATAAACACACCTCAAACGGTTATTTAGATATCAACGTCCAAAAATCGCAATTTTTATCACTATACATTTTGTTTCTTTTTCTCGGCTTTCACGAGGTTCTCGTCATGCAGGATGGTAACATCGACTATCATTACGCGGTGCGCTGATCGGTCTATCACCACTATAGCAAGCTTATTGACGACAATAGCCCAGTCAGTAAAGATAAGCCAATTCCATCCCAGTACAGCGTGACATACTTGTAGTGCTGTACCTCAGATTACACAAGTTTAGTTTCAGTATGTTAGCCCATATTGTCCTTCCGACGGTCACGATTTTGCGCTGCTATTTCTTTCCAATGAACTCATAATCAAGGAAGACAAATCAAATCAAAAATGTTTATTTGCAAGAAAATACATACAAAATTACAAGGAAAGATGTGAATGAAGACATTCAGGCTATTTGTATAAACCTTAATTTTTATTTTACGAATCCTTCGGGAAAAATATAATTCAGATTCAGGGAATAGCAAAGAGCTGGGTAATCCTAAAATCAAAGGCTGGAAACACAAAATTTATCAATTTGACAGAATTCTGGGCTGTCACTGTCAGTGCTGTGTATCTGTGGAGATTATCGATGGATCTCGCATATCGCTGTCCGTCACACAGAGTACATTTTTATATGGTCCGTCAAGTGTTTTGTATTTGTATTGATGTATAGTTTTTTTTCCACCAATATGTTTTTATATTACTATTGAACACTAGCTGTTATTGGTTTCTTTTTCTTGCAGTTAAGTGTTGTGATCTATTTACATATTCTTGACATGTTATGTGTTAGTTAAACATCGAAATATAGTATCAACAATGTTCTCTGCTCTCAAAAAACTGACTAGGAGCGGCGATGATCGCTGTCCAGCTCCTTTGCCAATGTCCTCTTCTTTGCAGAAGAAATTTTCGAAAGGAGTTCATTTTAACAGTAAGTTAATACTTGTATGACATGTTCCTGTACAATCTGTTTCATACATGAGCTTAATCGGGATTTATTGATTGTAGTGAAAATACTGATAAAAGGCGACAGAAACGTTGGCAAGTCGTGCCTGTTGCAGCGTCTACAAGGTGGACCATTTATCGAAGACTATGCACCAACTGATCAAATACAAGTTGCCCCCATACACTGGACATATAAAAATACTGATTACATTGTTAAAGTGAGTGAAAGTATTAAGTAACAATACTACCAACTAGACCAAATAGACATATCTTTTGGTCTAGTTGGTATTTGGTTTGTTTTATGTTTATAAAAATCACATCTTACTGTTGACAAAGCCAGTACACTACACTGAATATTATTGATTAATTTATTAATATATGCAAATTTTACAAAGAATATGCAGATCCCACAAATTGAGAACAAATAATGTAGTTTCAAATTTATTGGAACAGGTTTTTGATTGGGTTAGGTATGGAGGTACTCATACACCTATGCATCCTTATGTTTTGTTTTCTAGGTAGAAGTATGGGAAGTAGTAGATAAAGGTCGTACAAAGAAGAAACCTCCTTTGGGTCTTAAGCTTGAGAACCAATCTGCGGCAGCCGCAGCTGAAGATGGTTATGAAACACCAGTTCTTGATGCCACATTCTTAGATGTATACAAAAATGCCAATGGTGTTATACTGATGCTTGATATAACAAAACCATGGTATGTATTCATTCATGGTGAAATTGTAACAATATAAAATAGAAATCATTTTATGTAAATCAGTGATATTATCTCAAAACTCTGCTTTCACTTTTCTTTCCAAGGGATTAACAGACTATAGTCTATGAATGGCTTTAGAAAGTTATGAACATGCTGGGGCTGCTGATCACCAAAAATATCAGTCCCAAGTTCAAAAATGTAGAATGCTTCATTTGCAAGGGTTGTAACTGTTAATAGTTTAGTATTCAATCAGTGTCACACTTTAATAACAAATTGAATGTAGTATTCAATCGTCCACCTCATCTCTGTCCTCAGGACTAGATTGAGGTCAAGAGTAAGCCCATACAGAACAAAAAAAAAAAAAGAATGCTTATCACTATAAAATTTCACTGCCCTTTTTTATCACCTCACTCCAGTTATCAGCAAGTTTTCATCTCTGCCTCCTACCAATCTGGGCTGTAATATTAAGTTGACTTATTAAGTGTTATTTATTTAGATTTTATTTAACTTGCCTTGCTAATTAGTATGTAATATTGGTCAAATCTTGCAACTGACTTTCGAACCTTTCTTATTATTACTTCAAAGTAAAATAGACTGCCCCCAGTTGTTAAGTATGTTTAAATTAATCTACCCTACGATTATCCGCGTCACCCTATAAAACTATTACATCCCCCATTCCACAAAACTGTATCAAGATCCAACTATCCCATCACCAGAATTTGCAGGCTTCTTAATAATTGCGATGAATCAATAGATATTTTTTCCACAACACTTCAAAAATTCAAGCACCAAGCCCATCAAAAATAACCACCATATTGACTTTTTTCTTTACTTTTTTGTCATCTTTGTATTTCTAAAACTACCCACACTATTGTTGAAAGTGTTATTTCTGCACTATTGTTGTAATTTTTTTAAGTTATAATTTAGTTTTTTTGCATGCTGTGTCTATCGCGTCATATTGTACACTATGCTTGTATCATATTGCTTGTAGTATTAGGATAAACAGTGTAACAATTGTAGATAGGCCAATAATTAAATAAATAAAGAAAATCTGTTCCCGCAATCCACTTGAGCTAAAATTTGAAAAACTCACCTTTGGTTCTGGTGACCATGGCAATACATTTTTATGACAGATAAGACTTGATCCTGCAGCCAGGATCGGCTCCTCACGAGAGAACTCCTCAACAATTAATAGCATGGACACTTAATATGCATTCAATGTTGATAGATAAACCTAATTTTCTTCTTTTCAATTTAATAAAAGCTTTTTTATATTTAATTTATTTATTATGTGCCATCTGTGTCCCACAGCAGTGTAACTACCTCCTTTTCGTTATCTCTATCCAGTGCTGTATGTGTCCAAGTCGAGTTTGTCCCACCATCTCTTTGTGGGACTAGTGAGTTTACTTATTATATGAATGCATAACTTTCTTCCAGGACATTCGACTATGTTGTGAAGGAGTTATCTCAAGTACCTGCAGACATACCTGTAGTGGTGCTAGGGAATCATTGCGACATGCAGCATCATAGACAAGTTCACCCCCACCATATTGAACAAGCTCTTCACCATGCCAAGCTTATCAGGTACGGTGGTGAAGCTCGTACCAATTTTTCAGTGTCTACAGATTCAGATTGTTTTTATTTTCTTTGTGTATATTGAGTTTGCATTAGATTTTCTACTTTCGGCGATAAGCTGAACGGTGCTGGGTCATAAAGCGCGCGCGCTCAATGTTCCTTACAGCGTTTCAAATTTTCACCGTCAATCTGTAGTGTAGAATCATATCTATTGCTTAGGCCACAATCACAACGTAAATGAAAACAATATATTATTTCACGTTATTAGGACTGCACCAGTGCGTTATGCTGAGTCTTCAATGAGAAATGGTTTTGGACTAAGATTACTCCATAAATTCCTCAACGTGCCGTTTTTACGACTACAGAAAACAAGTTTATTAGAACAACTTCAGAGAAACCAGAGAGACGCGGAAGAGACTGAAAAAGAACTTGATGACTTCCAGGTTAGTGTCTCCTAAAAACTTATATATGTATATAGGTTAGTAGGTATATTTATAGGTTTATGAGGGTGCAGTTTTTTCTTAAATTTACCTGAGTGTAGTGTGTGGCTTTGAACAAATTTCAATTCTTATTATTGTTTTCAGAATTCAGAAGAGTCCCATTATAACCTGTTTGTTGATCGTCTTGCAAATAAGCGACGGCAGAGTGCGGGCCAGCCGGAACCTCGACTTGCCAGTGATCGTTCTCCCAGCATTGTGCTTGGCGCCGGCAAACCTATTGTGCCCCCTAATGTCAACCCACTTGTGAGTTATATACAAATTCTCTTGCATACTATGTAACTTTCAAGTTCCTATTCTATGTGTATCCATCATTTTTGCAGGTAGGGCAGTCACTAGCCGGCAATGGATTGAAAACGCCGATTCAAGTCGCACAAAGTCAATATGTTAGTTCAGAGTTAACGAGGCCTAAAAATCAAGTTAGCATGGAAACGACGCCACATCGACGGCCTCAACAAGACAGGTAACAGTACTCTTTAGTTCAAACTAACCATAAATTGCTATTTTTATGACTGGTTACTCCCCAGTTCCCCACACGGCGATTTTTTGCAGCGATACATTCGCCAAGCCTTTCTTTTACCTTGCTCGCTTTACAGGAAGGGTTTTAAAGGTTATGACGCTCCATAAAGTGGCCCTGTGTAACTGCTGTATGAAATGATATTTAATTATTCGATTCTTTGTATATTTTAGCGGACAGAGTACACCATCCGGAGCCAATATATCAGCCTCATCTGGTTGTCTAGATGAGTTTTATGCCGGAACATTGGACAGCAGCTTTTTGGAAGACCTGCCTGCAATATCTGGCCCTAATCAAGATGTTGCATATGACACTGAAAGGTATGAAACCGCTTATGTTAATAAGTGCGAAAAATACTTAAATTTAATCATTCTTCTAACTATGCATTATTATTTCAGTGATGAAGAGAATATTACCAACCCCAAAGTGACAATTGATCAGGAAGATCTAGACTTTGACTTTAGTATGACAATGGACATTAGAGAAGACACAAAATCATCAACAGAATTCACATCGAGAGCAGATACAAAGTCATCAACAGAATTCACAAAATCAAATCAAGATGAAGATACCACTAAACTTGACGAAATGATAAATCGTGTTACAATGGACGAAGAGGTCGATATTGATAGCGTAGATATAGGAAGTATGCCGATATTTGAAAACAGTCGTCACATTGACGTACAAATGCCGCTGGACAACGACTTCCCGCTTTGGGCTGGCGACACTAGTGCAAGAAGATCCCCTGAAGGTTAGCTATGGATTGAAATTGATGGTATTCTATCTATAAATTAGGTACAGTTTCTCGTATTAATTGTCTTTGTAATTACTAACTCAAATTCGTTTCAGGCGGCGAAGATCCAGACACGTCTAAGGAACCTAGTGAAAAGGTAATAACTAATGTGTTTCATAAATTATGTTTATGAATGTTAAATAAATAAATTGGGATAAGGGCAAGAAAATGATGATGATGATGAATATTATTCTAAACTATTTTTTGTAACAGGAGAAAAAACACAAGAAGAAGAAATCAAAGGACAAAGATAGAGGAGATTATAATGAGAAATCAGAGAAAAAAGAAAAAAAGCATAAACATAAGAAATCTAAGAGTGACAAAAAGACGACTAATCCTCAGCAGGACTTACTGGGACCTACACCTGCAACCGAGTTTAATTACGAGGAATATGACAGCATTTAATATACTTACTTAATCTTTGAACTTTTACATTCCATTCTACTATTGTGGCTTTTTTTTCAATGTCTGTATGTTAAGATCATAATCGTTATTTTATAAATACTAAGTCGTTGATAGTGACTAAGAAATGCACATAGCTACAGAAAGTATTATTTTTTTATTATTTCAGATACATACAAATATTTTAAAGAGACTGGTCGGCATTAGAATCTTTAAGTATTATTTTAGGAATCTCAAAATTAAATATGTGGCACAAACTTCAATCATAAATTGAATTAGGTATTCCGTTTTAATTTAAATTATTATATTAGCAATTCAAACGCAGAGGTTGACTGCACTATTAAGTTATGTGAATGATGTTTCTTGCATTTCTTTTTCGATTGTATTTTCGTTTAGTTTCGCAACCAAAGAGTGCACTATTCTATCACTGGCCTGTCTTAGAATAGCTATAGTTAGCCAGCAATAAAAATAAACACAAAATATCGTTATTTAAGGGACAATTTTTCCATTTTCAGAATGTTTTTATCTGAGGAACATTTGTTGCTTTTTAAAGAAAATATGTCAAAACCTGCCATTTTATTCTTTAGATAAAAAGATATGACTAGTGAATAATGGACCCTAAGGCTGGCTACAATAGGTGAACCCTCAGTGCGAGAGTCCAACGCGAATTGGATCGATTTTTCTATTTGACAGTAGGTATTAAAAAAAAAGCGTACACGAAACAATTAGGACAAAGGTTATATTTTTAACCTAAGGAATAAGACGTATTATACTGTTTTTGTATTATCAGACCTTAACACACTGCAAACACCGACACGTGTCCGCCCGGCTTATGGGGTTGCAGGTTTCAGTATTTGAACTCACGGCATCTATGCCAATACTTCTCCAGAAGCTTCAGAGAGATAGGCTTAAGTTATGTGTTTGTGCTAGCTGCGTTCTGTTAGTTCATTTTCAGTACCTACTTAGAACGTCATCATTTTACTGCCCTTGTCCCATGTCATTTGGGGTCGGCGCAACACGTTTTTTTCTTCGAATCTCCTCTGTCAACCGTCACGCTATCATTTACTCCTTTAACTTTCATATCATTCCTCACACAATCCATCCATCGTTTCTTTGGTCTTCCTCTCCATCCACACACACACACACACACACACACCACACGTACATGCCACATGCGTCACATGCGATTTGTCTCTCCTCATCACATGTACACCAAGACAGTCGATTCCCTTTCAACTTTTCTACCTACTTAGAACGTATTATCCCAAAAGGGTTTACGCATTGGTTCAGAAAATATTGGCATTGATTTGAAATTATTTTAGCGACTTGACATAATCGTATGTATCAATGCCTTTTACTGTTACAATATCCTTTTTGGAATTACCCCCCGACTTGTAACAATGTCGGATATGATTGAATGCGTGCAATGCAATTTTGTATAATGTTACTAATCATAAGTTAAAATTGAAATAACATACCTCGTTACAGCATAAAATATTTTATCACGTTATATGTATGCTTGTTGTATAAATAAAATGTTTTAACAACGCGTTTGATGTTTTCATTTAGGTACTTCACGGACCTTTCTCCAGTATTAGTTACCCTGTCAAAAACACTGTTTATAACAATAGTTGATCGCTGTTGTTCATACCTCTGGCGTGTAGTCCCCATTTGTCGCAGCGACAAGAGCTCAAAGAGAGAACTCGCTCATTGACGCAATACGTTTACCAGCGAGTAATTGCCCGGCACTGTCGCGCACTCCTCGGGGCCCAGCGACAAAATTATCCGAAATAAATACTCGCTAGTTGCTCGCCAATTTATCTTAATTGCTAGCTCTACTCGACTGGGTGTCTAGTCCCAACGCACACATGCGGAGGCGCAGCGAAGATACCGAGAAGATAAACGGATTCGCTCGGAGTCTGCGTGTTGCTCGTGCCCTGCGGCCAAGGACCGCGCCTCCGCACATGCTGGGGGTTGGGCCTTGGACTTAACTTCACGGCTCTGCATTATACATCATAGCTTTGGTTTTGTCACCCTTTTCCCATAACTCACCTGAAGTTTTATTATAATTCAACTGAATTAATAAAGATAGGTAATAATCAACAGGTAAAGTTTACCCGTGGAGAAAAGCTGGGCATTACTTAGGGCGATTAGTTTTATGGTAGGTACCATAAATGGGTACACTACATAAATACGAAAAACTTTATTCCGTCAGTCACAAATACGAATTTCAAAATACCCATTTTCATAATTCCGAATGGTTCAAAATTCCTAATATAACAACTCCGATTTATCATTCATCCTATTTTGATAATACCAAAATCTCAATATTCCTAAGGTTTATAATTACTATTCTCATAATACAGAGTTTCAATAGACCGAATAACAAAAATTCCAACTTAATGAATTCGTATTTTTGATGTTTCGTATTAACATCAAAAATACGAATTCGATTACTATGTACCGATTAATAATAATTCCGAAATAAAACGTTAAAACTACGATTGTTTAGTTTTGAGTAAAAATATTTTCTTCCGAATAAAAAAAAATTCTTTCGCTGGTCACAATTTATTCTAACCTATCCAAAATTATTCACCAACAATAGAGGGGATCTGGTGCTGGCACGTTCGCTCGCTACATCGTCTTCGCGCTTTAATGGTTACAGTTCTAACCTCAACCAAGTGATTCACCAACAATAGAGGGGCTCGTCAATGGCTACTGTTCTAACCTAACCCAAAGGCTTCAATAACAGTAGATGGTACGCAGGTATATGTAATGAGAAGAAAACACAAAAAGTAATAATATTAATACACAAATATTAATAACAAAGTAGACCTTTTTAAATTACATTAAACGTTACTTATTGATTTTGAATTTATATGCGTAACTGAATATTATACTAATTGAATCAGAATACTAATTTTAGCAGTTTATTCGAAGTATTGAAAATCGGAATGTCGTTTTTCGGACCGACAACCCATCGAGCATTTCATTCTTTGAACATGACAACGTATTTTGAAATTCGGACTTTTGAAAATCGGAACATCGAAATTCGGAATAAAATATTTCGGAGTATTTGGGTATTCCCACCATAAATTACACTGTAACTTAAAAATTCTAAAGTGGGATTCGTGGATAAAATATATGGGTGATGTTTCTCAACAAAAGAAGTTTAATAAATAGTACATTCTATTCAAAATGTAAATGTACAACCACATCGATATTTTATTGGTTAGATTATAAAAATTGGACCACCTGTAAGAAGTCCGCTCGTAGTGTAACAATATTACAAACAAAAATCTCTACATAACAGAACTTACAGATATTAGTCAACTTTATTTTATACATACTATAGTACACGATTATTTAACATAATATTTACCTAATATTATATTTATACATTCTATGTATAGAAGATAATAATTTTTCATTTTTAATAAGTTAATAAAACTATAAAATATCTCTTCAGTTAAAAGTTAGGCATTTATAAGGCTAATGTAGGTATTGGAAACAATATTTGGTGGTTTTAACGGTCTCTTTAAATACAACAAGAAGTATGTACCTATGCAATATATTATACATATCATTTATAAAAAAGCACTTTGTACTTGGCTTTAATTTAAAAATAAATATTTAGGTTCGATATTTAGATTTATCTTCCTATGAAAATCTAACTTCATTATCGTCACTAATAAAAGTATAAAAATATAAAATGATGTTAGAAAATCAAGCATGATTGTGATTTAAATAAAATGATAGACTGCAGTGGATCTAGAATTTTAAATTCATTGTAATACACAATTCGTGATTTGCTGATATTATATAAATTTGCAGGTGCTTATTGAGATTCATTCCAATTTGACAATGATGCAACTCTAGATCCATGCCGCTATATTGCAACAACAATCTTTTGTTTTATACTTCTTAACAAAGTAAAATGAAACATTAAAGACCAAATATAATAAATCCTGAACCTGACATTATAATGCATTGATTGATCTAAATTATCAGTTTTTTTTAACTGAAAACTTCAAATGCAACAGAAAGTAACTATGAATATAATAAGCACTTGTAGTCATCATGTTGATAACAAAACAGCATCATTTATTCACTTTTAAATAAGACAACTGGCTGATGCAATTCCAACAGCTAACATATGATTTGGCAGCCGAGATTAATGTTGATCATGTTTTCGAGACAAACAATTTATTAAGAAGACGAAGGCCAGACATAATCAAACGATTTGAATTTTGAAGTTCGTAAATTAATGATGCCGAGTGATTATGTAGCTCCACAAGTACTTTCACAATAGCTAGAATTATTAGCTGCACCAGTTCACGCAGATAACATTTAAAAATTCTACAACACAGATACTTCAATAGTGCAGTAATTAGATACATATTACTTGATTTTTGTGTAGTAGGGGAAACAAGTGAGCTCTATACTATTTAAAAGATGTCTTTAAGTCAAACTGACTGCTACCAAAACATGGTCGTATCATTAATTAAAATCGGACTCTCAGGTATTAGAAGCCTGTCTAGCCAACAGTTCAAGTTCAGTAGAGTTTGGTAGAGTGGAATAGAGCTTTGCAAAGTTTTAACAACACTGTGGAAACATTATATAATAATGACATGCAACTAGTTATCTACTTTTTCATGTGTTACACCTAACAACATCAGACACCCATCGCGGTTCTTTCTTCTCTATTTATTTGAATTATAAACCAAATTATGTAAACTTTATACCTATGTTTATGGCCTACT
Source organism: Noctua fimbriata (assembly GCA_905163415.1). Taxonomy (NCBI): domain Eukaryota; kingdom Metazoa; phylum Arthropoda; class Insecta; order Lepidoptera; family Noctuidae; genus Noctua; species Noctua fimbriata. The sequence goes on along the minus strand of LR990922.1, from coordinate 9,912,818 downwards.
CTAAAGCACGTCAACAATAAAACTTTCCTTCATTCATTGTTAACACAACAATTTCTAAAATATCTAACAACACAAATAAATAAGTAAAGGTTTACGGTGTCGGTAATTTTGAAGGTAAAACAGTGTTATACGTAAACAATTCTACAGACAGTATAAAACGGAATGTTTTTATGCTATTGCAATGATTTAATGAAAAGTTAAACAAAGAAACAAATTTTCTGCTTTTTAATGAAACCTTTTCCTGAAAAATGCTAAAAAAAATTGATCAAAATTTACAAAAGGAAATAAATGGATTGAAATAACTTAATTTTGGCCTCAGTGAAACAGGTTTTGGCATATCAAAATAAAGACTCATTTTAAAACCTAACTCATGAGTATAATCCAACAATATCTAACTCGATGGATGAATTTTTACTATCTTTAATAATTATAATTTTCTTATCTTTTATATCATTTCATAAACTATCGGCTGCAAAATAACATTAATGCATTCCTAGCTTCATTACTCTTAATTCTAACTAAATAAATCTTATGTACAATGTCTATAATATAATTGTTCAATCATTATTAAATACAACATCACCCTATATCCCCCAAAGAAGGAATTTTATCATATAATATTATTTTGTCCATAACAACATTCAGTTTCATTCGAGTTACTTTAACAAGGCGGGCAAGAGCGTCATTCTACGCGCGACGTTTCTGGGAAGTTGTCGTCCAAATAGCTCTGTAACGCGTGCGCCTGATGCCCTAAGTGAGCACTCAAGTCGAAACTGTTCTGATCCACGAACGTGTTGTGCACATGGTGCGGCTGCTCACGGAATTGTCCAAAAGTCCACGGATCACTCAAATCATCATTAGGTCTTTGAACACTACTGTCGAACGAGGGTAAACCGGGCCATGTCTGTGGTGATGGCGTGTTGAGCATGGCGGGCATGTTGTCGACTCGCGGCGGCAACGGAGCCGGCTCCGTGCTGAATGAGGACGCACCCCACACCAGTGACTCAATAGTCGAGGTTGTATTGGCGCTACTCATCTGATTAAATCTGTCGATTCCCCATGAGTTGGGAATCTCGGGCGGTGGTGCACTATTATGCATGATATCGGGCGGTTTATTTACAGTTCTTCCGAATATGTCTTGTTGCCTTCCACCGATCGTAGGTCTTGCGGTCGAGCCTCTATCCGGACTAGGTAAGTGACAATCTGGCCGCATCATCGGGCTGTAGTTACCGACTCCGGGACTCTTTTTGTTACTATAATTCACATCCACACTTGGTCTGGGTGAATAAGGGCTTTGATGTAGGCGGTCTTGTCGCGACATTGGACTATGTCCCGGTGTTTTATTAGGGTTGCTTCTAAGGCCATCGCTTTTTAAACCAACTCCTGGGTCGGGACTAGCATGGGTTGATGGATGAGGTGAAAATGGTGGATGATGTTTAGGCATAGGACTGTAGTTTCCGGTGTTCCAAGCACTAGACTTTTGCAAGTCGGGTTTAATAATTTGACTTGTATCTGGGCTTGGTTGAGCTGAATAGGGACTAGGTTGTGAAGAGTATGGGCTCGGCTGAGTCGAGTACGGACTGGGCTGAGTGGAATAAGGGCTTGGTTGAGCAGGACTTGGTTGAGCTGAATAAGGACTCCTTTGGGAAGAGAATTGAGAATCTTGGCGGGGCATAGGACTATAATTACCATAATTCCAGCTATTAGGATTCTTCATATTATCTTGTTTGATACTATGTGTTTCAGGACTAGGTTTGTTATCGTGTGAGGTGGTTGGACTACATTGTTCTATCACTTTACCATGTTTTAATTTAGTGTGACTTTCTAACCTACTTAAAGGACTGGCTTCAGACTTATGCGTGGGAGTGGTTTTAAACTGTCCAAGATTCCATGAGTTATTGCTCCTTTGGTTTTGATTAAATAACTCTGTCTGGACATCTGGACTATTTTGTACTTGACTGTCTGGTTTCGCAACGGGACTGAAATGGGGACTTCCAAGGTCTTTAACAGGATCTGACCTAGGCGTGGAAGAAGAATCTGGTCTTAACTGAGTAGCGGGACTTAGTAGCTTTGGAGTGGTTCCCCTTGTTAATCTTTTCCCTTCAGGTACTGTGGTTATCATTTCCTTGCCGGATTTTCTTTCAAGTGTTTTACTATCCGGAGAAGACCTTACCGGCGTCCTTTTAGAAGGTGAGTCTGATAAGCTTTTCGGTTCTTGAAATACAGAAGACGAGGAGGTCTCCTTTGTAGAAGGTGATTCTGTTTTGGTATCGGATTTATCTGAAACGTCTGCAGAGGGCTCTTGTTTGTCAGGTTCTGTTTTGGAGTCAGCTGCTGACTTTTTGACTCCTTTCTTTGTCTTTGCACTTTCCTCTTCTTTTTTTTCTTTGGCTTTAATTTTTTCCGGATCTAAGCTATCTTTGAGGTCTTGTATTTCATTGCCTGTGTACAGGCGTTTCATTCCCCTCGGAAGAGCACGACAAGAGCTAAGGTTTATGGACTCAAGATGGGGACATTTGAGAAGAACTTTCTTTATGGGTTCCAAGGAGACTGATGAGCCACACAAGTTGAGTATTCTGGAATAATATGGATATAGTTCAGTACAAATTCATAGTACTTATGCGTGATTGTTAATATGTATGGTGGGTCTACTTACTTGAGCTTGGAGTCGGGCGAGTCGGCGAGCGCGGCCACTGCGTCGTCCAGCACGCGTGCGGCCGACGCCCACGACAGGTCGAGCTCCAGCAGGCTGTGCGACCATTTTTCGCAGATCAGTTCCAGGCACGCGCTGCTCTGCCGGGTCACGTTGCAACCTGCATGCAACATTATTTATTTATTACTTCATGTACAAATGTACAGAGACGGACTTAGTGCCATTGGAATTTTCTACCAGTCAATTTTTGGGTAATACATTCACTTGTATGTGTAGTTACGGTATGTGTTTGATTTGCGTTATCATCAGCTATGACACAAATAACAGGTAGGCTGATATTCCTAAAAATTGAAATCTACAAAATCTGTCCGTTTTATTTATCAACTTATATCTGTCATAACAGCATAACTCAATGCGATAAATGAGACTTAATTAATTATAGCTAATTCGAAGTTACATTTTGTATAACTTCGCTGAACAAATAGGGACAGATAGTGGAAACATATTGCGTGCCTCTGAATGGCCCCGTTACCACCTTTCTGATAGGCTACTATTAGCAAAACTTGCGCTATTCTCATCCTGAAGGTCAAGTATATCTTACCACCAAGGAAGAGATGCTGCAGGTCCCAGGCGGGCACGCGCACGAGGCCGGAGTCCGTGAGGCGCTGCAGGCCGCGCAGGTCCAGCAGGCGCAGACGCGTGGCGCCGCGCACGAGCCGCGCGAGTGCGTCGTCGCCGAGGCGGTACTCGCCCACGCCCACGCGCTCCGTCGCCGCCTCGCCCGCTATTGATAGTTCCTCTAACAGCGGCCAGCCTTTGCATTCCATCTGTGAATAAAGAAGGTTATATGACGCCTAGAATTTTGGCAATAGTTCATCCGCTATCACATGGAACTTTGAACATAATTGGCGAAATGTGCCTTATAAAGTACTGCGCACCTTAATGGGAATAAAGGCGGCCTTTATGTTAAGTTTATCAACGGCAAACCCGTTAGAACCAGTGTCAGTGTACTTATATTTTTGTAGGTCATAAAAGCTAGTTTCTAGTCTTTGGAATACATAATCTACGCTTTGGAATGGGCTACTACAGTACTCTTACAAGTTATTATGCTAGGTGACTGGGACTGTAGCTTAATCTTTTTGTTTTTTTGACATTTAAAAGTGCCTGAAATGGTCTAAATTGAAATAAATGCTTTGAGTTTTCTTTGTGAGATAGAAATATCAGATTGTTTAAAACACAAAAGTAGTTATTATTATGATCAGATCAAGTACTCATGTTATAACACTAACCTGCTGCGAGGTGGTGGCATTAGCGAGGACTAGCTGAGAGTTGGCAGCCCGGAACACCCTAACCTTGGGGCAGCCCTTCTGCAACGCTTCCAGCGGCACGGCGGCCGGGTGTGACGCCGCCAGCGTGCCGGATATGTCGAGCACTTCTAGGTTCACGCAGTAGTTCTGGAAATATGATACAGTATACTTTAGAAACGAATTTAAAAGTAATGAAAACTACACAAGCGATTTTGATGGGGTTTTAATCTTCATTTCATTCATTCAAGTTTTTATCCGGAAGCTTTAAGGTCTTCCTCATCGGTAGTCGCCTGTAATGTAAAAACCCCGGATTGAATTTTGAGGAATACGTTACAAATAGAAGCTCCCGGTTAGGGAGCATTCGCCTGTGTAGTTTGTACTCGTATAATAACAATCCAAGAATCTAATTTGTACAGATACAAGTGATTGTTACATATTGTATTGTTACAGGTTGCGCACTGTAATGCACGATTCTCCTAACTCACTGATGTAATGCTCGAATCTGAACTGTTACATTACAGGCGAAAGATTCCGGTGAGGGAGCGCCTTTATGTGTTACAGAAATCTCGATGTTATACATGTCACCACATCAGTAAATTGCACCCGCGATATGCAAGGGCGGCTCGCTCATACATACGCACAATACATTAAAATAATACTAGGTTAGCGATCCAGTGACGAATAGGGTAACGGAGTGTCTGTTCTCGAATCCCAAGTGTAGCGGACCAATACATGCCAGGGGCTAGGATACTGCGCGAACGTTCCCACAGCCCCTCGTTCAGCCGGAAATAGTAGAAACAAAGACTGTGTGTTTTTGTTAGAAAAAGTCTTACAGAAAACTCCTTTTCCCCTACCAAGCAAAGAAGTCATCTAAGAGGATTCAAGAGAATCTCCGTGCCCTAACAAAGGCCACTGCCTTCTGTGTAAGCTCGATACAATCAATAATTTACTAAGGCCTGCCCATAGATACGAAAGCGTGCAATTATTGTGTCCATATTTTGTTATTGTGTCATTATTTGGAGGCTTTAGGTGACCTCATGAGCCAGGTAGACATTACGGGACTACTTATTATTAAAATTTTGTGTCAATGACGTCTTTGAACAATAATAATACATAATTCAGTTAGTTGTTTACAGTATGACACATGAGACGTAATGGGATTGTCCGAATATTTAATCAAGAAATCGCGAAAACAAAACAATAATGCAAAACTAAGAAAACAAAGTACAATACCTAAAGTGACGAACTTGAGTTGAGGAATAATTCAGAATTCATGATTTGTTATTGAACCTCATTATTTTAGGTAATTTTTCAGGTCACCTTTCAGTATGTACTAAGTTCTGAGAAAATTCTAGGCATTAGTAAGTTCTTTTGTTTGTTGTCCGTCTGTCAAGCAAAGGCATATTTTCTCTTTTCACGAATCCTAGGCTTCTGTAATTTTGGGCCTGCTCTTTAAAAGAAGCTGAAGCCTCATTCCTCTTATCTTGATACCGCAGGAATATTTCTTGTTATTTAGGATTCAATGAGTTGTTTTGCCAGGGACCGAAAAGATTTTAATCAGTTTAGTTGTTGTTGTTTTCAGGGCTAGGTGAAAAACCCCAGAATAAAGGTTAACCCGTATTATAGCAAATCATAACCAGTTCACACACAGTTCATTTTTGTACAAAAAAAAAATGCAAGAAAGTAACGGAGTTAGCCCGCACTTGGTGCTTTGTCTCGTTCATTCTGGACATATGGGAATTATAAGTCTAACCGGTTAACGTTTTAACCTGAATAATCGGTCCCCGGTTTTAGCCCATTGGTCCTTAAATATGATACTTACAAAGTAATATTAATTATCAATTATCATAGAAGATAAGTACTGTATTACACGGGACCTAAACTTAACTGGCGAAATGCGGGTATATTAGAACAGTTGGGCAGGACATTTGTGTATATTTACTACTAGCTGCTGCCGCTTCGTTCGCGTGAAACTATTATAAAAAATATTAGGTAAGTACTACGCTTTGAATCAGATTATGTTACCAATTTTAGGGGTTTTAATTTGTTTGCACAGAACCCTAATTCTTATTTTAAAATAAAAGCAGCCTCAGTTACTCCTTATAACATCAGCTATCTGCCACTAAAAATCCCGTCAAAATCGGTCTCGCCGTTTCGGAGATTAACTGTTTGAATCGGAGTTTGTTAACAATTTACAGTTTCATTTTTTTTTTGCAGGGAACCCTAATTATTTTTCTAAAATAAAAGCAAGCCTATGTTAGACCTTATAACATCAGCTATCTGCCAGTCAAAGTCCCGTCAAAATGGGTCCAGCTGTTTCGGAGATTAGCCGGAACAAACATACAGACAGACAGACCGACAAAAACTGAAAAAAATAAGTGCTGTATATATTTTCATATACATTCAGTAAAAGCTGTTATTTTGATATTACAAACAGACACTTCAATTTTATTTGTTTATATTACTACTTACGTTAATTAAAGGATTTTTAAAATTATAAAAACTTACTGCTATCGACTGCAGTATCTGCGGCATGGCTATGAACTTGTTGTTCGCTAGCATGAGGTGCGTAAGTCTTGCGCCGAAGTTCTCCGTGATGCGCGTCATCGAAGCCGCTGCCATGCACGAATTCGAACCGCCAGTTTCAGACTGCAACAAAACAATTTCAAATTATTTATTCCTCCTGATTTCAGCAGACTAGCACAGACTAGACATAGATGCGGCGGTGGAGACATCGTAGTGCACAAGTGTGTGCGCAGACAGGTGCACTCGCTCTTTTTACAAGCTTTTATTGAACTTGCACTGTTCGTATGAATACAATGTTTGTAAGTTGTCCACTTCAAAATTTGCAAACCATTTTTCCAAAATTGTGCTGAAATTTTGCACACACTTTTGGTTCTGGTGACAATACATTTATATGACAGACATGACTTGATTCCGCAGCCAGGATCGCCTCCTCATGAGAGAACTCCTCAACAGTTAATAGCATGGACACAAAACTTAGTATACGCGTTCATGTTGATAGAATAGAAGAAATGAATTCTATTCATTGATAGATATATAGAAATTCAGAGGATATTAAGCTTCAGACATGCATGCAAAACTTCTTGTTTTCATTTTTGTCATGAATTGTTTAAAGCCTGACTGAGATTATTAATAACATACCGTCAGCGATAAATCGATCCTCTGCAGCTTGGGCAAGGCCTGCATCAAGTCGAAGAGTTGCTCGGAGGTGATGCGACTCCACCCGGCAACGCTCAGCTCCACCAACTGAGGACAGTAGTCGGCGACGCAAGCTAGCACCCACGACACGTTGCTCACTTTCCACTGAGCTGTAGAATTAGAAACGATTAACACTGTTAACTCAGAAATAATAAAAGGTATTATAATAAGATGGATCGACGTCGTGGCGAAGATTGCAGGAATTCTTTGGATGGACTGATTCATTGTTGTAGCGATGCTTGGGGAAGGTATAAAGGTTACCAGTACACGTGTTTAGAGATTATCTTCTAACTCCCAACAGTTGATTAAGTTAATTCTATTTTTTTTTTTTTTAAGTGTTTCCCCACACTAGGAATTTCTCCAGTGTCGTGGGTGCATTTACAAACATTTAAACTCACATACACAAACAGCCAGACCCGGAACAACTATCTGTAGGCCATACAAATATTTGTTCCGTGCGGGAATCGAACCCGCGACATGCAGCGCAGCAGTCAATCGCTCAGCCACTGCGCCAACCGTGTCGTCGTATTGGAGTTAAAAATAAAATAATGAACGCTTGACAATTTCGTCTGGGCTGACTATGGATTATGTTAAAACATGCGGAGTATAAATACTCTTTTGAAATATATCATCCAATAAAATAAATCAGCACAATTATTCACTTACCAATATTTAAGGTTTGACATTGTGGTAACCGGTTTTCCAGGAGCCACACCAGTTTGTAATCTGTTTTACATTTTTCACTAGTGTATTGCGCAAGGTCTACATTCTTCCACAATTCTGGCCTACAGCTCACACTGTGCCATAACTTACATACTCTACCAATTCTGGAAAGAAATGTAAAAGATGAGTAAGTGTTATGTATGAAAGCTTAGTAATATTGATAATATAGATTCCCTGAAAGTGCTTACCTGATCACAGAAGGCAATGTGCCCTGAGAGGCCACAACATATTCAAATATCTTTAATAGAATCTCCTTAGGCATAGAATATCCCCAAGGACTTTGTGGTCCAGTCTCTTTACTTTCAGCTCCACTAATTCTAGTTCTTTCAGTCTTTTCACTTTTCTCTGCAAAAATGTAACATTGAATAGTTAAGATATGTTAATAGTGAAGATTGCAGCTTATCAATACAATGTATGCAGACGTAGGCGCTTGTGAAAGTATTGTGCATGGCTGAATAGGCTGCAAGGTAATTTACGTTAGCAAGTTTCTTTCACAAGGATATCAAAATACCTAAGGCATCAAGACCGAAAAATCTCACTAGGTATATGAAAATATACAAAGGCTACGCTATCTTGTTATCTGACTGTTATCAAATACAAACATGCAACTAGCAGCTGAGGTAGAACGGATGCGACTTGCGGCCCTATTTGGGAGAACCTGCATGCTTACAATTAGTAAAAAGGTTATAATAGACTGAGATGAGGATGTACTTACTTTGCTTACTTTTAGAACTGGTTGCTTTCTTAGGCTTAGGAGTTTTGGGTCGCGGATGGCGCGGCTTGGGCGCGGCGACGCTCATGGCGGCGGCAGTGTCACCACGCGACGGGTCATACTCCTCACCTGAGCTTACGCTAGCCGGCGACGCCGCCCGCTTTTTCTTCGATTTCCTTTGGCCAATATCAGCAACCGATGTTGGCGTTGGTGTTACCTGTAATGTTAAGTTTCAGTAAAATGTGATTTTTTGTAAACATGTAACTAGATACAATACTATAAAAAGGTCGAGCAGAAATTCTCTAACTGAACTCTCTGGTGAACTGAAGAACTACTGAACTTTTACTAACATACTGCCTTTTCCAACTTACTGCTATCATTTCAAGCAAAATATAAAATTCATTAGCGTAAACTGGTTAGTGACTGCAGTTTTGGTTCAGTTGGCTCAAGCGCGATTACTGAGCAAATCCTGGGTTCAATCTTGGACAAGGATTTTCATTGTTCTAGGGTTTTAGATTTTCCCTTACAAATTCCTTAGTAGTAACCTGAACTCCAGATTCTGTCTGGACAGTGGCATTGTATGAGACCTAAATAAACTAGAAAAATGTAGATATTTATTGGTGTGATATCATGTTTATGTTATGTTATCAAAATAAACATTATTTATTTTTCACTACTAACTGCTATTAATTTAAGTATTAGTAGGACTGCGGTGTTGGTGCAGTCGTCACAAGCGCTACCATGGTTTTACTTTTCAATGACATGCATTAACACGTGATTAGTTTGTGTGGGTGGACAACTATGATATGCAATGGTATGGTACTGGTAACTTAAAGAAAGTCATGGTATTTATGTTGACCCTCATTGTTCCCAGACAATTTAACTCTATTTATCTGGATCAACAAAAATGAAGTGATATAGTAGCCACAGCAGATTGGAACAATATTGCCCAATTTTTTGTCACTCTCCAGTTTTATTTCAAATATCATAATAACAAGAATTTCATGCCGGTATAGTGATAACAAGTGAGGCGGTGAAGTGCTATGTTCTGCTGCAAGACCCTGGAATATGCCTTCCACACTACTATATAGCTTAAGGCAATTTTATGATAGGGTAACAAATGAATAAATGACAATATAATCTTCAAAACCTTAGTTTTTGTTTACCCTAAACCTATTAAGAAGTCATTATACTCAATATTATGAACAACTTTTAGGATGGGGAGAATTTTGAGACAGTGAAAACAATATCAGCTGTTCCCTACATCTTTACAAATGAAAAACATAAACACAAATGTACAGGACAACCAATTTTTTTTCCCTATTGCAGGGTATCTTAGTAAATGTTGTTTATAATGATGAGTAAAACGATTCTTAAAAGGTTCAGGGAAACAAAATCAGTTGTATCACATACTTTGTACTTAGGTTTTTAGAAATTTCTACTTACTTTCTCTAATTCAAAGGAAATATTAAAAATTGTTAAAAAAGACGAACTCACTAGTTTAAAGGTCAAAGCGCGTCCGAGTAGCACCCTTGGCTGCATGGTTTTTGGTACAAATAAAATAGTATTAAGTAATGATTACTACAATAGTAAATAAATCAGTTTCAAACCCATTTACTTATAAAACTAGACATCCAAATGAGTTTCAATTTTATCATTATTTTAATAATTGAGTTGCTATGCAGCAAGTTTTCTACTTTCCCCAATTAATAATTTCATAATTTGTTATGGGAACAGCAGATGTTAAACTTAAAACTGTACTTTCATACAATGGACACTGCATAACAATAGGAATATGCAACAATATAACTTGTTCAAACATAACACAGTATATTTTGTGATTAAAAAGACGGGTTTCATGTATCTTTTTCTAAAATTAGGTAAATAAAGATTTTGCATATTTTTTTCCTGTTATTATTACATTTACATGATATATTTTTACTATACAAAGATTACAAATTATGATAGTAGTTATTGTACCAATCATATCTATTACAGCTAAGTCAAGATTCCTAAAATTTTATTACAGTCTTTGGTTTCCCAAGCAACAACTGACTCTGCAATGCTTCCGCTTTTGTTATTATCACTTGATCACACAGCTGTTTATTGTTTGTAGTAAAATTTTGTAGAATCATGCAGCATGTTGCTTAGTAAATAACTAACTATGGGATATGAACTATATTACTAGAGACTTAAAATATAACTGGCAAAATGTATTGATGTGTTGTACACCTCTGTCTCACCCCATTAGGGAATGCGGGTGTGCTGTTATCTTGTATGTATGTGATTTTTTGTTTAATTCAAGAACTCATCTTAAGTGTATCTGTGTCGGGCTCATCTATCATGAAATTTCTGTTTGTTGTTATAGGAACATTACTCCTAGATTGTTGTTACAAATTGCCCCATATTTAGTGATGACAATAAAAGCATAAAAATAACAAAGTTGCAGTGATACAGTAAATATTAGTTTAGGGTTGTTATACTGATTTGAGAATGTATCAAACACAATTATAATTATGTCAGCTGTTTGTGTTTACTATCCTTAGGGAACCAGCAATAGCAAGCTATTACAACAACAGTATCAATACAAAATTTAGCCTTGTATTGAAGGATCAATATTCTTAACCAAAAATAGAATAAAAATATGTTTTTGGAACAAAATAAATACGAGTTGTGTGTTACAAATGTTTATGTAACCTGTCCAAAACAAGTTAGGTATAACAACATGGAAACAAGTTACAGCTGGGAATGGAAAGTGTAGCTCACTGATATGCACTTTGTTACTCTTACACTCAATGCATTGTGAACAAATATAGCAGTTTATGTATCAAATATTGATTGAGCAGATTGCAACAATGATTGATCTTCAAAGAGGTTTACTTTGTCTAGAGAAAGTGTAATCTGGTTTTGAGATTAACAATGAGTACATATTTTGATTTACTATAGAATAGTCAATGTAACACTATTTATTACCAAAACCCCAAATCCTGATACTATTTTGTTATTTTTCATCATATCATAGTGGTATTTTTTAGAACCTTTAGTAAGAAATGCATGTAGCTATAGAAATCATTTTGAGTAGCATCATCAAGCTAAGTCGCTAGCCAACCATAGAAGGTGAGTGTAGAAAAATAAAGCAACTACTTACAGTTTCATGAGCACTTGTCCTCCTAATCTTAATCTTCATAGAGTTAGTATCCATTATCTGGCTTCGATATGTGGGCGCACTCTCAGACTTCTTTGATTTCTTTTTACTTCGTGAACTGCGAATGTCCAACATAGACCTTGGCTTGCCACTACATGGTATAACTGCATGAGTTCTACGCTCTCTAGAGTCCTTTTTACTCTTTTTTGTTGATAATTGACTAAGTTCATGACTGTATGGTTTACCACTTTGTCGCGGCATTAACGGTAACTTTGAATTGCGCTTGAGCTGTTCATCCTCTGAACTTTCACTATCTTCAGCCTCCTCGTCTTCTTCCACCTCTTCCTCCTCCTCATCTTCATCGGCCTCCTCATCGTCGTCGTCATCCGCCTGGCACTCACTACTACTCACTAAATTCAAGTTTTTACCACCTTTCACTTGTGACACAACACTATGTTTAGAATGTGTTCTATATGATGAATCTTTAGACGAGTCTTTTCTCCTTTTACTTTTTGGAGGAAGACAACCATTCACGGTTGAGGATTGGGAACTCTGTCGGGAGTGGTGCTTGTGCTTCCTGTGTCGCGGACGCGTAGGACACGGCAGTGCCCCATTAGCCACTTGGGCCTTATGACTAGCGATTTCGTCTATGCTCTGTTCAAAATCAGTCTCCAGCTTAACACCAGAGCCTGACTCGACGTCCTCTTGGTCGGAGTCAGTGCCAGAGCCATCAGTCGCCAGCTTGGGTAGACGAACCTCCGGGAAGAGGTCCTTGCGGACGGTGAGCCTTGCGGCCTCGTAACCGCCGTTCACGGGACTTGATCGATCAGACATACCGCCCGCCTCCCGCCGCCCTCGCGTACCACTTCTACAAACCACTCACCTGTCCGCGAGGTAAACAATCAGTTTGACACATCACATTTTCACTTTTGTGACCAAGCAATTCACCGATCGTTAAGCGATGGCATGAAAAGGTAAATGATTGTCGATAATCGATGTGCGAAACATTATAATTACTTTAGTTTACACTTCTTGTGAGTCCCAAACATCTTTTTTTCTTCACATATTCGCATTTTAGGTCATCCATGTTCATGTAACGTTGTGATTGCGAAAAACAAAGTACAGATCATTTTCGCGGACACTTGTGCTTGAATATTTGGTGATGACACATAAAATGTACGATTTTTGAAAATATGGACATAATACACACTTATTTTTAATTATTTTCGTTCACTACGAGTTGATGAAAACTGTTGACCTTGTTTAGAAGCTTATTATGTTTCAAATTTTAATCAACAGATGCAGACATTGTCACAAAAAAAGTTGTACTTGTTTAAACGCAGTAGCCTTGGAGCGACGTTTACTTTGCACAGTTATTACATGAAAAATGATTAGAATCCATTATTATAGAAGTTTCAACAATGTTTCTCATTTGTTCCATTTTTTAAGAGATTACTAATGATTTAATTAAATAACACGCGCAAATTCGTTGTTCTTGATTTTTAAAACATACACGTCGTTACCTCCTTTCAAGCATAATAGCAAATGTCAAACGGCAGTGTTTTCTATTTCATAGCTAAATGTTATTCACGAAAATACAGAGATGGCAGCACTCGTTTAATTTACAGAAATTCAATACCAAGAATTTGTTGTTTTTTAGCGTTGCTTCTCTTTCTCTCAAATCTTGTACGTTATTGTCCCTAGTAGAAATTAGTTACATTTGCTGTATCTAAAATGATATTGGTTAGTTACTTTGTTTAGAATTCATTGAGAAACTCGGAAATGTTCAAGTGTGGGCGATTTGTGACGACGTGTGTGTTCAATGTATTGTGTGTGACGTTCATCAATAGTGATAATGATAACCTACACGGTCTTTCTGTAGCAGAGTACATAACGGGTGAGTCATATTTATATTTATTACATTTGCTGTATATACATATCGATGATCTCATACATAAAATTGTATTACTGGCTTACACTTCATTGCTATGCTTATTATGTTACGCCAACAACTTGATGTTCAGGCCACTGACTGGATCAAGTACCTGTTAATTATTTTGTTTTACTAAAATATAATAAGTTCGTATTCTGTACTTGCTTTACTAAATAATATGAAGAAGCTAAATAGTTTAAAGTCTCTATTGAGTATAATTTTATTTTTTAAATTCCATTTACCTACCATTTTGTTATTGTAATGATAAATTTTGTAGGTGCTAGGTGTTATGGAAGGTACATAACTGCTTTAAAAAAACGTATTTTATTTTCTAAGAAGGTAGTTAGAATATTATGAATGTGAATCTATTTAACCATTGTTGTTAACAAAAAGTATTGATGAATAAAGTACATGTAACCTAGCTAGGCACCTATAACTGTTAAAAATCTCAGCCACTCCATTGACTCGTTCTGCTACTTACCTATCGTTTTAATTATGTAAGTAGGTACATCAGTACCTATTTACACAGTATGACAAAAATGACAGGTAGCCTTCTTTACAAAAATAAATATTCAGTACCTATAAAGTTTTTACCTACAACCCCAACAGATTAAAAACTTTGAAAAGATCTACGTACCTAGTAATAAATCATTCAGAATTTCTGACTAGTGATAGATTTGCCTTGATTGCCTTACAATCTGATGGATGGTGGCTAGGTAAATTCATTACGTAAAGATGGCTGAGAGTGGCCAGAAGAAGCGTAAATAGACCAATGCCAAGATTCACGCAAACGAGGGAAGCTTCTAAAAACGTTGTGGATAACGTCTTGTTTTTTAAAACTCTCGGGTGCAATGGGCTCATTCTCTAGCACATTCGACCCACTGGAATTTAAAAGTGGCCAAATGTGGGATATACTCACACCACAATTTGTATGTTGTTATGTCAAGAAGATTAAGAAAAAAAAAAGCACCACTTGGTCTCATTGATTAGCAAGTCCACGAGTATGGCGATTGGCGATGTTGCCCAACTAAAGTTAGATGATATGTCGGCAGGCCACAGGAATACGGGAATTTCTCAAAATAAGCGAAAAAATCTGTAATATTGAAAAACATGTTCTTTATAGATCGGACGGAATGCAAGGCATGAAAAATTGCTTGCAGCTGCTTAGGTAAGGAAGCCGATATGAATGTTCGGTACGACGAGAAAAGAAGGAAGTAAAAAAATCGGTATCGGTACCTTTTAGAGGATTAGGAAGTTAGAAAGTCGCGCTAGATGCGGAATATTAAAAAAAGAACCGTTTTTCTTGGTAAGAGCAACTGGGTATGCCATGAGAAGGGGTGAAAACGAAGAATATTAATGTTGAATCGTTAGTTAGTTCTAGATGGACAAGGAAAAAGAGAAGGAGACCAAAGAAACGATTGATGAGTTATGATTAGTACGGGTTGGTGCTGATGTGAATAAAATGAGAGTTAATGATAACATGAAGTAAGTAGGAAGAATTGAAGAGAAAAACTTTTTGCACGGACTGGTAGTAAAACAAATTGGATGTGCCGAAGAAAGTGCTGTATTGATTTTGATATGGCCCGAGCTGTTTTTACCCAAATCTCGGTTCTGAAATATAAAAAAAAAGAAAGGGATACCGGAACATCAAAAGACTGGCTTAACCCTTCGTAATAGAGTAGTGCTCTCAGAAAATGGGAAACGGTGACGACGTGAGTGACGTAGCGTCGTTATAGCCCGTAGCATAGTTTGATCGACTTTAGCAGAACAAACTTTAACTTTTGAGACTTTAGCAGGTCAAAAAAGCACCTCAAAAGACAGAATAGAATACAAAAGCCTCAAATCAAAGTAGGTCTTTTGACTCTGTTATTATACCTGAGTGTTTGCAAACGTGATTGTACCTACTTAGAATCGTATTTGTTTTGCTAACTCACATATAAGCGTGTTTTGGTAATAAAACTAGCAGGTATCTTTATCAAATAGAGTTGGGTGTTATTGAAACTTGTGTGTTATTGTTTTTATTACTATCTACCCTTTAAACATGTGTTTAAATTTGGATAGTGCCACTTGATTCAGAAAACAAACACCAGGCCGGCTAGCAGTCGAGCACTAAACATCAGGATAATGGCCTTCCGTCTTCTTAGTCACTTGGAAATGATGGATGGTAGTTTCGAAAACACCATTCAAAATCGTGAACTGCATATACCTAAATCAAAAGAATTCTGAAAAATACTACGTTCAAATAAATGGGTACTGAATAGTTATACTAACAGCTCTCAGCCGAAACAATCGACAACACGAAACTTTTTGTCGCCTGAAATGCCTCTAATGTATATAGATCCTGTCTGGTTATTTACAATCCATTCAACAAGGTAAAATGGGCTTCAGAATTAAGAACCCCTTTTTTTATGGCAATAAGTGAAGCGTGTCTCATTCCATGTGTGTAAACTCTGTATTTCTTATCAATGGCCCAACTCACATCAAAAAATACAACTGCGCAAATCGCTATTTGCATAATTACAATTTGACTCTGGCAGGACCATATTTTGTAAAATTTTAGCAGTAAATTTCGTAGCGATCTTTGTAGTTACAATGCTACAAAAGTTGATTGCTAAAAATTAAGCTAATTTGTGGGCATTTTCCTGCAAAAATTGAAGGTCTATATGCCAGTTGACAGAATTTCCTTATCGTCCACTTCACAAATCTCTCTAAACTTTACCCCTTTGGCAGTCAGTCACTGAGGCATCATAATTAAACCAACGTCGTCATTCTGTCTGCGTTCCAATTTGTTTCGGGACGGCGCATCAAGGTATCTTCTTCCATACTTCATTATTATTCGTCATCTCAGTAGTCAACTCCTTTAATAACCATATAATCTTTCAAAGGAACGACGAATGGCAGAAAAATAAAAGATGGATCCATCCGCCGTTTCTTTGGTCTGCCTCTACTCTAATAGCCATCTACATTATTCCTACGCATTATATGGCTATACCATGACAACCGGCTTCCAAACAATTGTCACCCATGCCATTTATAAACCTCAATACAATAAAATATTTAAGCTATCTGTAATCCGTAGGCATAAAGGGTCCAGGGCTGCGGGACTGTTCGAAAAAGAAACCGCGGCCCTGGAACACAAAGGGCAAAGAAGGAACATGGATGGGTTTTAGTCAGTAGAAGTCTGACACTCCCTTCCGCTCCGCCCAGAGCTTTTTTTTTTTTGAATGGGAAATCATCAAATGACCCCCTCATTTGATGATTTCCCATTCAAAAAAAAAAAACGCATAAAGGGTGTAAATAGACCCTTAACATAGCCGAAAAGCACTTGTTCTCCTCGATCGCGATCATTTTCTTGTTCTATACCATACCTTCTAGTTACGGAGATATTGGGGGTCAAAGTTCCAACTTTATCTCAAGTTTTTTTTTTAAATATTGGTTTTTAATGTAAGATTTTTACTTTGCAAACCTCCACGACCTCCGTACTATTCAATCCATCCATCAGCACAATGGTTTGAGTGCTTTCCATCGAGTCCTACCGTAAAACGTGATTTTTCACCCCCAAAAAAAAGTCGATTCCCAGCAATAATTTTTGCGTAAAGTTACTTAGTTTGATGTACAGCAAGCTTGGTTGACGGCTATGTGAAGGGTCTGTTTACACCCTGTATATTTAATTTTTTTAAATGCAGGTGAACGAATTTGTGATAAAATATCCCCCATCCGTTTTATTTGTGCTGAAGTTATAATGAAGTTTTTCTTTGTTTCAGGTCATCTATGTGTTCTGGATGTAGCCTTGCAATCGTCGGTATAGGCGAAGTATAACTTTAATTTGAAACCCCACACGATAGTATCGTATTGAATAGCAACCTCAAGTGATCAGGTGTCAGGCAGGCAGGTTGTGACTTGTGAGGGTTCTTTATGTACATGTACATTGTGATGTCAGTGTGGTAGTGGCGGTGTGGTGGGTGGTGGTGAGGTGACGGGGCGAGGTGGCGAGGTGGCGCGACTCGCAAGTGATGCCCATCGCGGTGATGCAGAGGCATGGTAGACGCGGCAGCGGAGCGCCGGGCCGCCGCCGCCGCCGCGCGCTGCGATGCTACCTCCAGCCTCACCAAGTGAGTATTCAAAATACTCTTCTTTATACTTACTTTTATTGCATTTTATCAAGAATTTTACTACAAATTGCCTCATTCTTGAAATTATTACAAATAGTGTATATAGCTTGTTAAACATTAGTATAGAACATACTCCCTCCTAAAATAAGTATTTGAATTTACATAAAGTTCTGTAAATAGTTAAATCAAGTAGATACTGAAAGTAGTCTAGTTTTATTTTAAACAGCGAAAATTTTCAAAAATTGTTGTTCCTCATGATCACACGGCTATCACCAAATCCTCACAAAATGCTGTCTATTCGTTTCGCCATTAGTTACCGATGAAGACAAAAATTTATCATTTTTGGATCATTTAAAACAACCAAAGGTAAAATTGTTTTGAAGAACACATTCACAAGGCCCTCAAAATACGTATCAGTGAAAATAGAAATGATGTTTTAATTATATCAGATCTTCATTTAGACACAAACATTACCATATAAATTAACGAGTTACGTCGGACGACCAACACAAACAACATATTCTTGGCAGTAAAATAAGAGTTTAATTGATTGATTGCTATTCAGTTCGGATGTCAAGCCATCATTATTGACCATTGGCATCTCGCCGCTGACCCCGATGCTCTGCGATCATTTTATTGAGCTCATATTATTGGCAATGGCTGTCAATAACTAGATCTTTACAGTATTTTTATATTCTCTTACAGTACGTTAGTAATTATGTTTGCGCATAACCGAGCTAGAGACTATTTTTGCACGTGATGCAGTCTGCATTTCTCTAGTGTTTTTATCGTAAAATATTGATTTCATATTGTTGTCTAAGTCTCTGCTTGCATTTTCACTGCAATCATAAAAAATACATTATTTGGCGGTGACATTGCTCCTATTCGTTTATTTTTCGTGTTGGCACCGTTGATTCCTGCTTGCGTCGTAACTGCAGTGCAACAAATTGTTTGATTGGGTGTAAGCCGAGCTGGGCACGCAATACGAGTTGGTTGGTTAATGAGAGCACCGATACGTCTCGTCAAGTCGTCACGGCAGCGCGTTATCAGGGCCGTGGGCGACTATGTGTGCCATATTGACTACGCAGCGGTTTGCAAATGTGTGCAGCCATAGTAGCGCTTCCAGGAAACGCGAGTAGGTTTCTCGGAACCGATTCGCTGTCGCGCGCGTTTTCAGCAATGAATGGCTTAGCAAAACGTCTTCATATACACATTTCACTTTAAAAAAATAATTATTAACACAGCGATTATAGCGCTATCTTATCGTTCCGCATGGCCTCATTCTTAACTCGTTGATGTACAGACCATTTCTGTTGTGGGTACCTATACTTCCCTTCCTATTTCTGTAATTTCAGTTTACCATTCATGAAACAGTCTACTTGCTAGGTAATAAGGCATAGGATCTCAAAAAATATTCTTTACAAAGTTACCATGACGTGACAAGAGAGTGACAACCATTTGGACACCGCATAGTATAACACTAAACCTACTGAACTGAACGCTGAATTGCTAGAAATAATCAGAGCTACGGTGCCACAGACAAACACACATAGCGGTCAAACATTTAACCCCCCACTTTTTGCGTCGGTGGTTTAATACAAAAAACATTGAGTACGTCTGCATATAAGATTGTAGGATATCAGTAGGTAGGTAAGTGTATTAAGTGCCTCTATCAATAAAACTATTAAGTATTGTGATATTTTGTTTCATTCTTATGTTTGCTAGTCGATGTTTCTATGTAACCTAACGACACAAAAATATTCGATAATCGGCAGTGTAAATTGACAAGCTAAAAATTCTTAAGTGTAATCATAAGAACTGTTATGATCTTCTTCTTCATCGTGTTGATGATTCCCTTTATTAGACTCAAATAAGCTTCGACCAGAACTCTGCTACTTCGACAGCGTTGGTGCTGGGTTCGGACAGGTCCCTCAAAGTACTGGTGGAATTACACATAGACCGAGACAGGAAGTGCACCATAGTTTGATTTTGTAGAAGAAAAGTATGGAGCATACAAGCAAACACGCATGGTGGTCCCACCGCAGAAATAAGAATGTCGTATTGAACCGGAAGGAGCAACTGTTAAAGTTCTTAATGAGTTCTAGTGAAAATGTAAATCGGGTTAACATTACACATAATTATAACAAAGAAACAGTGACACATTTTAGATACTACGCCCAGTAATGGTGAAGAATCATCGCAAGAGTGACGAGCGAGTGAGTGAGTGAGTGTGAGTGAATGAGTGCCTGAAATTTTCCTTATAAATGTTTTTTTGCAGCAACAATAATTACCTGTTATGTTATTCACTATGCTGTTCGTAGTTTGGCAGTCTGTATTAGAACATTTGAATAAGTTGACACTAAAATCTCTAGTTCCATTATTTTCCTTTCAGACTTCATGTTAGCGATTCTTAAAATCATCTAGGCGAAAAATTTCAAGAGTTTAGAATCAGAAAACTTTATTACTTACTTTTAGTGAACCAGTCAATAGTCGAAAAGCTTTTCTACTTCTCACAATGGCTATTAAGAGGGGACTACGATTCTCCATAAAAATTTTGACGAAATCGACGTTTCGTATTCCCCTTTTTTCTTCCTGAAAAATGCCTCTAGAGCAATATTATTATTATTTTTTTCATAAAATCAATGTAGAAAAGTCCTTGTCATTCACATCACGTCAAAATTTTTGTGATATACATATAATCGATCTGAGCTGCACCTGGCCTTTGATCGATTGTCGGCAATAGTTTCTTCAAATACCAACCTGTTTTTTAAATTCCTCGCAGACCATGTTCCCTCTTAAAATTTTGAATACCATAATAAAAACCGGCCAAGTGCGAGTTGGACTCGAGGGTTCCGTATAAAATTGTAGGTATTTTTTTTTATTAAACAACATATTTACGGTTTTCATTTTATGATTCTAGGTCAATGTCAATGGTATTGATTTCCTTGTGAATATGCGACATAGACAGACGGTCATAATTATCTTTAGATCGCGTTGACTTACAAGTTTGATTTTTTTACTGCTCCAAGGGGTAGCAGTCCTGAGTATTTGATATTAATTTCAGCTTGATACCTCCACGCGTTCCTTAGAAAAACGGTCTTGACAGACGGACAACAAAGTGATCCTATAAGGGTTCCGTTTTTGCCGACTAAAGTCCGGGACCCTAAAAAAGATTAAGAAGCAAACGGGCAAAGCATTTAACCGAACTCACTTGGCCTCCCTCCCTGGAGCCACCAATGCCAACAAACTTGAGCTCACTGGGGCACTGAATCTTGGAACTGATAAAGACGTCGTCTACAAAAACAGCAAGAGAATTTGTAACACCGGCTCCTGCTAGACTGAAAGGCGCAGATATATGTATAGTTAGAGCGATATAAACCAGCTATCAAGAATCCTATAGATAAGAACGTTAAAAAACATCATCTGCCTGTTAAAAATAAGCCGTCTGAAGACTTCAATATTCTCGGAGCAAAATAATAAATGATCGCATAGGTACCTGGATGACTTCGTTCTTCGATACCAGAGACCAGAGGAGAATGTTGCGTTACCATACCCTCGAAATTGATTTGTCATCCAGCTGCCTTCGGGTCATTGGTTACTATTACTAAGCTGCTCAGTCAAAATCCATTAAAAATGTTTTTGTTCCATGCATGACCCAGACTCTACTCGTCTTTGTAAGAAGATACATTGTAGAATTAAATAAGTAAATACATCATTAAAAAGTTGCTGGTGCCTGGTATCTGTCTGGTACCTTCTAATCCTAAAAACAATCATACTTAGTCAATCACTTAACTCGTATGTGTGTTGTGCAATGCACTGCTGGATATAGGGACCTCCCAAGCTGCTCTAAAACATCCAGTCTTCCGAATCCAGTATTTCTCAGCCACCTTTTTAAGGTTGTCGGTCCATCTAGCTGGGAGAGGTCCATACTCCATAGTTACGCCCATACATTCATTCATTCATAATTAATCATACTCATAATAATTATTCTTGTCATCATATCATCTTGCCGTCATAGTGTCACCCGCTTACTGACGGTGTGGGGTAAAAAGTCATGCTACCTTTTTAAATAAATGTTTACATCAAGTAAACGTGGGTCGAGGCTTCGAGGGTGTAATAAATATTACTAAGCATCACCATATCGGCCCGAAAACGTCCACAATGGACATATTAAGTCAACCATGAAAGTATCGAACGATCGAAAAAGAAAAATAAGCATTGGTAGGCACTTAGGCAGACGAGCTCAGAGGACATTAATATTTTTACGAGTTATCCATTATAAAAATAATATAGCCTTATTTTGAAAGTTTTATACCAGAAAATTTGGAAATACGACATCGTATGGGGTAGACAGTAAACAGCTCTTTGAAGTCACAATGCGAAGTTTTTAACAAAGTAAACGATATAGGTACTTTTTGCTTTTATATCGAAAAGTATCGCTCAAAAAATAATGAAAGTATAAGTTAATTTATATATAAAGGTGTAGTCGTGTAGTTTAGTTAAAGAAAATGAGCAGGATTGCATTAGGCAAGATCATTATTGTTATCTGCATCACCGTATACACCTGCGCCTGTTCCAGCGGTCAACAGGCGACCCTCTGAACTTGTAAATGGATTGTCTTTGTTGGGTTGGCATGGCTGGTCGATGCCGGTGCTGAATGCCGACCGCTTCGCTCGCTAATTCGGTCGGTGACGAGGCGAGGGGCCGCGGTCGGTAGCGGGGCGGGGACTATTTTCGTCTGGCGGCCACGTTTGGAAAAGGCGCGGTGACGTCACGATCCTCCATAGCGATGATGCCATCAGGCGCCCGCGACACGCACTGGTCGACTTGCCAAAATATAGCAGCATGCTCCCCGCAATGTGCTGCGATCAACTTTATTTTGGTCATTGTCCGACAACGGATGTTGTGTTAGTGCCTCGGGCAATGCATCTGCGTTCTTTGATTGATGTTTGTTTACTCAAAAAATTAGAAAATAAAAATGCGTAGGAAGTAATGGGTGTTGTCAATGACAACTCAGCTTATATTGTGATCATACTTTTTTTTAAAATAAATAAATTGGATTAACACACAAGTTGTACTCATCATTTTTTGTGTATTATTTTCGGCACACTTCCGGAAATAAACAATCAGTAAATTCTTAACACTCATGTCAACAGAGTATCTACGTTTTAAAAATGACTAGTTTCAAGATAAATAAGCTCTAGACGTGTCCAGCTCGGCTTTCCGATTTAAAACTATTTGATTCTTGGGTCGTACCTGTACATCAGACGAAATCAAGGTCCTGCCTACATAATAATAACTACTTTCTTCATTATAATAAATATAAGTTATAAACGTATGGACTGAAAATTTGGCACAGTGAAGAAGAATTATGACGTGAATGTGTAGTTCCGAAATGTTATTCTAAAAAAAAGTCTTAAAAATGTATTTTTTGAAGGAAGCTAGGCGCATGCCAATTTTCATTTTGATCAGACGTGGAAGCACGTTACAGTGATATTTCATTTACAGTCATGTAAAACTTGTCAAACAGTTCACTAAAACTAATATATTTTCATTTTTATGCGGTGTTGATATTCTTTTGTTGCGTTTATAAAACTAACTGTAAAATTGAACGCGCAGTTCAAGCGACGTTGGTATTGCATAATCAATCTCACATGGCATTGGCTGGCACCATGGCATACCATTTTTCCACTGCATTCTTAGAACACTGTCCTAGAATAATACCCTGAGGAATTCTAGATTTAATGTGTTGGAAGAAAATATGATAACTGTTGCGAAGAGGATGAGTGGACAAAATGTCAATATCGTGTAGCGGACACTTGACCAGGACTATTGACCCTACCCTGAATTTGAAGACGCTGAAAGAGGCTTATGCGCCAATAATTCAGCCATAGTTATAGTTGTTATTTTAATAAATACTTAGATATAATGAGACTTATTAAATAACAAAGTAGATTGGCGTGCAGTTTTCTCACTAAGATGTACAGTTGTCTTAGACTCTTTTCAGGATTTTTTTCACCAAAAAGCTATCTTTTGGTTTCTCGAAATATAAGTGTGTGCCTTTATTTTAGTCAATCCAGTAGTAAAAGTTTAGAGACAGACAATTTGAACGCGCTGTCTTCACTAGATCGCTGAATTTTTTATTATACTTTGACATTGGAGTTACTACTCGCTTACAAAGTCATTATTTCAATAGTGATGTCCTTCTGATCTGATGTGGCAATAGTTTGCGTTGAGGTGTTGTAAGAAAAAAGTACATGAGAAAATATTTTAACTATTTTGTCATTTTGAGTTTCTTTTGTCTTTTTTATCTTAATATTGATTGATGATTTGAAGGTTTAAAACGAATATGCGTTTTTTTCAAATTTGCCATTAGAGTATATCTATTTAATTTTACCCATATTGTTTGAGAGTATTGTGGCTTTTTCACGAGCTTTGTGTCTGTTGTGTTTATCATTTTTGTTTGTTTTCCATACATTTTTACCGTTTAAAGGACACACGTACTTACTTACCAACTACTTATTAAATATAGCTAAAGTCAGTACTTAACGAATGTATTGTATAGAATCTCAGATAGAGGTGGACTTATACGCAGGTTGTTATCAGCTCCGCCGGCTGAGGCCACAATACATTGCTCGCATGGTAAGCTTGCTTACTTAGCGTCGCTGGTAGGTAGCTACAATCAGTTGTAGCCGCGATGGGGCCGCGATCGGGCACGGAACTCGTTGTTTGCGATGCTGTTGCGTTAGTGTGTCTCGTCACCAGTGTCGTGGTACCAGCCGTAGGGTCGGAGTGTCGCTATCGTTCGCCGGTCACCAGTGCTGCGCGATCTGCTCCGCCGCGTGGTACATGCGCGGGCACATAACGTTCAAGTTTTTAAAATTTTCGCTAATTGAACAAACATGCCAGTTTATTTGCAGTGACGTTGTGTAAAACTGATTTATGAACATATTATTACAGTAGTGGAAAACTGCCATAGCTATGTTTAGCTTATACGGGTGAATAAAACTAGAAACATACTTTTGTTATGTATGTCAGTAATGGATAGCATACTGTATACTTACTGATACTTGTATTCCGCTCGTTATCGAATTGTGGTGAGGGATATGTAAGGCTTTTATGAGAATTGGGTGGTGCAAGTGCTGCTGGCTCGTCACTATGTGCGTGGGTATAAAAACATAATACATAATTAAGGCACTGACTTGTTTAAACGCTTAGTTTCGACTATTTGGTTCCCCTGGCGTTAATTTGACCAAAGTTTGGCAAGGAACCAAAGACTTGGCTATCATAATGTTTCATATTTTTAACAGTTCTCTGCATTCATTTATTTTGAGGTTCTAAGTATAGCTTTGTTTTTATTTAATATTCTCCATATTTAAATATGTACAATGACATTTATAATGTTACATGATTCATAATTTCATACAAGGAAGTAAACCTGCGGTTACATTCATTTACATAAAATTAGTAAAACTTTAAATTATATTATAGGTACAATATCATATTAGAAAACATGAGGTAGGTAATATGCATGTTCACCCTATACAACACGAACTACAAGCTTTTTTAAGGGACACCTGCTATCGATAACTGATATTCAATATTGCGACAATATCATCGGTGGTATTATACCTATCATATCTCTATTATGTACATACGTATGCCTACTTACATTAGTACACAAGTAGGGTGTGATAAGGTGTATATCTGAAATGTATGAATATTCATTATACATACTATATGCGTGCCTCTATGGGCGTGTTCATATTTTCAAAAATCTTGTACTATTTAAACAATTTAGGACATTTGTTCAGAACACACAAATCTACAAATATTTAGTAATGATTAAGTGATTTGTTTGCGATTGCAAAAAGTTCACAGCTTTCAAAATCAACCTTTCGTCATTGTCAATGTTTTACTAGTTGTTACAATTTTAAACAATTTGGAGGCCATTTAAATCGTTGTAGAATGTGATATTACGAGCGTATGATCTAATTACGTTTTGTCATAGAATTCTCTCGGAGTTGAATGACCAACTCAATTCGCAAAATAAATTGCAGCTGTACAATACCTACTTTATCTGGTAGAGTGAGTTTTTTTATTAGGGAATAAATATTTATTCTTCTATTATACCTAAATAATTTGTCAATAACATTCGTTTCTCTAGACACCTCATTTCAGGAGCCATATAGAAGTTACCTTACTATCAACTACTACTTTTACACTACAACCCGACTGATTTTTGAAAAACGATTATGAACAAATTAAAGATGCTAAAAATATGCAGCTTCTTTGATTTGCTACATAACTTTTCTTTATAGGATTTTGTGTCTTACCTATACATCGTGTAAACGAACCCTTCACGAAGCCATCAACCAAGCATTCTGTACATCAAACTAAGTAAAGACGCAAAAAAAAAAAATATATTGCATATATATTTTCTTTCTTACTTTCAAAAATTGTTTTTGGGGTGAAAAATCTCGTTTTACTGTAGAACTCGATGTAACGCACTCAAAACATTATGCTGATGTATCCACTGAATAGTACGGGAGTCGTGGAGGTATTTAAATTAAAGTCATAACATTAAAAACTTGTGAAAAAGTTGGAACTTTGACCCCCAAAATCTCCGTAACTAGAAGGTTCCCAGGGATGGTCTTTTAAATCCATTATTTTCTTATTGTCAGCTACACATATAACTGCTTATCTAGTAAATCAGGATGGCACAGAGCATTTTCTACCTTAATGCTAAAGGGTTAAAAGTGGGCAACCTCCAACACATTTTTTAAATAAAATTTATCAAATTCCTTTCGGGCCTGATATTTACCTATATGTGTACTATCATGTATCATGTACATTATAAAATATCCAATATCCATATATCATTCAAATCTCTATTGGTTTTGCCCAGTCTCCTTTAAAATCTTTCGAAGGATAGAATAAAAGGAGTAGACAAAATTCGGACAAATTATTTTGCGAAGTTTTTTCAACAAAGACACTGTAAAACTGATAGCAATACATTTTTATAAAGCATTATGTACCTACCTGAAAATGAAACGATACTATGCTTCGCTAAGTAATTTTATCTAATAGATAAACGATATTGTCGTTAATAGGTTTTCCTATTATATGTATGACCTAATCTGTTTGCTATAGCCTCATTTGTTAACTTAATAATCAGAATAGGTCAATTTTACACTCAGTTTTGGAATTGAGAACTTCAAGTTTGATAATTATTTGTCAAACTCTACTTTTGAAATACTGATACTACGGGAGAAGGCATTTATCTGAACAAGTCTTCTCATACTGGCTGAAAATCATCTATATAAATAAATAAAATTGAAGTATCTGTTTGTAATATCAAAATAACAGCTTTTTACTGAATGCGTATCATCTTATACATCTATAGAAATAAATAAAAATTGAAGTGTCTGTTTGTCATATGAAAATAATAGCTTTTTACTGAATGGGCATGAAAATATATACGGCACTTATAACAAAAAAACTTTTTTTTATTAAATTTTTGTTTGTCTATTTGTTCCGGCTTATCTCCGAAACAGCTTTACACATTTTGACGGGACTTTTACTGGCGGATAGATGCTAAAAGGTCTAACTTAGGCTACTTTTATTTTAGAAAAATAATTATGGTTCCGTGCAAAAATATAAAAGCCTTGACAAAATCCGATTCAAACGGCTAATCTCCGAAATGCCTGGGCTGATTTTGATGGGACTTATACTGGCAGATAGCTGATGTTATAAGGTCTAACTTAGGCTATTTTTATTTTAGAATAAGAATTAGGTAAAAAAATACTCTTGAAATTGGTAACAAAATCCGATTCAAAAAGGTCAGTATTTTTTTTTTGTATTAGTTTCACGCGAACGAAGGTAACAAGCAGGCAACAGTTAGTATCAAATAAAAGTGTAACATGGCACAGCAAAAATCTGAGTATCAGCTGCTCCAAAAGTGGAGGATACCAAAGTTGATATAACTTTGGATTGTTTGCTTGATTTGATTATATTCAACGGGTATTATTGTTTGACCTTTTCAGCCGGTATGAAAATACTTGTTCAGTTTAACGCTTTCTCCCGTAGCATTAAGTTATTCTTCCTGTGTTGTCTTTCTTCTTCTCCTATTAAGATTTATCAAATTTCTTGGGGCCAGTAGGTAGGTGACCACATTAATCGCGTCGTCTGTGGCGAAGCCCGCGAAATTCAAAATATGCTAAAGCAAACTATGACAAGAACTCAACCTTAAATTCCTTTCGATTAACCGGGTATTAAACTCAAAGCATTTATTTCAAATAGACCAGTGACAGGCACTTTTACATAGTTAAAAAATAAGCTACCTAACGGTCCAGCCAAGGGCATAATAACGGTGAATGGACTGTAGTTGCGCTTTCCAAAATCGTAGATCTCATGGAGAAGAATGGGCAAGAAACTCCATGGCCACTCTCTCTCACACTCTCAACCTAAGGAACTAACACTGAAGAGAGTGCGTGTACGTACTTCAGGAAAACAATAACAAGCTTTGATTTTTTAAATATTATAACTATCAATTAGTTAGGTACAAATTAAATGTTTTTTCTTTTCCTCGGCTCGATTTTTGATTTGCAACGGCTGTCTAATTCCGTGCTGCTCGTTTTGATGACGAACGTCGACACCGACAACGATGACTTCATTGGTCATGTGCCCGTTTTTTGTTCAAGTTGCTCATGTACGGGTTTGTAATATTAAAATGAACCTCGGCTCAATCTTCTTTAGAAACTAACGTGAGCAAGGAAGTCATCGGCTCAAGCTTGCTTTTTTGGAACATTTGTCATTGTCAAAGTTCTTGTAGTTTATGTTAAAAATATTCGAAGAATAGTCAAAGGTTTAATACAACGCATTATTCCACATCGAATACTATGTAGGTTAGGTATCTACTTAGCCACGACTATCGATTTTAATCATTCTCTTCATTATAAACAAATTAGGTACATTCGCCCAAATATTTAGTCACCTTGAAATTATTTCAGCTCCGATAGTACCTACATGATGAATTCGGAACACAAAGAAGGTTATTTAAATTTTTAAGATAAGATAAATATTAATTTATGCATGATTCGTATGATACCTCGATCCTATAATGCTACGAATTATGATTTCAAATTCCTGTCCCCTTTGTTTACCAACCAACACCAATTTCCTGCTTGGTTCTTGCTCGCTGGCAAATAAATAAATCAATCCTCATCATTATAGAGTATGACTAATAGAAATACCTCATATGGTTGCAAACAGAATCCGGAATACTTAGCATTCTATTTCGAGATATACATCGTATGAGATAGGCGCTCCGTGTGCCATGTGGAGGTCGTATACCTAAATCTGAACGCTTAGCTAATAAGCACATGGATTAGTTAGTCGTCCTTTGACATTTATGGTGCAATATGGACCTAAATCTCTAACTAGATCTAAAAATGGAGATTGTTGAAGGTTTAAACATACCTACGCTACTTGATTGTTGTTGTGGCATTGATCTATGTTGGTAAAAAAACAATAAAATCATCTGGTTCTATCTCAATCCGGACGAAGCGACACTTAATTTCCCTCTCTTGTATTGAGAACACTTGAGGCTTTCGCTACGCCTGATGCTCCAACTTGCAAAGTTAGGTAGAGTGAACTTTAAACAGGTGTCGTTTTTTTACCTGTCTAGTTCTAACTGGTAATAAGCTTCAGTTTCCTTCGGCAGCGGCAAGCAATAGGAACACATTTTAGGAGCTTTATCCATCATTTTCAATATTGTTAAAACAATCCCCCCAAAATGATCGCCATATAAATTGCGACATTCTATTATATATACAGAAATCTCTTGAGCATGTTCAAAGAGCTTGTGTGCTTTTATATATCGTAGCCTGGATTGACGTAATTGCGAGGATATTCTGAAGTCGTTCTTTAGATGAGAACACAATCCATGTGCCACAATAGCCTGACCTCGGACCTCTATTGTTGGAGATCAATGGACAATACTTAGCCTCTTCGCAACGACTCGGCACAATCGTTCTCAAATTACTGGCCACATCCGCGTGCACACCACGAGATGCCGTTAAACCTGTTTAAGCTATTATACCAATTGTTAACACCTAACGGTTTGGAAATAGCTATATTTTTCTCCGCGTCTAATATCTGAAGTGCGTTGTTTGACTGAAGCGAACATGCTCGTCTTGTCGTTTAATAACATAAAGCTATCTTCAAGAGTTTAAGTATAAAGTATCTTTTTGTCTGTATCAAATAGCTGTGCGCATCTCGCCGGTCGATTAACATCGCGTCATGAATTCAACGGCTTGTACGCACTACAGAACACACCACCCACGTACGGCGGCGGGCCGAGCTCCGCACCGCATCCGTCCCGCCGTGATTGATAAACCAATTTGACATCATTGCCGTGGGAAATGTGGGGATGCACAGTGCTTTACGTTTCATCAACAGAGCATACAACACGACAATTTAACATAAAACATGATTGTAGAGTTACGCTCAAAGGATCCACTGAGGTTAATAGGAACATAGTAGTAACCGTATCACCTCTAATAGTAAACTATTAGCTCACTAGAATACTGAATAGAAAATACATGCATACAATGCAGTTATTGTGTTCAAATAATAGTAGTAAGTGATTGGTTTTAGACATGTTTGCTTTGTAGCATTGGTGCAGATATAAACAATTTTCTTTCAATATGCATGCATATAATTCCTTGTTACACCTGTTTCGAATTTGGCATCATCTTTCTTGTTGCGTTCTTGATGTTATTCGTGAACATATCATACATGGGTATAGCAAAATCAGAAATTTTGGTCAGTAAGCTAAATTCCAAATCCCAATCCAATATCTTCCCGTGGGTGTCGTAAGAGGCGACTAAGGGACTTACCCGAGAATGGGCAGCAGCGTTCTCTGATTCTACAACAACCATACTGCGATCGCCAACCCGCCTGCCAAGCGTGGCGATTATGGCAAAACCCCCCTTCTTGGGGGAGGCCTATGTCCAGCAGTGGACTTTTCGGCTGAAATGATGATGATGATGATGAAGCTAAATTCGGCGATCTTTATGCATTGTTCACAACTGCACATGTATCGTTATCGTATGATGATCGTCATTTCAATTGGCTTTTTGCTGTCTGGTTCCTAGTTAGAATTCATTGAATTGTTCCGTTGTAGTTGTTTGTCAGAAAATAAAGCTTATGATTGTTTTCATTATTTTTCCTAGTTAGTCTTCTGATACAGCAGCCGATGATGCTTATTAACTGGTTAATAAAGGTTACAATATGATTACTGAATGCTAATTGTTATGAAATTAACAGTTATCGTGGGCGATAATAGCCTTGATCTCTGCTGGACTATAATTGATTTTATGGTTAATTTCTTGAAAAAAAAATGGTTTATCCGTGGCTCGTCATTTATCATACTTTTTGTTGGCTAGTGGTTGTAAAAGCTCAGCAAAATTATTTAAAAATAGGAATGGAGTTCGATTTCATTAGCCCTCTGGCCTATGTGATCCATGACAATAATAATTATTATTTTTTCTTTCTTTCTTATTATTAGAAAAGTAGTAGTTATTATTAAAATAAACTATGATAATGTTATGATCAGACACGAGCATGGAAATACTGCAATATGATTATGTAAAAGAAAATACATTTAATGCGTTTGCGGCTATCGATTTTCAATAAGTGTAAAGCAGTTGTGGAGGGGAGGTGCGGGCGCGCAGGCGGTACCCAGTGGGAGGCAGTCGACGGTGATGTAAGATCGGCTGGCTCCGGCGGTGATGTCAGCGCACCCACGACTGCTCCCCCCTCCGCCCTCCGTCAGGCCTGCGGTTCCACCGTAAAGCCTTCCGCAAGATCGCGATCCTTTCATATAATTAAAAAAACTAACCATATTATAGTAGAAGTTTTAAAATACATAAGCACTTGTATAGCAGGAGAAAATGCCAAAAATTAATGAATTTTGCAAGCTCACTCAGAAAAAGTCTTCACAATGACGTTCACGACGTTCTTGTACTAAATCGATGCCGCAATGCAGTCGAGCATGCATCTCGCCAAGTAGACCGCATCGCCACTAATTTTGCTAGCGGACTAATTTGCTTCACCATTCGCTAGCAGTGACTTGTGGAGTTGTGGGTGGTTAGGCACATAAATAATATCATATTTAGTCATCAAATTATACTAAATTGCAATACCTTTTAGCTTTTATAGATTAAGGTCAAGTTATACAAGATAATGAACTAAGATGACGTAGTCCTTCGGTGACTTGCAAAACTGAATCCCACCTCACATTATTTTAATTTTAAATGAGAGCAGGATCTCAATGTGCGTGTGAGAATGTTAACCTGATCAGTTTATTTATACGAGTGGCGTGATCTATTGCTCACACGGACGCGGCTTCTTTATTAGTAGAATGTTCCCAATATTATTTTAATTGTTTAGGAGATTATTTCTAAATGAGAAACACATTCAAGTTTTAGAGCAAAAATATAAAGAAGGAGTTTTTAATATTATTCACCAAAGTCGCTTGCACCACCAATTTTTAGGAATTTGTTAGGTACTTGCTTATCGCCCGAAATTAATAATAATCCTAATCAAATTTATGACATGTGTTCAGGGTGACAGATTGCACGCAATTGGAAGATAGTTCAGACGATTTGTAGCTATTATTGACGTCAATATTGAGATTGAGGTACATTATGAATTTCGGGCGCAGTTTATCTTTCCATTACTTTTTGGATAGCTAGTATATCCAAGAGATACTGTCAAAAATAATATCTGAATTTAAGTCAATTTATGCGTGTATATTTCGTCGCCTGCCTTGAATACGTGATGACTGACCCTGCAAATGGCGAAATATCAACTTAATTACAATAACTGAAAATAATATAATTAACTAAGTAGTTTTGTTGTGAACTATTGCTCTTGCAAAGATATACTGGCTATCCGAAAAAACACTATGGTTAGATATAGCTTCACCATAGTAATTTGACGCCTCTTTGTGTAGAAGGTTGAATACAATAAAATGGGCGGCGCTGACTCCTGGCAGAATTGAAACAAAGATATAAAGTGTTGACAAAATTGCCTATTATGGATTTAAAAAGGTGATCCTAACAGTGATGAAGTGGTTAAATTCCAACATGGACATACATTTAGTGCAGTGAAAGTAGTGTGGTCGGGGAGATGAAGATGGAGGGCGGTGTACTAAGTGTTTCTAGTAACAACAGCAGATTTCGATCCCATCTTAAAAATGCAGCCAGTGCATTATGTGCCAGGACATTACCAAAACAGAGGCGTGGCGAGCCAGCCGCGATCAGCAGCGCTCGCCACCACACCTACCCGCGAGCAACGCCGCCTAAACGGGCTGCTATCTCGTGTCGGATGGAGCCGCTTGCATGCGCACCACCTCTGCATGCTACTACGTTCGAACCGCCCCAACCCATTAAGTGTGAAGTCATCGAGGACCAGACAACGAATAAATCGAACGGCTTAATCAAATGGAAGGGAACATTAGCCAGGTAAGACAAAAACATGGTTAATTACTAGGTTAATAAGTCAAACATCTGGTTCAATAAAACAATGTGCAACTTGCTAGTGATGCTACAACATTGACTTCGTTTATGATCTGTTAAATCAAGCACATAAATATTGTCATGAATGTGCGCAGCTATTGTACAATCAAATCTTTGAATCAACTTTTGGCAATCCGGAGTTGTAACTTGTAACATATGTTCAGTGGAACAACAGGCGCGCGTCTTGTGCTTAGGTCAACAACATCAGCAGTGCATGACATCATGGTGAGTTGTTTACCCAGGTCACGGGGTGGAGGTGATGTCGTTAATTACGATGCTACACCAATTGTTGATTTAGACACGGATTATATTTATTTTTATGACTACACACAGATGTTTTTGTGGAGTGATGGATGTCCTCATCCGTTCGCAATGACATTTGAATTCATGCTTGTCCACATTGACCATATCCTTGTGTAGTGACAATTATTTCGACATTATTCTGTTGCAAAGAATAATGTGTTCATTATTCAGCTTCTGCCTATTAAGTTGAATCACACTTCCTAGTATTTTTATGTGATTTCTGTGATTCTCTAAATATTCAGATTATTGTTCAAAGTTAATCTATAAAAAATCTCATTAGCATTTCTAGTTTGATAGTTTTTGTTGCAGTTGTACGTATTCGTATTCTTAATGGAAATATAAACATTATAGAAATTAGACATGATATCATCGCCATTTGTCATGTTATCCTTTATATATCACGTTATTATTTTTATTAATGTTATGGCCGCGCCGAGTTATAAATAAATAGGGGTTTTCAATGGGGCTAGGATTTTATTGAAATCTAATCCAAAACAGAACTTGTATTCTGTTGTTGGGTCTTCTAAACTTCAGGGATAAGGCGAATTAATTTATTATCGTATTGATTATTTCGTAGGTAACTCCGTGGTGATCTTGGGTATGTTTGTGTGTAACCGCGAATACTATGAAGTTTGTAAAGTGACCAATATCTGTCACGTTTTGTACAGGTGCTCAATTTCACAGCACATAGGTGGATTCATAAGATGAGTGATACGTGGGAACTCAGGTCAACAACTTAGAATGACGTCACATCCAAAAGCTTTCTTAGTCATGGTCATTATGCTTCCAGAATTTTTGTCGCCTACTGTAGACACTTAACACAGTAGACACTATGTGAGTGTGACGTCACGTACTGACTACTTACAGTTAATAAATACTCAAATATTTTAATAATGTTTATTTATGACTGGCAGTTAATCGACTTACATATGATTGAAATTTTTATCATTGGAATTGCAAAGCTATTTACTCAGTCATTGTTATTGTAGACTTATACATACATAGGTGTAGTAAGTGTACGAGTACATAGTACGTGTGAAGTACCTCAAACCTATTATAAGAAACAGGTTTCTACAATCCTATATTTTGATATTTTACTATCTTGATTTGTCATTTTTAAAATTAATATTAGTCAGTAAAACAATTTGAGATTTTTTTAAAAGGTAATAATTTACTAAACTTGCCTTATATGGGTTCTCTTGAAAGGCAATTTTACTGCGCAGCAAAAAATTAAGTAGTACCTATTTAAAGCTATTCATTATAATAAAATCTAATTTGGCATACATGATCTCACACTTCATAGCTGAACAAAACAACAAGCAGTCGTTAACTCCGTTATCCGTCCGGAAATGGGGCATGACCATTTTTTATTTTATTTTGTAGGAACAACTGCTATGTAAAATAAACTGCTATGGTAAATAACTTGAGTCGTTTTCATCGACCTTGTTCTGTTAAACCATCTCTTAATCGCCATTTGATGTCGACTGCCAAATCGAATATACATAATCGAACACGAATGGAGTAAATGCACTCGTGTATTTATAAGCGTGCCGGTGTGAGTGAGACCGAACAGCTCGTCTCGCTCGCACACCATGATGTCATGGTATATTTTTGTAAGCACTCAACTCGGTCGCACGCGCTTTTCGTTTGTAGTTTTACTATCGGTATTGTTGAATGTCATTATACCATTCCGTTTTGAGCCGTAGAAAAAAGTAAATAAGTACAAAACTCGAGGTAATATAAAGCCGTGGCTTCATACACATATTTAGCCTAATGTTAGACCTATCGCCACACAAACAGAAAAGTTACGAAAGTTTAGTTTGAATTCTAGATTCTTTTTTCACGATTAGTTCTGTTTTTGACGGATGCCAATAGAAGTAAAATGAACAAGTACTGCAAAATATTATAGGAATATTGTATCGAGCACTTTAGCTGGTGTGCTGTTGGGTTTACCGTAGTAGTGTAACTGTAGCCCGTTAACCGTCCGCGCACGAAATCCTGGTGCAGTCGAAATTTTATCCGATGTAAGCGCGGTCAATGACCTCATCCACTTAGGTCAAAGTACAATGTCTTAGGAGCCCTGTTTTCAACATCTGTATCTCTGTTCTTCGCGTTAGGATTTAGTTCCGTAATTCTGGAAAGGTTTTGACACTTCGTGAGACCCTATGGGTACTCCACGTTTATCTCATAATGAGTGTTTTTTTAAGAACAAAACACTTGGTTTCAATGATTTCTTTTTTTTAGCAAAAAAGTCTGCCATCATTTTTCCTTGTCAGATTCCATTTTGTTAATGATTATGCATCGAACTAATACACCGCACATGGCGTCTACGCCATGTCTGCAGAACGTCTACGCTGTGCCTACACAGCGTCTAGACAGCGTCTACGCAACGTCTACTCAGCGTCTAAGCGGCTACATTTTACAAATGCTCAGTGCGAAGACACTAAACAAGACGATAACTGATTATTTAAAAACCCTAGATTAATTTCTATCAAGAAAACTTCTGAGAGTTGCCGTCTATCGATTATTGAATTGAACTTTTAACAATAACTTCAGAATTCAGAACGTCAACTTACTATTCGATGACTCGATGAGATAGTATTATGTTAAAATCTATACTAATATTATAAAGCTGAAGAGTTTGTTTGTTTGGTTAAAAGCACTAATCTCAGGAACTACTGGTTCGATTTGAAAAATTATTTTAGTCCAATTATCGAGGAAGGCTATAGGCTATATAACATCACGCTACGACCAATAGAAGCCAGAAGCGGCGGGTGAAGCCGCGTGGCACAGCTAGTAGGTTATAATATCATTAGTTACCTCCATATTAATAATAATAATAAGATTCAGAAAGCGGTACTTTTGGACACGGCTCGTATTGTTAGGAGGTTCCTCTCTCTGGAGCCCTGACCGCCGGTAGCTTGGACCCTGTTCCCGATACCGGTGAGCTACAATTTTTTTATATTTTTAAATGTTTTTTATATATTTTTTTTAAGGAATATTTAAAAATGTAGAATAATTTGTAAAAATTTAAATAAAGGAATAATAATAAAATTTATTTATTTACTCAAAAACAAGGCATAGTAGAACACGTTAAAAATACAGTTTTACAAAAAAGTACTATCTACAAACGTGTGGGTGAGCACTGCTCTCCTAGCTAGGTTATGAAAACCTGTGTTAAGGAGAAGCAGTCCGGTCCCCTAAGGTTTAATGATGTAAAGGTTACATAGTGCTTCTGATGTTACTGTTACAATTATGGAGTATTGAGTTTGACAATTAAGTTAAAGATATTAATCGAAAGCTATCGATGACTTACCTCTAGTTGTCTTCTGAGAACGTTTAATTGAATGATTGAGAGTTACTCACGCACCTTACCGTTTCGTTTGAAAGGGCTGACAATGAAAAATGTCATTATGACTAATGTAATGGTCAACTTAACATTCAATTACTGCCTACCGCTTATTACTCATGTCATGATGAGGTCTAGAAAACTCTTGTTCCATTTCAATCGGGTTATTTCTTTATGACATCAAATCCTCAGAACTAACTGCTACACAGAACTACTAACTACTCCAAGAGTCACTCACTTCCTTTATAAATCCAACTAAATTCTAAACGCCACGTAAGCCACGTTAGCCAAGACCTCATGAAAAGAATCGAATCTAGGTTATCTCATTGCAGGCAAGCAATGCAAATACATAGTAACTCTTTTGAAATTATGGTTATGTACTGTACACATTCCGATTGCACGCAGTAACGTCCTATTTTGTAAGTAAATAAATATTGTGTAATTTCCTAATAATGAATCATTAAAATTATCCTAACGTTACGTACATACTATAAATAGTTGTTGAAGTAATTTATATTTAATTTAGTTTTAGGAAAAGGAAAAACGCCTTAACTATCGACCGGTTATCGGTAGGGTCAATATAGAGAAGCCGATTGGATGCGAAACGAGCTAACGTTACTGCGAAAAGATTATTTACTACATAAATAGACAATTGTCCCATTTGAACTCAGTAGACGTACTTAGGCACTGCCCCGAGGACGTATTTTTCAGTATCCGGCTTCGGTGATACCCAGAAAATAATGAAGTTGTCAGTTGCGAGTGCATTTTTTATTTTATTTAATGTTTTTAATTTAAAAGTGATTTTATCTTGCCCCGATTCATGTAAACATGGATTTTCATTTGAGTATTCGTAAGTTGAAAATATAATTTAGTAGTGTAAGTAACATAATATCATATGTACTGTATTACATCTCTTGAAAATGGACAGCCTATAAGACAAAACCCTGCATTAGTGAAAATGATAGGGACTATTGTCGGATAGCAAGCTCATGCTTATTGCTGATACGTAATAAAACGAATAATGGGCCAAGTGTCACAAACGAAAGCTGTAATAGCAGCGTAACTTTGCATGAGAAAGTATTCATGTTCGATTATTATACGCCTAAACCTATAGTATCTAACTATCTATGGTATTTATTTGCAAGTTATCACCTGTTTGTTTCACGTGGGAACATTCGGTATCGCGGGCGCTATCGCCTTTTGTAGGTAACCCAACGCCCTTAGTTGATGTCCTGTCTGCCGACCGCCAGAGATCTTTGTTTATGGCTGCGCATACACTCGGTATCGAAGAAGTGCGGT
This sequence comes from Noctua fimbriata, assembly GCA_905163415.1. Lineage (NCBI taxonomy): Eukaryota > Metazoa > Arthropoda > Insecta > Lepidoptera > Noctuidae > Noctua > Noctua fimbriata. Next base: position 9,874,473 of record LR990922.1, on the reverse strand, counting down.
GCTGATGCAACGGAACGGAAAGCTGTCTCGCCTTCCCACATCTTTATTATTGCGTAGGTTTAGTTTGTGTAACGTTTAGTAGCGGTCACTTTGATATCTCGGCGTGGGTGTGGAGTACATTAATTTCCCATGAAAACTAGGTATACTGATTATAATGTTTTGTTCATTGATTTTACGTTGTTGATTTAATTTATAAGACATCAATGATGAACTTTTGACATCTTATTCCATTATGGAGCATTATATTGATTTCATCTCTCTAATTAGTAACTAAACTTAAAACAAAGTTTACATTTTATAAGTTTGATTCCAATGTGAGGTTTTAATTTGAATGAGTATGTCATTTAATTTTGATTTATTTGAGACAAAAAGTACCTAGGTGTAGAAAGTACGATATCCTGAATACACACAAATTATTGTCATTATACTGTCGATTTCTTTGATGGGGGTTGTGGTTATTCTACTAACTTAAATCACGTAATGGCACGAGTGCGTAGTAAAGAGTGTACCTTCTATGTATATAGTGTATGGCGTGGCGTCACATGAATGACTTACCCGGCTGATTAGGTATCTTACTATATTTATAGTGTTGCCTTATCTTTGTTCTTCACTTTACACCAATATTTGAAACACGTTACAGACACTGACAAACTATTCCGTGTCAAAACTGTCTCTCTTTTACTCACAATTATTATTATAAGCTCATTTTCATATTGGTTTTGTGATAAAATTGTAGTTATTTATTGAATGCGGCAAAAGTAGATTAGATCATCATATCTCTTTATTTCATTAAATATTCGATACAAAGATTGCATTTTCCGAATGGCGATACTAACTTTATCGAGTCGTAGGTAGGTTATTAATGGCGATGTTAGATAAAATCAGCATTACAGGAGTATCAGATAAAGTAGAGTACATATCAGTTTGTGTCATAATATGTGAATGAATGTCTGTTGTTGTTACAGGGAGGTAGCGAGTGCATGGGAGTGCCGTGTGGGCCCGCCCGACGAGCCGGCCACAGCCGACCGCGTGCAGAGCCTTTTCAACGACATCGAACTATACCCTACTAAGACTCAGGGTAAGGAGCATGTATACTTATTGCCAAATTCCTTGTAAGTCATCGCACCTATGAGGTATATATGGACCTAGACGTTCTACTTATAACACTGATCAGGTGGTTTTCTGTCGGTAGTCGATAAAGATGTCATCGACGTATGACGACACCAAACAATACTTTAACCATTCAACCTATTAGCTTATACTTATTAATAAGACTGACAGCTTTCTTGGTTATCCCGCTACATAGTTATGTATAGGAAAATGAATGGTCTAATTACATCAAGTAAATACCGACACTACAGAGTCATTAAGAACGATTAACAAAACTCGCTAGCCATGAAATTATTGTAGCGGCTATTTTTACTGCGACGGATTTACAAAAGTTGGACTTCCGGTTTTCCCTGGGATATAAAGTTGATGACCGCGCAGCATTTTATTAATTACGGAAATCTATTACATTCTAACTTAGATACTTTCATTGTCTGTAAAGTCAGGTAGCGAAATAATGATTGAGATCAGGGTGAATTGACGGCGCGGTTGGCGCAGTGGCTTAGAGATTGCCTGCTGCGCTGCGTGTAGCGGTTGTGAGTTTGATTCCCGCACGGAAAAACTATTTGTATGGCCTACAGTTGTTCCGGGTCTGACTGTTTGTGTTTGTGAGTTTCAATGTTTGTAAACGTACCCACGGTACAGGAGAAATTCCAAGTGTGGCGCAAAGTAAAAAAAAAAAAAAGAAGTTGTAAGATGACGTTACTTTTTAAGGGTCCATAAACTTAAATTTACTCTGCCTTACTTAAACTGCCTGGTTGGTACAGATGTCGCAAGCGCGACTGCTGAGCAAGAGGACCTGGGTTCGCCTCCCGGGTCCGGCGCAATGTATTGGATTTTTCCATCAGGAATTTCTCAGCAGCAGCCACGGACCACGGAGTCTGGATTTGTGCCCGAAATGTGGGTGTATCTACTATTTTACCTTTGCCTATCCCTTTGTGGATTACAAGCGTGATGTTATGTTTTGTTTATGTAAACCTATTTCAGTAGTGCAAGAGTAACATACTCTTTTCGTTTAAGTTGATTTCTGGCAACCATATCTCGCCTTCAAAGAAACTGATTGAAGGATATACTAAGCTATCTAACCGTAAAAGTGAAGCTCAATAACTCAATTTGTTGTGACAAGACATTTATTCAGAATCGCTTAATTAAATTGTCGGTAATACTTGGCTATCAGGGGATTAATATAATAAAGGAAGTGCCCTGTAAGCACCCGCTATAGTGACGCAATGACATCACCGCCATTTACTATTGTTTTGGCATTTATTTCCAATGAATAAGTAGCTAACAAGATAGAGTTTATCACTGGTTGACGATAAATTGTATCTTGGCGGTGATAACGTTGACGTCAGCAAATGTTTAGTCAGTGATTGACTATTTGTTTAATAGCTTAAGAGGGAACAGGGGCTACGATTCTCCATACAAATTTTGACGAAATTTTGACGTTTCGTATTCCCCTTTTTTCTTCCTGAATAGCAGAGAGCAATCTTTTTTTTTTGTTTATAAAATCAAGGTCTACTGGAGACACGTCCCTGTCATTTCCTTTTTTCAGCAACTAATAAGTAAAGAAAATATGACCCTCCAAAATTGTCAAAGAATGACCTGCCATTTTTACTGCCGTGATTTGAAGACTATCGACAAATTCAAAAAAAAATTAACATAAAAGAAATTGATAGGAACCTAGACATACTTTTTTTTTCTCACTCTTATTGTTCTGGGGTTTTTGTCTAAACAGATATGTCAACCCCATCGTGCCTTTTAACAATTTTACTTTAAACCTTATTATTAAACTTGAACTATAAACAAACAGTTATACAATTATATATAAAACTTGGGGTAGAAGTCACCGATTAAGGACGGTTATTAAATGACTCAACTTTTTGGCATCTTCGGAAGTTGGTTGCGATAAAATTGATTGTATTAATCCTACGTTAAGCCCTTTCTTAAAATTTTAATCGGCTCAGTGTTCGAGGAGAAAAAAGGAGAATACGAAACGTTGATCTCGTCAAATTTTTGTGATATAATCGGTCTGAGCTGCAGCTGTGCCTATCGCACTATACGGGGGCAGGCTTGACGCAGCGCGACGACAATAGTTTCTTCAAATAAGTACCTATTTTTCAAATTCCTCGCAGGGCCTGTCCCCTCTTAATAATATTTTTTCATGCACCTGATATTATGTACCTAAAGTGAAAATTCTGGATCTTCAGTAGAATGCCTGTCAGTTTCCTCAAGTGCCTGCTGAAACAACTAAATATTTTTTATTGCGTAGGAAAACGGAAGCTTACAAACACATCGAAAAAAAATCGATTGTCATATCTAAGAGACGAGATACCTTACCCAAAATGTTCAAATAACCAGCTAACTCAGAAGCTCATAATTTTTATACCAATAAACACCATCTTTATGGATTTAATCGATAGGTACGTGTATCGAGGTCCCCTATTGGCCTACTTTAGCTATCAAGCTGTTGCGGTACACCCTGTATGTTTTACAAGCTATCCGACCTAATAAATCGATTAGTGACAATATTACTTCATAGTTCGTTATCTGATGTTATCCACATTTTTCAATTTCTGTTATCACAAGGGCATTCAAGTTGCCCTTGCGGCACTAACCCATCTTTTCATTTGGACGAGTAAGCTTTTAATCGAATTCCATTATTTCAAGTCCAGCAAATGGCTGAAGAACAGACAGATTTATAGAATTATTAATGGGTTGATCTTTGGCGTATATAAATATAAAGCTCCAATCTGTTTACATAAACATATCTATTTTGACCCATCTATCTAATTAATTCAATGTGATTAATACGAAACTAATAACATTAATTAAAACCTTAGTGAACTCTCAACAGTTGTGTCAGTAACCATGATCCATTATCTTGGTTCCTGTCTTACACACATAGCTATGTTAGAATATGATATCATTGATACGTATACGGAAAATATACCTATTATGTTAAAGTTAATGCCCAGTATCTGCGCATGAATAGAATGTAAAGTTAAATTGTTCATTATTTCTCTTCTTGGATTATGAATGTCAATAACATTGTGTACTAATTATCATCATCATCTGCCTAGCCTTTTCCCAACTATGTTGGGGTCGGCTTCCACTCTAACCGGATGCAGCTGAATACCAGTATTATACATGGAGCGACTGCCTATCTGACCTCCACAACAACAACAACTGGTTGTCAGACTTTTTGGGCCACTGACTACCTAACGACTGTCAAAGATCTAAAAATGAGACCCGGGACCAAAGGCTTAGCATGCTTTCCGAGGCACGGAGGAAACTCGGTATGTAATGGGTGGTCACCCATCCACAGACAAACCTAGGCAAACACGGCATCTTCAAACATTATGGAATGCAAATAAAGATAATGAATATAAAAATTATGAGTAGGAGCAGTCATGTGGAGTGATTAGTAACTTTAGTTAGGTATACATAGAGTAGAGGCTAATGATTGATACGCTTTGATGACGGCTCACCTATTGGATAAGCGACACCGCGGTGACATCATCATCATCAGGCTGATTCAACAGCAAATGTCAATACGCCAGTAAAAATTACACATTTAAGTTCCGCGTGTTGCCAATTGCTACGAGTTAATTGCCCAGTATGATGTATTGCAACAGTTAGACACTGCACAGATAGTGATCGTATGGTACAATCTATGCATTTTATTATTTATCTCCAATCAAAGAATAAAACGTGTTATAAACGGTTTAATAAATTAAACTGACAGAATACAAAGTATTGATTGTTATCTCGTGTTTACTATGAGTAGGTACTTGTTGACTCAAACACATTTCAAATACTGTTTATTTGTACCCGAAATATCGATGACTCGCTTACTCGTTTTTAACTATATGCTTCTACTATAGGTACTCATTTATTGTACTTATCCATCGCAAAAAAATAACAATAGGTTTTCAAGTTCTGCTCAGCACAATATACTGAAATTAGTTTTTACCCGACCACGGCAAAGCCAAGCGGAAGGGTTGTGATTTCAGCAGTCTATATATGTATGTTCCTCCGTAGCGCCTAAACTATTCATCCGATTTTGATGAATAAGGTGTCAATCGATTCGTTATTATGGCCTGGGTAACATAGACTACATTTTAACCGACTTCAACAATAGGAGGAGTCGATTTTACCTTGTAAACCCCGAACTGAATTAGAGCGTGATTTTTCAGTAGTCGGGTGTTTTAGTTGTAGTTAACCACACAAATTCTTGTAATGAATTATGTATAGGTGATTCGAAAGGTTAGGCTATACCACTATAACACCAATCTGAACTTGAATAAGCATATGGAAGCTTTTTAAATAACATTATTATTTCTAGCTCCATTTCCATGAAAAAGCCCGCAAAACAAATATTTAAAGTAAGCTTGAGACGCTATAAAGAGACCTTCAGATGAATTCTTTTTGTTAATAAGTGGATAGTAATAGTCCAATAGTCAAAAAATCAAAAGTCATTTATTCAAAATAGGCTGATACTCAGCACTTTTTGAACGTCAAAGTTTACAAGAGACAGTCTACCAAAACGACCTTCGACAATTCCTAGTTTTAGCTGGAAAGAAGAAGTGGCGGAGCAAACTTCCCAGTACATCATGTTCCACATCCACACACATCTGTCTGTTAGGTTAGAAGAACCAGATTCTATACAATAGTGTGTAAATTAATATTAACAAAGAATCCATTACATTAAATTATTGTCACATGTCAGCTAGCACACGCCAATGATAAAAATAAAATAAAAAAATATATACTCAAGCATAAATAAATCCTCTAGGCATAAAGGGCGTGCCCGCTTACACGTAGTTGTGTTTTAATCGAAACTATAGCGATGGTACGGCGTTTGTGCTACTGCTACGCAGCGCGGCCTACGCTACGTCTTAGCGTAGCAGGGGCCTACGCGTCTGCTACGCGGTGCCTACGGGACCTCGTAGGACCTCTACGCAGCTTCAACGCAGCGTCCGAGTGACCGCTACGAGACGTAGCGACTACGCTAATATCTCCATGTAGCAGCCGCTCAGACGGTTTGCAATACTATGTGCACCTGCATAATATGTACGATTAATACTACGCTAGACAAACGGTGCGAAAGCTCTCTTTATTGCGGATTGCATTTACCACGGTGACAGTGGTCCTTTGAATTCCGATCTAGAAATTTGACAGTGACATTATTTTAATGAATATTGATCAATATATCAGTGCAACGAACAGAGATCTTAAGGCGGCGATGGTATCGCAACAGAACAAATGTATTCTACGATTACTATCTGTCATATAAAACAATTTACGGGCTTGCCACGTTAAGCTTCGCCCCTTTTGTATATTTATCGTCCATAAATCTAACAACTGCAATCAACTCACAGGTCACACGGTTAATGACCACTAACAAACATAGAAGTCCATCTGCAATGTCTTTGTGGAACATTGTTTCAAACGTTAAAACTCAAAGTATCAGAAAATGTTTATTTATTACTGCTTCCAAGCAAAAGGTATAGTGCAACGAATGTTAAGTATTTATTATTAAAAGTAAACAATTCCATGTGATTCCCAATTGTAATCTTTATCCTAATTATTTAAATACGCACTTGATATCGGTTCTTTCCTCGGGTTTTGAAATGATTAGGATCTTTAGGTGGAATCAAATATAATCTGTGAAAGAATTTTAATTTTGCATATCTCTTCCGGAAATTATCGATGCCGTCATTTGCTAATCAATCTATCTTCTAAGGACAAAGAGGTGAACGATAAAAGTCTTTAAACAAGCTTTAAGGACAACTCGAGTTTGATAAAATTTTACAGCTACGCATAAAAGTTTAAAATATTACATGACGATTGAGGTAACGACCTACATTACCTAGCAATGGATTAGTTTAATAATGGTAATGATATAAAAAGCTTAAGGACAATATCTATTGTAATTTTTTTTTTATGAAATATTTACCAGTAGTAATTTCGTCTGAAACTGGGGCATATCATTTACATTTTATTCTAGGTTTTAGCACGAATGCGTGATTCCTAGATTCTATAAGTCACGCAACAATATTACGTACTTTAATAGTTCCATCGAACTCATTGATCTTGCTTAACACTTTTTGCTCTTTGGCAGCTAGACAATAATAACTTAATTTAAGTTAGTTATAACTCCAAGCCACACAGTTGAAACTGCTAAGTAAATAATATCTATTATATCAAATTGTTATTAAATTATTCTGTTCTTGCCAATCCGCACCATGATAGATCCCAACCTGATCTTTGTCTTCGTGTCGACGATCTAAATCATGGTTATTTATAATTCAAATGGTTTATTGGCAATCATAACAATTAATAACGTAATCGTTATTTTACAAGAATTGGAATAAGATACTACGCGTATAATTACGGTAGATATCCGCTATTGTTATAGCGGCAGGTGTGCGCGTGCGCGTCCAGTGATCTCACCGTTATTGCTCACTGATGACCAATTGCCGCCAAATGAGTTCATGACTCCACGTTTGATTCGCCGACTGTTTATTGCATGCTTCACACGGACGTCCGACTCCGTCCTTACAATCTTTATGAGATTAATGCGTCTTTACACACACTCATATTTTTTTTAATGCGTGTCAATATTGAGTTAATGCTCATATAACCTTGAGGCATGTTGACAAGCCTCACATTATTGATGGAGGTATGTACTACGTACATATGTATATCTGACTAAAGTGGACAAGCCTTACCTTAAGTTTGACGTGGATCTCTGGAACAATGTTCTCTACTTTAATAGTATCTTGGATGGTACTCGAAAAATTACATCGAATTGAATCCGATGGGTTACTTTCGTGGGCTTGGGTTGAAAGTTGAATTAGGTTAGGCCACATTTTTATTCTTCGTGGCATTCATGTCTTCCGACAAAACTAATGTACCGGCACTGTTTTTGACACCATTTGTATTCACAAAGATTCTCCCCATATGATCCATCCGACTACGCCCCATATTGTGTTCTTTTCTGATGGGTTACTTTCTTGGGCTTGGGTTAAAAGTTGACTTAGGTTAGGCAAAATTTTTATTCTCAGTGGCATTCATGTCTTCCGACAAAACTAATGTACCCGGCACTCTTTTTGACACCATTTATGTTCACAAAGATGTTTTTTGGCAAGTGCCCCATATGATCTTTCCGGCTACGCCCCATATTGTGTTCTTTTACTTTCAACTTTGTCGCAGATGGCTTTTACTATTTCGCCAGACAACAAGGCATAATGTGTGTAAAAATAAAATGTTTGTTGAGTGTGTGAAATATTCATCACTTGGAATAGAATGTTCCCTCATTTTCAGGCAAGTCAATTTATCTCGTTTTAAAATAAGAAAGGTTTGATTTGGAAATGATTCTCTTCTTTTTCTTCGTGTACTTTGTCGTTCTTGCACTGCTGAGGATCGCGACCACATATGACACGTCTTCAAGCTATGCGGTCTCCTGCAGTGTGATCCGCACGGTACATACAAGCTTCCTCCAACCGCCTTCTTGATCGCGTCTGGCCATCTTGTCGGTCTTCTACCTGTCTCGGTATCATTAGCCTTTCCTGGCAATGTCTAGGTGAACCCATAAAATGGAAAAATTGGAAATGGTTATCTACTGTAACAGCGCTGTAACAATTCTAAAATGCTTAATATGCATAATGCTTTTTGTACCGGGAAATGATGTGCTTTTCACTATCTGTAAAAGCGATCGACTGTCCTGAAATATGACGTAATATAAGCAGGTCTATTTACTTCAAATATTATTGTGAAGAGATGTTTACTGAAATTTTAATTGTATTAATAAAATGGGATAAATTGTTCTTGTTCATTGTATTTATGTAAAATACATGAGTCGTTAGGTGAGTGTAACTAGATAATTGTCTTTGTTATCGTCGTAGTTGAACTCGTTGTAAATAGCAACCGGTTTCATGCCAGTACATAATATTGAAAACTATACAATTTTAAATCCTGATCGTCTCATCACATTGTTGTTGGAATTGTAATAGTGTTATACATAAGGCAGCTCTGCTCGGCAGAAATGCACAAAATAACCAAAGATTCCTTGTTAAACTAGTTAGTCACTTCAATCAGGGAAGGATGTGCTTGATGGGGGAACACGTAGGTACCTACATTCCAAGTATACAATACTAATACAAAACATTTATTAATATCTTAAGTATTTGGACTTTAATCCTCATCGCCCTCGTAGGGTGACGTGACTGTGCAAAGTACTTTATTTATTATTCCAAATGAGTCTCGCGTGGGTTTGTTGTAAATTAGAAACTTTAATTTGTATCTAAATGTTGTCCGACCGGAGGTTCTACATTACGAATCTCATTTAGGGCGAAATAATCACGGACGTTATCTGACTAACTTTTCACGAAACAGTAATTCCTAAAAGTTGAGAGATCAGATCCTAATTTGAGTTTTGATAAAAATCAGAAATATGATCTGAATCATTAAGTTTCTTCGTAAAGTTTATTTTATAACAAGAATTTGGTATGACTACTGCTTTATCATTCTGGGACATTAAATTTGCATAATGAGATACGTAGCATCCGTATCGTCCGTGTACGCGCAAAATTATATACCTATCTATACCTACTTTAGAACCTATTACCGACCGTATCCTCACTGGTAGGTCATTAGGTTCAACGACAATAATAATAATTAAATTATAGGAATAGGAGTTACTTTTCCTCAGTAGCCTATGACGATTTATTTCTTGATGTCATACAACTATTCCCCCACTCCAGGAGTTGTATTGTTTGTTATTTAACCGAATTGTTATTGTTTTAGTATTCGAAATGCTGGTCTGCGCGCGGCAGTGTGCCCGCCGCAAGTCGCTCACTCTCACATTCGGAGAATTCTGCGTGTTCGCAGCTGAACTGCGTCGGTGTTCGAGGCAAGCCAGGCAGTAAGTGTTCCATTTGTTTCTATTTAATACTTGTTCATGTTATTTTGAAGTAAAACGCGAACAAACTAATAATTTGTCCATTTTAGATTTTTACAAAGTAAATTGATTCATTCATTTGCCTTACATAAGTCACATACCACGAAATACAGGTACCTAATTTGCAATTAAACCGCATGCGACTTCCTTACGTTCAACAGCTTAGCGCCCGTCACCTCCACACAAATATCCATATTTGGATGGGGTTGACGAGGCTTCCATGTCACATTTTTATGTATTTTTCAAATCGGATTCTTTGAAATTCTTTGAAATTCTTTAAAATAATTTTAGTCACTGAGCCCTTGTGACGTGCCGGCGCACATGGTTGTTACAGAATTAGTCAGTCATTAGTCAGTTTCTGCTAATTAACCGTGTCGACCCATATTATTTCCTTCCGCCCCAGGTTGCTCCAGATCTTTTGCCAACATCTTTGTCTCTTTTTAGCGAAATAAAAAATTCACTTTTCCATGACAATAAATGCTACTATCACGATGAATAGGTCACAGCATATGACATGATAGTAGAATGAGCCTTAAAACAAACAAAATAACAAAATTGTGTTCATGCGATGTTACGAACGATTTCACAACCTGAGCAGATAGTAAAAGGACTTCATGAACGAAAACTTGGTTGGTCAATGGTCATGTTTTAAAATAGCGCCAATTATGATTTAATTTACTAATTACCTCAATAAGGTATTTCTGGACTTTGACAAGTTGCTGATGGCGCTAGCTGTACCTATTTTGAACTCATTGTTAGAGTAGAAAATTAATCGGGCGAATAAAAATTTAATTGGCAACCAATATACTGAATTTTCCGGTCATTGTGGCAAGGAGAATATAGGAAGCAAGAGCTAGGTTAGGTTACTTTAAACCCTGCAAACAGAAATAGGAGCAGAAAGAGGGGCTACGTCAACTATGCCTTATCTACAATCTAGTGGTTAATTGTAGCTGCCACCTATTATTTTTGCTACCCCTTTTAATTATTTTTAAACCCTAAATCATATTAGTTTGTCGCCGCGTTAAATACATGCCTTAGAGTAATAACATCTAATTGAACGGGAAACAGTATACTTACCTAACAATTAATTTGACATGGGAATTCAAATAACGCAAAATAACCCTGTTAATGTTATATTTACGTATACCTACTACGACACAATTAAAGACCCAAGCAATGTCCTTATTGTCCGCAGCGACCACAACATGAATCAGGTTAATTTTACCGATGACGTAAAAATGATCGGTCTCCTTTTCCTCGGTCTTGAACTGAAGACTGAGCTGGGACTACGTATGACGCGTGCGTTGACCCTTACATGCCAAACAATAAGATATTTGTCATGCAAGGAATCTCCACATATAAGGACGCCTTTTGTATAATTTCACGGTTCACCCTTTTGTATAAGGTTTCATTGATTGTCTGCACATTGCACTATCATACGGAAGCTCCTACGCAAGTTCATCGATTGTGTTTATTTCTAATTTCAGTTTTCATTCGCAGGAGTTCGAACAAACCTGAGTCGCCACAATGGAACGTAGACAAGGACAGCATTTCTAAACATGTGAACGGTAAGAACTTTTGCTTTAATCTTGGAATAAAAACTAGTGACCTTATTTCGGCCCATCACGGAGTTACTAAAATCGCTACCAATTCTGACTTTGTGGAAAGTTTGTTGCGAATAAAGTTTTTTTTTGGCTTCGTTTGGGGCTCCCGTCTCCGCTTCAGGATGCACACTCGTGCTGCGGAAGGTCGATCGTCCCGTGATGAAACAAATGGTGACTAAACTTTCCGCACGGTACCAATCCAGAAATACACATTGGTAGTCCCTATGGCTACGCAACAATATCTCATACACTATAAATTCTGTGTCACCGTCCACTTCCCACGCTATTCTATCTGTTATCAGGCTGTTTGATAACTGCTGAATTACTGATATTCGATTGGTCGATACTTATCGAAAATATTACATCTTAAATTACTATTTTCAAGTAGGTATGTCTAGTGTCTACCTTTATCGAATAATGCCTTCACATTGATTTTAGTTTTATTACTTTAATTTTAAAGTTCTCACATCGTAGGTAGGATTTTCTTTTCATCAGTTTGTATATAGGACACATGCCTTACTTGTTTACCATTAATAAATCAAATAATATGTTACAGACACTACAGAGAAATAAATAATTTATAGCTACGTATCTATCAGAAGCTTATCAAGTGTTACGTAGTCGCTCCGCTCAACAAACAGTTAGATGACAGCGACGATGTTCATATTCATAATAACAAATAGGAACTAACTCACATTCGTGGGACATGTGGTCATCACTTATTGCGTATATCTATGTTTTTAATTGTTCTGCTATTAATGCGATTGCCCTATGCTCCAGTCATTGTACGTTCGCTCCTATTTGCACCCGCTCATGTAATGCTCGGATTTGCGTCAATCTCCCGGCGCATCTGACTAATGTATAATATTAGAGACAACTAAATTAAGCTTCCGAAGCTTCAAAATGTCAGACATAAACCTCTTTTCCTATATTTGGATTATTAGTGAAAGTTAGAGTTTCATTTTCATTATATGTATCGAAATGAGAGATTTAGATTTGAATCTCGTAATACTTATCGGAAAGACGTTCCGCTTTCGCACGGTAATTCGTAAAAGGCAGAGATCAGTAAGTAAATATAATGCGTGGCCTCCCAGGCTCTTCCGCAAATACTATAAACAGAGTACGGAAGCGAGGGCGCGATGCTCCGCTCAGTGTACTACGCGCCCACGATTTCGACCGCTAAATGCTACGAAAACATAATACAGATGACATCGCACTACTACAACTATACCTAACGTAAACAAACGATGAAACGATACTGCGTCAACTTCCTTATCTCCCGGAAGAATTATTCTGTTAAATGACGACTTCTTGAGAACAAACAACGTTATTTTTTCTTTATTTTCTATTTACATGTCGCTCTTTGTAGGACACTGAAATTATGCATCGATTTCTTTAGGGTTTTCTTTCAGTTTTCTACTTTTATGAAAATTGTTGCATACTAATCCCATTTTTGACCTTGTAGTATCGTTAAGGAATCGATAGTAACATTTTATCATCATATTTCTCTCATCGTGAAAGCCTTTTGTAGCAACTTGGATATTTTTTCTGATTCCCATGAATTAATAACGTATCATTGGATTTCATCAATGCATTGAATTCTTTCCAATCCAATCTGTCTTTAAAATAACTAGTATGTCTCGGCTTTAATGTAAGTTAGCGTCTTTTGATTCTCTGAATGATGACATACGCTCATTATAATAATTTGTGGATGAGATGAAAAATACAGGTTTGCGGATGAGTTATGGTCAACATCAACACCATAAGTCTTTGTGCCATGTCTTTGTAGTGCTATAGAAATAACGGAATATTTTAAAATGCGGAATTGGCTAGTACTTGGGCGTAGATGTAAGTTGCGAACGGTCGCCAGTTGGCCGCCGACCGTTCGCGGGTGGACAGCGTGCACGTTAGTCTGCACGATACATCCGCACCATGCCGCCGACTACAATGATTGTGCCCTGTGCGTTATTTACATACTCTTTACTATTTTCATCAATGAAAAAGTGTCCGCTTCACGACGCCGTGTATATTCCATTTTGACATAATGTGTTTAAAATGAATTCCCCCGTTATAAACACATGATTTCTCTCCCACAATGTTTTGTATCACATATTTTACCGCCTGACAGAGGATGGCTGTGTACACTTTGGATTTTGGTACATGTGTCGTGAGTTCACGTTGAAGTAGTGACAATTCAGGGACATTCTATTCAAATCTGTGATCTGTGTGCGGGCGGAGCAGCCGATGTTAGTGCGTTTGTTGATCTGGCGTTGTGTTTACGTTTTCGTTTTGGCATTGAACGGAGATCCCGAATTGGATTGATGTGTTTGGCTGGCCACGTTTTATAAACTGCAGTGTAAACATGAATGAATACTTACCTGTGCGTGTCGTTCTGTATTGTGTATCCAATATATTGTGCAAAAAAATCTAAATTAATATTAGCATTAGTCGAAAGAAACTAATTAGGGTTTATCAAGTCGATATACACCGTGTAATTTTGAATGTTTTCATCCCGGAGTACGGTGACTCCGTTTCAATGTCAAGTAACTATCGATTATAATTATTGTAAGTAATCGTAATGCGAAAAGTTGAAAAGTAATACAAAATTCGTTTGAAAAAAAAAAAGAAAAGTGTAAAGTTTTTTGCAGGGTTAAAGAGAAACTTACTGGGATCTGTCCAAGTTGGAATGAGTTTACGAATGTCATGTGTTTATGTACTTGTATTTTTTTCTATATCATGACTAGTCAAAGTGCTTCAGAAATATACTAAGCACACCACGGGATGAATGACGATTACACGGTGTATAGGAAGTTGGTACGAACTTTTTAAAGATCATTGTCAATTAATTGATCATACCTACATAATGTGATCAAAAGTAGAATCGACCGGTATTTTTCGAATGATATTCTTTCAACTTTTTGTCTCGGCCGAATGTGCGACCTTTTATGGTAGTCATTAATCTACGAGTATGCAAGTAGGTGTTTAATGTAGTGAGGTAGTCGGCCTACATATGTGCAGCCCACACAGTCGATAGGTCGATACTCATCAATCATTGACGATGAGTATCGCTGGTTGAACGAACCCAGCACCGGCACTCGCCTTGCCGCGATGCTTTCTAATCCACGCCGTATGTACTTCTTGCTATCAACACTGTCATCAATGTTTTGATCAATGCACCTTTTATCATGCAGAATATGCAGATCCACTACATTTACATATTAGTTGATTATCACTATTTTTGGTATGCATCTTAGCTCTCTGTATCGCGTATAAAGTATCGGCGCCAAGGTTTCGTGAATTGTTATTGGATATAGAATTTGTTTCTACGTAGATACGACGTCATGTATTAAACATAAGATACCGGTTTGTATAGGCCACTCATGAATCTCCAACAAATAGTAACAAACCGCTTTGGTTTGAGCTCATTGCTTGCGTGTCCAACCGCAGTACAATTGTTAACAATTAACAGTAGTTCTTTTGCGTGCCTCGGGCCCATCTTAGAAATAGGGTCAACTCATCCTATTATGAGTTGTGTCTCAAAGACTACATCAAATATTGTTCACATGGTGATTGATTGTTTCATCATTCATATAATATCTATAGAATTATTCACGCTGTTGACGTAGACACTACGTTAGACATGGTGTTTGCAATGAGAAGCGTGGGTTGATAACCACGTGATAAGAAGTTATGTGTACATCAGCTAGAATAGATTGGAGCTTATTTCACAGCACTTATAAAATCAAATCGATTTGGAATTTCGATAGGATTAAATATGGCATGCTAGAACATCAAGCTACCCGTAACTGTCAAATTTTCCCAATCAACCTTGAACCTAACGCTTTAGCGATAAAGTTGAAAATCTATCTAGCTTCTATCTTAGTAGCTTGATGTGTTGGCGTCTTTACAAGTATGAAATTTTCCGGTAAAGAAAAAACAATGTATTCAGGTTTCAGCAGTTATCATACAGACCATCCTCTATTCCAATTGGCTATGCCTGTTTATTTGCGTGTACTATGTTAAGACAATTTTTGACGTATGGTGTTGCGCAGGCAGCGAGGCGCCTCCTCCGCCTTGCGAGGTGTTCCTGGGCGGATCCTGCAACCCTACTACTTGGAGATCGGACATAGCCATTCCGATGCTGAAGAAGATGGGCATTACTTATTTTAATCCGGTGAGTTGTACACTACTATTCACGTAAATTGTGTTTTATGTTGCCTTACAACTCCAATCACTCTTCTTGAACAGAGAAAAAGACTTGATTGAGGTGGAAGCGCCCGGGTAGCCTGCGAAATTCGAATTTTCTTAAGTTTTTTTGCAATTTGCAGGTCAGACTTTTTCATGAAATAGTTTAGTTATTGAATTGGATTAAATGAACTTACGAAGGTTGTATTAATGATTATAATTCTGTAACTACATACGTGTTACTTGCGCGACTCATTTTTGTTCAACATACAAGCTGACAGTGACCTGCAAATTGCAAAAAAACGTTAGAAAATCTGAATTTCGCGGGCTACCCTGGCGCCTAGTTGCCTGGGCTGCCTTAAGATACTATTTTCGAAATATCCTCACGGTATTTTCTTTTGTCATTAGTCAATACTGTCTAAGATTACCTAACATAGAAAGTTCATAATGAAATGAAATATTTACCCGTTTTTGTAGGTAGGATGATGACAGCTGTCATGCTGCTGTCACTTCAACATAATTGTGTGTAATGTCCTTAATAGAAACATTGATAACAAGTGAGCACTCATATTAAGTGTGTTTTAAAATTACATTATAATTTCGTAAAGCCATGTTGAAATGTAAATAGAGATGACGTATGTCATTGATAGAGTATAATATAATGTGATAAGTGCCGTCAAATGTTCAGTTTCAGTGTTCTTAGATCAGAGTCACCTACAATAAGCCATTACGACGATGTGTATGTTAATGCAGTAAACAATCGAACATTGTTCGCCATTTACGACGTTATATGAAGTAAATTAATTGATAAACAGTACTGGAAATGAAAACCTGTGTGATATAATCCGAACGTGATTATAGGTCAGCTGTTCATTGTCGGCTCGTGTCCAATTCAATTTAGATGAAAAAAATATGTACCATATTGAGCTAGTCACATGTCGTGGTGTGACACGCTCGGCTTCAATAAATTGACTAATTTGTTAATGGACGCTGATCCTGGCGTAATATTTATTGTTGAGCTGAAAACTGAACAAAGCGATACACAAGTTCTTCTCATCAATTAAATGAATGAATCGCGCTATTATTGTAAAAACTAAAAACAATATTTTAGGACCGAGAAAAAAAAAATGTTTATCTTTATTTATAAGTAGCTACTTAGTTCTTTTCACTCAAGTTTATCAGCTAGAATAAATATTAATTACTGAGGATGACGTTATCAATTTGCAAATTGAATTCACAAACTAGTTTGTTTTTCTTTCGTGAAATATTTAAACAAACTATAATTAGGTACAATTAATATAACAATAAGGTGTGGGCGACCATTAATATTCATAACGTTGGTTGTTATTACAATAACATCGGGGCACTACTTTAAAAGGCCCCAGATAATGAGTCGATGTTCAGAATTAACTGGGCTTACGTGCAGACATTAAAATTAAAAATATTGTTTACAAGAAGACCATTCTCCAGTTAATAGCAGATAATGCGTATGATAACGCTTATTTGTTTAACAGCTTCTTTGAATGATACGTGCTCTCGATAAATATGATTTTGGTAATTAGATATGACACGTCCTATTGAAACGTCTATCACACCAACGTAATAGATATCTCGTCAAATGTAAACGATTTCTAAATACACATGAAATCATGTACTTACGTCATAATCACTTACTTTTTAGCTGAACGCTCGTAGCCAAAGTGTTTTACGATATTGGTTTACCCATATTTCTGCTACGTAGGCACTCAAACGTGGCGGTCCATAAGTACCTTAATGCATGTAAGCTGCATGTGACCCAGACGGCTAATTTATATAAGATAAAGAATATAATTTATGCAATTGCTCCCATTGTACATAGAACGATGTAGGCAAGGGCGCTTGGCCATAGTACACATTTTCCACTGCTTCCCAGTTCCACCCACCGACACTTACCTAATACCTAGGAGATTACGCGCATGTTTTTCGTGAATATAAATCGGAAGTAGATACAGAAGCTTTCCTTTAATAACCAGCTTCCTTAAAGCCAGCTCCAGCTTTCCTTTAAGTCTAGAATTTGAGATCCAAAACTGCATGGGGTTCATTTATAAAGGGCGAATTGCGGGTTGACCGAACTTTACAGTAAAAAGAGACGTCATCGTCATCTTTGTTGGCTCTTGTTCCACCCACTGCTGAGTTTAGGCTTTTTCCTATTGGGTCATGCTTCTCTGGTCTGCGCGAGTCTCAATCACAAAAAGGGCTTACCCGCGATCTTCTGAAGGAATAGAGCATACCTAAGTCTTTCGATCTTCAATTAACTAATGTTGTGATGTGCAATCTGCAGCAAGTGGACGACTGGTCGACGGAGCTGGTGGAAGTGGAGCACCGCGCGAAAGCGGCGGCGCGCGCGCTGTTGTTCGTGCTGGACAGCGAGACGCGCGCCGTGGGCGCCAGCGTGGAGGCCGCACACCTGGCCGCCGCGCCGCGAGACCTGCTGCTCGTACTGCGCCCCTACACGCGCCACCAGATCATCGCGCACGAGACCATCTCGGACCAGTCAGTATCTTTTTTCCCCCGTACGAATTCACAACTTGTACCTTAAGCCCGGTTTCCACAAAAGCGGAGAGGTGATGTGCGGGTCGACCAATAGCATTCGTTGAAATCACACATCGTGGCCCTCGTCTCTCCTGTGATTGACTGAATCTTGTACGTGTCCGCTCCGCTCCACTCGTCTTCTTTTAAGTGGGAATTACACGTAAGTGTCATGCAATTTTAGACCATGCGCATCAACTGTAAAAGGTCATCATGAACTGTTCGGCAAATACCATGTTTATGGAAAAAGTCCGTCCGATCCGTCCACTTGAACTGAACCACACATCAACGAAATGCAATTGAATTGAATTTATTCTAGGCTTGATTTCACCATGCTCGTCAATTCATCATCTAAAAACGAAGATAAATTATAATACAGAAAAACTATAATAGGTAGATGATTTTGATTAGCAATCGCAAAGCAGGACTAAAAAAATGCAAGCTGAATGATTCATTTGTCATCAGTCGATCGTCATCACGAGGATTAGGATGATTCACGGCTTTGAAGTTATTGCGCGATTTGATGGACGATAGCCGTTTGTCATCATCTTGTCTGACTGACTATCTTTTTCCTGGTTTCAAGTTCTCCGAAAAGGGGCATTATCTGATGACGATTACTTCTATTGGGGGGCAACTATTTGTGACTAAAGCTACACGTGTGTAATTATGTCGTTGCATGTTGGGTGGTAACTTAACACGTCAAACGTCTACATCATTGTGTAGATAAATGTCATTCTCTTTGTAAGAACCAAAACAAACATAGTGTCACTTTTCTACAAAATTTTACAAACATTAGTACGTCAAGGCATTCGTAATAGTCGATAAAGGTAGAAACACGATCATCTCGTTAAGTATTGACGTCAGTCGCTCTAACCCATGGAGTAAGATCACGCGCAACGATCGTCGCTTCCATGTGCCTCTATTGTGTCAATTTGTATGCAGAATGTAAAGTCTAATAAATTGATTTGTATGGCTACAGCGAGTACGTGGAGCTGTCGCGCGCGCGAGCGACGCTGCAGGAGGCGGTGGAGCGGCGCGGCCTGCCCGCCTTCACCGACATCCCCGCCGCGCTGCGCTGCGCCCGCGCCGTGCTGCGCGGCGCGCGCACGCACCCGCGCCACTCGCTCGGCCACACCATCCTGCGCCTCAAGCGCGCCTACGACGCGGCGGGCGGCAGGAGCGCGCGCCTGTCGCGAGCGCGCGCCGTGGACGCGCTGAAGGACGCCACGAGAGCGCCGCGCGAGCACGCTGAGCGCTGCCTTCCGCCCGCGGCCGACCTCGTCGACTTTGAGACGTTTTGCGCCGCCGTCGCCGAGCTCGCCGCCGACGCAGGTCAGTACGACTCTTACTTTATGTCCGTGACGCTCGTTAAAATGCTGTCATTTTCTGCCGATGCACCGTCCATAAACTTATTTTAATAAGCCACAAGCTGTTTATGTTGTCGCTTTCGATAGATTACTATATTGTACCCGGCCGATTTCTCGTGGAAACAGCGGAAGTTTTGGCAGTATTTTTACGATTCACGGTTACGAACTGTCGTATATTTGGTTAAGAATATTTGGGTGGCGGGTGTGTGGTAAGGGGTGGTGTTTGTTGAAGGGCGGTGTAGCCCGCGCGCGGCGGCGGCGGATAGCGAGAGCGTGGCGTCGCGCGTGCGCCGCGCGTTCCGCTCGCTGCGCGCTTACCTCTCCCCGCAGTCCCCGCCGTCCCCGCCGTTCCCGCCCACTCCCGGTGCGTGTGCGCACTACTCACTTTACATCATCATCATCATGTCATCCGCAAGGCGTCCACTTCCGGACGCTCGCCGCACTTTCATACGGAATGGTTTTTGAGCCGCTTGCATTCAACGTCTACCCACGACTTAGCCAAGTCGTTTGTGTACGTAACAGCCGTCCCACGCTCCACTTGTTTCATACAGTTATCATTTTCATTATTTCGGTATTTTGGGTGCTACTTGCTCTACATATTTTCAATTTTATGCTAGCTTGTGTGTCTGTTCATGAACTGTTTTGGTTTTGATCTCTCCCTTTTCTCAAAATTTTGTGGCAAATGTTTATTGATCACTTTAATGTTTTATTGCTTGAAATGTTTTTTATTTATTGTAAAAAATTCAATAAACAACAAAGGGTTAAATACAATTTTTATGCTGTTAATATTCAATATTAATGTACCTATTCCATTAAACGTAGTTATACTTTCAATTCCATTTACACAGTATCATGCACACTAATTTTCAAACAAACAAGGGAAATTCAACCATCTGTAGTTATTTTCTTCTTTGTTATTTGTGGCTGCTGTAAATATGAAAGATGCCCCTTCATCTGACACACTATATCATATTATGAACGTTCTTTACTTACAGAGTCTCAAAGTCGAAACGGCACGGAGGCTGAAGCGAAGGGAGACTTGCTCTGTGAGCCGCGGGTACATGAACCTGCTTCGAGAGATGCAAATAACGGGCTAAGGCTTGTCAACCCCAGGCTTAAAGCATACGGGAGAAAGCTTGGTTTATTCATTCCTAAGGTAAGGAACAAAAACATTCATATTAAATGAAAAGACGTCCACTTACTGCATAGACCTCCCACAAGGATTGAACGTATTCCTACGCCAGATAATCAGTCTAACATGTCGCAATAAGATTTTAGATTACCCAGTTTCTTGAAAATTTAACGAATATGAAGACGTGCCCTTTTAATTAGTATGCTGATTGGTCAGTTCTTCGATTCTTCAGTCCAACTTGAGTTAGTATATTGCCAAACATATATTTACCAGTAACTTTATTGGTTTCCAGAACGGTGGTCACCGGCCAGCAGCAGACAGCGCAGGCGCGGCGGCCGCGGGGCCCATGGGGCCGGCGGGGCCCGTGGGGGCCGCGGGGCCCGTGGGGGCCGCGGCGGCTGCGAGCGGGGACTCAGTGTTCACGCCGGGCACCGAGCGGCGCCTCGAGCGACTGCCCGCCATGCTGGGCGCGCCCACGCATGATGTCTACCTCGGCGGGACCTTCCCGGTAAATAATTTAAAATGTTGCGAATATCACCAATGCTGGAATCACACACTTGAGTTACAACAACCGCCCAATCTGCTACGAAAAAAGGCGCTGTTAAAATCTAATTGTAACTAAGAGAAGTGGTTCACTGATTATGCAATGAAAAGCAAGGGTTGACTTCAGTTTACCTCGAACGGTCGAACGTGTCTACTGTTATCCACAACTGACTCTTTGAAACGGTTTCAATCAAGAACATCAAGACAGCAAAAAAGTGCCACTAAATGTGAAAACTAAATCCTGTTTGCATACTGAATGAAGTAAGCGAAATATGTGAAAACATCTTATTTTCAAGAACTTACTGTGCCGTATTTCATGCTAATGAAGAATCTAATAGACTCCATTCTTCTCCAGATCCAGAACACCCGCCCAGAAGAAGTCCTACGAAGAGAAGGCTTCACATACGTAGTCCCACGCGTCAACGACTATACGCGCATGTTCTCAACGCCCGCGCGCCGCACTGCGCCCGCGCATCCCGAGTCGCCGCGCCGCGACAAGAAGCCACGCCCCTCCAGCACGACGCTAGAGCTGCCCGATGACGTGCAGCTCAGGGATCGTACACCCGATGATAGAGCCGATAGGAATGAGCGACTCAGTGCGTCGGACTTCTATACTGTCACGGAAGATGTTACGCCGCAGCCCTTTAAAGGTAACTTAGCAATTCCCTATTTGTTTCTTTATTTTAGCTATAAACAAAAATGTTTGCGTTGTCATCTTTGTGCAAGTTGGATTGCAGACTAAAAAAAAAACTGAGTTACCTATCAACTATGATAGTCCGCTAATGGCAAATTCGTTTTTGAGACAAACCACCTCATCTCAGCCACTGCAACATAGAATTCCTGTCGATTGGTCGATGAAAATCCAGAAAATTGCAGACATCATGTCTCTTCTATCATTCACTCTCACAGAGAGGAGGCCTGAGTCCCAGCAGCGGGAACATCATAGGCTGATTATGGTTATGCATCTCCCATAACTCAACATGGCAGCACATCATAAATATTTTACACTCTCATTGTTAGGTTGCTTTCTTCTCTTCTCTCTTTAAAAAACCCTTTTGTTTCAACCACCACCTTCCTAACGATAAGTCTATTACAGGAACATACGACGAGGACCTGTTATTAGGGTCCCGCGTGCTAGTGTTCGCGATGAGTGCAGACTCTCCGTGCTTCGCGGCGATGGTACTGGCCGCGCACTACATGGGCCTGAGGCCCGCCAACACCGTGCTCTTAGTGCAGCCCATGGACCCGCAGATGGCACATGGTGTAAGTTGAACATTAATTCCTTCGCAACATTGGTTATATTTGCACGTTACTCCTTTGTTGCACTTCACGTGTCATTGCAATTCAAACCTTACACCAATGACATTAAAGTCACATTTTCGTAATTTGCGCTAACAATACTCGTTCTCACTTAGAGCAATTACTATCTATGAGCACCTATATGTGAAGCTATGTCGTCACTCTTGTTTACGTTTGTTGTTTATCTTATCTTCCCCAGCAAAGTGCTAAAGTACGTACTTAGCTGTTTATATCAACTTCGCAATGTTAAGGAGATGATTATTTCTTTACAGTATAGTGAAGTAGCCGTCAAGGACTACAACCGGGGCCGCCACTACCTCTCAGACTTGGCGATACGCTCCGGTGTGCCCGTGTTCGACAATTTGGACTCGGCGATGCAGTGCGTCGTCAGCCGGCTCAGAGCAATGCTATAGCGTCAATAAGTGATAGTCCCCGGGACTCACGTACCTTAAATCTATTGATGTATGGATGATAACTGTGTTATACACCCGAGTATCGATTGTGATCGGTATATCGGGATCATTTTAATACAGGCAGCAGTGACAGCGGCCTGTTAATCATAAAGTCCGCCGCTTCTAATTATAATAATAGAGTAATTGAACACAACGCCAGTTGAAGCGAATCTCATCTCAAGCATTATCACATTAGTTGTGATCGCGATTTGATTTCGTATTCGTTATTTGATTGCGACGCTTCGAGAAGCGGCTTATCACAACTCACGTAATAAAGACATCACAAATGTAATTCATCATAAAACAATCATAGGGTAATTATTTTTACTTGCGTGGCGAAGAGTCTCATATGAGTGTACTTATTAATTTCAAGACGTTTAGTTTAGTACAAAGAATGTCTCTCTTATTTCATCACTCTCTATTGCATTATCAAATGTAATACATAGATATTAAAATAAATGTAATTCAATGAATGTATGAGCGAGAATGGATGGTGACGGTAATAAGGTTATCTTGATGAGGATATAACAAATCTCTGTGATGAATTTGTCTAGGAAATTTTTATAGTGAACTTTCAATGCATAAGCATATATTAGATGATAACTATACATATTAGTATTGTTGCAAACACAGGTACAGGAAGGAGTCATATGTCAGCGCGTTTGGAGGAATATTGTCATGTCAGGTGTGCGCAAAAAGTTTTATAGGTAAAGGAATCAGGAAGTCCAAAAGCAGAAGGCCAAGAAAATAACTTAAAATTAATTTGCTCCTTCTAAACTTGACTTGCCTTTCTTAGTGCCTTATTTAGAAAGAGTATGATAGACATACGAGAGTGAGTCAATGTTGTTGGGACCTTTTATGGCTTCTGACATTGAACTTGAACCTTTACCTATAAAAATGATGTATGCACAATGTTATGTTGATCATGATGTACTGGGCTGACATTGGTATTGATTCAGTAGCCTAGTAGTCCTGGGAACTTCGCACAGTGGGTCTATTAGCCAATTTATAAATCTTGTTAGTACTAAATTATATTGCATTGACGAATGCTTACGAAGACATCAGCACTTTAGAAAAACTGATTGAGGAAAAGTACAAATAACTTGCTCATGTAGCAATTTTAGGAGGTTTTACTAGTTATTAT
Source organism: Noctua fimbriata (assembly GCA_905163415.1). NCBI lineage: Eukaryota > Metazoa > Arthropoda > Insecta > Lepidoptera > Noctuidae > Noctua > Noctua fimbriata. The sequence continues at coordinate 9,850,107 of LR990922.1, read as the reverse complement.
TTGAATTATGGCAATGCAAAGTTAAATTTTATAATAATTAACATCATATACTCATTTTTTTTTAATTATAATAAATTGTACCTTTTCTAAAAATATCTAATTAATATCAGAGTTAACGCTTGCAAGTGGATTATGATGAAATTAGGTTATTAAAGCCACAATTCCATACCTAATTTAGGTATAATCTATAATATTGAGTAGTTTAGTGATAACGTATTTGACCCACTGTCACTAAAATTTAATTCGTAATTATAAAATTCAGCAAATATTATTTGCTAGTCACACACGCCCATTAACATTTTAAGTACTTTGTTAATATTGATCGATAGTACAAATATCTAATTTATAGAAAAATATGTCATATATTAATTGTAATTTTATGCCATGTACGCTTATTTTAAACTAAACAACACATATGTAAATATAGAAATTTGTAATTATCTACGAGTTTCATTGTTGTTGCCAACTGGCATCCGCTACTTTGACACCACTATACTTTCTCCTACTGTAGTGGCGGAACGTGGGCAAAACAGTCATCACCAAATCACACAAAACTTTGAACCCAATTTATTGGTGAGTAACTAATTACATGTTATCATCACACCCTTATTCATAGAGGGTGTTGCAGACATCACAGCAGCCGCATTTGCTAGTTGAAGTCCCATGTGTTGCGCGCCAATTGCTATTAACCAAGCATAAATGACGACCTTGGGTGCTACTGATATTTTCCTATCAGAAAACAACTAACACAGCCCAACTTGACAGTCAAGTTGATCAGTGACATTTCATGACCTACTTTTCAGAAGAGAATCGCATAACAAGTCTGCAGGCTTGATAAACAGAATTAGTTTTATAGAGTAGAATTTAACGATAATGACTTATTGAATCACTGTTATTTGAATTCGATTGTTGCGATTCGGAAGTCTCTTTTTATTAGACCTACTATGTAAATTTTAGAATAAAAAAATGGATTTACAGAACATGTATTTTATAGTTTTCAGGGCCAGAGTTTTACCAAGTCATAATAGCTTTACATCCAAAACTAATCGAAGTTCGAAATATATAAAAGGAACTTAGAGGACATTTATAGAGCTAAATTCGCCGTGATAAACGTGGCCACCTACTGGGCCCAAGAGAGAAGTCGTACCATCAATACGAAAGAAGAAGATTATAATGTAGACTAGAATTTGAGTAAACCAAAACTATCGTAAAACGTTGACAGACCAAATGAAAAAGGGCTATCTTATTACATAATTTATTGACAACATTAATACATTTATCCTTTTTTAAATACTTAAAATCAATATTATCCTAAGAAGTAAAATTTTCTTTTAAAAGACAGTCATTTTCTGTTTGTCTTTTCTGTGAGTTTGCTCTTTCGATATTTGTTTTTCCTTCTGCACAAGATTGTTCAGTTCTTTATTTTTCTCTGCAATCAGCATATTAATATTTCTGTGACCATTTGATCCAGATGGATGTCTGATTAATGAACTATTCAGTTTTACTATGTCCTTTTCTATTCGTTTTTTGTCTTCTGTAATTTTAAATTGCTCAATGTTCAAGTCTTTACTTGAAGACTGTTTTACATCCAGAGAGGCTTCTGGTTCATTATCTGCTTCGGTCTTATCCCCTAAAGTTTTGTTAAGGAAATTGAAGACATTTCGTCTTTCCCTCTCTTTCTCGCGTTCATATGCTCTTTTGTTTCGCTCTTCTTCTTTCTTCTGTAACCTTTTCAGCTTTTGCTCCACCTATAACCAACAGATGTCATTATTATCAATAGCCTAAGTTCTTCATTTAAATTGCATAGTGCAGTAAAGATTTAATATCATTCAAATTCCATCTAAAAAATTTGAGGTGTTTAATTATGCTACCTTCAATGGATCTTGAGCCGCATGTTTCTCCGAGATAGCCATGCACTGGTCGAGACTCTTCCCTACGGGTAAAACGCGAGCTTCAACCGGCTGCACACGACCGTCGCTTGCTACGCCGAGCCCAGTCCCCGGAACATAGCCCATTGCAAACATTATTTTTGAACCAATACCCTGTAAGGAAATAAATTAACAATTCTTAGTCAAGTGGTATTTTAAATTTAGTAGTTATAATAAACTGTATAAACGTTAATACATACTCACTCTAGTATGTTGCTCCCACTGCCCCATAGGGGTGACGTTTTGGTTCAGAAGACTTCTTTCAACAAGAAGTGAATGATTGTCAACAACTGTCTCTTCACACAGAGATTTGCTTTGTGGATATTCTGTGTCACTTAAACTGTCATCAGAGTCATCGCTTTCTTCATTTTCAGCTTCATGAAATAAAAGGTGGTGAAAGTCATAATTAAGTTACACAAGTTTTATACTGATACTTAAAACACAGATGACAGATATGGGAAATCTCAATTGAAAACTGTCTTTACTAATATTATACAGAGGTAATTTGTTTGTAAAATTGGATATAGGGGGTAATCTTCGGAACTATTAATCGGATTCCGAAAATTCTGCCACTAATGGAAGTGTAGCTACATTTCAGGCTATATTAAAAACGCCCCCGCAGCGCAGGATAATTTCCGATCATAGCACAACCAAAGCTAAGAAAATAGCTAAACAGGCAAAGCTAGAATGAAATAAAACTTACTATTTAATGGGAAAATGTCTTCAATTTTTACTGTATACTCGTCAGCCCCTTGTTTTCTTTTCTCCCCTGTGTGCACACCATGTTCCAACTTAACTGAACAAGTTCTTTTCTCTAAATCTATACTTCTTATTATTGCTCTATGCCATAAGTGATACTTTTCAGTTGATTTTGTTGCTAAACCTAATTCCTGTAATCAACATACAATATGTAGTTAGAGTTGTATTTCATATATATTAGTACTAACTGGGTTGTCGAGGTCAGATAGGCAGTCACTCCATGTAAAATACTGGTTTTCAGTTGCATTCGGTTAGACTAGAAGCCGACCCCAACATAGTTGGGAAAAGGATAGGCAGATGATGATGATGAGTTGTACATCATATATGAAGCATACAAATGACTTGAGACTTAATTGGACTGTAATCTCATCCACAGCAAGCGGTTTATCAAAAACTGTAATTACCTCATTATCCGGTGGCTTTAGTTTCATCAATATTCGACTACCTACTTTAATTGAACTAAAATCAGGTTCTATTGCTTCTTTTAAATTCGATAATTGCACTAAAGCACCATGGGAATATCTGAAATGCAAATTATTAAAAAAAATGTATAATAAACACTGTTTTTAAGGATTACAGTTTATTTTAATTTTTTTAATGATGAATATGACTCACCTACATTGATCATCACTGAATTTACATTCACCATCCAGGAAGAAAGGGCAAGGCAACATCTCAGCATGTGTTGGATGAGTAAACAGAACACGGACCTGTAATTGTAGCAAAAAATAATGTTAATTTGTCTTACACCTAGGAAAGAAAAGCTAGCTTAAAAGTATTAACATATTGTGGCCTAATGTAATAATAGATTTATGGTCACAGAAGTGAGATGAGAAATAGGTTCCTGCACTAATTTGAACAGTATTATTAGGTGAGAAAAGCTGTGTTTTAAGTAGGAACTGAAATTAAATACACAGTTTACACAAATTCGTCAACATACTCTTGTCTTTAACCCAATTTATTTTGCAGTATTACTTCTTTTTCTTTCATACATCTAAATACACTATTAAATCAATGCAAATGATATACTAACTAGAAGGTCTTGGAACTGGTCCTCATCCTGTCGGGGCATCACAGCACTGACCATAGCATTGTAGAGCCCAGGCTGGCCACCCCACTTGTGTGTGTGATACACTGCACACTTCATGCCCAGCAGTGAAGATAGCTCATCCTATAAAAATATTTAAGATTATTTAGTAGTGATATTGAAGCAAAAAGTATATCTGATTCTGCCACATGATGACAACACAGGAGGTATAGTATCAGCAAAAAGCTACCCTAGTCTATCATAAATTGTTATTATGAACTGTTCATTACTTATTAATAATAGCTGTTTGTATTTGTAGATTTAGTGATCTTGTAGCTTTAGTGATAGTGAAAAATACCTCTATATCACTATCCTCAGCTGCATCTTTGGAATTATCAGATTTGTCTTCTTTACCCTCTTCATATGCACCGCTTTTAGCCATCTCTTGCTGAAAACAAATGGCTCTAAATAAGTCACAGTGGTCCTTTCATTCATAGCAATATATTTGACAATTTTAATGATAATAATTTCAATATTCACCATGAACAAAGCATACTCATCATCTAATTCATCATTAGGTTCAGTAGATTGAGTCACAACCGGCTGAGTATCTTTAGGAACCAGGGCTTCCATGTTCTCCCTAGTAAGTTGGATAAGTTGTTGCAAATCAGACTGCAAGGCTAAAAGGGATTCTCTTTCTGATGTTTTATTTACGGTTTCGAGTGTTAAGTTGACCATTGCCAGCTGGAAAAACAATAAAATTGGTAAAGTTGACTTTTCTCGAAAACTTATGCAGATATTAAGTTGTGTTGTTAATACCTGTTCTTCATATTGGTTTAGAGATTGGTTCAAGTCGTCCATGTTTGATAACTAAAACTTGTATTGGAATAATCACATTTATAGTCTCAATCAATAAATATTACACTGCTGGATGATAAAGAACAATAAATATAATCAATTATTCTGCAATTAGCGTGAAAAATTGATCAGATCAGAAGTTAGGCTTGCTATGAGCTTGCTTGACACCTGCCTGACTGACAGTGACTGTTCACTGTCATCTTAATTTTTGACAGATGTTTGTTTATGGGCCGCAATTGGCCCATAAACAAACATCTGAGAGGTGACTAAATCAGCCAAGCAGTATTAATGTCGGATCCGGTCAGTGCGCTGGTGGTGACCTCGCGCAACCTACTTGCAAGTCTACCCACACCACAGCGTGGCTTCTACTGAGCCCTGATGTTTACAGCTCGAGGCGAGGAGGACAGTAATGTCTGATCGCGGAGGAGTTGAGACGTCTTGGAACTATAACCGATTCATTGTGCCCCGTGTTATTGTGTTAAATTGTAATTTGTTAGTTTAATAGAAACAGTATATCGCACCTCACCTAGTGTGTTTTAATAGCACGAAACCACTGTCTGCCCACATGATGTACGAGCCAATCGGAATAAATCCTGACATATCTATTATGATTCTCTATGCAGCCAAGTCTAGGGATGAGATGGTACAGACAAGACTTGGCTCGTGAGTTATAAACGCGCAACTCAGTCATCATGCAGCCCTGATCAAACTCGGTTTCGCCTCATCTAGTAGCACGGAATCGCACTTCTCCGCGTTCCTACACTTTTCTATCGTAACCGTCATTTGCAAGAGCATGACACAGAGCGTGTTGCTGAAGGCATCTTCGATGCTGCCCCGTGACATACATTCCTACTTTTTAGGGTTCCGTCTTCCGTACCTCGGTCGGCAAAAACGGAACACACACACACACACGTGTGTTGTCCGTCTGTCAAGAAACCCTTTTCCTCAGGAATGCGTGGAGGTATCAAGCTGAAATTAATATCAAATACTCAGGTATGCCACCCCTTGGAGCAGTGAAAAAATCAAACTTGTAAGTCAACGCGATCTAAAGATAATTATGACCGTCTGTCTATGTCGCATTTTTTGCGATTTCACAAGGGAATCAAGACCTACAGGGTACTTTCTGTTGACCTAGAATCATGATATTTGTGAGTAGGAATGTCTTACAGCACATGTAAAAGAAAAAATCTGAAAACCGTAAATATGTAGTTTAATAACAAAATACCTAAAATTTTATAAGGAACCAATTATATTGATGCTCTGTTTAAGGAACCCTCTCGATGCGCGAGTCCAACTCGCACTTGGCAGGTCTCTTTTATTCACTACACTACTCTTTTCCTTAGCAGAGTAGCAAAGCAAATCATTATTTTTTTATGTCTCTTCTGCTGCAGACTTGCAGTAATTAATCCTATTGGTTAATTTTCACCATACTGCGCTTCAATAGAAAGTCAGTTTAAGTTAAGAAGTTTTATAAAATAAAAATAAGAATTATTTTCATAACTTTAATCCGTTTTTGAGACATTTATATAATTATCAGTACAGCTGTTTGGAATAAGTTATCAGTTATATGTCATACATGTTTATTTAAATAGGCTAGTTTAACTTTCTTATCCTTAATTTTATACAATTAATCAAGTCTACATGGAAACACTGGAACTAGCTTAATAAGACCAAACAAGCTGTAAATTGTTACAGTTCACTTAATGTTTGTATTGTTATTTTTTTTATTACTGTTGCTACAATCTTTTTTACATTTTCACCTGAATAACTTTCACTGTTATCGAAATTCACAGATATGGTTTGAAATGTATCATTCATTATATTTTTTACCTTATCACCAAGATTATCATTACTGGTACTTGCATGAGTGACTAAGATTTCATATTTTTTTTTAATGTCTGTTAGTTCCTCCTCTTTTCCTTTATAATTGTTTTCTAAATTACTTATTTTTGTCAATAACACACCTTCATTATTTACTTGTTCAAGTCTATCTTCAGCATTCTTAGATTTTAAATGTTTGATTTCTTCGTGAAGATATAATACTTCTTTGCTTTTCTCCCGATTAATCTTTTCAAATTCAGAGATTTTGTTTTTCAATATTTCAACTTGATTGTCATTATTATCATGTACAGATGTGGTCATAACTTCACTACTTTTATTGCTTCTTGATTTCAGTAATTCTTCATATACTTTAATTTTATTTTCATATTCTGTAAGCAATTTCATCAAAATGTCTGTTTGTACATTTGTATGTTCTTTTTGTTGAAAATTATTAATTTTGTCTAAAACTGCATCAACTTTATCAGTTATCCTATTCATATTTATTCTTAACTCACTGTTACTTATTCTTTGTTCTGATATAAACATACCCATCTCGTTACTAGGACCAGCAATGAGATTGGTGCTCATCATGGGCAATAACGGTCCAGCATGGGATGCATATAATGGAATGTTTCCTATGGATTCTGTTTTTGGCACTATTGTTCTCTGATGTGACTCACTTATTTGCTGTGATTCAGACCCATTTTCTAAATTATTCCTCTTAATAGCATTTTTTACTGGTTTGTGTCTCACAGATTTTTGATGGGCTGCACTTTCCATTGTGTCTGATGAGTCGCTAGTTCTTTCTACTTGTAGAGCTCGAGTCGGCAAAACGGAATGACCCATATTGGCCATTCGATTTAAAATGGAAGCCTTTGTTTTTCTGTTAATTGAAGAGTCTGTATCACTTCCTTTATCAATTTTGACACTACGTTCTGAAGGAACATCTGCCTTAGTTTCAACATTAGAAGTTTCTGGGTCTTGATCGGTGTATGATGAATATTTGATATTTACTTCAAGAGTAGTTAAATGTTCTGCCACCTTTTCAACTTCGTCCTTGTTACCAAATATACTCCAATACTTTCTATGATTATCAAAATAAGAAATGTAGGTGTTGTTTTTAATAGTCACCTCTAGATTAGGTGAAATGGTGGTACATGACAGAGTGGTTTTATTAGAGTCATAGAGCACAATATTGTGGGTATCAGATTTCTGAATCTTAACAATTGCAAAACCTAGTTTTCCTCTTAATGTGTAGACATTGTTATACCTGAAATTACAAAAGCATTAAATCATTATAATTGTGTAGAATGAATGAAACCTGTACTTGGGCCAAGTAGTCTCTTTCCAGGTGAGGCAAGACAAAGAAGTCGCAAGACAAACAGAAAACGCCTGGAAGAGGTACTGGTCCATGAAGGAACTATTTAAGGGTGAGTTGCCTATGGCACTGAAACGCAAACTTATGGTCATGTGTATTCTACCCGTTTTAACCTATGGTGCAGACTTGGTCTTTGACCAACATCCAGAAGTCCAAACTCAAGGTTTGCCAACGAGCAATGGAGCGCAGTATACTAGGTGTTAAATTAACGGATCATGTTCAGGAAACTGATGCTCTGAAACAGAGAGGCAGGGTTGCTGCAGGTCACAAAGGAGATAGCGGGATGAACTTGGACAATTTCCGTCCGAACTGGAAGGAGGACGCACGGGTTCGAGAAGTAGAAAGAGTGGAGGGAGGCCTTCGACCATGAGTGGGACAGAGCAGGTTAGGAAAAAAAAAAGAATGAATACTCCAAGATGAGGTATGGGTGTAATTTAATAGAGAAATCTCTAATTAGACTGGCTGACAGCATCATCATCAAAAGTGGTGTCTTATTGCCTAATTTACTCAATATTTAAATTATTCATTCAGGCTATTATTCGATTTAATATATCACCCACATCTTAAAAATGTAAATGGCCTGCAAATAAAAGTAAATGTCAGTAGTATTTATAACACACATCAACTTACCACTCATGTCCAATAAGAACACAGGCAAATATGCATTCTGTAGTTTTAGTTTGTTCAGGTTTGGGAAGAATGCTAGAAGGCTTCGGAGGTACATATTTTAATGAGTCATTTCCTTTTCCTTCATTTATTTTAGTTACATTTCCAAATATATTGGCCAGAGATGTGCTGAAAAGATAAAATCAACCAGGTACGTGAGGTGGGGCCGTAGAGTTCTAATAAATTAATCACTTTCATTTCACTACATAAGACGTAAGTATATGAATTTATGCGATCTACACAACTTCAAAAGTTATTAAAATTTAAACTTACCCAGCTACTGGAGTAAAGAAATCATCGTCAACTTCATCAGTCTGCAACATCCTGACACTCTGAACTACTAATGTTTAAGAAGATCACTACGAATGTACATAAAAATATGACACCACAATGATAAGAGGTCAATGATTCCATATAACCGGGCTGTGGCAACGTTTTAAAATTATTTTATAAACCTTCGGACTAATAACAATCAGTCAACTTTCTGGGCTTCTGAGGGTTCTTTCCTTCCTGCCTATAGTATAATGTACTCTGTGTGTCTGACATTTACTTTACAACTCTTTGCTCCTCCTGACTCACTCAAGTGTCATTAGTCCTGTCACGGCTGTCACTGTAAGTATCAACAACCGGTTAGAGTGAAGCCCAAGGAACTTACATACTAACTGGAATCATGGAATGATTACACAATAAATTTTGATGTCTAAAAACCGTTTGAAAATGAACTTTATCTCAAGCACATAGAGTTCTTATTAATGGGACTCAGGTTCGCTGAACAAATCTTCAAAATACCTCGTATTTGACTAGGTCAATAGGGCACTTTATGTGACGGCTAAACACCCTTATTTCAGAATTTGTGAAGCAGAACACTTAGATAATCGATCGAAAACGTGTCCAGCCAGCTTGAAAAACCACTTTTCGCTGTTCTCTCAATTTCGGAGACGGAAGTGATTTTGACGACTTTTTGCAAATCAGGCCAAAAACAGGCGTCACATGACAGGCATCGAGCTAAAAGTTTTGTGATACGTTTACGTTTTGGTTTTGTAGAAAAATGCAAAAATCTGTCTCCAGCCAGCTTGAATTAACGTAGAAAACTTTTGGCTGGCACTTCCGAATCTCAATAACGGGAGCGTTTTCGAATATGGTTCCTTTACTAACTTTTGGTGACGCAATGTGTGACAGTAATAACGTTTGATTTATGGCGTCACATGTAAGGGTTTACGAGAAATCAATAAAAACTTAATGTCCAGCCAGCCTGAGTTCAAGCTGGCTGGACACATGTATCTCCGCTGCCTGATGATCTACAACCTTCAAAATGTGTTCAAAATTTTGTGACGGGGACGATAATGATAACCTGAATTTGTGACGGAGAAACTTTGCGTAGTTTCAAAGCTATTGATCATTTAAATTTTCCCATACAAACACTGCAGTAGGGTTACCAATATTGTAGGTTTTATGTCATCATCATCATCATCATCATTTCAGCCGAAAGACGTCCACTGCTGGACATAGGCCTCCCCCAAGTGTCGCCACATTGACTGGTCCCGTGCGACTCGCATCCAGCGGATCCCTGCAACCTTCACCAGGTCATCGGTCCACCTAGTGGGAGGCCTTCCAACGCAGCGTCTTCCGGTTCGCGGTCGCCACTCCAGAACTTTTCGGCCCCATCGGCCATCCGTTCTGCGAGCAATGTGCCCTGCCCACTGCCACTTAAGTTTGACTATTCTTCGGGCTACGTCGGTTACCTTGGTTCTCTTGCGGATGTCCTCATTTCTGATTTGATCACGCAAGGAAACTCCGAGCATAGCCCTCTCCATTGCCCTTTGGGTGACTTTAAGCCTTCTGATAAGGCCCATTGTGAGCGACCACGTTTCGGTCCCGTATGTAATCACTGGCAACACACACTGGTCATAGACTTTCGTCTTGAGACACTGCGGTAAGTTGGACGAGAAGATACCACGCAACTTCCCGAACGCTGCCCAGCCGAGTCGGATTCGACGATTGACCTCTTTCTCGAAGTTAGACCTACCTAACTGGATCGTTTGTCCCAGGTAGACATAATCGTCTACAACTTCGAGTGTAGAGTCTCCGATCTTGATAGGAGTGGGTGTTACATGGGCATTCAACATGATTTTGGTTTTGTCCATGTTCATTTTAAGACCCACTCTTTCGGAAGCTCTACTGAGGTCATCGAGCATTGTACTGAGGTCCTCCATGGTCTCAGCCATGACCACTATATCGTCGGCAAATCGAAGGTGAGAGATGTACTCGCCATTGACGTTGATGCCTAGCCCTCTCCAGTCCAGAACCTTGAAGATATCCTCCAGTGCAGCGGTGAACAGTTTCGGAAATATGACTTCTCCCTGTCTCACACCTCGCTGTAGAAGGATAGGTTCCGAGGTCTGGTCCTGAAGTCGGACTGACATGGTGGCGTTTTTGTACAAACACTTTAGCACCTCGATGTACCGATAGTCGATTTGGCACCGTTGGAGAGACTGCAGTACAGCCCAAGTCTCGATCGAATCGAAGGCTTTCTCGTAGTCCACAAACGCTAAGCAGAGAGGCAGGTTATACTCTTCGGTCTTCTGTATAACCTGCCGCAGCGTATGTATGTGGTCTACGGTGCTAAAGCCTTTTCGGAATCCGGCTTGTTCAGGAGGCTGAAAATCGTCAAACCTGCGCGCGAGACGATTTGTGATGACTCTTGAGAACAACTTGTAGACATGGCTTAGAAGTGAGATGGGCCTATAGTTCTTCAGCCGGGCATTGTCGCCCTTTTTGAAGAAGAGTACCACCACACCCCTGCACCATGCCTGCGGCGTTTTCCCCTCGAGTATGACGGAATTAAACAGCTTCTGAAGGGCCCTAAGTACCGGTTTTCCACCCGCCTTCAGGAGTTCGGCCGTAATTCCGTCATCACCCGGTGCCTTGTTGATTTTAAGCTGTTTAAGAGCCATCCTAATCTCGTACAGGCTAACATCCGGAATGTCTTCGGTATAGTGTCGGGTCAGTCTAGCTCTTGGGTCGTTAGCTAGAGTTGCAACGGGCTTTCTAGTTGAAGTATACAACTGCCCATAAAAACTCTCGATCTCCCTCAGCAGCTCCGGTTTGGCGGATACGATCCTGCCATCGTCGGTCTTCAGTTTCGTGAGCTGGCTCTGCCCAATAGCCAGATCTCTTGAAAATACCTTGGAGCCTTTATTCCGCTCAATAGCGTCTTTAATACGCTCGGTATTAAAGCGGCGGAGGTCGCTATTCAAGGATTTAGAGATCCGTCTATTGAGCTGCCGGTATTTCCACGCCTCGTCTGAAGACTGCAGGATCATCTCACGCCGCTCCTTCATGAGCTCGAGAGTATGATCAGAGAGCCTTTTGTTGTGTGCACGACGTGTCTTGAAGAACTTAGACCCAGTTGTATGGACAGTTTCCACGAACCCATCGTTGCATTCGTCCACTGAGCTTCCTAGGCACTCGAAACGATTCTGGAGTTCAAGCTGAAAGCTCTCGGGGTTTTGGATCTGGATCTGTGCTGGACGGAGCGTAGACTTCATCAGTCGAGACCTTTCAAGCTTTATATTGATGTTCAATGTGCCTCTTACCATGCGGTGATCGCTCCCGGTTTTCACCGAATTGATCACAGAGACATCATTGAACATTTGCTTCTTGGTTGACAGAATGAAGTCAATCTCATTTTTAGTTGCACCATCGGGACTCTTCCTGGTCCACTTCCTGTGCTCGCGCTTTGAAGAAGGAGTTCATCATATAGAGGCCCTCCTTCTCCATAAAACTAGCCAGTTGGTGACCCCGGTGGTTCCGACGTCCAAACCCAAATTGCCCCACCTGCAGCTCATCCCCGTCTCGTTTGCCCAGTTTTGCGTTGAAGTCCCCCATGACAACGGTGAAGTGAGTTTTGAAACCATGCAGGGCTTTAGAAATATTCTCATACATGGTCTCCACTTCGTCGTCGGGGTGTGCCGAGGTCGGGGCGTAGACCTGTATGACCTTCAGCAAATATCTTGAGGATATTCTGAGTATAAGGTACGCCACCCTGGTCGACACACTCTCGATCTTCACCACGTTATTCACGAGGGACTTGTGGACGATAAACCCAACACCACCCTGGGACTGCCGGTCACCCTCTCGGAAATAGAGCAGGCTGCCGGATTTCAGGATTATCGTGTCCTCACCCTCTCTTCGGACTTCAGATAATCCCACAATACTCCGTCGCAGCCTGCTCAATTCCTCTTCGAGTTCCGTTATCTTCTCGTCGGTCCGGAGTGTACGCGTGTTGTATGTTGCCAGGTCAAGTCGTCGGTACAGGTAGCCTGATCCCTTCCGGAGATTCTTCGCACCCCTTGCCACGCCGTAACCTCGACCGCTACCATAGTCGAGGGCCGTATCATAGCCGTTTTTTTGTTGTGCTCGTCATTCGGGGGGTTTTGCCATAATCGCCACGCTTGGCAAGCGGGTTGGCGATCGCAGTATGGTTGTAAAAAATCGCAGAGAACGCTGCTGCCCATTCTCTGGTAAGTCCCTTAGTCGCCTCTTACGACACCCACGGGAAGATATGGGATGGTGCTATTCTTTACGTCCGGACACCATACAGAACAGTACGGTAACGGTTTTATGTAGGACTAAGTATATTTTAAGGTGTTTTTTTTAATGGACGCAAATCCGTGTATTGGTGATAAGTACTAATACGAACAACTGTAGATATTTAAATCAAAAGAAGACAAAAGTATAGAAGCGAGGAAGGGGGGGGGGGAGTTTTTTTAATGTTATTGATTATTTACGTGCAGATATCTACTCTTTTTAGTAGATAAGTATTAGTGTTTTTCATGGTAAGTACATAAGTAGATATTGTGTCAGGATAACTAATGCTCTAAGGTATTTAAATGAAAAAATAATGTAAATAAAATTTCATTTATTTATTTGTACTTATAGAGCGTTTCAAATGACGAAAATGACGACGATCAACTCCATCCACGGGATCAAGAAAATATTGTAAAGAATACGCCTTTTCGGTATTTATAGTATTGTGCAAATGCGTACAAAATACATTATTTATAATGCAGTAGCAAAACTTCATCAATTACTCAATTTAATAAGAACAAAAATAACTTATTGAAAATTCTATCGTTACTTTTTTATATACTGTTTATTGTTTGTGTATTAATAATACTGTTTTGTTTCCATACAGTCTCCCTAACAATGAGAATCTTCAGCAACGGTGACTTGAAGTTGTCCCTTTAAAAAAGTATTCAACCTATTGCCTAGTTTACAACTGTCTTCCATCATCAGCATCTTCGCAATTAAATTTAAAATTACTGACTCATACTAAAACCAACAGTAACAGAAAACGTTTAATAATGTATAGTGTTATTAAAAAATGTATCATTTTAAGTTTGACGAGGTGGACTGTATATTTGTTGTTGTTGATGAGTAAAACTTCAGGATTGGTGAACACGGAGTTTATTCTTGATTGTTTGCTGCTTGCCGGTTGAAGAACGACTGACCATTTTGCGGCAAGCAGCCCGTCTTTTGTTCCCTTTTTACATGGCGCAGGTAGTGGCCGGCCTAGTGTGGCGCAGAGCACGGTCGACCGTCGGCGCGCCGATGACGAAATAGTGGGCGGGGCCGAGTCTGGCAAAGTTGGACTTGCCCGATCTTATCGTGATCGTGCTCTGCACCAACTTACAAAATTCTTATATCTAAGGGGTGAGCTGCGTCGTCCGTAATAAAGTTGTTTGAATATGCTACATGCTCATGCTTCATCTATGTGAACATTGCAGCCCTCTACGCTTTATAACTCTTTACAAAAAATGAAGGATGTAACCTAAGATGTTAACCACCTTGAACGAAAATAAGTGTCACGTATTTTTCACTTCATAGACCTATCCCATTACAGAGTTTTACAGTGTGCGTAGGTTTCGGCTTCGCCCTGTTTTTTATACCCCGTAATTTTGAATAAACTGCTACCCATGCAAAGCGGGGGTGCTAATTAATTATAAAAGAATAACTGTCCTAAATGTAAGTACAAATATTGGATACCCTATTAGAAACGGATGACATACACTCTTGAAGTTTTCTCGCTCGGAACGGGTTTCCGTTGCACGTCATCATTCCAGTTAGTATATAAGTTCCTTGGTGAAGCCACACTGCTCCGATGGCTCCGTTATATACAACGTGTAACAGAATAAACGTTATTCCTGAAAGTAGTTGTTAAATTAAAAATAGGTGTTATATTTTGACGGAAAAATCTTTTAAATAACTTAAATTAGAAACACAGTAGCATGACAAATTAATACAATCCTTAATTCAAGGAAATTGAAACCTTGACTCAGAGCAATAAAGGCTACTAAAACGCACAACATTATTTGTAGTTCGCTCATAGCTCGTAATACACACGTAAATAACATCAATGCATTTTACATTAAAAGGAATGTGCGTCAAATAAATAGGTAATTTAAAGGATTTCCAACTTTATCTCCAATGAATAAGGCTTATTTGAATGCACGATCAAACTTAGTTGGTTATCAGAGTAGCCCTACACACTAACAAACAATGTTTAGGCATTTTTACAAAATAAAATTATTTAATTTGAAGAAATTTAGAACTTATTGCAAAGAGATAAAGCATTTGTCGGCAACCTTTTTGACGTTTATGCGAAATGCCGACACACATGCCGCCGCTACCGCCGAATAACATGAGTACCTAACATCAAAAGCACAAAAGCTAGTCATCCGCCGGTAGCGATTTAGTGTAGTTGTTCTTTTATTTACTTCCGTGACATTTTTGTTTTCGCGCGCGATGGCTCCAAATGCCTGCCGTGTGGATTCGTTCCAGCATAGGTTCTCCCTCAACGTGTGGGCTGATATACTCGGAACATTCATACTCGGCCCCGTTTTCCTTCCACGGTTGGCTGGAGATACCTACCTGCTGTTCCTGCGAGAGAGACATTGCCGGACTTACTGTATGACGTCCCTGTCGGTCTTTCACGTGACATCTTTACCAGCAAGACGGTGCGCTAGCGCATTTCACGTGGACCGTTGGACGGCATCTGGATGTGGAGTATGGCAGTCGTTGAATAGGTCGCGGAGGACCTGTGCCGTGGCCTCCCAGATCGCCTGACTTAACACCATTCGACTTTTATTTGTGGGGTCGCATAAAATCGCTCGTGTACATCAGTCAATCTACAAGTGTCGAGGAACTAAAAACAAAAATTGAACAAGCATTTGTGATGGTGAAAAGTGATACTGAAGTGCTTACAAAGTTGAAATACAATTTCAGAAAGCGTGCAAATAAGTGCATAGAACAAGGCGGTGGTCATTTTGAAACTTTAATGAAAGTGGATCGCAGAAATAGTAAAAATTAATAACCTAAGTGTAAAGTGTAAATAGTCCAGTTCTGTAAGTACTTACTTCTTCCTATCAATACGATTGTATTCTTATCACTGTAAATATTTATGATTCAAATCTTTCAAACACGCCGTCTTTAAATATTTTTGTAGTAAACAATAAACTGTACCTAAACACAACTTATCAGAGGAATCGCGGGAGTCTGTGACATTTTAGGTACGTAAAATTCGTTCATTGAACTAACGCACATCTAAAGCCTACAGCTGTGGTCAGCTGGCGGGCGCTCGAATGTGCGTGTCGCGTCGGCCGCTAACATTGCATGAGGGATGTTGTTGCACATTCCTTTTTCGTTTAGTAAGGATAACTATTTTATAAAAAAAGACTAGGTTTGGTTTAAATTTATTTAATTACGGATGTTGTTTTAGAGTTATAATTTAATATTCTAATTGGGGTGTCTGAGGTATGGCGCTTAATCTGCCACACGTTGTATTTGCGGTTGCGTTGCGTTGCGGTGTCGCTGCTCTAGATTTTCGTGCGACAATGCAACTGAGTAGTGTGGCATGTTTTAAAATTTATACGAGTATGCAAAATTACGCAGCGTTGCAACGCTGCGACGACGCAACGCAGCGCAACGGAGCAGTGTGGATTTATTCTTAGGGTTCCTCAGGGTTCCTTCATACATGCCGGATATGATGCTCTGTGCATGCCGGTTTGATCCGGCCGATTAAGGGGACAGGCGAAATCACAGCGTCAGAATGTAATAAAAGAAAATCATAAAATTTCACACCACACGCTAATCCGTCCATCAATCTCATTCCGTTCTGTAAAGGAAAGTCGGTAAGAAAACTGCCCGCCAAAGAAAATCTGTATAGCCAAGTCCCTGTAACACAATGACGGCAATCGTGTTTGAGCTCACCAGATGGCGCCTCTGTCGAGTAAGGTCCTGTCATTCATTCTATTTTATACTTTAAAGTATCAATTACTTCATCAAAAGTTTATTTTATTACGTATATCAAACTTCATGTACATATTTACAATATTGTTCCTATAATTGGCAAGCATGAAATATTTAAAAATCATTCTTTCTCCAAGTACTAACAAATAAGATCCTAAGTTGCTACTATTCTTCAAGTCATAATTAATCAGAATTAGCTCAATCTAGACCAAATCGTGAATATTATTAAAAATAAGTGATAAAAAAGTCCACAACGCGCGAACACTCCATGACATCTGTCGGGAGACCTTACTCTACACTACTACACGAACGCCTCTAGCGGCGAATTTATGCGGAATAGCCCCCATTGTTTCGGTTAAACTACAGGCTTCAACTTTCTGACTGGGCTGTAATGTATTGATTTAAATAAATATTTTGAGTTTGGGAGTGTCCAACAACTTAAAAGGTACCAAAGTCTTAACAAAGTATAATTGGCTAGAAACGGGATATTTACCATGATTACTGTTTTTATTGAGTTCCCGATATTTCGGCGCTGTTGCAAGCACCATGATCACGGATAAACTGAAGTTATTGCGGGTGGGTGTTTATGAGCAGACAAATCGGTCTACCCTCTTTCTTGTTCGTTTTTTGCACTCTGTACCGCTACCACTGTCACTCGCAACTCGATTCTGTTCCCGACACACGAAACTGTGTCCACTCGCCAACTTTTTTCCGCAGTTTTCCGCTTTTTACACAGCTGGACCACTGGATTCCAAGCTCTCGACAGTAAATGAATAAAGTAAGAAACTTGCTTCTTTATGTAAGCACCCTTACGCAATACCTAATAATCTGTTTTAGAGAAGTGGAATATTTTTTCTTTACAGTGGCAACTGAAAACTGAATTTAACTGTCAGTGTCATATTCAAATTTACGAAAATAGTGGTGGCCACAAGCTCAATTAATATCGAGTGACAATCGACTACATTTCACATAATTAATACATAATGGCGTATTTCAATGTTTTGTTTGCGCCTATTATATTGTATAACAGACTGGTGTCCGCAACTCCACAACAAAGCGCGTATGTTGTTTGCGCTTATTTTATTTCTTATATGTATGTAAAATTCTAGAGGATAATAGATTCAGGAGTTGCCTGACTAATTACGCCTTAACATATTCGACTATTACAAAAACGGCGTGATGGTAAGGGTGGTCCATCACTAATGGGCCTTATGTATGTGCGACGTACATAAACGTTTTTTGTTCAACTTTATCAGTTTTATCACCGCTCCTTTCGTTTCACATTAAAATCTAACCAATTACTATAGTAAAATCGACTCCAGTGTTCATTTACCTGTGATTACTTCTATTTGAGAATTTTAAGAAATAAGTAACAATGCCAGACATATTTACTTGTATAACCTGCCAGGTGATGTTCAAAACGCCTGAATTACAACGTGAACATTATAAAGAGGACTGGCACAGGTATAATTTGAAAAGGAAAGTGGCTTTAATTCCACCTGTGACTCTTGAGGAGTTTGAACTACGTGCTAAGGAACATAGAGAACAGAGCCAGAACTTAAATCGTGATGAATCACGGTACTGCAAGTGTTGCTCCAAGTTATTCAATACAAAGAATGCTTTTGACAATCACTTAAACAGTAAGAAGCATAAGTCGAGTCTGGAGAGATATATTGAAAATAAGATAGACGAGTACTCGGACGAGGAGCCTAAGGAAGAGGAGTCTAAGGAAGTGGTGCACAAGGAAGTGGTGCACAAGGACGTGGTGCACAAGGAAGTGGTGCACAAGGAAGAGGAGCACAGTGGTAATTCTGATACAGACAGTTTTGTGAAGGTTGAGCCTAGTGCAAATGCTTCCAGTGCAAACACTTCCAGTGCTGTTGGTTCCAAGCAACCGGGCAAGTTTGTTGTGGTAGCAGCAAGTGATTCTGGTGAAGAGGATATTGAAACAGACTCTGAAATTGAAGAGGTATGTTTTACTATGAGTGCATGACTATTCAGAATATAAAATAACCAACTGATACAACATTAGTATGTGTGTCTGGTAAATTTATAAGAATAAAATTCATTGGAATTATTGTAAATAGTGTTTCACATTATAATGCAATAAGTTTTATATTATCAGTTAGATATTACTGTAAAACGTGATTTAATTTTGACTTAGGTCTACTAGGGTACTTTGTCATGACCAAGTATCTTAGTAATAACTATATCTTACTGCTGATTGTTACTTTAACACAGTTATACAATACTGGTAAATTTTAATTCTTCAGTAATATTAGATGTTATGTAAGAACTGCATTGCTAGTGTAGTGGTTGTAAGCATTCCAATTGTCCAACAGGAACTTATTAGCAGACTCTGAATTTATACCCTATAGATAAAAAAAAACATGTGTATTTATGTGGGTGTACTATAGGGAATCGGAATTACAGGCATAATGCAATGTTGTTTGTCTACAAAATAATTCTTTTATTTTCAGCTTGACTCAGACGAGTGGGAGGATTGTCGAATCAGGGGCAGTGACTCTCTGATAAAGCCCAGAGACTGTCTGTTCTGTGGCCACCACAGTAAAAATATGGTCAAGAATCTCAAGCACATGTCTGAGGCCCATTCATTCTTCATACCTGACATAGAGTACTGTACTAATATGAAAGAACTGCTATTGTATTTGGGAGAAAAGGTGAGATCAATTTTACTGAACTTATTACATACTCTTTTGGGGTTCATCTTCAGAATGAGATGGCATAAGCATGCATCCTGATTTAGGTCTGGCTTCATCTTATTTTCAGCCCATTATGCACAACCATCTACATATTCTAGGATTTGAAAATCACAAATGAGAGAGCTGTCTTTGTTCAAAATTTAGTTGTAATAAATCTACATGAAAAGAAGATATGGCATGCAACCTTATCCATTATCTTTCTCTCTGCACATACATATGTGTCAACATAAACATGTTTGTGTTTGTTGAATCTCACAATATGTCTCCAATTGGAACCCTGACCGCATCTCTGATTTTTTCTGATTCAAGTGCATATTGTATAATTATCACTTGTTTCGGTGAAGGAAAACATCGTGAGGAAACTAATCCTGCAGGCCTGAGAGATATTGGCATGTAAAGCCAAGTCAGAAGCCCATGGGAGGCTTTAAACTCTAACACCTGGTTTGTTCACACGAAAAAAAAAAGGACAATGTGTAATAGAAAATTAAGTAAATCATTTAAATTGAAATTATTAAAATTATCAATTCACATAACACTACAAATGTGATGTGATTCAAACATCTTATCAAAATAATTTTATTTTTGTGAAGATAACAGTAACAATAAATAATTACAAGGAATAACAAACATATTATTTTTCTCTGCCATTCGTTATGTGATGTGTTTTTATTTGTATTCAACAGATTTCACATGGTTACATGTGCCTCTGGTGCAATGATACTGGCAAAACATTCTACTCCATGGAAGCAGCCCGGGGCCATATGATTGACAAAGGACATTGCAAAATGTTGCATGAAGGTCTTGCTTTAGCAGAGTATGCTGATTATTATGATTACAGGTAAAACAAAACATATTTTATTCAAATTATTTAAGATTCTTTTTATAACCTGCCTTGTGTATTTGAGAAAGAATATGCCGTTCTATTTTCCCATAGGTGTCACATGATCTTCAATATCTCTGTAAATAGGTTTCCAGGTATGCCATGTATGGTATTCCATGGTACAGAACAAAAAAAAAATTGCAATGATGGAAAGCATAAGTGCCTCTCGGTTCGGCACCTGTTAAAATTATCAAAGGAGTCCATATTTATAGTCCATAGGCACCATTTTATTGGTTTTTGTCATTCTATTTCAGCGCTTCCTACCCAGATCAGAAAGAGGAAGAGGGTGATGAAGGCATGGACGTCGATGATGAAGTAGAAGGTCCTGCAGCGCTGCAGGGTGATGACTTCCAACTGGTGCTACCTTCCGGCGTCGTCGTCGGCCATAGATCACTTATGAAGTAAGTTTGGTTGTAATTGGCTTTATTCGAAGCTCTTACTTCTTTCTGACACAATGAATATTGATATCTAATAATAATGAAGCAATTTCTTCACATAAATCATACCTATCATTTATG
Source organism: Noctua fimbriata (assembly GCA_905163415.1). Lineage (NCBI taxonomy): Eukaryota > Metazoa > Arthropoda > Insecta > Lepidoptera > Noctuidae > Noctua > Noctua fimbriata. The sequence goes on along the minus strand of LR990922.1, from coordinate 9,829,239 downwards.
TGAAGTTTGGCTAGTTAATTTAATTTGAACTTGTATGGAGAAATGGGGCTCCCACTCAATGGTACAATCTGTTTTTTTTTTTTTGAAAAATTTTACCCTATTATTAATATTCTTATGAGAAATTTCTCCTGTATTGTGGGTATTACAAACATTCACATACACAAACAGCGAGACTCGGAACAACTATCTACTAGTCATGCAAATAATTCTACCGTGCGGGGATCGAACCAGCGACACGCAGCGCAGCAGCCACTGCGCTAACCGTGCCTTCATGTTGTTTTTTATACCTGACAAACAGATTGTATTGCCTGTATTTCAGCTAAATAAACAGGATTTGATTGTAAGGTCTTACATGTGCAATTCAGCTAAATGTTTCTGGACACGAATCACTACAATTAATTCTGTTTCATACTTGTACAACTGGCTGTGCCTAACCTGCCTAGTGCCTTGATGTTCATTGTTTTCCCAATCTTTGGTTTTTACGCAAAACGAAATATAATGAATTTGGTATAGTAAGTAGTAGAGAAGGTATTGCGTAGTTCTTTACACGCAATTGCTGCGCGTGCGCGGTTTTAAAGGATATTATTATGACCTTCGCAACGGAAAGTTGATTGGAACTAAATTAATTGTAACTCAAATACATTTATGCAGGTAGTTAGTTTCCTTTCGATTACGTTTTAAGTTATTATGATGACGTTGATAATTATCAGAGAAAATAGCGTCATATTTAATGGAGTTAGAAGATAAATTAAATTATGTTTGGTAATGATATCATTTTTAGCCCCCGACAAAAAATTAAGTCTAGCACCTTTACTCATAGATTTTTATCCCGATTTCAGATACTACAAACAAAACTTGAGTACAAACAGTCAGGCCCTAGTGAAGAAATCCGACCGCAAATTGCACAGGCTACTCGGTGTCTACCGGGCCCTCGGTTGGGCGCCTAAAGAACAAGCATTAGCTGCAAAGTAAGTTTACAATTTAAAACCAATTTAATTTATATTGGTTTTTTTTTTTTTAGTAGCCTGTACTGTCCAACTGCTGGGTAAAGGCCTCCCCCAATTCCTTACATGTGCTCTTTTCCCGTGCCTCCTCGAACCAGCCTTCACGGTAAGCGTCCAGCTCGTATCGCCACCTCTTTCTGGCCTCGGCGGCGCCGTCCGTTTCCGGCAACCATCGTGTTTAGACTTTTACCCAGCGGTCATCGTGGATACGGCTGACGTTTTTTTATTTTTTTAATTCCTTCTCTCTGTATGAGAAATGGTCTTAGTCCGATAATCCGGACATTACAGACAACAAAAAAAAAAGCCATTTTTTTTTACGATTCATTATTATCTATAATGGATAACTTATAAACCATATTATCTATGTTATAGACTGTAATCTTCTCTATAACATAACCGCTTAATGGACGCGCTATTACATGCACAAAAAATTCGCGTTATTTGGGCTTTTTTTATCCTGTGGTTAGTGCCCTGGTTAGGTTTGGGCAATGCAAAATATACTGTATACTAATTGGAATAAAGTTAATTTCGCTAAGTATAGTGCCAGCAGTCATTATGTGAACCTATTCATACACGGTTTTGAAAGTCACGCCCCGACGTTCAAGTAGTTCCCGACAACCACCGCCATTTACTCTGCAAGTACATGATTTCTAAATGCTCATCTTTTTTCCAGGAAAGCACGTGACATTCACTTCATGAAACGGGTGCAGGCGAAGTGGCAGATGAAGATGTCTCTCAAAAACAATAAGTTCCAGAAACATTACCGAGCTCAAGTCAACTTCTAATCCATTGTAGAACTTGTTTTTATTTATGAATTATTTTATTATTGTTACATTAGATATTTTTTTTTTAATTTGGCACACTAGTTGATCCAATCCACTTCCATCTGTTATTAGTTCAGCCATTATTATAACCTGTACTGTATAGCCGTTCTCGTAATTATTTTACCAATGTTACGGTCGCTTTTTATTCTAGGGTTCCGTACCCGAAGGGCAACCAACGGGACCCTATTACTAAGCCTTCGCTGTCCGTCCGTCTGTCTGTCAGCGGGCTGTATCTCATGATCCGTAATATGTAGACAGTTGAAATTTTCACAGAATGTGTATTTCTGTTGCTGCTATAACAATAAAAATAAAATTAAAATTTAAGGGGTTTCCCCTACTACTATGTTACGGAACGGACTCGCACTTGGCCGGTTTTTTATTTATTTTAATATCTAGCAACAACATATAAAAAACATACCAACATCTGCATGTATTTTTTTTACATTCAAATAGACGAAGTTTTAATTAATTTGATTCTTATTTGTATGAATATTCTAACAATTTGACAAAAAATCGCATAAAATTGAATTGAATTCGAAAGTTACGTAGACCTATTCCTCAATATTACAGCTATTTTAGTTGATTTAGGGAGTGACCCTGAAAAAGATATTCGCCTAGTTCTGTTCAGATGACGTTATTCGACGCGACACGACACCGCTCCGAACTGAATGCGAAAAATATAATAAGTGCCAGCTCAAGCGATTCCGTGTCGAGAATCTTGTTCCATTCCCATAGGCCTTTTTGGAGAATAGTGGCTTACCTAAATGTCTCTATAATATTGAATGGGCGCTTGCGACGAAGTGGGATTATTCCGATCTGTCCCACCAGTGGGGCAAACAGGATATCAAAATTTTAACCAGCCCACTTTATCCCACTAGTGGGGCAGAGCGGATTAATTCACAAAGTGCGTATCACCGCAGCTCCAGTACTATTATTGAATAATTAATAATGTAAAGTTATTTCATAATTTATTATGAATGTTTTTGTTGGTGCTCTAAATAAGGAGATACACAGTCTGCCATTATGTACTAGTGAGTGACGAATGTGGTGTGAACGAAAGTGCAATTGTGGAATTCAAGTTTGGGTTGAATAAAATATCTTTGTTATTAAACCTGTTATGAGTATGACGCCATTTTGCCTTTATCATGTTTCCAAGTTACAAGTACCTACTAGATTAAAACAAAACGCGTGTAAAGGAATATTTTCAGACCAATTTTAAAAAGTCGTTTAAAGTTAGAATGTGCAAATAAGCATAAATCTCATAAATGGTCATTGTTGTAATTTTTTAATTACTTAATATTTTAATGTCGGAATAGTAATAGTTGTCGGAATGAGTTTTTATTTCTTTGGATTTGTTTATGTCATTATGTTCTGTTATTAAAATTACATACGCACAAAACAGTGAATTGATAATACATAGATAAATAGTTATTCCAAATTTTATAACAAATAGTTTTTTTTCATCTTGTAAATTACGTTCAGAAATTATGTTCGTAATGACGTTCGTATTAAGTTCAGATAAGTTGGTCAATATATATTTGCTGATTTAATCAAAATGTATGTTGTATTATAAGCCAGCATGTAAATATAATGTACTGAGTAACATCAATTATGAGGTAAACTGTAATTACATAAAGATGAAATAAAAAAACAAATAAAAACAAACAATATAGTGTAGTTTTATTGTGTTTACTTCGGGGGCGCTACAGTGGAACTTGTTGGCATCGTCGTATCGGGCTTCTTAGTCGATGAATCAAGATTAGATGCCTTTACCACTCTATAATGCCTAACAGTGTCATCAATTATATCTTGTTCCTCGGTCGACTCGTCTTTCTGCTTTACAGTGTCGACTTTTTGTTTATCTATCGTGTCCAAAGTCCATGGGATCTTCACTGGGTTCCTATCTATCTTCAAGCTTATCTTGTACAGGGGGAAAGAAGATATCTTCCCTTTAAAATAGTGATTTATCACGCTTGATAGCTTATCGTTGAGAACGTAACGTGATTCTATATCGGGAACTTTTTTCAAGTATTTGCCGATAATTGATTTTACATTATCATTTATTTCGTTGTTTGATTTTGATTCTAGACAGTTGACCACCGTTATCAAACTTGTAATCTGTAAGCCATGCAATCATCATTATTTTATATGAGATAAATGTAGGTAAGGTAGGTCAATTTTAATGTGAGAGATTTGAAAAACTAAGCGACTACACGTTAAGGCCATCCCCGGTTTGGGTGACGCCTCGGCTTAGAGCGTCGCGTTGCTGGGGAATGGCAGCAAGTGATAGGCAGGATCAAACTGGCACGCGACCTACCGTAGGAGCTAGGTATCTATTATACCCCTGATTAACCCATGATGATATGTTAGTTTACTGAAACTCTTTAATTTAGTCATTAACTTGTTAATGTTGCACCTGTCGAGTCCCTGGACTGATATTTGTTTAAGGGTCAATTTAGACAGAACGGTAAACTCTTCCTGCAATTTACTGGCTGCATCGAAAATAGGACCGTATTACCATTATTTGAAGTAGAAAACTGTACGAATATAAACGCGGAGGACATCAAGCGTTGCCTTGCGCATGTTCACGTCTCGGTCACGCGCTTCGTCGCGCATGCTTGGGATTCCTCGACCGCACCAGCAAGTGCTGACGTGCTAATACTACCTAATGGTATAAATATTCTACTCTTTGATTCTAAGTTTTCGTGTAGGCTCGCGTTGAAGCGCGCATCCTCGCGCGGTCTCGAGCCTTTCCTCAATGTCGCACCGTCTCGAGCCTCTCTTGGTGTTGCCACCAGAGGAGTCTCGACCCTGCGCGAGGATTTTTCCGTTCCGTCTGAACTGACCCGAATAGGTAGGTCCGATTCATGTAAGTAATTTAATTATTTAGGTGATGGTAAAATGTGCTTTTTTCTGGTTATTTTCCATTAAGCATTTAGCCAATGCAATATAATTTCTGACTGAAAGTTTGACAACTAGTTTTAGCAAGGGGTATCGTATTACCCAGTACTAACTGGGTTGTGAAAGTCAGATAGGCAGTCGCTCCCTGTAAAATAATGGTGTTCAGCTGAATCTGGTAAGATTTGAAGCCGACAGTAGGCAGTTGATGATAATACAGGGTGTAAGGGACAGTCCACCACAAACTGACAGGGTGCATTCAGCTCCTTATTTTGAATCATATTCCACCGGAATTTTTCTCCAGATTTTTTTTTTTAAATTTTTGTTTCAGTTAGTATTCCTTTATTTTAACGTAAAATTACATTTCCTGTACGCACCACTCCATTTATGTAAATAATACGGCCGAAATCAAAAATCCAACAATGGATGTTAAAATACTCTAACGAACGACACGTGAAATCAGCTGTACACTTCCTGCCTAGCTACAGAGTTCATCGAACTCGTCGTCGGGCTTGCCGTTCGCTACGTGCGTTTTGCCTTGGTAACGATACATTGCGTACGAGGAAATAAAAAAAAAATATTGGATTCCCACAACATTGCTGAAATAATTTCTTGACCGGTCATTTCCGTATCATATATTGAATTGACCCCATCAGTTTGTGAAGGGCTGTCCCTTACACCCTGTATAGCCACTGCAATATCTTCCCATTTTTATACAGAACCCAACTTATAAACAAGTTACATTCAACGACTCACCAGAATCACATTCATGTTGGGAGAAACAATACAAAACACAATAGAAAAAAACTATAAAATTCAGTGTATGATTTCAATTCTAAAGATCTTTACGGTTATTTTAACTTAGCTCTTTTAATGGTTACATCGATAGCAATAAAACAAGACTTTTGTGATAATACTTTATTGTGAGTCACTAACGTAACGTAACGACGGCGACGTAATAACGAGACGACGTAATAACGACGCACATTCAATGTACCACAAGATTATTATTCACAAAGTACAAGATATAATGTACAGTCAGCAACGAAAGTCGATTGACAATGAAATAAAATCAAAATCAAAATCAAAGCATTTATTTCAAATAGGCCAGTTACAGGCACTTTTGAATTGTCGAAACAAAGACAACAATGAAAAGTAGCTACAGTCCCAGTCACAAGGCATAAAAACTGTGAAAGTACTGTAGTTACACACACATATATACATATCATCTTAAGAGTTTGTATTATTTTAATTCACATCCAATCAGACTTTTCAATATGTGTTTTGCTTAATAATTATGACTAAAAACTGAAGTGAAGATGAACTATTGATCCTATGCACTTCACGCTATGCTGCCGATTCTGCCGAAAATAGAAAAACTTCGGCTTTGTAGAGCATCACCTTTGTCACTTAGGTACCTTTGCAACAATCTTTTTCTCAAGCTCGTCTGGGTCATCTGGGTGAGTTCTGTATGTAGGTGTACTAGGTACCTAAGGTGTAGGTAGTTTCAAAACTTGCTTAAAATAGGTGTTATTGCATTAACTGAAAACTTGAAGAAGGTCATTGTGCTTTTCGCCATTTCAGGGTTAGGTCCACAGGTAAGGTTGTTCATAATGATGAGCAAAATACTGAAACTTTATAAACGAGTCATAACTCCTTTACAAAGTTTCAGTTTTTTCATTAACTACGTTTTGATTAATACACTGAAATAAATATAGGAATAATTTCAAACACTGTACAGTGTTACAGGTGGGTCCTTGTTTACGTGCTAATCAGTCAGCGTTTCTAGGGTTTGGTGTCCTGTATGGGCAGGTCCAATACCCCGCGGGGAGCAGTGCCTCGTCTTGAGAAGCCCAGAGCTGCCTTTAGGACACACATCCCTGCCTCTAAGGTCTGTTTTCTGTCATTCTCGTTGCCCAGAGCAGGGTTGATCTCGACGAGGTCCACAGCTCGTAGGCGACCAGTTTTGTGCACTATCTCCATTAGATTGATGGCCTCACGAAGTGATAGTCCGCCGCGAACTGTAAAATATCACATCTAAGTAGAGGTACCTGCTTAATAAAATTGAAAATTTATTGGCAGTCAACGCACACTGCTGGGGTCTATACGCATAAAAATTTGCAAATTATTTCCTTATGAAATGAAGTCGGCACAAAGGAAGGATTTTTTGATTCATGCCTGGTTCATCCCATAAGGGTTAAGTCATCATTATCTTCCTACCCTTGTCCCGTTCTACTTGGGCTCGGCGCAACACGTTTCTTCTTTCATTCTCCCCTGTCAGACGTCACGGTAGGTATCATTTACTCCTTTCTCTTTCATATCATTCCTCACATAATCCATGCATACCTGTAGAGGTTAAGTAGGGCATGAAAATTTGAAGAGAAGTTTGAAATGAATCCCTATCGTGTGCATGAATCAAGTACTAAATCTAAAATATCAAAATAAAAAAACAACAGACTGGGAAAGCAGTTTTTACAGCAGCTAACTTGAAATGACAATCGAACAGCATGGGAATGGTAAAAGTTGTGTTTTTGTGGCTGTTCAAGTAGTTTTGTAAATCACTTCGAAATATGAATATTGTAAAGTTGGGACACTGAATCACTTAAGGATAACAAGAATGTGCCTTAACAGGCGGTGCACAAAAGAGGTTTTGGGTCTGTCGCATAAGAGCTAAGAGAAGAGTGTCATCCTTTCATGTGCTGATGCTGATCACTAAAACCACCTCTGTAGACAGAGGTGGTTTTAGTGAGGTAAGACTCCCTTCGGTCTTATCCACTAAGCGCGGGGCCTTTTGAAGGTTTCTCACAAGAACAAAAAAAAAAAGGTGCAAACCTGGTGTGCCAGTGCTGGGCGCTTCTAATGCGTCTAAAGAATCGATGTCGAAGCTCACGTGTATAGGCCTGCATCCTTCAGGGTCTAGCCTCTTAAGCACGTGCTGAATTGAATTCCTAATACCATGCCTGGAAGGATAAGCGAAAAAAAATAAGGTATATAGGTCAAATTTAATTAGCTAGCAAACCGATATAATTTATTACGGACACACGATCGTGATATTTATCTCAATATACATGTCAAAACAAAAAAGAAATCATTTCACGGTATTTTGGGGCCAACGATCTCAGATAGTTTTGTTTCTTGAGATCTGAGTCTAGAAAATCAGCATTTTTTGTTTTTTATAGTGTTCCGTCACGTCTGCGTAGTTTCGCTAGCTAATCTAATTTGACGTTATATAGTCGCCAACGCATCAAGTTACTACCAACTGTCAAATTTTCTCATTTGTTTTTGAACTTAATTAACCACTCATAATTTATGGTTTAAAATCATTTGGAGATATTTGACAGTTTGTGGTAACTTGATGTGCTGGCACAGCCGCCAGCACATGACCTATAGATTTATACCGCAATTATTAGTAAAGTTGACACTTGATTGTTTATCATTTTATACTCACTCGTCCACGTCCTCCATTGCAAATGTGGGTACGTTATACTTCTGTATGGCAAGCCTTTCATAATGGTCCACGGAACGTAGGCCTATGTATCCTAAGCTTTTAATGGAGAATCTGCAAGGAGATAATGTTTTCAGGGTCACCTTTAAAAATGTGTTGTTAATGACACGGTACTTGCGTTATATAGGGAGAGATACAAAGAAAAAGTTAGGGATAATACACGTAGACAATTATCTAGTGATCAGGATGAAGAAATCAGTTTTATTTTCGAATCCAAAGAGGAAAATTTTTTTAGTTATCTTAGTGTGTAGGTAGGTACGCAATTTCTTTACTTGGGTTTTTGCCAGTCCATTGTGGGAAGATAAGGCCAGTAATGATTGAATTCCTTGACTAGAAGAGCGACTGGCATTCCATGTACGGATCCAGATTCCGATGTCTTATTAGTATTGATGTCTGCATGAGCGTCCACCCAAATGAGGATCATGTCGTTGTTAACTTGGTAGTGCCCGTCAACTGTGCCTAAAACGGGACAAACGGAACCAATTTAAGTTTCCTAAATAGATATTGTGGATTTTTCTTAGCCTATCGATGGCAAACTAAATGAGCCGGCCTAGAATTCGGCTACGAGTTTAGCATCAGCGAGGTCCATATCTCATAATTATACTGAGATATTATTTTTTATTTACCTATTTGTAAGTTTATAATGTAAGGGAAGAGCGGAGCCTTCAACTTCATTTTCTATGCCTAAATGGAGACTCCTCGACATGCAATGTAAACCAAAATGATATGAAATATATATTTTTTTTAATTTATATTATTGCTGATTTAAAGATAAATACTGGGTACCTATAGGTAAAGATAAACCAAAAAAAATATTAACGTGAATATTGATACAAATAATGTATTTATTTAATGGAATGAGGAATGCGTTGAACATCGAATCTAGTGTATTGAGTAAATTGTGAACCACTACAAAATAAGTTATTTCCTTACCAACTCCGATGGAGTGGTCACCGCCTATAGTGACAACTATCCTGTCGTCCTTGAGGACTTCGGCGACCTTCTGCGACAGCTTCTTGTTGCAGGCCGACACCAGCGCCAAGTGCGCCATGTTCTCCATCTTCACCTCTTCGATTCCCGGCGTCTCGATGTCTCCATAGTCTTTCACTTCGAGACCATCTGTATTAAAACGATAGTTAGTAATAGTGTGCTTTTATGTAGCTAGCTTATTCCTGAGAATAATTAATGAATAGTATTTACCTACTATAACTATAATGGTACCGTCTTCGGTACCATGGTTCAGACGTTTAAGAGGTTTACGGCAAAACACTTGATCGATTCAATAAGAGGTTCTATACAAAATTAGTTTTAGTATATGCGAAACCTGATAAACGTGTCTAGTATTATTATGTAAAGAATCTATGTACAAAATTTCAAAACTGTATCATGAAAAATCACAAAGTTATAAGCTTGTTCTGTTACCTAGTTGTCCGCACAAAAACGCGGTCACCACGCCGCGCTCGCCCCCAGCGTCGTCTTGAGCTCATTGATAATAATAATTTGGCAGTTTGTACCTAAATTATTGCGATAGTTACTCAAAGTCGCTCGGTATCCAACTTTTAACTTTTTTAAATATTTTTGGGAAAAAATATAACATGGTTTAAAAATTATTGGAATCGATTCAGTTACTTATTCTGAACAAACTATATTTAGGTTTCGCATATACTAAAAATAATGTTGTATAAGCGTGTTTTTTAATCATGCTATAAAACAGTTCCGAGAAAAGTTCATCCTTATTTTAAGTCGTCCCAGAACTCAGATGTTCTACATTGATCGCGTTTCTAACACCTGGCATTATTATTTGAAACATTTGGCTTGAGGTGGACCTAGTTTGTTACTTATAGGGTTTGCAATGAAACGGATATATTTTCGCGAGGAGTTCTTATCTTAGGAAAATAATATATGCACCTATAGCTCGGAGTTGTTCCAGAAGACCAGCGTCCCGCATCGCGGCAGGCGCCACGCTCACTCCGTACTTCTTCTGTCCCTTCTCAAAGGGCACGCCAACGATGCCGACCTTCTTTAAGGGCTGCCATTTCTTCTCTTGGCTCATTTTTCGCACTAACACCTTACAAAAATTCATTTTCATTTATTATAATATTTAGATAATTCACTAACAGTAAACAAGATCTTCACAGACACTGACGCTATGAGATAACTCACTGGAGACTAAAATACTTACAGTTGCTTATCATCAGCGGCCCAGAGTCAAAGGTTATAACTATTGTTTTAGAGTTATTTTTGAATTACATCATCTTATAATTTTATCTTTATGATTATAGTTATCCTATTCAATTATTGTCTTACGATCTAATAAATACGATATACAACATTTTTTTTAGTATATGCGAAACCTGAATATAGTTTGTTCAGAATAAGTAACTGAATCGATTCCAATAATGTTTAAATAATGTTATATTTTTTCCCAAAAATATTTAAAAAAGTTAAAAGTTGGACATCGAGCGACAAGTACCAATCGCAATAATTTAGGTACCTACTGTAAAATTATTATTATCAATGAGCTCAAGAGTCGTCTTGAGCTCATTGATATCAGCTGGAGGCGCGTGCTGCGTGGTGACCACGATTTTGTGCGGACAACTAGGTAACAGAACAAGCTTATAACTTTGTGATTTTTCATGATACAGTTTTGAAATTTTGTACATAGATTCTTTACGTAAAAAACTAGACACGTGTATCAGGTTTCGCATATACTAAAACTAATGTTGTAGATTAAACTTTGATGAACAAATTAAAATTACCTACTATCTGCAAAACGGTGAAGGAAAACATCGTGAGGAAACCGGCATGTCCTAGAACCAAAAATTCGAAGACATGCGACATCTACCAACCCGCACTAGGCCCGCGTGGTGGATTATGGGCCCATTCCCTCTCACAGAGAGGAGGCCTGTGTCCCAGCAGTGGGAACATTATAGGCTGATTATGCTTATGCTTATACTATCTGCAAATCATTAATGTGAGTATGAGAGGTCAGTTTTCTTAACGTGTTTAGTTCTTAATTCTTACATTATAGAATAATAGCAGGTATTCGACGATTCGTTATAGACCTACCTATTAACACTTAATTTGGTATTTGAATTTACACAATTCACTAGATCTTGACTTCACTGTCTTTCTTCACTTCACTACGCTGTGTAGCAGACGAGAACCACTTCTTAGCTATGTTGATATTATATTATTCAAGGACAATGCCCTTTCGATATATTAAAATAGGCCCTGACAAAGTAGCTATCTCAATGACTAGTTTGAAATATTAGCAAAACATGACGTACTTACAAGTTGTCGATCAAACAATGTCTGAGCCGCTAACGTTTCTTACCTCTTTTTTATTTCATACCTTTATGCTGTTTCCGTCGCAAGTAGTTGTAGATCGTATATGCTAATTTACGCTTGAATATTGGCGAATAGTGAGTCAATATCATAAATCATGATAATTTAACCATTTTAGTTCTGGTTTGATAAACAGGAAAAATCTCATTATTTCATAAAAGTGCTTTACTAATGACTAGTAATAAACAAAAAGGTTTTAATAATAGCATTTGCAGGTCGGTGGCGCTACTAGTGGCATGCTTTAGCGCTACTCTGCTATTAGTTTGCGATTTTTCAATCCATTTCTGATACGGTCCGATCACGGTAAATATATTATATTTGATTCCCAAGTTTCTCATCGAAAGGGTTCCACAAGGAGTAGCAGCGACGCCCACGACTTCGTGACCGAGCAGTACTGGCGCTCCGGTGCCGAACTCATAAGTATAGGTCTTCGCGTACGTCGAATACTCGATACCACACACGCAATAGTACCACTTCGGATTCGTGCATGGGGTTTGATGGTACTCTTGAGCCTGTAATGCTACCATGTCAGACGTATCAAGTCTCCCATAACCAACTGCTAACATTCTTTTGTCCTTTAACTCTGAAGCATAATAGTTCCCTAAATCAGCTGCAAGAACAAAAATTGCCAAATGCGGGCGCTTCACGAACACTAATCCTATATTACTGTGCATTCGAGTGACATTGGGATCCGTCACTTTCACATCGAATACGTAGTCGTCGTGGAGCTTCGTGTAGGCTACTTCAAATACAGTTTTGTTGTTAATTTTTTTGTTGTATATAGCTGCTGTTATTAGGACATATTTAGGATTGGAGGACACGCAGCTGCCTGACGTGAGTACCGCCCGCTGGCTGATGATACTACCCGTGCAGATATAATCTTTGGTGCCGCTCAACAGGCCGACCAGGTATGGGTGCTGTTCTGCCAGTGTTTCTATTTCTCTCCAGTCTTGAGGACTCGACGTTGGTGCGATCCTGAGCGACGACACTTGGCGAATATATACTATAATTATAAAAGCTTCGGTAATATGTCGCCATGTCAGAACCATAGTAGGTCAATAGAACGGGCATTTGATATTTTATTTTGAATTAGTTCATTCTAATAGAGTTAACCATTTCTCAAAATATGTCTATCAAATATATATCTGTCAGATGACATCTGACATCTCTTCTTGACGACTAAAACTGTTTTTTTTTTGTACAGTATTAAAACGTTTGGACTCGTTTTAGACTTCTCTATGAGTCCAATTTTATACAAAACATGTCAAGCAGAAACAACCAGAAGTAACCAAAATTATCAACCGGCCGAACCCGGACAAGTCGTAAGAACGAACTGCTCCATTGCCAAATGGAAAAAACGGAATACTTAAATTAAGTTAAATATTTATTTATTTATGGCAACTAGGCCCAATTGTTAGTAACATTGTTCTTAAAAACTATTGTTAGTAAACAAACACAAAAACAAAAAGAAAATTGTAAGGTTAGGTCTTCTGACCAGCACCTCCACAGCGTGCGACAACCAAGGTGCGTCGAACTACTCTATCGACATACTTAGGAGGGCGTTAGAACTAGATCTCGCTCTTGACTAGATGGAAATTCTTTTTTTGTGCAATATTGCGTAAAAATCATCAGTATGCGCAAATGCGAACATACCGGACTCACTACAATAGCGCGGCAGTCCCAACTGCATCCTGAAGCAGTTATTATATTAAATACGCGGGCCGTCTAGCGACCTCTTAGCAGGGTCGGACTGCACCGGAAGGGCCTGGGTAGATGGGATAAAATCGGAAAATAATGAAATATACAAATTAATAATTACAAAAGATATTATATTATTAGTTACCTTAGTGCAGTTCCAATAATATAACAAATATGAAGCTAGCAAATCAATTTTTTTTTAAAAGAGGAGTGCTGTCAAAAAAAAGGTTAGCTACCTTTTTTTTAATATCTCTGAAACAGTGTCAAATGTATTATAGACTAGGAACTAAAATAAATAGGCTCTCCCCTCCAGACAAGTTAGTTTTTCTTTAGTTCTTTTATTGAGAAGTAGATGTTATCTAATTGATTAGGGACACAATTTTAAGAACAAAGGCTCCAAGAGCGAGCGAAGCGAGCTCGAAAGTTTTACCACCCTACCTTTAACTGACTAGTATTATTTGAACCCTTCATAAAGGAATTACTTGGTCGACTTACAGTCAAAGGCAAGAGCCTTTGCCTTTTTGCTTTTCTTTCTGGCTTCCGGCAAACTCCGCAAGTCAGGCCCGAGGGGAGCCTGCGCAAGCTGGGGCTCGGCTGGCAAACGCCACCCTGTCTATATGGCCAGTCCGACCCTGCCTCTTAGTACGCCTTACCCACAGGCCGCTCGTGTAGATTAATTAGCAATACGCTTTAAACAGCGTAATCTTTACCCCCATATCATGACGAGCGAACCTGTGTATCAGCATGTTGCCCGTGATCGCTAGCGCCCTGCGCACTCTCGATGTAAATCTACGTCGTCTTTGAGGTCTCCAGTTAAAAAGTGTCCCAGGTATTTAAATTTGACAACTTTTTTGAGTGTCATCCCGTTCAGCATTATCACTGGGTCCTTATGTACACGTTTACCGGATGCCACAAAAACTATTTAAACTTGTTTACATTGTACACAAGCCCATGACTAGTGACATATCTCAGCAGCTCCCTGATTGAGCCGGCCGTTGTTGGGCCCAGCAGCACCATGTCGCCGTTATTTACACATACGTTGTCTATACAGCATCCGAAACGCATACTGGTGAGCCCAGCGCGGCGATAGAATTTAAAACTCAAAGGTTTTTATCAAAACTATTGAGAAACACGAATAAAAAATCAGTAAAATCCTTTTTTTTCTTTCTTTAAAGATAAAACCTGAAGGAGTTCTGTCAATATTAAAAAGCCAGGTGTTCTTCGGGTCGCGAAGTGTGCTTGAATTTCCATTCCGCCAGTCAGCACGGTGCGGTGCGGCTGCGTGCGCTATCTGGACGATCTCGGATTGTTGTCTCCTCGCGTTGCACTCCGCACGGCTGGGCCTGGGAATTTGCGCAAGTAGAGCTCTGTCGTGGGGTACGACCACTTGCAATGGCACTCTTGCAGGTCCAAAAGATACTTTTCAAAACACTTCCTTGAAAACTGGCTCTTATCGCACCACAATTAGGCTCAACATGCAATGTATTTGACACACGTGGATTTTTTTATTTATCACAACGAGTGCGGCAATAAAAATTGCCACAGATAACTATACAATATACTAAGTCCAAATTGGTTCAATTCCTACAGTCAGTGCTGATTGTTTCTTTTTTATATTCGGCAAAGAGATGCGTTTTTACGGCGTAAATATTTTATGAATATTTAAATTGTGTTTATAAATAGAATATCATAAATAAACATGATTATTTAAAACAAATATTTACTTTTATGAAAAAATTAACATTATTTGTGTTCTAAATTGAAAAATATTTGAATTTTCTATATTTTTCATATTGGGCTTCATACCTTTGCGTCTCCTTCAACTTGGCGAAAGCAAAGCGCGGAAAAAATGCAAATTAAATCATAGTTTCATGACAAAAATACTTTTCGTTTTAAGTATTATTTTATTTCTTCGGAAGTGTATTGAAAAATGTCGTTTGAAAGACGCGGGCTTTTATTACTGAAGTTCTCGGCTACATAATAACCTCACCTAAACGGCTCGGTTGTGAATTCCGCCTCGAATGCAATAACAAATTCCCGATGATATGGACTGCGTCATCGAGTTTAATGATGAAGAGGGGAAATTATTCATGTTTCACTCGGTGTTATTTCAGTACTTCCACTTGTTTAGGTATAGGGAATAGTTACCACTGTTGGAATGGGCGAATTGAGCTTAATTTTACTCATTGTGTAGTTTAATTACTGGGAACCTTCTTTCCATTAGTCAGTTAATATTTTATTATGTTCATGCAATATAACAATGATTATAGAAATGGCTGATGCTGGCTGGTCAACTCATAGTAAGTATATAAAGATACTGATTTCGAAACGTTGCCGTTTGCATTTGGTTGTTTAGTACCTTATGTATGAAGTTCGATGTTGAACTTGCAAGATAAGTAAATATTAATCCTTGCATATTCCACCGAACCTGTCTGAAATAATTGCGAAACTGGGGGTGGGATGATTCAATATCATTTTCAGGGAGACTTAAGTTCAAAGTTTGCGAGTACCTTTGCTAACTGTGAGGTACATTCGATTCTTATCGATTTTAAAGCAAAGTGAGTGGTTGAATATCTTAATCTTTGTCGGTTTAAGGGTTAAAAGTGTGAGTGTGTGCGACTATTTTGTTTCTGTTCTTAACAAAAATGTTAAATTTGAAGAGCGCTTTGGGGTGGCTCAAATGATCGCACGTCAACTTGTTGAAGTTTTACATATTAGAAATGCTCTTTATTACTTAGCTTCGGGAGCTAGCTGTTTGTTTTTTTTGTTGTTGCAGGCTGTTTTTAGGAGTTTGTAAAAAGCCTTAAAAGACGAAAACTTGTCTTATTCGATACTTTGTGCGTGTAGAAACTGTTTACAGTAAGAATCCTTATCAGACTGATTTGATGTTGCGTTTTTGACAAGGTGCTTTTTTTTCCTTTTCGTTACACATTTCATCTAGTCTTTCAGTATTTCGGCTACAAATGTATCTTCAAATTAAAATCCAAATGAACACATCAAAGCGCCACATTTCAGTAGGTCTGCACCATAATCCGGATAAAAAATAAATCTAACCACAGTGAAAAATATGACTTTATGATTTGAATTTTTTGCACCAATTTATTTATGGTCGTACAAAATCTTTCTTAGACCTTACAAATTGTATATTTGCTCGGCTTGTCTTCAATCGGTTGGAAATTCCGTCGTAATGGGTGTACACAGGGAAGAAATTCTCGACAGGAGACTGAAGGCACGCGCGACAAAAAGTCGATGCGAATAAAAAACTAATTTCCGCCTGCAGAATGACAAACGAATGGAATTACGTATCTAGAAATAGAATTCTTAAGCTAAGATTTCGAAAACAACTAGTTACATATTTATGTGAGGTCCTCACATATGTGTTTGTCTTCGAAATCTCAGACATTCGAATTATCTTTATGCCTAAGCCAAAAAGGCTCCTTTTATACCTACATAGAAGGTGGGAGTAGCGTAGGTGTATACTATTTATTCTGATTCTGACAGCTTTCACTATATTATCTTTTTTCGGCTACCAAATCTCTACCCTACATAAATCTTAATGTCATTAAAAATTCAAATGAAAATATTTTGCGGAGCTTCACAAGTCGGCAACCGTTATAATGGTCCTTAGCTTAAACTCTTGAATTAACACTAAGTAGACCCTGGAGGCGACGATTTTTTTACCAAGGTACTAATTACATTTGCTAGCCTTCATAACGACGCTTCTCTTCTTCATTGTAAATTATATTTTTGGAAGTGCTCTGTTTTACTTTTCATCTTAGTCTTAGCTGTAAGGCCTTTTTCTTTTTCTAAATTCTTAAATCCACTTCTTGATATTTTCGCTGGAGACTATTCCGTCGGTTAATTCGTTTCAAACAAACGAGGGATCAGCAGCAGAATTAACTGAAGAGAGTAAGTACAATGGATCCTGAATGTAGTACGATTCCCATTATTACCTACCTGATCTTGATCATTGATTGATCCATATTGACCTGTCTCAATAAATTATTCTGTGTAGAATTATTCGTCTGGATATTTATTTCACCTTATCATTTGCACGCTTATTTTCTCTCACATTTATAATGTGATTATTTTTTTTAAAGTTTCCGATAATATCAGAATCGTTTTATTTCAATAACTGGCATCAGCCCGCGACCTTCGTTCTCGTGAAATTATTATAAAAAAATAATACTTCGGTTTGAATCAGATTTTGTTACCAATTTCAATGTTTTTGCACGAAATCTAATCAAATAAACTAAATTAAATTAAATTAGTATTCTAAAATAAAAGTAGCCTTTGTTTCTTCTTGATATAACAAATTGTATATTTGCTCGGCTTGTCTTCAATCGGTTGGAAATTCCGTCGTAATGGGTGTACACAGGGAAGAAATTCTCGACAGGAGACTGAAGGCACGCGCGACAAAAAGTCGATGCGAATAAAAAACTAATTTCCGCCTGCAGAATGACAAACGAATGGAATTACGTATCTAGAAATAGAATTCTTAAGCTAAGATTTCGAAAACAACTAGTTACATATTTATGTGAGGTCCTCACATATGTGTTTGTCTTCGAAATCTCAGACATTCGAATTATCTTTATGCCTAAGCCAAAAAGGCTCCTTTTATACCTACATAGAAGGTGGGAGTAGCGTAGGTGTATACTGTTTATTCTGATTCTGACAGCTTTCACTATATTATCTTTTTTCGGCTACCAAATCTCTACCCTACATAAATCTTAATGTCATTAAAAATTCAAATGAAAATATTTTGCGGAGCTTCACAAGTCGGCAACCGTTATAATGGTCCTTAGCTTAAACTCTTGAATTAACACTAAGTAGACCCTGGAGGCGACGATTTTTTTACCAAGGTACTAATTACATTTGCTAGCCTTCATAACGACGCTTCTCTTCTTCATTGTAAATTATATTTTTGGAAGTGCTCTGTTTTACTTTTCATCTTAGTCTTAGCTGTAAGGCCTTTTTCTTTTTCTAAATTCTTAAATCCACTTCTTGATATTTTCGCTGGAGACTATTCCGTCGGTTAATTCGTTTCAAACAAACGAGGGATCAGCAGCAGAATTAACTGAAGAGAGTAAGTACAATGGATGCTGAATGTAGTACGATTCCCATTATTACCTACCTGATCTTGATCATTGATTGATCCATATTGACCTGTCTCAATAAATTATTCTGTGTAGAATTATTCGTCTGGATATTTATTTCACCTTATCATTTGCACGCTTATTTTCTCTCACATTTATAATGTGATTATTTTTTTTAAAGTTTCCGATAATATCAGAATCGTTTTATTTCAATAACTGGCATCAGCCCGCGACCTTCGTTCTCGTGAAATTATTATAAAAAAATAATACTTCGGTTTGAATCAGATTTTGTTACCAATTTCAATGTTTTTGCACGAAATCTAATCAAATAAACTAAATTAAATTAAATTAGTATTCTAAAATAAAAGTAGCCTTTGTTTCTTCTTATATCATCAGCAGTCTGCCAGTCAAAGTCCCGTCAAAATCGGCCCAGCCGTTTCGGAGATTAGCCAAACAGACAGACAAAAATTGAAAAAAAATGTGTTTTTGTTATTAGTGCCGTATCATCATTATCATCATTTCAGCCGAAAGACGTCCACTGCTGGACATAGGCCTCCCCCAAGTGTCGCCACTGACCGGTCCCGTGCGACTCGCATCCAGCGGATCCCTGCAACCTTCACCAGGTCATCCGCCCACCTAGTGGGAGGCCTTCCAACGCAGCGGCTTCCGGTTCGCGGTCGCTAAATAAATCTGAATATAAATATAAAATCACTATGTTCGTACATGCTAATCTCCAAAACCACGTAACCAATTTCAATGAAATCTTGTGAATGTGTATGATTGGTTCCAGCTTGAAAAATAGGTTTTGGATCCGATAGGTAGCGCCGTGCGAAGTCGGGGCGCGGGTGAGTCTTAGCTTAAAATATAAATTCAACCGTCTATTTGCGAGCCTCGTAATTTTATTTATTTCTCTATTATTAAAATTGAACATAAAAGGTACACTAATGGAATGAATGCGAGTCCTATTTGTGCTTTGTCACAGAATTTTATTGAATAATAAAGATGTCAATTGTTATTCAGTAGAACGATAAATATGATTTTAATATTCTTGTGATCGTAGATATGGTTATGCTTGCAAGTTTTTATTATGTAGATAAATAGCTCTACAAGGTTCTTCAACTCAAGAATAAAGTTGCTAGTTTTGAGCTAATTTAAAACATATTAATGCTAACGTGCAAAAATAGGTATACAGGGTGTAAACGGACCCTTCACGAAGTCAACCACTAAGCATTATGTACATCTAATTTATTTTTGGGAAACGACTTTTTTTTTGGGGTGAAAATTTGTGGGGGAACTAGACTTTATAAGCCATTAAATAATGAAACTGCAGAACGGGTGAAAAAATACGTGTGCTCCGTGTAATCGTTCTCTTGTACAGTACTGACATTAGTGATATTGACAGATAAATTAGACAATAATTTTGGAATAACCCCTGGGCCTTTGTAACATAAAAATAAATCAAACTAAATGTTGTATTGCCAACAAAATCGCGTTTTATGGTAAAACTAAATGTAACGCACTCCAAACTTTGTGCTGATGGATGCTTTGAATATTAAACGGGTAATGGAGGTAATTAAAGTAAATATAACACCTTATAAAGTAGTATTTAAAAAAAAAACTTGTGAAAAATTGGAACTTTGACCTCCAATATCTCCGTAACTAGAAGGTTCTCAGGTATGATCCAGAACAAAAAACTTATCGCGGACTGACGGGGAGAACAAGTGCCTTTCGGCTTCGTTAAGGGTCTTTTTAGTCGGGTATAAATATGATGTTGATCTCTGAAACAAAGAAAACAAGAGAATATCATTTTTAAGCCCGTCACAGACGTAGCTATAATATATATTAATATGAATTATAGCAAGGCATATTACGACTTTATATTTTCTATTCTCTCTATAATCTCTATTTTCTATATAAATTTTCGAGTGACCGCACATGCAGCTATAATATATATATTATAGCTCGAAAATTTGATTCTTATTAATATATATTATAGCTAGGTCTGTGAAGGTCTTTATACTTTGAAATGTAGGTAGATACTTGACTTATTACAAATTCACGCTTTATTTTTACGACGAAGCGTGATTATTCAATAAAGTATGCCAATGTTTGCGTTTCCGTAAATAATTGTTAATTATATGCGAAGGCCCTACCAAGTGGGCGATGTGAAAGACATAATACATTTGTTTATTTTACAATGAATAAATATGTGTTTTCAATGAATTCTTAGGACTTATGTTTAAGAGCATCAAATAAACTTTATTAAGATTTTCATTAGAAGATGGTAAAAATATGGAGCAAAAGTAAACGCGAGCGAGGTGAGAGTAGAATTTATTAATCTTCGGGACATTCTTGCAGTAGTAATACTGGACGGTACGACGTTACAAATATGCACGGCTTTTGCTGAATCCTCAGCCGTAGCGCTCACAGCAATGGATTCGGTACATACGGCGTAGCCACAATGCCATCTTGATCTACGTGCTACGTTTCCGCCTACGCCGTAGCAACACTGTAATTACATCATTAATTAGTAGTGCAATCCGAACTAATGAAAGTCGTAAATAATTAATCACATAGGCTGTTTCTATAACCTACCTACTATGCAGATAGTATTTCTAACAGACTCTATATCTGAATGAAGAAATTCTTACTCAATAGTATAATTTAATTGCTGCGATATTCTTTATTTTTAAAGAATGATGTAAAATAGTACATTTTGATATAAGTGGGGAAACTTTGTTATTGCATTCGTGGGGGAATTAACACCCGAGCTGCAGGCGAGGGTTTTATGGAGCCGAGAAATGCAGTACAAATCCCCACGCCTATCAACCGCCGTTTTCCAATACACTTTCGAAGAAATAAAATATTAGAACGGAAAGTATTTTTGTGAATTTTTACCAAACTATGATTTGATTTGCTTTTTTTCAGCGCTTTGCTTTCGCCAGGTAGAAAGAAGCAAAGAAAAAGCAAAAGAAGAAGAAGCAAAGGTATGATGCCGCTAAACAGCCTAATATGAAAAATAGACATTCAAATATTTTTGAATTTAGAACTCAAATGGTTAAATGTTAATTTGATCATAAAAGTAAATATTTGTTTTAAATAATCATGTTTATCTATGATATTATAAAAAAATTAAATACTAAAAAAATATTTACGCAGACGCATATCTCTTTGCCGAGGTTTAAAAAAAAAACAAACTGCCGACTATAGTCATTCATCCCATTTGGACTTCGTATAAGTACAGTTATCTGTGGCAATTTTATTTCCGCAAGTGTGCGGAATAATATTAAAAATCCACAGTTTTCGAGAAAGTATGTTGAAAATTATTTTGCTACATTCTTGGAAAACTTGAGATTGTACGAGTCGAAAGAAAGCTTGATAAAAAAGAGAGATATTTTAAAAATGAACAACAATGTGACGCTGCAGGCATTTCCGTTCACGAGTCGCGTGAAAGCCTTTAAAACTGGAGCGTTTGATTTTATTTTATTTAAACGGAGCGCTTTCACGCCCGCTGCCGCCAGCAGACACAACACGACACCTCGATTGGGTGAAATATAAACTTGCCTTTGCTCTTAAATACTTTTTGAATGGAAGGTTTCCTATTATTAAGTCAGTGTAGCAGAAACGTATGTATGTACGCGTATAAGGTCAGCACTTCAGAATACAATTTTCAGAAGTTGTAGGTCCCTAAGCAAGGCTATTCGTGAAATGCTACAAGATGTCATTCCCAGATTTTTCTCGTGGATTTCACAATAACTATGTTACGTACGTTATGTATGTATAGGTATTCGTGGTCCGAACATATTTTTCATCATGTCATGCATTCATAGAGGCGGGACTTGCGGCATAATAACATCTATTCGATATTCTCGCCTTTAAAAGCACTTGGGCCGAGTTGGGCCTTTCTTTCCAAAGCGCTCAACGAAAGGGCTTTGGGTTTTCATAATACACAAAAAGAACCTTTTTATAACGTAGCACAATGAAGCCCAAATCACACACGTGCCTATCTTAGGAGGGACAGGCACTCGATTGTTCTCCCACGGGGTGCCCGCAAGATTTTCACAGCTTTATATGTATCCAGCCTCCCCCGGGCACAGCTTTCATTTGAATGGGTCGTCAGATTATAATAACTTGTGCGGACGCGGGAGGGACACTGACGTGATAAAGCTGGTACAACAACTTTTTGCGTCCACCACTCTCCCGCGGGTTGCGAGTGCGCCTCTATTAGGTACAGAACGCACTAACGCGATTGCGTCATTTACGTTATATACCGAATCCGAACACAAACGTGAGTGGGCCAAAAAGAAAATGCTGTGACCGTTATTATCACATATTTAAGTTGATTGTTGAAATTATTAGCCTGCGCGTTACTTACTGTGTTTTCACGACAACGATTGCGTCGCGGCCACGCGGAGTTGCATGATGATACAATTAGACCAATTTAAAACGTTACGTGATATAATATTCCGTGATATAGTGTATCCTAAGAATTATGAACCTTTATAAAACTCACCCATTCGTATGGGTAAACTTTTGCTCTTTTAAGATGCAAAAATATGGGGCGTTCGTCATTTCTATATTCGGAGGGGTCGAGCCAGTTGTGCCTTCACATTAGACTGCTTTTGTGTAGTGCAGGGTGTGTTGGTCAAGTATAAGATACTTTGGTATGCTTGCATTTACATCATAAAGTATATTAGATACTTTATGTTATCTTTGTACTAAGCAACTTGTCAAAATTCCCAAAGTCTCTTCATTAAAGCGGTTAAAAAAACTTTAGAGGTTTGAGACTATTTAATTTCCTTCCCGCATTCCGTCGGGGATTTGCTCACATTTAAATATGAGGACGTTTTGCTAAAAAGAAAGCCTCAGATCGGGAGTTCGTGTAATTTTAGTGGAACACGTAAAACAGAAGCTGTTGGAGGTTACCGGGTCATGATGCGAAATGTGACTGACGTAAATGCAAATTGGGTGTCTGAGGTTTTATATGAAGTCGAAGTATCGCGGTTTATTGAGATTTGTAGCGAGGCTTCCGAATTTAAAGTAAGCCAATATTTTTGGAACAAGGGATGTGGCGGCCATCTTTGTTTTTATTTTATCAGATTTGGATTTCCAAAGAAGATCCTCCGTCTGACCGCTATCTATCCTAATATTAACGCCGTAGGACTAACTGCTAATTCATCCATAACACAGAGACTAACGAGTTGCTTTATGTACATTTTAGACTTCAATAGCGGATGTGTCAACCCACAGAAGCGTAGATTATGTAGAACTAAACCGTTATTTCAATGGCCATAGCTGAACATCCTGCTGGTCAGGCTTATAACGGCCACAACGAATAATACGGCGACAATATTGCTGTAATAAACCACACAGCATGCCATTATTTGTTCACAGGTGGCTGTTGCGTTGCTATTGCTCTTCGTTCTGAGGTTATTCGCGCTGTGTTTGTTAATAAGAGGTTTTTTGAACCTGAAAACACAAGTGTTTTTATGTTGGTTACATTACAGCTAACTTTATGTTTGTTTTATCTGTGCAAATTAGAATACTACCTGCATGTTGCCCTCCTACGCACAAATAGATGTCTCCCTCATATAAAGGCGTAAGAGAGAAAACAGGAATAATAATTATGTGTATTCATTCTCACATTCTGTACACAGAACCTTTTCATTGATATCAGAGTATATTGCTCCGTTTGATGTTCGCTTATTGCCTGTGTTGTTGTGTGGAAGGTTTTACAGTCGCAATAAACGGCTTCGGTAAAATACAACACTCTGGAATTTTCGGAAGTGGGCCATGGGAAGGAAAGTTTATTTAGAGCGTCCCTATTTCAATACGTCGCACGTGACGCGTCCTCTACGGCATCCTTGTGATTGCTCTCGTTGGAAGAAGGACGTAACTACGTAAGGACGTAAGTGAGTCGGCGACTTAATACGATCCCCTGAAAGGGTCCGACGAATAAATACACAACTGCGCGCAGATCTGCGATAATTTGATTTTTTCTGGACTGAGATTTCAATGTTATTGTGTTATTGGAGATATATTTGTACGCTTTTATCATCGAATCGTTTTCGTTTCATAACGAAACGTGATCTCTTCTATAAGTATTTCATTTCAAGAATACTAAAAGATGGGTTGCCTAAAATATAGCTATAAGAATAAAAACAAAATTCATTTTAAGCACTTCCTAAGATAACAACAAAACAGTAAATACATGTAATCAACCTTGAGTGCTAATCAACGAAAGTTAAAAGATTGATAACGCCTCGAGCTCTATAAAAAGGAAATTAACTGGGAACCCATTTCTAATTAAAGTGGAGACGATGGAAAAAAGGTGGCGTAAGTACGTTTTGGTACTTGGCTACAGACAACGGGCAGATTTAAATGAAAGAATCGATCGTTAGCGTAGCAATGAGTAATGAACGCGTCGATTACACTAGAATTTATGGCAACACGTAAAACGTACCAATCGACGAAGAGAACGATTTACTGCTACCTGCGAATGCGATACGCTGCAGTGGACTCCAGTGAGATACAATGAAAATGCAGAGAATTCACCCATAACACGGAAACCATTTTGTATTGTTTCTTTAGAGAATACGAACGTCCGGAGACAGTACAATCATTCTAGTGCAGGCATGTTTGATTGGAATTAAGTTACTCGATATACCTAGCTACCTATCTTCAGGCAATTCTGTGATTGGGTTCAATAAAAGTTATAAATGTATAAAAGAGTGGTGATAAATGTAAAAGTGATAACTGATAGACTAACAATAGTACATTTTGATATAAGTGGGGTAACTTTGATATTGCATTCGAGACGGAATTAACACCCGAGCTGCAGGCGAGGGTGTTATGGAGGCGAGACCTGTAGTAACAAATCCCCACACGTATCAAACGAAGTTTTTCAATACACTTTCGAAAAAATAATAAATTTGAACGGAAAGTATTTTTGTCAGGATTTTTTACCAAACTATGATTTAATTTGCTTTTTTTCCGCGCTTTGCTTTCGCCAGGTTGAAGAAGAAGCAAAGGTATGATGCCGCTAAACAGTCTAATATGAAAAATATAAAATTCAAAATGTTTTGAATTTAGAACACAAATAAATGTTAATTAGTTCATAAAAGTAAATATTTGTTTTAAATAGTCATATTTATCTATGAAATTCTATTTATAAACACAATATAAATACTCAAAAAAGATTTACGCCGCAAAGACTCTTTGCCTAGATTAAAAAAAAACAAACAGTGCTGACAATAGTCATTGGAACCCCTTTGGACTTAGTATAACTATAGTTATCTGTGGAAACTTTTATTTCCTACTAAACTACAGAACCGATTTTGATGAAATTTTGCACACTTGTTACACGCCAGGGAAGGCTTCTGAAAAAATAAAGCTCCAAAGCATGCTGGGCACTACTAGTATATTATAATGTATATTATCTATATTCAAATAAATTATCAATTTCTGGCACCTGCTTTTTGGTGCCTAATAGTCTAGTTTTTTTCACTATGGTTGATTGATTTAGCGAGAGATTCAAGTGGACTGTAAATTTTCAAAATGGCTCCGAGAGAACCCGAAACGAGAAAATCGACAAATTACCTATATTACGACAAAGGTGTGTGCTATGAACAGGCACTCACCTGATTGCTCCCTGGGCGATGCTTTCCAATCCAGAACCTCCACGAAGGAACCTTCCCAGCTAACCAGAGCTGATATCAGACTTACCTGGGGCCGGTTCCGTTACCTTCAACTCTGTCCGGCTGGAATCCAGGAATTACGCGACGAGCACCCAATTCATTGCACACTCGCGATTAGAAGGGAAACTAGCGTTATTGGCACAACTTCTAGGCAATTTTGAAGCGTCACAACGGTTTTATTAATTATACGAGAAATTCTGTGTGCTCACGCGTCACACCAAGAGAAGCGGCAAAAAAGCAAGAGAGAAAAAAAGTGTTGCCGTAATGTATAATTAGTTACTAAAGTGAACAGTTTATAAAAAAAAAACAATTTTGACAGCTAACAAAATTGGCCTTATACCTCTATACTATTATACCCCTATAAAATAATCTTCAAAACATCGAAGAGTTTGGATCGACAGTGATGTTTACTAAAACCCTTCACAATATTCACCACAATGGAAAATTAAGAGAAGATAGGAAAAAAAGGTCTTCAGCATAAAATCAAGGTATGTAACACTGAGTGCCCAACCGACTCAGTACTTACGCAAAAGTTGTAAAAGCGACTGGCACTTAAAAGCGGCTTGAAAAAAGGCATCTAGCCGTAAAAAGGTAAACATCATCACTGAAGTAAATTAACTCGTTGGCTGCGAGGGCCTTACTAGGGATTTATTAGGACATTAGAGTACCTAGGTACTTCAGAATCAGGGTACGATGGTGGTAAGATACAGTCGTTCCACGGTTTTTGTTATCGCTAGCTATTAAGTTGGCTAAACTGAGGTTTGTGTTCTACAGGGGAATCATTCAAAACTCGAGGTAAAATAGCTGTGAAAGGACTGTACTACCGAATTCACTGACGGTCTGCCACTTTTCACCCTCATGCCCTAAGTAATAGGGTAGAAAAGTGGTCGACCGTCAGTGTAGTCGCAGTATCTCTATATTCTCTGTGGTGGCAAGGTGTAAGCCGCAGACACACTCAACGTCGTCAGCTCTACTCACAATGTAGGGTGACACGGTTACCAACTTGTAATTAACAGACAGATTCGATTATATCATCAGGATTTTGAAAAATTAGAATTCCATCAGCGATTTAGATTTTGTATATGGCGACAGAAAAGAGAGACTGGTATCATACTATGACACTCAGGCTGGAAAATAAAACGAAAACAGCAAACGATGCAGCAATGATGCAGAAAAGACGCAGCTACAACCTGCTTTATGGCATTTTCCTTTGAAGTCTTATAAGCAGCTTATGTCCAGTTTAATTTGAAAATTCGTTTTCAATACATTAGAATGTTTATGATATACATATTGACAGCCAATAATGAAAACATAACATTCTCTCATAACATATCCTGGACTTTAGTTTCCTTCTTAGAAAACCCCTGATGATATCAGAAAGAGCAAAGATGCGTGTGAAGCAGCAAAGTTTGAGTCTAGGAAAACTTTATAATTATCGGCGAAGGGAATTAAGTCTGTGCTTGAAGCAGAATGTTCTTTTATACCACACTTAGCGAATAGTGGCGTGCCGTGAGCATAGTGAAGTACTCGCAACATGTGGCTCGCTTTCACTTGTGACTTAATTAAGTGAGCACTGAGCACCATGCCATTAGCTTCTGGTTACGATGAAGTGGATTCCATGCCGGTTCCAGATTTCTGCAGGTGTGTGTGCCTTGAAACTGTCAAATTGTTGGCAAATTAAAGAGATTTTTGTACCACAGTATTAACTATTTACAGATAGACTCTAACAGAAAACGTCACTTTAAGTTAATCAATGTTTATGTGGAGTTTTAACTTAGACTAAATATATCGCTAATTTTATAATGGTACTCTGAGAAATTCCCGAGCGCGGGGCCTTGAACAAATGTCTTATCCACAATGATATTCTGAATTCAGCAAGTTGAAAAGCGACAAACTTGGCATCGGTTATCACGATATTCTCATTGCTTAGTCAGCTGAAAAATAGACGACACGGCCCGGATCTCTGGACTTGGCTTCAGTCATACATTATAAAACAGTTTGAGCTTTACTTCGAGTCCTTCGTAGTCAGGTAAACTGAATTTATAATTGCGTCATTATCGTTTCAGTACCTATCATTCTGCGCTGTATACTACATTAAAACTCCTCTAATTTAATTTTCGAAAC
Source organism: Noctua fimbriata (assembly GCA_905163415.1). Classification (NCBI taxonomy): domain Eukaryota; kingdom Metazoa; phylum Arthropoda; class Insecta; order Lepidoptera; family Noctuidae; genus Noctua; species Noctua fimbriata. The sequence goes on along the minus strand of LR990922.1, from coordinate 9,801,045 downwards.
GTAAACACGCGCTATGAAGACTTGCAGTGTTACCAGTTAATATAAATAAAATGCCTTGCTTAAATACAGGATATGCTGCAGTACATACGTTATGCAAATACGAGGACATGATTTACGGCGTTGTTGTAAATCATGTTCAATTTAACATTTTCATATAAAGTGTTAAAGGCAGTGTGGCAGTGCTGCGCGCGCGCGAGATCTGTCATCGACTGTGGATTTATAGCGCATCGTTCGTCGGGATTTGCTTTTGCTTCACGTAATGGATTGCTTTAGAATTCCAACGGTTCCGCCCGAATATATTTTTTGTCCATTTCCCATATGTCTACTTCAGTGTGAAACACCAGGGTTATTGTTTTCCTGATGTATTGGATCGTTGTTTTTATGGAGGTATAAACGACCTTATATTTTCCTATTGTGCTTTTACCAATAACATTTCCACACATAAAGCTTGTTTCAAAATGTTTTAGCTGTATATGAAACATCCATAAAAATATCTGTAGTAAAAATGTGAACAATGAAGTGATATTTTAAACGAGCGCAGTTTTTTTTCACTCAATTACAGTTTTCCACTTACACTCGATACGTATCCGAACGAAGTTGGCGTGCAAAGGAAAAAGGAATGTTTATTCATGTACTCGTAATTGAATTCTGTTGGGAGTGCGGTTGGGCGCAAATTGAAGTGGAGACGGCGACGGGAGCGGCCAAGCCGCGGCGGTGCCGGCCGCTGCAGGCGACGCGGCGCGCGGCGCACCAGACATCGCCCTTGATATTTTACACTACTGTAGTTTCGTGCTAGCCTCTGTTTGTTTTAGTTCAACGTTCCTTTACCTCGGTTGAAAAGATGTAATTAATTTTACATTTCTGAATATAATGAAGAGCATTTCTACAACAATGTTTTTAATTTAAACAAGAGAATGGCTCGCTTAGTTAAAATAGCACAAAGCACTATTTCAACTGTGTAGGTAAAGATTTTAAATTAAGGTAACACATGAAAATCCTTTGTACGAGATTTCTGAAACTATAAATAAGAAGTTTATAGGTGGCAAGATATTTAATTAAGCGGCTAGTGCGGAGTACGAAGCAGTTTTGGTTCGCCGGCTGGTGCGGCTGCCCTCCTCGTAATTAAGATATCTTCGGATCTCCGCTAATGGTCATTGGCTCAGTGCGCTGCAGATGCTCAGATGCTTCAGAACAACGACCGGCATACATACATAATTTGCCAAGGCGTGCACACAGATTTTGTTTGCATATGTATTTTGCTGCGTTTGACAGCTGCCGTTGTCAGCTTATTTCACTTTTTATGCTGTATTTATTTTCTGTACCATAAAAAGATTGAGTTTTTATTTTACGCAGACATCCATAGTGTGTCATCATACATAGTGTCATCAAGTTAGATGATAATTCATCGATGTTATACGGTGCCGTTTTTTTCTGTCGCTTTTTTCTGTGGGTTTATTTTTGTATGTACTAACAATAGCTTTATAAGGTTTTTTGTGTTACTAACAGTATATGGACTACGTCTGAAATAAATGTCTTCTATTCAATTCTATACCTAATATGTGTTGGTAAGTTGTACTAAGTTAACTTACATAAACCACAGCCTAACCTCGGACTTCGGGTCGCTGTGGGGTTAGCCAAAATTACAACAGAATTAAGATGAAGGTTGCATTCGTGTTGAGAATATTTCTTAAGTTTGATCTTATTCTAAAAGTACATATTTTGTTTCACCTTTATTTTATTTTAAAATACAAAATTATTTTACATTAATAACTTGAACAATTTTGTTAATGCATTTCAGCACAAAATTGTCACCTTCCTCGAGTAGGATTGTAATAAGATTTAAAAATAAAACCTCAGTGGAGTACACAAGTAGTGTAATCCTTTAAAATGTCTAGCAGGCTTCCCGTGCCAGTCGTCGTAAAGAGATAAGCCGCACGGAGCCCCTACATTTTTCCAGCTAGCTGGTAAAGCTTTGCTGCAAGTGCAAAGCCAATGAGATTCCCTATGCAGCACTCATGTTGTCTGTAATTGAAATTCTGTGTGCGGATATATTGATCAGAAAAAATGTTGGATATTATTTAAAGAATGCAGTGCAAATGATTTTCTGGAAGAAAAAGTAAATGAAAAGCTAGTGCAACAAATATATAGGTATGAAAATAAACTATCTTATTTGTCTTATGAACCTACCCACCGATGAAACTGCGAACATAGTGATGTTGTAAGTTGTAACGTCTTCACCTGATAAACAAAGACGTGCAGAACATTTTAACATGACAATGTCCTATTGTAACACTTTGAGGACTGAGTTACAAATGTACAGTGATACTATGACGGTCACCGAGGGAACAGTCTTGCGTTGCGTGACTCGAAAAGTAAAACAAAGTAAAGATCTGTCAGTGGATAAACGAGCATCCGGCTGCTTACTTTCGCGAGATCCCGCGTCGTCCCGTAATCCCGTAAAGCCAGCTAAATGCGGGACTTGAATAATCCCGGGGACAGGTGAGCTTGTGCCGTGCTTCACTTCGAGGATTTGAGGTCGATAGTTTGTTTACATTCTGCGCCTATACAAACTTCAGAGCCGATATGTAGTGTAAATAGGATGTCACCCAATTTATAGTTGGTAAACTTTGTTGTAGACAGAAGTTGGCCTTTAGTGGGATTTTGGGTCATAAACTGTTCTTTACATAGAGAGTATTACAGTTAGTTAAGAAAATTAAGTACTTTTTCAGGTTAATGTCGTTCTACATGTTTCACTATCAATTGTATTTACTTGGGTAAGTAACACACTTAATATCAAGAAGGTGTATGTCGGAACCGTAACTTTATTAATAGGCAAACTTAGTTCACCTCAAAGGGGAACGGTGTGCTTGGCGACAAGTTGCTTGTAGCTGCATGTAGCGTTGCACGAAATGCAATTTCAGTTGGGCGTCCGACGTGGAGACGGGAGGTGTTGCCTCTTGCAACTAATAATGTACGTTGGACTTGAGAGTAGTTTACAACTTCACTCACAACTTGCTATCGCTTCTCGCACCCACCTACCTAGTTTCGTCTTCCCATTAAATATCATATTTTGGCTCTATCTAGACGGTTGCTTTAACTTGTTATATTAAAACTGAAAATTTAAGTAGATCGCTGCTCGAAAAATGTCCCATTTCGGTCCCGTAGAACAGCGTAATGGGGATTACTTGTTATAGCCTTCATATACATCCATTCCATTTTCTCGGAATTCGTATAAGGAACCGTTATACGAGAAAGCAGTTCCATTTTATTGATAACCGAAATTAAAATATCTTTCAAGTTATTATCTCATTCCACGGTTCTTGTAAGTTACATTTTCTACGAAAAAATGGAATTTAGATTAAATTACATATTTCCGAGATTGTAAGGTGCATTGTAGATCATAAATGAAACGAGTCAATGCTCGAATAATACTGAAATATATTTGATAAGATAGTGCATATAAAAGGTGTTTATGGTGCATAGATTATAGTATTACAGAACTTAAAGTAGGTACTTAACTAATACAACCCTTACATCACCGCAATTATAGAAAAAAAAAGTAAGTAACAGTATTTTTTTTTTTCATAATATTGTTTTGTTCGATTTTTATGAACAATGTCCTTTTTCCCAATTTGATTAACTATTTCTACGTTTAGTGGTATATCTTTTACAACTTTGAATGGTCCTGAATATAAGTTGTCTAATTTCTTACATAACGTATCATTTTTAACTAAAATTAAATCATTCTCTTTATAGTTTACAGGGTTTAAATTTTATCGTATACTATCTTACTATTCAACTTACTTTTTAATAGGTTATTCTATTCCTATTCAACTTACTTTTTAATAGGTTATTTCTAGCCTCTTTTTGCGAAAGTTGCAATCGGTATTTTAATTCATGAGGATAGCTGTCAAAGTTATAGAATGGTTCTAAATCTGTTGGCAGATTGCTAGGAAGAGAACATTTCATACCAAAAACTAACTCGTATGGAGTGAATCCTGTTTCTGTATGTACGCCCGTGTTATATGCAAAACACCAAAAAGGAATCCACTTCCTTCACATCTCCGAATGATTCTCTGTTTAAATACGCAAAAACTGCATGCATGCTGCATGCTCCTATGGATTGGTGATGGTATGCTATAGAATAAGGTTGTTTTATTTTTAATCATTTACATACCTGTTGAAATATTTCTGAGAGAAACTCCTTTCCTCGGTCTGTCGCTATTTCGGCACACCATATCTGAGAATGAAGTTGTTGACAAAACACCTCGCCACTTCTTCTGATTTTTTTAGAAATTAAGGGTAGCCTTCTACATATTTTGTGAGTTCGCATTGTAATGTTAGCACGTATGTAAAATTATCATTGTCTGTTTCCAATGGACCAACCAAATCTAAGTATACTTTTTCAAACGCAGTATTAGCTGTACTAGTAATCACTATGGGTTCTTTCTTAGGTATTGAATACTTTTGCCGCTGACATTTGTCACACCGGTTTACAAATTCCCGAACATCATTATCAATACCGGGCCAATAATAGTATTTCTTTATGTTATTTGGCATCTATCTCATACCAGCATGAGATGAAAGTCAGAGAGATGAAAGTCATTTAAAATTCCTTTCTTGTCATCCTTGGTCTCTATCCTTTTTACGGTCTGGACCTACTTTTATTATTTTTTATTGACGTTAATGTTTTTTTTATAAAGTTCTCGTTGTCTTTATTTTTAATATGTATATTTCCTTTAATTTTAATAGTTTGCAAAATTCATCTAACTCTTTCACAAATGCGTCTCACGTCATTTGCGATTGGCAACTTAGGAATTTCACGTAAACTGTTGATTTATTTTTTACATAACATAATATTTTATTTTCTTTGGAAATAACCCCCACTTTCTTAATTCTTTTATATCAATAAATTATAATTCGACAGATTCTTTGGGTCTAATATGAGTGCTTTGCATTACTTTTGGTTGATCGGGCCTCAAGTCTGATACATCCATATCCACTGTTGAGTTTGGTTTATTTAAATTTTTCGCTTGTGCTCTTGTCATGACAATCATTATTTTATACATCTTTTTAAACACTTTTTAACACTATATCTTCCTCATAGTTTTTTGAAGATGGCTCCGTGGCCCCAAGCCGCATGCGTCGACGGAAAAGAGATCTCCTCATAGTCGTTCTATTTATCTCATTCGTGATCCATTTTTTATGGCACCTTTTATACAGCCGATACACGAAGCCCAATACACCGAGTAGTAGTATAAGCAGGATACAGGACAGTATAATGTTGGATGTGGACATATGAAAGCGAAGTTCTTCCTGCTGTAGCTTGGTTACTGCCAGCCGCCACGTTTTGAACGATCAGGGTCTCCTCTTGACTGCTGCTTGCCTATTTTTGTGGATGATTAGTACAGTCCCGCTGACGTCTAGTCCGTAGGCCCAAAAAGTCACTACTCGTCCCATCGTTTTCACTTATGTTTTTCGTTACTCATCGAATGGTATTCTGTCACGAAGTCATACTCAACGTCCCAAGTTCGCGTAGCGTCCTCTGGCAGGGCCGCCATGTAAGGTGCGGTGTTGATCGTAAATGAAACGAGTGAATGCTCGAATAATACTGAAATATATTTGATAGGATAGTGCATATAAAAGGTATATAAGGTGCATAGATTATAGTGTTACAGAACTTAAAGTAGGTACTTAACTAATCAAACCAAACCCTTACAAGATAACAATAGGCCATTGAAATCTTTCAAGACGGTTATCTATTAGTACAACAAACAATGGAATTGAAAGTTAATAGAACACGCGTGTTCCATGTTAATTGCATTGTTTCAGAGTCACGTTTTAATTACATCTCCGCATTGTACCAGTTTATGACGAACCTCGATGTTTCAGGAAGCTTTACTGATATCCTATTACCAATGCAGATCAACCGGGTTGGTCGCTATTGCACATGATGAATTCAATGATTGCAGTAGACATCGTTTGCGGCGAAATTGGAATAATGAAGTCATGAATCAAGCAGACTCTAACATTGAAATGGTAATTGGTTGATAATACGGCGGCAACGTGAATAGCGTCCGATTGTTTTGTTAACAGTTTTGTTGCTGCCACTGTCATTCTGGATAATTTCAATATATTGCATTAGTTTTCAAGACTGCTTCATTAGTTTGATGAACTTAACCAAGTGGCGTGGCAGACCATAAACGTAGTTATATTTTGATAATGTCCAATTACCTAGAGCTCTCTAGACCAGTCTGGGGTATGCACTAACTGCCACCTCTAGTTTCGTTTGAGCCTATATGACAGGAATGCTCCTCGGATAATAAGGCAAGATAGTAAGATGTGAGGTCTGCCCCGCTTGGGCGGAGCACCGCCGTGTCCTCGTAGCGGCGATTGGCGGCGGCGATCTCTCGCGTCCGGCCCTGGTTCAAGCCAAGAGCAAGAGGCAATGGGAAACCGTCACCTCCTTCTGCGAAGCGGTCATGCTAGTGAAGGAGGTGCCGGGACGTGAGAGGGAAAAGGCCTCACGTCCCAGCCGCCGCGGGAGACGCCCGGGCGTCGGGGGTCACGTGGTGGCTCCTGGCCACCGTAGGCGCGGGCCTGTGGACGGCGAGTTATGGGCTACCTCGCCGTCCGGCCGTGTTATGACGACAGGCCGTGTCGTCGGCGCGTTCGTGTTCCACGCGCGCCTCAAAGAGATGTCAGCAACCATGTAGGGGTCCGCATGGGCCGATGCCTGCACGGGCTGTGGGACTGTTCGAAAGAGATACCGTGGCCCTGGAACACAAAGGGCAAAGAAGGATCATGGATGGGTTTTAGTCAGTAGAAGTCTGACACTCCCCTCCGCTCCGCCCAAAGCGGCGGGAGGTCATTTGATGATTTCTCATACGAAAAAAAAAAGGATAAAATATTTGTTACCCGTTGGCCTCATACTTTATTAATTTGATAAGGTTCTTGTCCGCTATATAATTTATATAAGAAAAAAAGACTTTACGAAGATAAATGGAAAAGAAAAACTTTGCCGTTCGTTTCCGAAAAACCTATAATACCTGGTTATTATGAACTTCGATGGTCACTAATGTATGGTTTACTTGTACTGATTTTTAGAATTGTTTTGTTATTTTGTACATAATTAAATGCTACCTAATACAATATCAATGTCATGAACATAGTAAAGGCAGTGTGGTAAGCAGTGTTTTTCTGTTCGTCTTGTTCAGCGCTCGAAAATGTCGGAGGAAGGGAAAATTGTTGCTCGGGAAGAGATTCATGAAACACTGAATCTTTGCAATTATTGTATTCGCATAATAGGCCTTTCCTTCTTAGATGACACACCGAAAACTTTATTCTACCGTTTAAGGAGTTATCTCTCGTTCATACTGTCATCGGCTCTGTTGGTTCTTATGCTGGGTGGTGAGATATCGTATGTTGCCGGACAAGTGATTAATACCGCCACCATAGAGGAATTTGTCGGCAGCTATTTACACATCGCCGGATACGACACTATGAGTGAGTATTACAATGTCTTAATAGCACATTATCCTGACGTATTTGATAGTAATTAGGTCATCGTGGCTGGATGACGTATGTGTTAATAAACGGATTTAATGTTTTTGTTAATGCACCAGTAGTAGGTAGGAAAAAATACGTTTTGGAACCGTTACACCGCTCCTATAGGACGGCTGTTAAAAGTTCAAACTCGTATATTTTTTTGCACAATTGTGGTAAGTAGATGTTACAGTTATATAAGGGGTCCAGCCATTGATATGAACCCTGTAAGGGCACGGCAATCACACAGCACAGCATTTGGCACTACCGGTAGTTTTAATGACAGTCGGAAAATCCTGGCAAGGGATATCGTGTAAAAAAACCGTAAACAATACTGAAGAAAGAATATAATAATAACATTCTTTTACTCTACTCTATCAGTTGAAAATAGAATAGTTTTTTTTTTAATTACTTTATAGCGAAGTTGAATGTAGAAAAAGTTTGTGAGAAATAAAAATGTTTGGAAGATTGAGATTTGGGAGTGACAAAAAACTTTCCGAAGAACTTCTACCTGGTCATTACAAACTTTGAAGGTCGCTAATGTACGGTTCACTTGTACATATTTTATTAGTTCTACTTAATTTACTTCTTAATAATTAATGAAATAAGTAATAAAAGATACAGACAATGACAGAATATGTCAGGTAAAGTTATTCCTGGCACAATATTGTTCAACTCGTGACCACTGTTCAAAAATGTTGCAAGAACAAAAAGATGTTGCTCGGAAAGAGATCCGGGAAACATTAGGACTTTGCAATTTTTGCATTCGCATATTAGGACTTTCATTCATGGAGGCTTTACCGAAGACTTTTTACGAAAGTTTACTGAGTAATCTACCACTGATTGTGTCGTCTACTCTGTTGGTCCTGATGCTGGCTGGTGAGATAGCGTATGTTGTTGGCCAGATGATTCATGCAACGTCTATAGATGAATTCGTCGGTAGTAACTTACACATCGTTGGATACGGTACTATGAGTGAGTATATTGTATGTGACGTCGTAACTGCACATTATCGTGTCGTATTTGATAGTAATTAAGTCACCAGGGATGATATATGTGTTGATAAACAGCTTAATGTATTCGTTAAGGCACAAAAAAGCCTCGGCACTTGTATCTCATTTGAATGGTACATTTGCTAAGAGCTCTCACAGGACGAGTGCTCAAAGTCAGACGGAATGAGTAAGTAATATTTAAAGTGTAAAGGGTAAGTAGATGACCGTCGTAAAATCGAGGCGTACGAAATACATAAAGTACGAAATGTTATTTTACTTATAGCTGTTAATATTTGTTCAGATTCTTTTGATCTAGAATTATCTATCAAATATTTTATCTTTGACAACGAGCATAAACGAATAAAATACCTATCTTCCTGACCGACTAGTATATGGACCACAAGTCTGTTCCTACCATGTCATGTATTTTCAGTCCGCATTGATTGATTTTCACTTGTATAATAACTAACTTAAGATCTGTCGAGTCTGCTAAAACCGAAATAGTATCGAAGTAACGCTGTTTGAATTCCAGGTTTTGGCAAATTGATAACCATCTGGTACAAGAGACATACGTTCAGGCAACTGGTGGTTGAGTTGGCAGAGATATGGCCTGTTTCCATCAAGGACAAAGAGGGGGCTGAGATCAAGCGGAACAGCCTCTCAGCACTCAAACAGAGACAATTGAGTAAGTTCTACCTATGTACCTTTATTAATGTATTGATTTGTATAACTTTCAAAGTTAATGATATAATGTTCTATTAGGATGTTATATGTACGAGTAAATTGTAATGTTTATTTTTCAAAAAGTCTGACAACCAGTGTTACTAAGGGGTATCATATTACCTATCTGTGAGCGTCGTAAAAATTGATTGAGGATTCAAGTGAATTCTTGGTGCTACCGGTCAAGTCTATAGGAATACTAGTTAAAACACGATATATAAGAAAAAAATGTATTGTTATATTTTGGGAATATAAAATTACATATGATCTAAAAAAAATATTGGGAACACATTTTCACTTGTTAATTTTTTTTAGTTAAAAAGTTTATTTAGCGCTTCAAGGCACAAATGTCTGTGTAGCCCTGTAGCTCATAACTATCACAGCTACGGAATAGTTTTTGTAAACCAAATAAAATAAAATCTCCAAGTGTTTTCTTACGTTCAGAAAATCTTTTACCTTTTCCTTCAGCTGCGAGATTTTCGCTTTACTAAACCACAGACGCTTCGCTTTTTTAAAGTTTTCTTCCAGACAGTGAATCGCGCTGAAGTTGCTTTTTAACGATCTTTTTCAGTGTACGCCTTTTGGAATATCTTGGGAGTGTGGCTGTACAACTTGACGCCGATCGCTGTGCTGGCGTACCGTAAGATACGTGGCATTCCGTCAGCTCTCGGCTACGTGTGGCAGATGGCGTATCCTTTTGATAAAACCAAGCCTGTCATCCATGGCGTGGTGTACGTTTTTGAAACGTGTTCTGGTTTGTAGTTTGCTTATTTTATTTTATTGTGTTTGGGTGGCTTACAGCTGACAATACAAATGTAATACTGAGGTAATCATGATGTGCCATTTACAAGCTTCCAGAGTTTGCAATACAGTATTGTTGTACAAACTAAAAATACTAACAAAGTGTAGGATTCTGCATAGGCAGAAATGCAGGCGCAACCGCTATTAGAATGTATCTGAAACAATTCAGTTTCTAGATAATACAGTACTAACTGTCGCTAATTTGCTTGCAAACAAATCGATTGAAGGGTGTTCGTTCATTACAATTTGGTTAAATGTTTTGACTGATGTGTAATTGCTCTTCTCTATACAGTTCTGATTTTTATGCATAGAAGGTAGAACATTAATATAACTCTCCTCCCTCCTCCTTAACTAGAAGGTTTACAGGGATACAAAAAAAAACATAATGTCAGGAAGAACAATTAACACTTGGCTCTGTTAAGCGCTTTTTACACTCATTATAGACCTAGGGTACTTCTCTTTTCCAGGATGCATATCAGTATGTTGCATGCTAGGTTCAGACCTCCTATTTATGACTATGGCTAGCCATATCAGCATGCTCCTGCGTCTGCTGCAAGATCAAATACGCCATCTTGGAACCGTTGATACTAAAGACTCATTGGAAACTGGAAGCACTGACTGTTACAATGATATCGTGGAGGTTGTTAAAATACACCAGAGACTCATAAGGTGAGGAAAACATATATTTTAGTTACGCGGAAATCAGTACTTAAATCTTTAAGATGTAAGGTGGACCAATGACGTGGTGAAAAGCGTTCTGGTCGACTCATCAGGGAGGCCTACCTAGAGTGATGGACGTCTTTCGACAGCACGATGAACACATAATTAAAAGGGGGATAAAATAATTGTGTAACCATTTCACTTTCTAGGTATATCAATGATTTGGAGGACGCGTTTTCAGTAGTAAACCTCATCAATGTACTGCTGAGTTCAGTAAACATTTGCTGCGTTATGTTCACTATTGTGGTAAGTGTCATAAACATTGGTTGGTTGGTGGTATTAGTTGGTTGTGGTAAGTTTAATGATATACTCGTCCACTTCTTCTATTACAGTTTCTAGATTCATGGATGGAAATGAGCAATAAGTTTTATCTCGGAGCGGCTTTAACTCAGATGTTCATAGTCTGCTGGTATGCAGACGATATTTACAGAGCGGTGAGTGTCAGCTATTGTGCATTTATCATCATCATTAAGTCTGAAAATCAGTCTTACCGAGGGGTATTGTATTACCCAGTACTAACTGGGTTGTGGAGGTCAGATAAGCAGTCGCTCCATGTAAGATACTGGTATTCAGCTGCATCTGGTTAGACTGGAAGCCGATCCCAACATAGTTGGGAAAAGGCTAGGCAGATGATGATTCTCTTGCCATTATCCCAATTCATTTGGGATCGGCGCAGCATGTCTTCTTCCACCATATTTCTCTATTACATAGATATACAGGGTCTAAACAGACAAACAGATGTGAAGACATAGCCGTCAACCAAGCATTCTGTACATCAAACTAAGTAACTTCCCAGGTATGGTCTGGAACAAAAAAAGATCTCAAAGACGGGGCGAACAAGTGCCTTTCGGATATGTTAAGGGTCTATTTACACCCTTTATGATGTGCATTTATATAGATAGCAAAACCAATATACTTAATTGAAATGTTTTTGTACAATTACAATAAAATATTGCAGTCCAATTTAAGTATTAACATAGCAAAGCAAACATTTCCCTAAAATAACAAAAGCACATAGTGTGTGATATGTAAATTAACTTGATTTTTCAAGTTAATTTACATATCACACTGTGTGCTTTTTCCTGCACTCAAAGTTTTGTTTGAGCATTTCAATGTAATAGCTTACATGCAAACTGCACCAGACGTGGGAATATTCCGAGTGTGTTTTCAATGAATCCCGCAGAGCATAGGTGTAGCCGACGCGGTGTATGAAAGTGGATGGTATAAAAGCAACACAAGAAGCCGACGCGCGATGCTTGTGGTGCTCCAACGGTACGTTCTTTGACTTTATTTTGCAAGTAGCCTTGTTCACTTATTAATTTAATGACTCACGTATGCAGCATCGTTTGAAGCACACTGTTTCTTGACACTTCTGTCTTTTGTTTTTCTGATAAACTCACGACGTGAGAAGTAGGTAATTAATATTAAGCAAATTACTGAAATTTCTTAGTTTGTAGGGGCATTTTACGTAACGAATTGTAGTCACGTGCTCAGTAACCAACGGTTGTCACTAGCATACTTGTCAGTTACAGTAATGTAAACATGTAAACATTCTGAATTAGTGTTCAGAGTGAATCTGCCAATGCGAGCAAACAAATGCCGATCTTATTTACTGAGCGAGAGAGACAAGGTTTGACTGACTGAGTTAGAAACTAATGACAAGTTCTAAAGGTAGTGTAAAGTAGTCGTCATTTAACCAAATAGTAACGTTTATTTCACTTAGGTTGATGTTTTCACGTGGTATTTGATCCGTAGAACCTTAATCCGCTTACAGAAAACACTGTGGTTTATTCGGAGTATAAAATTGTGAATTTTAAAGTGAGTTTCTGTTTGCAGGTCACAGAGGCCTTTGTACTTCACAGCGCTCAAATTCCGATCTATTACAATGACCACATATAGTTCAGTGAGTATTTTCTTTGACAGTTTTTTTTGTGTTAGATAAACCTATCAGAAAGCATGCATTATACGGCCATACACCGCTGTATAAAAGATCATTTCAATATGTATGAGTTATCAATGGTATAATGTTTGTACCACACACGTGATTAATGGCGTTTCTGTCAACAGAAAAGTATAGCAGTAAAGAAAAATATCTGTTTCTGGAGACCCATATTGAAATAAATATCTAAGTAAATCAAGAGACTTGAATTTAATAATTAACAGGAATTTCATAGAATTTTTATTGTTCCAGATCCTAACGACTGCGTATTCATACTTCACACTGTTGTACACATCTTACAGTCAGGATTAAATTAATCACAAGAATTTATGTTTGTTAAGGTTATCAGTTCGTTGATTGATTAATAAAACCTTCTTCGCAATGAGAATTTAGAAAATTCAGTATGTTATTTCAATTTAGACATGAGTCACAAAATTATTTGAAGTTTTTTTCTTTTTGTTAGCCTATTTGAGTGTCCCACTGTTGGGCAAAGGTCTCCCCTCTCTCCTTCCAAACCTCTCTATCCTGTGCAATATCTAGTCATGTTTGCCCCGCAAAAGAGATCAGATCGTCACACCACCTTCGCCGCGGTGTACCTCGACAAGCGTCCAGTGAGAGACGTTAAAGTTAGTAATAGAAAAATATATCGATGTGGGTTACGTAGATTAACTTGCGCACCTTCTTTTACGTTACCTAAGTAAGGATAAACCCTAACTTTCCGCAAGCCTAGTCATACATTTCAATTCCATTTCAACGCCGAGGTGTCGTCGTAGCTCTTTGCTATAATACGTAGTCAGTTTTTATTACATTTATAAAAAATACATTTTAATAAAAGTTCAGTAGGTACGCCTTGAAGAAAGTATGGTTCAAGAGTACGAAGAATATTTTCATTTTAAAGATCATAAATTATGGACAGCTTCATTTCACTGTAATGGGAATCCATAAAGTGCCGCCAGAAATTACAAGAACTATAATAAACCTTAATCTTATCTAACGTTTTTTTATGGAGTTTTATATTTTAAGCGCTGTGTTATATTGAATATAAAAATTTAAGTACCGTACCTAATACTAAATAAAATATTTATCGTAAAGCCGTATCTGATCTACCATTACTTACAATATATATAGGATAAATAAAAAATGGCACATGTGAATAGATTTCAGGTGGAAGCAGGATTTCATGGCCATCAATTTTAATTTCATTTAGTATCAGTTTTTCAAGCTCTACAATAATAAATAAGCTTTGTTCTCTTCGTGTCGACGGTAGGTACTATATTGTGTGAGTAGTAAGTAGGTACCCAGTTGTTTGTCATATCAGACCAGTGGCATTCCATGTCATCAAAGGTCCAAATAAAAAGACACTTAGGACAATACTTCAGGTGGGACACAGTCTGATGAAATAAAATCACAGAAATAGTTCGTACAAAACGTGGCAACCCTAAATCATCAGCTAAGCGGACAAATAGTTAAATTGTAACGATGCGGCATATCAATGTCGTCCCAAATCACAGTGCGCCTATTAAATGAGCATCGAAAATTAGTGAACTGGAATAGCTTCGTGGCGAGGGCGGTCTGCGAGGACGCGGCGCGCGGCGCGGCGCGGTGCGGCAATCACTCGCCGCTAATGTCCCGGCCTCCAAAGTTAACGTCCAGCCATAAATCAGCGCGTCCTTGCCCATTGCGATCCACCCCATACGACAGTATAATTTCCTACTTTCGCAAAATAAATACGAACGCACTAACGACACAAAATCGTGTCCCAAAATTCCCATCCAAAGATAAATGTGTTATCACGCTGACGAATTGCAAATTTAATTAAATTTCTAACGTAAATCTCTTGTGCGAACATTAAAAAGTAATTCCAATAACACGGTGACTCGGGCCCACGTGCCGGCTAGAGTGACGGTGTACCATAGCTGGCGTTATAATCAGAAATGAATCTGAAATATGTTATTTCATATATTTTGATGAGTAAGTGTGAATTTAATAACCTCATATATATAACAAAGCTTGATTAGGTATTATATGCTATTTTTCGAAGGATGTATAGCTATAATCATACTGCTGATTCCATTTAGTAGCGATCCTGCATAAAAACTCAGCAGGTCTACACAAAAAATTTAATGAAAAAAAAAATATAATTTAATATTTCCACGTATTTAGTTTTTATGCTTTTCTAGGAAATTAAGTCATATTACTCCCGTGTAGGATATATTTCGGTTTAAATAAGATTTGATTTAGATGCTGCCACAATAGATGGCATATGAAAAAAAAAAGCCGTACTAACACGCAGTGATAATCAGACAGAATAAGAATTATTTAACAAATAACGAACAAGTAACTCTCTGCTTTTCTTATTTTCAGCGTGGTTGATAATTTCGACATTAGGAGATTATTGTGACTACATAATGTGTTCTAATATTGTCGATGAAGTTTGTGGAATAGCGGAGCTAAAAGACCACACTATTATCAAATCGACATTTCAAAATGTTTGCTATATGAAGAAAGCGGAGTGTGAAGAGGAATCTTATGTAGGTTCGTTTAATAGGTATATTAACAATTCATTTTTATAGGATAAACGAGTTAGTATTCAATTGGATTCGGCGAGAGAAACGACTTTGTTTGTAGATTTTATGTCGAGATTTCCATATTCTCAAATTGGAACCGATATTGGGGGAGGGCTGCAAGTTTTATGAGTATTTCTTGTCTTATCTTGATGGAAACTTTTTATGTGCTTTACCTACCTGCCTAGTGACTATTGAAATTCTAAAAATAATGAAATTAGCTGTGGAATGTCGAATTAAACTAACAAAGGAGTAAAATATTTAAAATTGTAGAAGTTTATCAAGTAGACAACAAGTTGTGTCACTTGCCGCCAAAGAAAATAGCCAGAAACAACAAGAAGAAATATCAGGGTCGCCGTGTGACAGACTTCACTATAGTGGGGGCTCACCAGGTCTGCAACCACTCCTGCCCCACCTTCTGCACCGACACCTACGAACCTGCGTGTGCGCAGATTTGGAAGAGAAACATGCAGACGGCCGTCTACAAAACTATGATAAACCATTGTCATATTGACATGTTCTCCTGTACGACTGGAGTGAGTAAGTAATACAAGTTTATACTGGTTTTAAGGGATATTAACGAGCAAACTGTAGCCACTAATTCGGCACATGACGCTGGCTACTCCATAGTAGAAAATTTTCGGGTCTAGAATCTTTTGCTGAATTTATGGTAACCCCGTGTCTAAAATAGGATGTTATTACCATCTTTTTCAGTATTAATTTATTTTTGATGCAGATGTGACCATACATCCGCTTGGTAAATGCTTCAAAAACCCATCGACTCTCTTGTTCATGCAGAATGTGGCAGCCATGAAATCGTTCGGATTATTAGACCCAGAACATCATACCAGACGTAGAGAAAATGAGGCTGTATCTGTTGAGGATAGCGAGAGCTCTCTCATAAGTCATTTGAAAGAAATCGTGAGAAGAATTTTCGACAAATATAGAACCAGTTTAGAACAAGACGAATCACAATAATGAATATGAAATATATTTTAATATGTCTTCTTTTTATTATGTAAGTTTTTGATATGATGCCTGCTAATTATTTATAAAACTGCCTGACTTTTTACAGTTTTCATACAAATATTTTTACTTCTAATTAAGGTAAATCTAATTAAAATAAATAAAACTGTGAAAGATCTGTTCTCTGTTAACGCCGTGACGACTGCATACATTAAAAATATTGAGAAGAAGACTGAATTGGCGGACTATATGACAGAAACGTGATCAAATAATTCAGTAAAGTGTACAAAACGGCTCTTATGTAATCATTGCTCAAATTTACCTCATTATCATCAACAACAAATCAAGTATAAATCGTAACTCGACGCTGACATTGACAAGGCATGCAGCCAGCTGCTCAATCACAGTACATACCGACGTAATACGTATAAACCGGTGCGATAGTTTCTGCATTGATATTCGCAATGACCGGGCGTTAAATCGTGGAGCGAGGCTTAAATCCTCGCTCTCGTGATTAATGCTCCCGTCCGCTTCGATTTACAGTCCGCGGTTTTCAGGGCCAAATTAGCCAACGGGCTCATAAATCCTCGAAAGGTACCCGTGATGTTTGCCTACTGGCTCATTCAGTGTTTTGTCGGAATAGTGCAATGTGCGTTTTTGAAATAGGACACCGTTATTTCAACTGTCGCACTGTATGGTTGAGAGAATTTAAATTTACTTATTGATGTCAAAAGTGAAATCAGCACAAAAAAAAGTCAAGTTGAACTTGCAAATTTAGGTTGAAATATAAGAACTCAGTTTTCCTTTTTATTTTGAATTTTATTTCATATAGTTTTACTGAATTCTGGCAATATCAATTTAGGCTATTTGTTATATAAAGCTTAACAGTTTAATACAAAATACTTGCCTGTTACGAATATTATAATGATAATTTTATTATCCGAGCAGTCTTCAGGTGATACTGCGCTCTCGTTAATTTAAAAGGCCAATTCAGAGTTTTAATTAAATTTTCGTACTAGAATAACATTAAAAAATTAATATCGTCTGTACGTCCACGGCTTCGGTAAGGAAAAGATTAAAATGTTGGATTTTTAACATTACCCGGCGAAAGGAAACCTTACGAACTTTTCCTGTTTTATTTTATGTTTATGTTTGAAAAGTTTTACGAGCGTTATTATTTAGAATTGCAGATATCCGCCAACGAGTATTATAAACACGTAGATAACAGCGAAGGGTCAATTTTTGAAAGAGGTAAGTCGGAGTACATGTCTTTAATGTGACTATATTATTTGTCTATAGAATACTGATTTTGCAATTTTTCAAAGGGAAGTCGGTAGGAATCGAGTTGTATGGAACCTTCGCCACTGGTAGATACTTAGATGATGGTGATTTTAGTTTTTTGGCAATAGCCCGCCCTACATGGCACTTAAACATAACTGGCGAAATGTGGGTGTACTATTAGGTACACCTCTGCCTAACCCTTCTGGGATTACAGGTGTTATGTTATGTGTTATCTAGATAATTAGGTATATCAGGTATATGTAGGTACATCCCATGGCACTCTATCGCTATTGGATTTTAAACGTCTCCCCAGTAAGCACTCTAAACGGTCTAACTCGACAAAAAAACAATCAATCGGCAATACCTTTAAAAAATTCTAATTGTGCTACTTGGTATTCAAGGATCACCTTAATGGAAATGTTTTGGACACCTTTTCACGAATTCTTCGTAAAATTCATTGGAATACCAAACCCTTTATACCTTTAAAAGGGAAAAAAGGTAAGCACGGTTGCAGAAACGTGAAAATATTGCGGAGAATTTAAAATAGCTAAAGAGTGTCGCTTAAGTAACCTTAGCTATTAATATGATTTCGGAATATTTTCCTAAGATGTAATAAAAGGTTTTTTCTACTATGAACCTTACGATAAAGGAATTAACTGCTAATGTTACATTGGTTTTGTTGGTTTTCAATGTACACACGAGGTTTCTGCTGCAGAATTTCGTGGAAAGTTTGTTTCGATGTTAAGCGAATAAACATGCGGGTGAATCGTTCGACACAGCCCGCATAAAGTGGTACAGGTAGAAATGTAAGAGGCTAAACTTTTGTACAACTATCTGTAAAGCGATCTAACGCACCCCTGGAACTATGTCCCCCACTTGTTTATCTGAAGAATCACTGGCATTCGCGACATTACCCTGTCACTCACGTCGCGAATGTTCGCTCTAAGCGACGTACAAACAAATGGTATTTTGTTAACGCTGATTTAATCAAAATCAGATAACTTACGTGTAATAAAATACAGTAGTAGTATGGAAATACTGACAAAAAATCTGAATTTATTAGTGGAATAAGACTGGTCCATACCTATAAAAGTTTGTTCAAATTCGTCCTAAATAGAAAATGAATCGGCCTTTATGAATATCGCAAATTCAATTCATCTTTTCAAAACGTTTTCAATCCTGTTTAACAATATCAATACCTATTGTTTCAACATACCTTTGTGGAAACCAAATCGATACAGAAATATAAGGACTCCGTTTTAGCAATCCCAATAATTATTTTAAATAATTTAAAGCGTAGTCAGTGGCCTAAATAATTCAACATTTTGGGACTGACCTTTGTAGGGTAGTACTTAGCTTAGTTGAATCTAGTTTATCCTCCTATAAAAGGGTAAAATATAGGATAAAGAGACGCCCACTGCTTATCCCAGTTTTGATCGAGTTTAGTTATTTTTAGGGATTTACGCAGGTAAATTATCCGTAGTCACACTAGTGTTACTACGGATAAATAAAATTTACCATAGTCACACTGGTGCGGCAATTTAGTGTGACTATGGATCGGATGGGAATTTTACGGGTCGGGTGAACATAAGTCTATTTTAATTTACTTGATGCCTTTTATGTAGTGTCGCAGTGAGTAGATAAAAGCCTGCCTGCCTTTCTTTTTTCTTAAAAGGTTCTTTGTCAACACTAAATTCAGTACTGTATTAATATATTTTTACCTGTGAATTGTCTACTTCTGATTTTAGCAGGAGTAAGACACCATATCCAGTTTTCTAGTATAATTTATGGCCAGTATATAGTTTCGTGTTCAGCTGATGGCTATCATTAATGTAAAAGGAAAATTGAAAGGAAAATGATTTAGCCTAACTATGCTGAATCAGCCAGAAAAGCGAGTTCGGCCGAAACTATATTGTGTCCTAAATTCCGGATCCCCGATAAAACTGCTCACATTTTCCACATATTTATTACCCCGAACACCCAGTGGGTTTCTTTTTCATATTGTTTCAATTTATTAGTATATTAGATAGGACATTATTACGTATAACCCAAAAAATAAAGATTGTGGTATATTTAGTAACAGACGCGTAATTATTAGGGAGCATACAAGTCTGAAGCACCCTATTTATCTACAAGATATACCAACACGTTATCTTCATGCATTATCCCCTTTCCCACTTCTAATTGTTCTTACTAATCGACTAATCAACTAGAATAGCTCTCGTTACCTCGGATTCTTAGAAAAGATCGTGCTGGTAGCAAATTAACAAGGTGCATTTGTGCTGTCGATTTGTAAGAACAAGTTAGTTCTATCCATGAATATTCGGTGATAAACGTGTGTGCAAGTCTGTAACATCAATTTGTAGAACAATGCTTTCACTGAATGTGGAAGTTTTGCACATAAAAGCGTCCTAATACAATTTAGCGGTGGGAGGGAACAATAATTCTCGGCTTGACAATAACTTGGGCACCTACGTTGCGTTCAACTATTTGGATGGAAGACAGCTATTCGGTTCTTTTGATAATATGGGTTCTAAAGTTAATGGTTATGAATAATGTTTGAAAGGTGGTTCAGATGCGTAACAAACAATACGGAAATTTGTACCTTATTTATTTATTTAACACTTCAAGCACAAAGTACAGAGGCGGACTTAATGCCATAGGCATTTGCTACCTGTCAACCTTTGGGTGATGCAGAAACAAACAGTGGTAGGTGTAAATATATCTGCAAAAATTTAATTTATTACTAAGATAAACTACAAGGATATACCTTCCTACCGTATTCACAATAATATTCGAGCGATAGGTTTTTTTAAATATGTGCAGATCTTTTTAAGAGTTAAGTAGATACTTAGGGGAATTCCCGAAAGAGGAAATGTAGATAATGTAGGTAATTTGTTTCAGTTATAAATGCATTACGGTAAAGGTGGTTTGATGCAGTGCTTTGGCACAATCCGCCAGGGCGAACAAGCACGGTTACTATTCTACCTCATTAGTGTTACATTATGCCGTGTTTGTGACATCATTCACCATCTTTTAAATATGTTTATGGATAACCATAGAGGTTGAAGATAATTATTAAGACATAACTTGCAAGAAGATGTGAGCCTGCCTTCAATTTTTTTTTCATCAAGGTGATATTACAAATGTAGGTTTTCGTATTCACGAACTCTGTATACGATTACTTACATACAGTTGAATGAGGAAATGGAAAATATAGGTATTCCATATAATATTTTTATTTATCATAAGGAAAGCTTACAACTCCCGGCAGTATCATCGTTATCAAGTTTTTTTACGCAAATATGAACATTTGGAGGCAATTTGAAACGTACCTAATAATGTAACTTTATTTGTTATGACGTGTATAAGTAACATTCGCCCTCTTTTTCTGTGACAGAAATTTAATTTGGTCGGAGACACCTGGTTGATATCACAGCGCGCAAACATCCTTTATATTAATCAAAGTCGGTTTGATATATCTCTTCGTTTTCCCTTCCAATGTAAAAAATGCTGTTGAAAATTTCACCGAGTGGTTTTAGAAAGCTACGGTAATTTGTTCATAGATCACTAATATTTTCGTGAAGGAATGTATTGAGATGAAGTCAATATAATCATCGTAAAAAGCCGATGTGTTTGGTGTCGTAAAAAGCGAGGTAGAGCAACCTGTCATGTTGGGCATATGAATCATAGGTGTGACGTGAAACATGGAGTGTCAGACAGGCTTTCACATCAATGATTGATACTCGGTGAGTCGATAAGTCGATATGTTTCTTACCTAGCAAGACATAAGATACGGATTTGATACAACAGACTAAAATATATATTTTTAGATACATGGCATTTTTAATTTTATTCACTCAGTTCATACCTAATTGAAAGTAATGAAATCCTTCTTAGCAGGGTGGTAAAAAACGAGATGCTTATAGAATTAAACTGAAACTGGTTGTAAAATTAAAATGGTTCACGCTTAACGCCGTTACAGCTGCATACTAATCTCATTACTGAGTAAGAAAATTAAAATATAGGTACAAACGTACTATACAACATTAGTTTTAGTATATGCGAAACCTGAAACACGTGTCTAGTATTTTTATGTAAAGAATCTATGTACAAAATTTCAAAACTGTATCTTGAAAAATCACATAGTTATAAGTTTGTTCTGTCACCTGGTTGTCCGGATAAAAACGTGGTCACCACGCGGCGCTTGAGCTCATTGATAATAATAATTTGGCAGTAGGTACCTAAATGATTGCAATATGTACTTAGTGTCGCTCGGTGTCCAACTTGTAACCTTTTTTAACTATTTTTGGGACAAAGTATAACAAACTATATTCAGGTTTCGCATATACTAAAAATAATGTTGTATATTCATAAAGATTTAGCAAGAAATCCTTGGTGCCTAGCTTGTAGGTGTGCAAATTAGGTACAATAAGCCTGCAAATTGTGCTCATAGTTCAGTTTTAGTTTCAAAGGACAGTCGGCCACAGTAATATACATAGTTCAGGTCACCTGGCGGCCACGCCATGCCGGACTTGCAATATTGTTAATATTCCTCGCTAATATTGTTACAGTTTGCAGCCAGGGAGCCCGGAATGACCTCCTCTCTAACTAAAACATGGACGTGTGTACACTGTAGTACATAAACACAACGCTCTCGACAGTGAAAATCTACCAACATTGATCTCGTATATTTTTATTGCATGTAGCCTTTTTGAAAAGGTTCTTGCGTAGGTTGTTCATAGGCTGCCATGCAATAAAAAAAAAAACCAGTAGTAGCAAAACAAAACGTTATCTGGAGCTTGAAGTGGTCTGATTGAGTCTCAAAAACAAAAAAATTAGGGAGTGGGTATGAATGCATTTAAAAATGGAGAGAAAGAGGCTTTTTCTCTATCTTTAAGTTTTCTTAATTTATGACTTTTCCGTAAAACCGTTCCTACTAATAGCGTTGATTAAAGTTACTCGACAAAACAGCTCTAATCCCTACTCATCAAGATTAGCGTAGCGAGCTAAAAGCATAACACTAACACCGGCAAAGTTGAAACGTACTTTAGACGGTTGCTGCGGAACCACTTCTTCCCGACGAGGCACTTAGGGGCTTCTGATCGGGGTTTTCTCAAGATTTTTACGTCGATTAATGTTAGTTGATGTTCTAGTTCGTGCCTTGTTTTAATTATCTACACCGAAGATCCAGGGAAGTTCAGCAACATTGCTCGTAATATAAATTTACATTTTAACGGGCCGTTACTGTGCAGTCGGGCGGAGCGGCCGCTTGAGATATAACCTTATAGTGCCCGACATGCATTTAAACTGCCTTATGAACACTTTTAAATTATTATCGTACCCACATATTGAATACGTGAACATTTTTAGTTTCCGCGTAAGTAGCTTCTATCCGGAGAACAATTTACTGTAGGTACCTCCCGTTTAAGTGTGGATATCTCGGTTACAAAGAGAAAAGTTTCGCATCCGGCTCGAAGGTAACTACTTCAATTTAAATTGCATCACTTTGAAATAAGTAAAACAACTTTATCTAACTTAATTTGAGATAGTGTCGAGTTTCTGAAACTTATTTCAGTAGATGAAGCTCCACAGACAACTGTGCTTCGGGGCATTTAACAGCTTAATTCAGGAAATCAAGCTACTGCGACACTAGTATCTGCATACTTCTGTTGACTCTCTCTTTTTTGGTGTCAACTTGGCGTTTTAAAAAAATTGCCGAGAGGAAATAGTCGGAAACACTTTAAAACTTTTTTAATCTGTGACGAAACTTCGTTCGCGTTGTCAGTGAACTGCGAGGCTTCAGATTTTTCTGAATTGCTTTTAGGAAGTTCAATTTTTAACTTTACGAATTGAAAAGGAACTTTTGTAGTTGGAGAGCGGGTCATCTAGTTATCTGCTTTAAGTATCTCGCAGCAACTTGGACCAGGAAGTGTGGTAGAACTTTTGAGTAGTTTCAACCTTATCTAAATTATTCATAGGGATGTATGAACTTGTACCTCTATTATTTAACACTTACATCTACTTTTTGAAGTAAATAAAGTTAAGATAAGTGTTGTTATAAGTTCACTAGCTCATCACCCGCGACTTCGTTCGCAAAAATTGTAATAGCTCGGCTAGTGCAGTTGGTTTATGCATGATATAAATAAAGCCTACCCACGAATAATGTAGATTTTCTCACAGTGAAAGATTTTTAGAATTGGTTCATTAGTTCCGGAGATTACCCCCTACATACAAACTTACAAACAAATTTTACCTCTTTATAATATTAGTATAGATTAAAGTTGTAACTGTGAAAGTATATTTTTATATTTTGTTATCATCATTTGGCCATTTCTCAGTTGTCTTTAGAGTGCGTACCTAGAAACTGCATTTACGTTTAGAGGACAGTTAGCAGTAGTTCCCACCCTGTTAGATGGCTAATTAAAACGTCCCCGGGGTGAAGCGTGTCGCGGCTAGCCGCATGCCTGTCACTGTGACTGCAGCTTCAGTTCCGATAATACCGCCCTCGGAAATTCACCAGCTCTGCAACAGCTACGTTACATTTTGTGAGCATTAGGCTGTCCGACACGAATGCATGCTGCAAGTGATAAGTCCTTGCTATAAATTAAGCATTTTGTGTGACCAACTACATAGTTCACACAGTTATGTGTTTTAGAGACTTATTATTTCTTATTCCTAATACTTGCCTACCTTCAAATCATAATTATTTAATACTTTGTGAGTTTCCACTGCCTTTGTCTCGAGTTAAGTGAATTACGAGCACATATTATGGGAAACAAACACGACATAATCGTATTTTCTCGAAAGCTGTTAAAATTAATCACACGTTACGGGAATACGCGTTATTAGCAATTGAATAGGTGCTACGTAGCTTAAAAGTGAGTTAATGTTGTCATATATCTGTAGCGGTTTTACAGCGAGCGCAATAAAACGTGATGTTACGATATGTGCTCAAGGAATTATGAGCCGAAATTAAATTTTTAATATCCTCGTTGTAATAACATCCTAAAATTGTTACGATCTACGTATCATAGTACGTTTTTACATTACTGGAGAGCATTAATCACGAGGGCCGGGCGAGATCGACGGACGGTAAATAATTTACTGCTGATATCGAGCCTTCGCTCCATAAATCCTCGTCATGAAATAGCAACCGGATTGACAGTCACTCGATTATAATCAGCGGTGGCGCCCCTCATCTGATATTCTATATTAAGTACTGGCTAAGATCGTTGTGGGCGTGAGGCTCTCGGTTTATAGCTTAGGATTACAGTAAACTGACCAGGGATCGTTGGGCTTAATAGGAGCGCAACAAAGTCGCTTGTGGAGCATTTTGGTGTGTTGATAATGGCTTGCACAAAGGATCTGTGGTAACAAGGGGCTTAGGTCCACGTGTGTGCATGCTTTAGCGTGCGATAAACGAAGCTGTTACGGCTGTAAACACAAGGCCTGCAGGGAACTCATGAATTTTGCGCGTCGTAATAACGCATCATATATCCTAAGGCAATCGTAAAATGAAGCAGGTAGTAGCTGGCTCTTATGTTTATGTGCTAGTGAAGTGTTTTATTAATACGTATAATATTCTCATTTAGTATTCTCTTTTTATAATAAGTGTTAGATAGACTTCAAGAGGTTGCGTGCGAGTTCAAACCTTGTCATGACAGTAAATACATAATCAAACATAAATAATAACTTAGTCCATGGGCATTGTATGAAAAACTATTTGGCAACAGATTCCACGCTCACAATTTGTTTGCATTGCCGAAGCTTCGTTCATAATATTGTGACATATTTCATAAGTTAACGGAAAAAAAGTGTAGATAAAGTACTATCGTCCGTCGAATCTAACAGGAAATTGTGCTATATATTTGAGCGGTAAAGAATTACTTATGTCGGGGGATCCAGGATTTTATACACGTAGGAAAATCATAAATAGGAGGACCCTTTCTTCCCTGAATCATTTATCGTCCGATACGATAACTGTGTGTATGTATCAGTTTTATATTCTTGGAGCAGTCAGTGATATTTCAGAGCTGGGAGATTACGTTTCACTTCGCTCCGTCATCGTACTTTATTACGAGCAATCTTGGTTGCTATCTCGCCGCTTATTTTGTTACGTAGAAATTATACAGCGTCTTCACTTTGTTGATGAAACGCGACAAGATTGTTCTTAGAGTAGGTGAGATGGTCGTGTTACCTTTACACAATGGCCGACGTACGACCCTCTTCAGAGTCCATTGATGTATTAGTATGTCAAAAGGTCCATCGAAGATGAGGTCCATTAATGGATGGTGCCCACTATGCGACAGATACCTATCATATTGTCCAACCTATATTTTTGTTGACAAACTTTTTGAATTTCAAGTCAATACAACTAATTATTGGTTTAATATACATGAGATAAAATGGAAGCTCATAAATGTATGCTGTCAGTAACACTGTTATTAGGAGCCGTGTCTGGAGTCCAACTCAAATGCTCTTCAATTCTTAGTCGGAGTTATAAGTAAAGTTAAACAGTTGATGCGTTAATGGGTTTTCTTTACTCTCAGATTAAAAAGCATCAAAGTTTTATATACTGCTGTAGACTTCTCTGTTACATGATGCTTCTATACAACATTATTTTTAGTATATGCGAAACCTGAATATAGTTTGTTCAGGATAAGTAACTGAATCGATTCCAATAATTTTTAAACGATGTTATATTTTGTCCCAAAAATATTTAAAAAAAGTTACAAGTTGGACACCGAGCGACATTAAGTTCCTGTCGGAATCATTTAGGTACCTACTGGCAAATTATTATTATCAATGAGCTCAAGACGACGCTGGAGGTGCGCGCTCGGGCGTGCTGCGTGGTAACGGAACAAGCTTATAACTTTGTGATTTTTCATGATACTGTTTTGAAATTTTGTACATTACATAAAAATACTAGACACGTGTTTCAGGTTTCGCATATACTGAAACTAATGTAGTATACATAATAAAATAAATAAAAAATAAAATAAGCCTTTATTGCTGAAACTTAATTTTTACATTTCCTTTTTCTGTACAATTTTACTTCCTAAATTAAACATATTATTTTTCGGCAGCCGGTTTGCCTCCTCTAATGCTTTCCATTTTGTCCTGTTTTTTGCCATACGTGTCCATTCTAGACCAGAAATCTTTTTCGAAATCTTTTTTGGGAAGGCATAGGGAAATGGACGAGACTAGTAACAGAATGGTACCCGCGTGTTTCATATTCATTTATTCATTAAATATAAGCTAACAGTTTACACCAAATCGGTTATATCTATTCTAATACTACAAAATTACATTAATCATTTTAATTAAAACTTCTTAAAATATAATACATTAACAAACGTGATAGTAAGAGGAGCAGGTAGACAAACTAAACGTTGGGAAGACGACATGAAAAAGATTTCAGTATACATAATGGGTGTATAAATACACTTAACGAAGCCGAAAGTTACTTCTTCTTTCCGTCATTGCGATATTTTTTTTTGTTCTGCACCATACCTGAGAATCTTCTAGTTACGGAGATATTGGGGGTCAAAGTTCCAACTCCTTCACAAGTTTTTTTTAAATCATTTTTTTAGTGTTATAACTTTACTTTAAATAACTCCAGGACCTCCGTACTATTCAATGTATTCATCAGCAAAATGTTTTGAGTGCGTTATGCTGAGTCACCGGAAAACGTGATTTGTCACCCCAAAAAAAAAGTCGTTTCTAGGAATAATTTTTGCGTAGAGTTATTTAATTGGATAATACAGAATGCCTGGTGGAAGGCTTCGTGAAGGGTCTGTTTACATGTTGTATTTTCAGCGATCTGTTTATTAGATGAAGTTCGTCATCTATTTGAGAATGTTTTTCTTGAATGATTGCTGACCTATGACTTGCATCACATAATGCGAATTTTGATTTTGACTGACCATGCCTGCAAATAGATCACACACACGTACAGAGATAATAATAAAAAAAAATAGGCAATTGAACAGCAACTCACAGATGTATGGCAGACAAAGTTCTGCAGTCTTAAGAGAATCAGACACAGCGTTTTAGTAGAGACATCATCGGCCTGGGCTTTTCCCAACTATGTTGGAGCCGGCTTCCAGTTCAACCAGATGCAGCTGAATACTAGTATTTTATATGTAACGACTGCTTATCTGACCTCCACAACCCAGTTTGGTAGTCCTTTTAGTACAGAGGTTACTTATATTCTATTCTTGAGCAGAGGATAGGCATTCTGTTATGATTTAACGGCCTTTATAAAAATATGATTACAACACAAAAATGGCACAGGACAATAATAACACAAAGCTAAATATAGCTCCGTCGTAAATTCTATTCATATATGCGCGTACCCTCATGTATCTATTTATATCGGTATTATGGTGCGGGAGGCCGAATTTATGTTAGAATTAACTGCCTCCCGGCAACTGGTTTGTAGGTCAGGCTCGTTCAAGCTTCAATTTTGCATCCCGTTTAGATATTAAGGTGTGAGGGTGTAACTTAGCGAAGTGGACCACCTGAGCTTCCCGTATCTTAGCCGAGTAAATAATAGCCTAGATTAAATAGTAATAGAACTGCCCCGGAGTGCGGGCTCCGTCGGTGGAATATTAATTCTCCAGACAATGGGTAATGGAAAATTATGCATTGACTTGTGTATTGAGGTATGCCTTTCTTGGGTTCGGATTCATTGTGCTTCTAGATTTATTGAGTGAATATGGAAGCCGATGGTGAATGGAGGCGTTAAATATGCATTATCTGGTTCCATCCCATGGTTGCAAACAGATAAAGAAATATATCGTGTAATGAGAACGTCAGATCTTGGTGTATGACATGTAAAACAGCATGAATCTTCGTATAAGTAAGTCTTAACGAATATTAAACGCCAAGCTCATTCACAAGTATCCATTTTAGATAAGTACGTTGAATCAAGCAGAATAGAGACTGTAACTAATAGTTTGTAGTAATACAAAAGTGCATTGTAAACACAATAAACTTTTGTTTTATACTGTCAGTACAAAAATCTGTCCGACAGGTAACCACAACACGTATGTTCGCAGCGTGTGTCACACGACATGAAGTCCAGCCATTGCTTATAAAAAAAGCAAACATTTTAAATTCTCCATACTTCGCATTTCAACCGGAACACAACAAAACTGGCCAAAACAATATGCTAGCAATTTTGGAGTTCTGTTTTTCATTCAATACGTTACAAGTTCGAATATGTTATATTCAGTGGGATTTATAGGCGAAACGCGAGGTACATGCAAATACGATACACAGAATAGCGTATCACAAAACAAAAAGCACATAGCTGTGGCATAACTGGTTGGGTGAATCGTTCTAGTGATGCGTGTTGTATGGAATTTATGGGATTTTCCTGCTCTATAAAATGCCACAAAAGGGATGAAGAATCAAAATAATATGCTCCAGTCTTACTAATAGCTGTTGAGGATTTACTTCAATTTCTCGTTAATGTGTATTAAGAAAATGCTTTCTGATCGCTCAAAATAAAATTGCAACAATATGAGTCAAGGCGTAGATGAGCAGAGCTGCTATGTAAAGCGTGCTACGGGGCAAAGCGTGCTATGGGGCAAAGCGTGCTATGGGGCAAAGCGTGCTACGGGGCAAAGCGTACTACGGGGCAAAGCGTGCTACGGGGCAAAGCGAGCTACGGGGCAAAGCGTGCTACGGGGCAAAGCGTGCTACGGAGCAAAGCGTGCTACGGGGCAAAGCGAGCTACGGGGCAAAGCGTGCTACGGGGCAAAGCGAGCTACGGGGCAAAGCGTGCTACGGGGCAAAGCGTGCTACGGGGCAAAGCGTGCTACGGGGCAAAGCGTACTACGGGGCAAAGCGTGCTACGGGGCAAAGCGTGCTACGGGGCAAAGCGAGCTACGGGGCAAAGCGTGCTACGGGGCAAAGCGAGCTACGGGGCAAAGCGTGCTACGGGGCAAAGCGAGCTACGGGGCAAAGCGTGCTACGGGGCAAAGCGAGCTACGGGCCAAAGCGTGCTACGGGGCAAAGCGAGCTACGGGCCAAAGCGTGCTACGGGGCAAAGCGTGCTACGGGGCAAAGCGTGCTACGGGGCAAAGCGTGCTACGGGGCAAAGCGAGCTACGGGGCAAAGCGTGCTACGGGGCAAAGCGAGCTACGGGGCAAAGCGTGCTACGGGGCAAAGCGAGCTACGGGGCAAAGCGTGCTACGGGGCAAAGCGAGCTACGGGGCAAAGCGTGCTACGGGGCAAAGCGAGCTACGGGGCAAAGCGTGCTACGGGGCAAAGCGAGCTACGGGCCAAAGCGTGCTACGGGGCAAAGCGAGCTACGGGGCAAAGCGTGCTACGGGGCAAAGCGAGCTACGGGGCAAAGCGTGCTACGGGGCAAAGCGAGCTACGGGGCAAAGCGTGCTACGGGGCAAAGCGAGCTACGGGCCAAAGCGTGCTACGGGGCAAAGCGTGCTACGGGGCAAAGCTTGCTACGGGGCAAAGCGTGCTACGGGGCAAAGCGAGCTACGGGGCAAAGCGTGCTACGGGGCAAAGCGAGCTACGGGGCAAAGCGTGCTACGGGGCAAAGCGAGCTACGGGGCAAAGCGTGCTACGGGGCAAAGCGAGCTACGGGGCAAAGCGAGCTACGGGGCAAAGCGAGCTACGGGGCAAAGCGAGCTACGGGGCAAAGCGAGCTACGGGGCAAAGCGAGCTACGGGGCAAAGCGTGCTACGGGGCAAAGCGAGCTACGGGGCAAAGCGAGCTACGGGGCAAAGCGAGCTACGGGGCAAAGCGAGCTACGGGGCAAAGCGAGCTACGGGGCAAAGCGTGCTACGGGGCAAAGCGAGCTACGGGGCAAAGCGTGCTACGGGGCAAAGCACGCTACGGGGCAAAGCGTGCTACGGGGCAAAGCACGCTACGGGGCAAAGCGTGCTACGGGGCAAAGCACGCTACGGGGCAAAGCGTGCTACGGGGCAAAGCACGCTACGGGGCAAAGCGTGCTACGGGGCAAAGCGTGCTACACCATAGCAAACAAACTTAACTTTTTATTTTATTTTAACAAAAAAAAAAAAAAAAAATAAGGGATTAAATCAACAGCGTACTTTAATATCAAGGATTACCTAGTTGCGTTCTTCTATGTGCTTCCATAACCACCACTTATTTGTCTGCCAAATATGGCAGTTATGGTGATTTCCCTTTCGACAGCTAATCACATCAGAAACAAGGGTTATGACGTGGCTCACGTGTTTAAATCCCCGTGTCCGGGGTTAGTATGCTAATCGTGGCAGCACTAAGTGTATCGGGAGCGAGGCGCGCGGCGCGCTATCGGTGGCGTTTTCGCGCTCCGCTGGATGTAGTGAAAAGCGTCCGTTGCAATCTCTGGCCACGCTTGAACACTTCGCTCGCACTGCGTATATATTGTGCCCCGCTATCACTTAGATGTATTGTTTTATAAATGCTATGTGTCGCAGTACTCGTACCGCGCTCCAGTTCCCCCACGAGGAAAAACTTCGGCCCACTTTAAAACGCAGCTATAATTTATTTCAGAATTTATATGGAAGTGAAAGGAAATCGAATAATGGAAAGTCTGCCCGTTTGTTTTTTCTGCCCCATAAATGTCCACTGGAGGAAAGGAATTACGACTTGCGTAAGCAAGGAGGTTAAGTTTCTTTTTTTTGTATTCTTTCTTATGTATCTTGACTGAATACATAAGAGAGATATTGTTGTATACAATATGTCTCTTATGTGTTCAGTCAAGATATTTTGAATAGAATGTTAAAGGAAAATTCGTTGACTTTTTTTATAATGATGGCGTGTTCTGTTCGATGCTGTGCATCATTAGTGGATATGGATCAGATCAGCCGTAAAGTTTTAACGAGCGGTCCCGGAGGCGCTTTACTTGTACACGTGAAAGCAACTAAGCATAATTTCATATATACGCATGTCTCAGTTATTAATATCTCTCTATAAACTTATGTTACTATGGCAGCAGTACGATGTATATACAGGGTGGAATTTTCTTATCATCTGATTGTGCCATTTGTACCAATCCAGGTATTGAAGTGGTTATTAACATAGGCAGTGGTTAGGTGATGGTGATAGGCGGTGGCTCTGCTGTTATGGGCCGGAGCACCATTCGTCATTTTAATAAATAAATGACGTCAAAGATAAATTAATAATTAATTAAGGCAAAAGGTATATTTAGGTACTACCATAAGTAATTGGATGGACTTTTGAGTAAAAGTGCTTTATTTATTTATCTTTTCCATTGAATTTATAAGTTAAGATTTCATGGTTTTCCTTTCATTTAATTTATCATGTTTGTTAGAGACATTTTATCCTTATGATTGACCCTATCGATTGATGCCATAAAATACATAACGTTATTTTTTTGGAATTTAGCCGGTTCGATTCCCGAGTGTGGCAAGCGAATATTCGAAAATCTTTGAATGCAGATTTATTTATTTTTAAAAAGAAAAGAATGCTTCCTTTGAGTAAAATTTCCTATCTCCAGTATTTAGAGTACTTTCCCTCTAGACCGCGTTGAAAAATTCCACCCTGTATATTTCGTTAGTCTCCCATTATGGATAACTTGGAACTACTCTACTACTAACACTACACAGTAAAAATATTTCACATGTAACATAACATTTGACCGCAAACTCATTTGTAACATTTGAACGCAAACTCATTTGTTTAAAAGTATATCGTATTCAAACTTTATACAGATTGTTTGAATTTGGATTCGAATGCTAACGTTTTTCGGTAAAATAGTTATGAAACCACAATCATAACTATTTTACCGACAATACTTTGAATTCTTTGTTTCGATCTCGTGGCTTAATAATAACAGCCGTTCGGATCGATCTTTACCGTAGGTTTGTCCGTGTATGGGTGACCACCCATTATGGTTTTTTTTATATGTCATCATCATCATTTCAGCCGAAAAGTCCACTGCTGGACATAGGCCTCCCCCAAGAAAGGTTTTGCCATAATCGCCACGCTTGGCAGGCGGGTTGGCGATCGCAGTATGGTTGTTGTAGAATCAGAGAACGCTGCTGCCCATTCTCTGGTAAGTCCCTTAGTCGCCTCTTACGACACCCACGGGAAGATATGGGATGGTGCTATTCTTTACGTCCGGACACCATACAGAACAACATTTTTATATGTATTAGTTTATTATTTTAAAAGATTATTTTGTGTATTTTTATCTATGGGCCTCAGTTGCCTGACAATAAAATGGTTGATTGATTGTTTGATTGATTAAATACTAAGTTTCCTCCGTGCCTCGGAAAGCACGTTAAGCCGTTGGTCCCGGCTGTCATTTGTAGAACTGTCACAGTCGTTACAGGTAGTCAGTGGCCCGAAAGTCTGACAGCCAATCTTACCAAGGGGTTATGGTATTACCCAGTACTAACTGGGTTGTGGAGTTCAGATAGGCAGTCGGTCCATGTAAAATACTGGTATTCAGCTGCATCCATCCGGTTAGACTCGAAGTCGACCCCAACATAGTTGGGAAAAGGCTAGGCAGATGATGACTTTGACTTCTTTTGTTTAGAGCATTATGTTAAAAAATAACTGTTCATGAAAATACATTTAACATATGTGGTACGGGATATTGTCTTCTCAATAATAGATATTCCTAATGCGGTAGATTAGTTCTCTGGCTAATAATGGGAAACGCATCACTAACCAAGTGTTTACTAATCAAGATATCAGTTAATTCTAATTGAATCTGACCAGAAACGTGCTT
This sequence comes from Noctua fimbriata, assembly GCA_905163415.1. NCBI lineage: Eukaryota > Metazoa > Arthropoda > Insecta > Lepidoptera > Noctuidae > Noctua > Noctua fimbriata. Next base: position 9,767,778 of record LR990922.1, on the reverse strand, counting down.
GACTAGTACAGATGTAAATATGAATAATAATCGCCGCATTAGTTTCCAGGTGACATCTAGGTATATTATTTATTTTAATTTCATGTACAATAGTGGAACATAGGCGGCGGTGTTGGATCCCAATGACTGCATCAGATTACAAGAACGTAAAGTCTTACTTATACAAGAAATAGGAGTAAATAAGAATTTAGATCACCCAGAACCAGAATTACGGAAAGAGATATTATATGAAGGAGTGGAATTGTACAATAAATTTCCAGATAAAATTGTCAATGCAAACAAAGTAAATATTAAAAATAAAAGTTTTTTTCACATTTTCTTAAAGAACAATAATAACAACAATATAATAACAAGAAATGATTTTTGTAAAAATATTTTGAAAATCGCAAGAACCTCTAATAGACTATATAAAAAAACGGTTTTTTTTTTGACTCAAGTTATTTATGTTATAATTAACTGCATGATTTATTAGTATGTCGGATCCGGTCATTAGTACGGACATAAAATATATTGGAAAGCGCGCCAGTGAGCAGTGGTGACATCACGCGACCTACTTATCAGTCACAACACAGCGTGCTTGTACAGAGCCCTGATGTCCAACTCGAGGGAGGACTACAGTCAATGTCTGATCGCAGCGGAGTTGAGACATCTTGGAACTGTACCCGATTCATTGTGCCCCGTGTTATTGTGTTAAGTTGTAATCTCAAGTAATTCGTTTATAATCGTAATTTTGCTAGAAACAGTGTATCGCACCCAGTGTGTTTTCATAGCACGAAACCCATGGTCTGCCTACATGATGTACTTGCCTAACGGAATAAATCCTGCCAAATCAGACAAGTATATCTCATATTTTAAGTCAACTATTTGTGTTATTTTTATGAGAATAAATTCTTTAAACCGAAACCGACTTAATTTTATTTATTATTTTGTTGTACCTTGTATACCTAATAAGTAAATAAACATTGTCTCACTGAAAATATTCCCATATGAACATAATCATCCCGTAATAACAACGCAAGCAATTTAGCTAAATCTCATATTCTTCTCGAAAGTGAGCTTATAATAGTCCAATACACAGGCAGACATAACATAACGCCTGTAATCCCCGAAGGGTTAGCCACAGGTGTACCTATCTAGTCACCTACATTTCGCCAGTTAGTTGTAAGCTCTATGTAATAGGGGACGAGCGTATTGCCATCAACCGGACACAAATCCAGACTCCGTGCCTACTACTGAAAAATTATTAATGGAAAAACCCAATAACACTTTACCCGACCCGGGAATTGAACCCACGACCTACTCACGACGATACTCAGCAGTCGCGCTTGCAAACACTAGAACAACGAGACAGACAGACATTCATCTCATTTATTGATTGTTTGCGAAGAAATATCGATGCAATTAAGTGTAACGGACTAATCGTGGCTCGGCGGTTAGGACGCCCTTCCCTAGCGTCGCATCAATCGTTCCAAATTAGATTCGGGCACTCGCGACCGTATCCCAACTTATTTCGATAGAACAGAATATATTCCAAGCTGATACACGCGAGAGATACGGAGAATATATGAAGTCGCTCCCGAACAGATCAAATATCCAGCGAATATGAACGACCATGTTCGTATACGTACCTAGGTATGTGTATCTGTTACATATGTATGTAGTTGTGAGTCTTCCTCATTCAGACTTTACTTTGATGTGCAAGTACTGGCCGCCATCGCCAGCTAGTTAATTAAGCCAGTTCTTTCTTTCTCATTATGAGATGTGGCTGTCTATTTTTTTTTGTTGATAGCGAAATCTCATTTATACATATATATGTCACAGTCAAAACTACTTTTGACTGGTGAAAACTATTTTAACAATAACTAACATTTACTTGGAAACTTAGGTTGTTATGTTTTTTTTTGTGACGCTTTGCAAAACATTATGTTGGAGTAATTCTAGGACTAGGTAATTACAACGTTCTGAAACAACATATTTAAAATGGAGATAACGTATTTTTTTATACCAGTCAAAAGTGGTTTTGACCGATTAACAGTTTTGACTGTAACATATATAACATTATTTTTAGTATATGCGAAACCTGAATATAGTTTGTTCAGAATAAGTAACTGAATCGATTCCAATAATTTTTAAACCATGTAATATTTTTTCCCAAAAATATTTAAAAAAGTTTAAAGTTGGATACCGAGCGACTTTGAGTACCTATCGCAATAATTTAGGTACCTACTGCCAAATTATTATTATCAATGAGCTCAAGACGAAGCTGGAGGCGCGCGCTGCGTGGTGACCGCGTTTTTGTGCGGACAACTAGGTAACAGAACAAGCTTATAACTTTGTGATTTTTCATGAAACAGTTTTGAAATTTTGTTCATAGATTCTTTACATTAAAATACTAGACGTGTATCAGTTTTCGCATATACTAAAACTAATGTTGTATAAGAGAACGCGTCTGTATTTCTATCGCAAAATAATTTATTAGAGAGTTTTGTTTTCTTTGCGATTCGTCAAAATATCCGTTTGAGGAAGAAAAAGAAAAATGGTTATTATATTATGTAAATGTATGCGATCAAACTTTTCCGGGAGAGTTTCAGTTTCTGTTTAATGTCTCTTTGATAAGACCGAACAGTTACCAAAACCCCTTTTTTTGTCCCTACGTTCAGAAATAAAGTTCTAACAGTAACTTAAGTATGCATAAAACAACGTATACGTATTCTACCATACATACTAATCATTATTAAACTAGTGCTATTCGCAAGACCTTGTCACAAACAATCCGTGGCCGGAACAGCGATTGAATCCGCACACACAAATATTTGTCTACAGAGGTCAATAAGCATTGTAACCGAACAGACTGGTCACTATGTAAGCATACAATTTAATCTAAACCTCGCCATTTATAGTTTCCATTATAATTGGAATCTAGTTTGTTTTCACAGGTTTACGTTGGTATGGCTTTTATATTTCGGCGTAGTATGAATTAAAGTTGTTTTTAGACCCATCTATGTGAATCTCTCCCATCGCAGGTCTGCTGGACTTGATTTCTTAATGAAATAAGCGGTACCCTTGTGTTCTTTTGTCTGTATGATTTTTCCGATGTGTTTTGTTTGTACATAAATAAATAAATGATTTTCTTCTGAACTCATCAGAACCCCTTGGTTCTGATGCGGGTTTGAGCATAATTTGGAAAAGTTATTCTGGAATTTCGAGAATCGAGATGTCTTTATAATTTTTTAATGTTTATAAAATAAAACAACACTAAAATAATTAAGACATATCAATGTTTTGTCACCCATAAAACCGTAAGAAACAGAGACGAGTCACTAGTCATAGACAAAAGGTTTCTTTTATATTTTTCTATCACCATAAATGAAACTTTTATTCATCTAATGTTTTCCCTAAAGATATATCTATCCGTCGTAAAGTCCGATATATTACCGGACCAATATAGGACACATATCTTTATTCAATATTTGACGATCATATCAAGCTCTCGCCGGCTCCGTCAAGAGGCCTGCTGAAGCGAACAATAATGCCCGTTTCCAGTTAATGCTTCGATGAATTGGGTAACATTACGCGTTCCGAATTTCTGGGAACATGCTCAATGGGAATATAGCTACTATCAACATATGCGAATTTTGACTGAAGGTCATTAACATAGTTAACCTTGCTTTTGATACTTCTTTTGATAATCTCACCGCTTTATAAAATATTTATTGTTAAGATCAATAACGAATTAAACTATTCTAGTATTATTTGACTAAATAAGATAATCTTATTAAAGCCCGTCTGGGCATCTTAATTTCAATTAATATTCTTCTTTTGATCGAGAGGCCTTAACGACGACGTCTAGATTGGTTTTGGAGTTCATAATTACTAAGACAAGCGAGCCGAACACAAGGATAAGTTGATAATATCTTCGGACAGACGAAGGCTCTTGAGTTGTTTGCGCGATCGAGTCGAGCTAAAAACAAACGCGAACAATCTTAGTTAAACTTCAACGTTTTGTTAGTTCATTTATTACTTGTTTATTTGTTTAAGATCTCAGTAATTATAATTAAATTTTGGCTGCGTCACTTCTGGCAGAGAATGAAAATTGATACAGCCTTATCGATATCTTTATTTACTGCTACTAAAATGATTGTATTAGGTTGGTTGGGCAAGCGACGGCGGCGTTGCGACTGGCACACAGAAGCCCGACGTGCCAGGTAATTGTTTATCAGTCGCTAACAGTTCAGTCGGAAACAATTAGGTGGGGATTGGTAGATGTCACGCTAACGCACTCCCTGTCACCTATCAACTACCGAAAATCTCTAAAAAAATGGCAAAGCTGGCTACGGTTTAAAGCGAGTCACATCGATTAGGTGAAAATGATCGAAGTGAATGTGTGTGGCTAGAAATATCGATATATATATATATATATGTATGTAAGTAGTAGTAATTAATGTACATGGTTAGGCAATGATTTCGCGCTTATGCATTGGCATAATTGTTTACTTATCAAGCTCTCTTTCAGAATAAGAATTATGCAGCATCTACTCGTATTATGAATACTAAGGTTCCAGAACTGCGGTTGTCGTTAAAAGTCATGATCATCTTACTGTTACTACCTAAAGTTTCACCAAGTGTTTTACTTCGTAGAGCCTAAGTCTTGGTTAAAATAAAAGGCAAGGCACAAAAAAGCTTCTTCAATCATAATTAGGAAAAGAAAAAAAAGTTTAAGTAAGTAATTACTTAAAAGTTTTTCGTCGTTATCGTTTTTTCTCGTCGTAATTCTAGAGCTTTTATGTGCCGTGGCGCGAGCGAGAAGTCAGTTCTAAATCCTTTCTGATAGCACGGCTGTGGACGAAGCGATGAGAAATATGATGTATGAAGTGAGTAGTATGATAAATGCGAGGCGAATCCAACCCAAACCTCCCGGGACGCTACTCTCAGGTAGGTGTGCAAGTACTGAACTCATCGCACAAATGGTTTTGTTATTTAGTCCGTCCCTCCGTCCGTGAAAACGCATTTTATCCCTTTTTACCCCACTTATGGTTGAATTTGTGATTCTTTCTCGGTGTGCGTCCGTGAAAGGAATGTGCTCGGCTAGCATGTTTCAAAGCCACGTCTTTGCCGAGGTCTGCGAACTGTCAGATGCACGGCAGCACGGCTACTTGTTAGCTAATGATAGTGCACTGGCAATCTGTGATATTTTCTTTACAAACAAGGTGAGTTTCACGTTGTTATTTTTATTTTTGTTTCGTATTTTCTTAATGTACTCAACAGTACCTGTTGGAAAAATCTTAACGTTTTAGATTGTTTCTTAGATCTATAAAATTTATGCAATTAAATCACAATACATAACAATAATTTATTTAAGCATCTCGAGCATTGATCCGGATTGGTTTCCAATTCCTAATTCATTGCTCCCTTTGGGAAGTCCTGTCATCATGAATCACGGGGCGGGTCATAATTATTCGCTGGATCCACGGTGATCCGGGTGATTTTCCCTCAGCACTGCTAAACATAGATCGATTCTAATGTGACTGATGAACTGTTTAGCCAACCGAGATTTGGCGGAATTCTACTATTTATTTAGGTAGCTATTTGTCTTGGTATTGGATTTCACGAGCGTAGGCGTTAATGTATATTTAATTCGAACGGTATTTATGAAGTTTATTTAGTTCGTTTTTCGCGAAACTGTTGGTTGTTGAACTTAGGAATGTTTGGAATACTATTTTTCTTTTATTATACTTTATTTTTATATTAATTTCATATTATAGTATATTTTTATAATTATTAATATTTATATATTTTAGTAGTACCTATGGGATGGAATACGTGTTGTATTATCAAACAAAATTAACCCAAAGCTATAAACTTCAACTAATGCCACGGGCTTCTAGTCTTCAACCAACTTTTGAGTATTAGGAAGCATACCATATGTACCTACTTCGGATTTAGAAACTAACAACCCGGACTATACAACACACTTGCAAATATAAGGGGACAAATTAATGCTAAGAGAATTATGTATTAACTATGTTTCATATCATTGTATTTAAATTCAGTTTCAAAGCTCAAGATAATATCTATACACCCAATTAAAGTTAGACCAGTTATTTTAAGACCTACATGGACCTACTTAATTTTCTACCAACTAATTGTTCCCTCAAATTGGATTACATTTAATATTTTCAATCGAAATAGTAAAAGATAGTAGTAGTAATGAACAAACTAACATTATACGGAACTGAAAATTATAGAAATAGAATTTGGCGTGGAGCCAGGAATAACAGGCTCGCGGCGGATTGGTGATTGTGCGCCAATGTATGGCCCATTCTATACGTATATTGGTGTAGCTCGATACTGCTTCCGTAAAATGCTATGAGTTTAAATGCTTGAATTGCGAATGCTTTCGTTTCTATTATTGTGGCACTGGAGTTAGAAACAACATAACGTCGAGGATTTTATAAAGGCGGAAGGGAAAAATATAAAAACGTAAGCTTATCATTAATCATCCATTGTTTCTCTTACCGTGCTCTGCGATTCAAAGGAAATGTATTTAAGTAATAAAATACATATTTTATTTATGCTCACATTTATTTTCAAATGATTAATTTAAACTACACTAATGTACGGATATTTAATCCACGAGAATATTTCTTTACAATAATTATAAGCTAAACTTAACAGTCGCGGTTGTTGGGGAAGAAAGGGTACCTCAGGCTATGTTCATTCATTTGTAATAATAACTTAGATGAGGAAGTGCCTCGGAGATGAAGTTGCGGTTCGCGGCTGGCAATGAAATTCTTCTCCAAACTGAAACAGTCGAAACTTGAGCTATTGCGGTGTCCCGCAATGAGTTGCGCTCATGCCGCAATGCACTGTAACATAGTTTGCGAGATTTATTCCTTCAATCTCCGCTACTTTGGAGGGCGCGCAGGGCGCGGGGGTGCGGGGGCAGCGCGGCGCAGTCACTCACTCTAATGGGGTAATAACTACACTTGAACGTGGCAATTTGTACTACATTTTTTCGCTAAAAACTTTTTCCTGTTGGTGAGCTTTGAGTGTTGTGTTACTGCGACATAATCCCGGAAAATATTATATACAAGCTTTACCTCTCCCATTTTACTTTGCTCTGATTATAAAATATGTTTAAATGTTCCTCCAGGAGGCTCTGCGCTTTAGTAATTAACGTTTGTTTTCTTAATGCTGTCTAATTAACATCTTTTTCAGATAGCAGCTTTTTTGCCATTAGTGTAATGAAATACTTAAAAAATATAAATTAATTTTATGGTTCTGGTGTACTCTAGCTAGCGAGACAATACAGCTGCAGTACGAACATGTATATTTGGTATCGTCTCATTTGGACGTAAGTAATTTGCATACATACATATGTAAGGCCATGTGGGCACACTGGCTTTCACTAAACCTATATGCATTAATTTATGGCAACGACCAATTAAATTATAAAACGGACACGGTACCTACAACATGCGAGGGAATTCAAAACTTCCTTGTACATTAACTCTGAAGGGTGTTAAGAGAAATATTCTAATGAGTATGCAAATCCAAAGCGCAGTACAGCGTACTACGACTATTCTGTTTTGCTGAAACAGAGCTGCAGTTTAGGCAAATTGAAACTATAATCAGATTTAAAAAAAAATCCAGCTTGTAATCCTCCTTTATGTATATTAGTGCTGTCCCGGGTTAGTTCCCGGAGTTTACCTAGCGGATCTGCGACGTTATTGTGATTGGCTTTCGCGTTGATAGCTTCACTTGTTTCTGAAGTTTATAAGTAGACTTTAGATTGGCTTTACGGCTTTTTGTTTTCAGTACCAAATTGCCTATAATAATTTATGAAATGTTATGTATCTAAATTAAATTTTGTAATAAGTTAAATCACATGTATGTACCTATATATTCAATTATAATCTTCACTAAGTTACATTCAAATGTTAATTTTATTAAGCCGTGTATTTTTCAATCACTTATAAGTGGGAAGACATATTCAAAGAGAAAATTGGACCATACTGGATGACCCAAGCCCGGGACAGAAATATGTGGAGAATAATGGGGGAGGCCTACGCCGGGGAAGCGACTACTACTCAGATACTATACCTTAACTATTTGTTTACACGTAAGTGTATACTTGTTCATTACTTCATATTTACTTTATTCGTTTTAACACATATTATTTACATTTTTAAATATATACATATAAAATTCAAAGTCCTGACTGATTGACGGGACTGATATATCAATGCACAGCCCAAGTCGCTGGTCCTAGAGACATGAAATTTGGACGGTGTACACTTTGTGAAGAGTAGGTATCCATTAAGAAAGGGTTTTTCGAAATTCCACTTCTAAGAGGGTGAAATGGGGTGTTGAATTTTCTGTGAAACTTTTTATTCTCGGGGTCAATTGACTTGCAAATTAGTGTACTTACTCTTCAGATAAAATTATGAGAAACGTGTATCATAGTTTTTCCAAAATCAACCCCCAATATAAAATTCCAAGTCCTGACGCCCAGCCTAAATTGCTGTGCTTCAAAATTAGATATAGGTGGTTTGCGAAGGGTGAGTACCCACTATGAAAGAGTTTTTTTTTTTAATTCTACCCCTAAGAGGGTGAAATGGGGGCATGAATTTTCTATGAAACTTAATATTTTTTGGGTCGTTGACTCGAAAATTGGTGTACACACTCTGCAACTAAAATTATGAGACATGTGTATCAGTTATAGGGCCTCAAAGCTCACGTAGACGGGCGCATGACGCACATTGTTGCACGGGGCGTGCGGGGCGCGGGAGTATTTACCTATTAGTAAGTAGGTAGGATTTTTCTGAGTAGACGTGTCTGTAAATGTGGCTTGTTCCACCGATTTTCGCGTTGGCTGATACGCGACATTGATATTAAATATTATGTAAAAGACAAGTATTATGTCTATAAAGAGATTCCTAATATTAATAATTTGATTGTTGTCATCGGTATCCAATCTCAAACCAAGGTATCAATATTTCTACTATTTGCAAGTTATAAGCAGGTACATGTCAATCTATGTATGTATAGTACATAGATTACTTATTACCCTAGAAGTAAGATTTCGTGGGCAATTCCCGAAGTCCACGCGGGCGAAGCCGCGTTCAAAAGCTAGTATTCTAATATAAAACAATATAAAAAAAAACCTTTTTTTAATCAGCATCGGGAACAGGGTCCGAGCTACCGGTGCAGCGGTGGTTAGGGCTCTTGAGAGAGGAACTTCCTAACGATACGCGCCGAGTCCTGAAGTACTGCTTTCTGAATTATGTAAGTTATATTTTAGAAATAATGGAGTAGAATAAAAGGTTTATTTTAGTTTATTATATCTTACAATATGCTTGGATTGTGTACACCAGTGTCATATGTATTTACACAGTACGAAGATCTTATATAAAATCAAATGTAAAATGTATTGTAAATATGTAGTTGATATTCCTATTGAATAAGTAATAATAACACAACGAAAGCTAGTTTGAATTATGATGTAGGAATGTCATCGCAAATATTAAAGCTTTATAAAATATGCACGTTGATGAATAGCAAACAAAACACAATCATGAATTATTTAAAACAATTCCGGCGGACAGGTCGTGCATGTTTAAATAAAATTTAATCCTAAACTGATTATTTCGTTCAAGTGTTAACATATTGACTATTTAACATCGGTGAAAATATAAATAATGTAATCATTTCCGTTTGTTTGTTGTACCGATTTGTTTGTGTTTGAGTAAACACGACACATTAATCTTCTTCTATATAAATAACTTGACAGATTTGTTTTTAATATTCGTAATATTCCGCATGAGGCAAGAAAAATTGAAAAAGTTTTCCGGAATATTGGAAAATTCGATTTCGACAGGACAACGTGTGCGGATCAGCTAGTCGTTAAATAAACTTTGTATTTATTTTTCCTCGACTGCCTCGTTAGTCTAGTGGTTGCAATCGCGACTGTTGAGCACGAGGTCCTGGGTTCGATTCCTGGGTCGGGCGAATTGTTATTGGTGTAATTGTTATTTCTCACTAGTCACGGAGACTTGACTTGTGCCCGGTTGATGGCAATATTCTCACCCCATATTACATGGCACTTAAACATAACTGGCGAAATGTGGGTGTACTATTAGATACACCTCTGCCTAACCCTACGGGGATTACAGGCGTAATATTATGTTAAGAGTACGTTATTTTTGCTCCAAAATTTTCTTATTCACCATCATCGATTTTCCAATTAAACATAACAAAGACCGATGAAAATCTAGTATTATTGTGAAACATTCAAAAGAAAAAGTCGCTGCCCAACATTTTGAAAGCCATTGTTGGTCTCAAAATGTCTATCATTTGCCAGTAACTTCACGGCAATAGTTGTTTTGTATGAAACAAATGAAATACGAGTTACAGCTCGTCTCCTGTCTCATAAACCTCCGCAGACTTTAGTGAACTATTATTGTTTGCGATCGTTCACCGACTTTTTCATAGCTCGCAACACTAACCTACATCGTCCTTATGATAGCCGGATAAATAAAACATGTTACGACTACAACTTGCTTGGGTTATTACCTCTTTTACATTTTATTACAATTTCGTTACTAGGTGTACTATATCTCCTACCTACCCCTTCGAGTACAGGCGTCATGTTTTATAATTTGTATTTTACAGTTTGGTAAAGTAACAGGGCTCATAAAGGAAGCAGGAAGTAATTTATAAATTATTTTGTTTCGCTTTCGACGAAGTTCCCGTTAACAAGAACCAGATTTGTAGTTATAATATTGATGGAAAGCTCAAGGAAAAATGTAATTCTCGCAAAAAAAGACATTTTTTCCTAACCAATCTACTATCTAACAGGGAAATCAAAAAAAAAATCGTCAAAACCGGATAAAAGGCAAGCAATGTAGATGCAATAACGTGCCCTGGAATCGAATAAACGGTAAAACAATAGGCATTTCCCAAAAATACTTTGATCTGTTGTTTTTCAATTCGTTCTCGAATGTTCGGCGGTATATTATCCTGAAGGGTAATCGTGTTCAATCAATCACTTTATTAGAGTACTTTGGACGCGGGAAATTGTTCCTTGTCCTGGTATATTAGGCCCGTGTCAAAATACATCAACGTGCTCAGATGACGGTACGGCTATTATATTATGTATGCACACGTAAATTCATAACAATGTAAACATTTTTGATGTTATTTTGTCGTATGACGAAGTAGAGGGTTAGGGTTTCTTTATGAATTAGGTGAACTGCGCGTGTGTTTCTAACTAATTGACGCGTTTGGGTATAATAAGGAGGGTTTAAAATATTTCATTATAAGGTCTAGAATACCTTCCGTTTGGCATCAAAAAGCTATTTTCGTACAATATTGCTTTTGTTTATTTTAAGTAATTTAAAATAAGACAACAGTAGGTATCTCGGTCAATTCATAGGAACTAGCCTTGTGTTTGCTCTGCGTCAACGTATTTATGAATACTGCGTCTACGTAGTGCCACGCGGTCTACGCAGTGCTACGTGGTCTACGCAGTGCTACGGGGTCTACGCAGCGCTACGCGGTCTACGCAGTGCTACGTGTTCTACGCAGCGCTACGCGGTCTACACAGCGCTACGCGGACTACTCAATGTGGTGTCGCCGACAGGGACCGAATTACCGTTACTTTTTTCTTAACGTTACCGATTACCGTTATGTTAACGTTAAAAAAGTAACGATATTTATAACGTTACCTGTAAGTCCGTTAACGTTATCTAATAACTAATATTAGTATCGGTAAAAGTAACAATACTTATACCGGTAATTTATTCGCCTATCTCTTTCTAACGATGTCGGTGGGGAGTCTAGCGTCTTACGATGTTAGTACACACGGCCGCTCATCAAGGTCGACTGTTTGGACTTTGAACTATTAGAAGTTGAACGCTGCAAATCGTGCGAGAGGGTCCGATATGTTGTTTTTATTTCGTCTCTCTCACGCGCAGACCGTATGGTATGGAAGCGCCGCGCCGCATTCTAACCGTACCTATACGTAGATATCATGTAGGCATTTCAAAAATATTATTTTGTAAGCGAGTTAAGTTCGTCGCATAATGATTGTTATGGGTAGATTATTTTTGCTATTTGCGCTACACCTGTGCACTAAATTCATAGTAAATATTATATACATTAATAAATTAAAATAACCTATATTAACTAACTAACTTAAAAAATGGCGTCAAAAAACTCCTCCTCAACGTAGTCAACTGGTAATGTACCCAAAAGACTGGCGGCGTTGCCACGTTGTATGGCAACGCTAAGCCTTTGGCCAAGGTAAAAGCCAGCCCTTGGGTCACGGGAAGAGTCAACTAAACGTTTAGAAATGTCCTTGTGCACTAATAGGTCTATTATTAAAAGTTATTATTTTATTACCGTTTTTAACAACGATAACTATTGAAGAAAATGTTTGTTTAAGAGTATAAAAGTATTTATGTCTTAGATTTTATTCATAAAATAAAATAAAAAGTTGAAGCTAGGTAATTATGAAAAAAAAAATTAAACCATAAATGTTTTTTTTTCCATTCGCACTGGCATATAAGTGTCTACTATGAAATTTAATCATATTACTATTAGGTATGGTTTTTGACAAAATAGCAAAAGGCATTTCAGTTTTACAATTTCGTGAGGCACATTGATTGGTGCCAAGCAGCTTAGACAAAATAGATAGCTAGAGCTACCTATAAACTGGATAGCTACCTATTAACTGGATGAAAAGACGGCAAGGTTGATGGCGCAGTGGCTAAGCGATAGGTTGATGCGCTATGTGTCGCGGGTTCGTTCCTGTAGAGAACAAATATTTGACCAACTCCGGGTCTTGGCCTACAATCGCACTAGACCGCGAAATGTGGAGTAATATATGATATAATGTTCCGGGTCTGGCTGCTTGTGTATGTAAGATTTAAGTTAGTAAACGCACGCATCATCCAGGAGAATTCCTAATTGTCCTTTTCGTCACAACAATCGACGTGATTATTCGTAATGACCGTGAATCCCGTGTGCGTCAGAATGGCTGACTGGCTGTCTGTATCAGTTCACGTCTGGCTGGTGACCAAAAATTGCTACTATTTGCTATTTTTTAGTAACTACATCAATTAATTGCTACATAACTTGGAAAATAAAGGGACTTCAAAATGACCAGCCATTCTGATATTAGGATGGCTGGTCAACTCTCCGTTTGTGTAGACTATTTAAATTCGTGTTATTATTTTTACTTGAGTGATTGCTACCCTCACATCCTTCAATGCCCACCTTGTAGCTTTAACAAGTAAAAAGTTATGAACATTTGAAATTTTTACAGGGAATGGATTAAGGTTATTGAATAAAGCAATTTAAAACGATTACAACAATGTTTCTTTTTATTCGTCATTTTGAAGTCCCTTCATTTTGTTTCCAAGTTAGATAGCAATTGATTGACTATAGGTAGCAGTGGCGAAGGTTCCATACAACCCGATTCCTGCCGGGAGACGGGAAGCCCTTTGAAAAAAGGCACATTCAGTATTCTCCAGCCAATCATATTCTATACAGTCAAGATATGTACTCCGGCTTACGTTTTACAAAAATTGGCCCTTCGCTACTGATAGGTAGTAAAAAGTAGCAAATAGATAGCAATTTTTGGTCTCAACAACCAGCATATTAGGGAAGTGTTGACTTGAAATGGTTGACGGACGACACGACACGATGCAAAAAAGTGCAACTGTGTGTCTAAGTGCAAAGCATTAAACGCTACCGCACTGTGATTGGCCGATGCCTCGATGCTTAGTTCCTTTCCGACGATTCTCTATATTGAATGTAGCGTAGTTATAGTTGAGTTCCTGAGAACCGTGGGTCTTGACTTTCGGAATTTTGACCTTGACTGACTTGATGATTTAACGATATTTTTAACGTTAATAGTTAACGTAGCATAACGTTAAGGTTTTGGTAATTTTACCGGTATTTTTGTGGTAACGGTAACCGTCCCTGGTCGCCGATGCAATGCAGCGCTACACGGTCCTACGTAGCGGCACGATGGACTTACACTGTGCTACGTGGGGTCTACGCGGTGCTACGAGTGTTCTACGCAGGAACTTTACGGCGGGCGTTATTGATAGTCTGTGATATCAAAGCTCGCTACACATAATGTGAAAACTCAGTGAACACAAAAAGCCCCTGTTTGCACTTTAACGCTGCATAATAAACGGTCTTCAAATGCGTTTTAGAGTGCGGCCCGGTGTGGAGCAGGTCGAGTGACGTTCCAGTGAAATAGAGTCACCGCGTAGATTTTTTGCTTAGCAGTGTACAGCGTACCCCTACGTATTTAGGATAGATATTTCGTAGCGTTAGAAAACTAACTTTTAGTTGGTTTTATCATAGCTTGAAGTGGTGAAAAACCGAGCAGTATTACGGACTTACGGACGTTTATGCGAGACAACAATAAAATTAATATGGCATGTCTAACGCGGCGACAAACTAATCTGATTTATGGTTTTAAAAATAATTAAAATGGGTAGCAAAAATAATAGGTTGGCTGCTACAATTAACCATTAGATTGTAGATAAGGCGTAGTCGACGTAGCCCCTCTGCGCGAGACTCCTATTTCTGTTTGCAGGGTTTAAAGTAACCTAACACGAAGGGGATTCCGGGTCTAAGTTCGCTCACTTCGCTCGCTCACTAGACCCCGCCATCCCCTTCGAACCTAACCTGTCCGAGTCGGGGTGCCACAAGTCTCTCTCAGCCTTCGCTCGCTCTTGCTTACTATATTCTCCTTGCCGCAATGACCGGATAAATAGTTACTTACTTGGTACAATAGTCGCCCATTCAGTATATTGATCGCCAATTAAATTTTTATTCGCCCGATTAATAATTTCTCAATTAATATTAGCCAAATAGTGAACTGTTTATTGAGAAATCCAAAACAAATCCTTATTAATTTTCTACGAAATAGAGTGATAAATAAAAATCCCAAAACCTACAGAATATCAGCCCTTTACATTTTTAAGGTTATCGATAACGGAAACGATTACTGCTCCAATGCTTACCGGAAGGAACCGATTGGCTCCGAATTATTTTTTATAGCTTATGGTAGGGAATTTGAACATCGATATGCGTAAATAAGGTCGATATATTTCTCCCCTAAGATTTTATCTTAATTATTGTGATGGTCGTTGGTACTATAATTTTTATTTAAATTATTAAAACAAAACATGAATCCCAATTTGTACGCATAACAAAGTTTTGAACGCACTCTTCCGTAAAGTACCTAATTATAAACTAAATTACGCATTTTTTTCCTGAAAAGACTGAAAGAATAATAAAAGTAAAAAATAAACTGAAAGAATAATATTCGTCCCTTAATATTTCTTTAATTATCCTCTGGTCACAATGAGCCCCTTATTCTTAATGAGACCATTTAACTGTATTCAATTTAATTACTTTCGTATTATCTTGAGAATGGCGCAAAGCCGCCATTATTCGCCGACGACAATATTTTACCATTAAAAGAATCGAATGCTTGGATTCGAGTCGATTCTTTGGCTCGAACATTATCATGTGCCTAGCCTTTTCCCAAGTATCTTAGGGTCGGTGTATAATCAGATGCAGCTTTACAATTATTTTACATGGAGCGACTGCCTATTTAACCTCCAAACTGAACGTTAACTTGAGCTAAAGCCTGATCGATATCGGGGCGTGCAAAACTACAGTGGATATAAAACATTGTATCCGATATTAAAAACATTGTGCGGATACATTAGCGTTTATTACGTCTGTTTACGAGTGGAGCGGCCCGCGCTCGAGCGGTCTTTATAAATGGCGTCGGCAAATTATTGTTCTGCCACTAAATTATCCATCGGTAGAAGCCGGCCCTTTATGTGCTCTCCAATGGATCCCTTCGTAGGTTTTCATTATCGTTTAGTGCTATTAGACGCGTTTTTGGCGTGCTTTACTGATAAAATGGGAATAGTTAGCTGATATTATGGGTCCCCAATTAACTAAGAATTATGATGCGGTTGAACCACTTACAACTAACTTCGAGTAAGCCGTTTCAGGCGACCTAATGATGAAACACAAAGCTAAATCCAATTAGATTTTAAATATAAAAACTATTTTATTTAAATATAAAATAATTAGTAATGCCAAAACGGCACTAATCATTTTCAACTTCCATTGCTTGTGTGCAATTTTCGTCTAGTTTATTATACGCCCTCCCTAAGCAGGAAAATCGAGTCGGACCTACTTTATCTACCAATTTGTTTGCATTTAAAGAAATCATTTTCTTTTAGATCTCCGAGAGCATAAAATTTTAATTTACTGTCAATATTTCGGCTGTTTTTTAATAAACATCAAAGGAAAAATTATGTAAAGACACGATTTGGGGTGGAATAATTTATATTCGTAAGGATAAGCCACGCGCGCAGTTTACTTTATGGTAACGTATCGCCGGGCCGCGCTGACTTACTGTGTGCCTATGAGGTGATAGATCGAAGGTATTTGACAAGGGTCGCGTTACACTACTTCCGGTACCCGATGTTTGATTAAATGTAACTTCGATGAACAAAGCTACAACTGAATTGCCGATCCAGTTACTTTTATGTCACAAATATGAAGGAATGTAGAGAATTCAGCGCAGTTCCTCGTAAAACATTACCGGTGGAAAATTCTTTTGCAAACATTTCATACAATGAAGAATTTAAAACAATATATTTCACGGTTTCAGGATGGCATTGTTCACGATACGAATTACAATTCTGACGATGTTTTAGAATACAATGGCGGACGTGGTCAAGGCAGCGATATGACAAATATCACGTATGAATGTGAAGAGGGTTTGTCGCTTGTCGCCTTTTCAAGAATACATAATGAGGGAAAATGGGAATTATGGACTTTATAATGAAAACAGTAGGTACTCATCGGTATTTATGTAGGTTCGCACATATTATGTAGATACTGTTTGCAAAGGTTCATGAATGAGTACAAAGTATTTTACAACTTACTTATTTACTAGAGAATTTTGTGTAGAATTTATGATAAGCTTTCTCACTTTCAAAATTACAAAGTATTAACTGTTAGAGTACTACAGGGATTCAGGATATTTCTCATATTGCCAAGGAATTAATAACAATGTATTACCTAACTATTTAAATATACGTATTATTAAGTAAAACAGTACTGTTTTGTTTGATAACACTATCAGTAAATAATCGTAATACCAACTATAATAATAAGGTTACAGCAAAACATTAAAACATAATCAGTATTACATGCATAGATACCAACGTGTCATAACATTCAGTGTAGAGGTGCTAAAACAGAATTATTCTTTCAGCACAACGAAGGAAATTTAATTAAACCTGGCTATTTAGATAATGGAAGTGCCATCAACGCGTCCGGCCGCGCGCAGATTATAAAATTATCACTTACCCCTTTTCAGTGGTGACAATTGTTTTAAGCCAACCCTATCAATGTAATTTATTTTTATTTCTCAACATTGTGAACGAATGGAACGTTCGTAGGCTCTCGGGGAAAAATATTCGCGGAACTGTACAACATTTCGACAACGAGCCGGTAACGAGGTGACAAGAGATAACGCTGTTATTGCGTTTTTTTCTTCGATTTTACAAATCTATGTGATAATGCCAATTGTTTCTGAGATTTATTACTTCCGAAAAATTTGAGAGTCCTCTTTTAATTACGAAAAAATTTTGTATTTTCCATTTCTGAACGACTTTTATGAATACTGTGCATTCATATTTCTGTATATTGAAAATAATTGCTTCATTTCGTATAAGGGATTAATTATTGCGCTTTCAATAAACTGTTATTATTTCTCCAAACCACGCAGCTTAAACGGATATTATTCCGAACGTTATTATAAAATAATCGTATCAAAGGATATTTTCTAATTAATATTCGTAATGAGTTTGTATAGGAAGCAATCAAGACCCATAAAACACAGGTTGTATTGCTTCATTTTCGTTTAAAACAAAATTTGGAAAATGGATATCCTGTTAATTCATATTTTAAGAAAATGTGACATGAACATTTCTCCTTTGCTCATCATCATAGGAAACTTTAAGCTACTCTAAGCAGACTTGTGCGTATCAAAGATGTACAGTCACGAGCACCAATATGTATACACTTCCCTTAATTTAAAAGCAATTTTCGCGAGAAGTAACGATTGTAACTTGGAGATAGGATCTTATTCATAAAAAATATGAGTTCCAGAATACTATGTACGCAAAAACATGAAGTTATAATCAGAATAGTAGGAGAAAAACACTTTTATAAGTTGTAAAGTGTTTACATATTGGTGCTCGTGACTGTACCAAAAGGAGTCCCACACTAACCGTACCGAATAAATTGTGTACACATGTCACTCAGTCAGTGATGAGGTGGGTGAGTAGGTCTTGTTGGAAAGTTAGAAATTATTCTTCCAGTGTAAGCTGTTCTTTAGGTAGGATACAATTGTTATTAAACCTACTTTGGTAACCTATTCTAAAAGCCGACTAATACATAATAGGACAATTCGTAGAGTGAACATCCTTATCACAATTCCAAAAGTATCTCCGTTGTCACTTTTGTCAGTTGAGCCAGTGGCAGTGTCGTCTTATTATGAGTGCGAGACAAGTCGGCGAGCTAATGTATGTAGATGAGGGCAGTTAACTTGACATCGGCTGCGGCGTGACAGGTGTCATGCGGTGCCACCGCGCACCGGATGGCGGCCGCGATACGGCTCCGGCGCGCCGTTTGTCGCCGGCGACGATTTGTCAGTGTCGCTTGACGCCGTGTTACTAGCCGACGACCTACACGTCACGCCCACCGGATACCAGCCCCGCTACATCAAATTTCTGAACAAATTTTCGCTTCCATCGACAGAGATGCTACATCTTCGAAAACCTTTGACTCCACTTACTTAGAATTTGACGTACGTTGGTGGCTAACACCGATATTTTTTGTAAAACATCTTATCTTTTTTGTAAAGGCTACATTCGATTTTATGTAGTAGAAGAGATGTCGGTCGGCAAAGTCACTAGGTGAAATTGAATGGAATAGACTTCGATCATATCGCCCCGAAAATTGATTGCCGCTGTTTCACCTGACAGTCTTTATTTTTTCGTGTCGAGGTAAGAATATTGAGCAAGGTGGAAGCAATTTATCCAAAATAAATCTAAGCTGAGAAAAGCCATATAGCTGCCGTTTTCCAATGTGACCTCGATCTCATAAATAAGAATGAGGAACGGCGGAGGAACAAAGCGGCGGCGGAGCTCAAAGACGATTTTAAAACCTTATCTAAGTCTGAGGCGTGATTGACAAAAGTCGGGCGGAATTCGATACGGCTGCGGATGTTTGTCGAAGGCTTTTTTGTGGGCGCGGCAGGAGACGCTTTCCGCCACGGAAGCGCACAAAGAGATGTGGCTTTTGGGCCGATCGTAAAATCCGTCGTAACTGCGCGTAATAGCAGCTGGGCTCTCGGCGCCGAAACACGGAAACTGAAAGTTTCTACAAAATGGAATAAGGATTATATGTTTGTTCTCAACTTTGATGCATGAATTTTGGTCGAGATAAGTCGGTTTTATAGGGATGGGGCTATGAATATTATGGTACAGTTCAGTTTATTTTTAATAAGAGACACGGGTATGCTTTAACATCAAATAGATAATAACATTTCTTGTTCGCAAAAAAACCTTAATTTTTCAACCGAAGAAAATGGAAAACGATTTTCCTCAAATCAATAATCCAAATCAAAACGATTAAAGCGAAACGTAATGGAAAAAGTACATTCGCACCATTAAACTTATTTCACGATTTCATCGAGAAGATAATGTCATCGAAAAAAGTCGGCAGCGCGGTCATCAATCAGGCGGACGCTCTCGAGCTCGAACCGAGTGTGTTTTTGTTTGTCCAACAGTCGCGACTCTCGGAACTCGGTACCACCACTAAAATATATAGTGTTCCCTCACTAAACAAATTGTTTAAAAGCGTAAGAACGCTCCAGTTCCATCGTAGCTCGTTTAAAGTTTAGCTCCAACTATTCATCTTAAATGATTTACGAATTAAGTGAAAAGTTTTACTAGTTGCTACCATTTTTCTTTTCATGCAGAAATGATTTAAATCGTTCCTCAAAATCTGTAACAAACATTTTATAGAACGTTTTCCAGCACTTTATTCTGATGTCAGACAGATTCCTACAAAAAATCATGACCCTACCTTGTACCTTTATCAGTCGCTATTATCTTGTCCGACAGAACCTAAACTGTTATATACAACATTATTTTTAGTATATGCGAAACCTGAATATAAGTTTGTTCAGAATAAGTAACTGAATCTATTCCTATCATTTTTAAACCATGTTATATTTTGTCCCAAAAATATTTAGAAAAAGTTACAAGTTGGACACTGAGCGACACTGAGCGACACAAGTACCTATCGCAATAATTTAGGTACCTACTGCCAAATTATGTTTATCCATGAACTCAGCTCAAGACGACGTTGGAGGTCCGCGCGCGGGCGCGCTGCTTGGTGATCACGATTTTGTGAGGACAACCAGGTAACGGAACAAGCTTATAACTTTGTGATTTTTCATGGTACAGTTTTGAAATTTTGTACACAGATTCTTTACATAAAAATACTCGACACGTGTTTCAGGTTTCGCATATACTAAAACTAATGTTGTATACTAATATTATAAAGCTGAAGAGTTTGTTTGTTTGGTTGAACCCGCTAATCTCAGGAACTACTGGTTTGATTTGAAAAATTCTTTTAGTGTTGGATAGCCTATTTACCGAGGAAGGTGAAAAAAGGCTATAAAATTAAACGCGGACGAAGGTCGCGGGCAACAGATAGTTAAATATAAATGGTAAATATCCCGTTCCTAGTGTTAATGATAATGTTATTAAATAGTCCAATCAATAGAATAGAGGTCGTGCAGGATACTGATAATGTTTTCCAATTATGTGCTGAAATAATAGTACGTGATCCACTATCTGTCCTGATATAACCTGTCCAAAACAGGTCTTATGACACTCGCAGACGTAACTATAATGAACTGCCGAATACAGATCCAAGTAATTATCAGGATGCTTAGTTAATTGAAACCGGATCCTGTGATTTTCTGATCTTTTGAACATAATTACAACGATTGTAACCCGACTGCCAATGTGTTCTTAAAAAGATGTTTAAAAAAACAAAATGGCGGATTTTTGGTGCTAAATTTTAAAAAGTTATTTTTTTTTCAACCAAACCTATCGAGCTGGATATCAAAATGAAGGAAATTACAAGGAGATTACACAATACAATAACACACACACAAAACACAAACAACAAACACAAACAAAACACAACACACATAATACAATTTGGAGTCGGGTTTTTTGGTACTTTTAATTAAATGTTACTTGTTTAAAAAAAAGAGTATTCATTAAAACTGCAAAAGGAAAAATAAATGGGCAAAACAAGTGATTAAATGTAGTTTTTTGTGGCAATGTCCCGTTCAATTCACATATACGGAAGCTTTTTCATGTACATAGACACCAGTGCAGTGGTGGCGTTGCGGTCCATTACCGCCTGCTGTTTGCAGTTGCAATTTTAATCAGACCGTTACCACCTCATTATCTGCCTGGCCTTTTCCCAACTATGTTGAAGTTGGCTTCCAGTCTAACCGGATGCAACTGAACACAAATATTGTATATGGAGCGACTGCCTATCTGGCGTCCACAACCCAGTACCCCTTGATACTTGGTTAGTCTGGTTGTCAGACTTTCGGGCCACTGACTATCAACAAATGACAGCCGGGACCAACAGCTTACTGTGCTTTGCAAGGCACGGAGGAAACTCGGTATGTAATACGTTGTTACCCATCTACGGGTCAACCTAGGAAAGCACGGCCTAATTTGAAGATTGACCCGAGCGTCTGTTATTATTTAGCCACGAGCTCCTGTTGCCACCTGCTGACGTAATAAAGTCCGGTAGGACAGAGGAATAATACTGCATTCGCGAATATGATTTACGAAAAGTTTTATTTTAATGTTTCGTTATTTACAGTACGCTTTATTCAAATCCTTAGTGAGTGAAACATAAAGACTACAAGTGAGCATAAGTTTAAAACTTTATCCAACGGTCTTGGAACTTGTCGCGTGATTTGAATATCCACTTTGTAAGGACGTGCATTCACCACTAGCTTATATGCACCCGTTCTACTGAATTTCAGCCGTCTAATGGATGGTACGTATTTATTTTTAAGAGCTGTTGAATGAAAATGTTGGTGTTTGCAATGTTGGAGGTCTAGCCGCTTGGGGTCGATCTTCAGGTTAAGCCGCGCTTGCCTAGGTTGGTTCGTGGATGGGTGACCACCCATTACATAACGAGTTTCTTCCATGCCTCGGAAAGCACGTTACGCCGTTGGTCCCGGCTGTCAATTGTGGATCTTCAACCGGTCTTACCAAGAGGTATCGTGTTACCCAGTACTGACTTGGTTCTGGAAGGCAGATTGGTAGTCGCTCCATGTAAATACTGGCATTCACTTTCATCTGGTTAGACTGGAAGCTGCCCCCAACGTAGTTGGGAAAAGGCTAGGCAGCTGGTAGGTAGACGTCTATGGTAAATGTAGGTATTGCTGCGCAATTGCACATGTTAGTATCTAAAGTAAAAGGTTTTAGGTGTTAAGGTGCTTTTAAAGACCGAAATTCTTAGTTGAAGTGAATTTTATAGTCGGTTTAAAACCCGGACAGTTCACAAAACTATGAAGAATAGTACACTCCAATCTATTTCTTGTTGTTTTAGTATCAACATAAATATCATTCTTTACAAATTTCGCACTCCTTTTGAGTCAGTTTTCAGTACAACCAAATGCAAATAAATGTGCTAAAGTGCAATGTCCGGTCCCTGAATGGTGGTGTCACACGCAAGGCGCGTTTGTGAACATTTGTCGGTTTCTCGCCCGGTCGCCGGGTGAATAGTCCGCTTTATATGTCGTGTCGGATGCAGTCAGTGCTGCAAGGCTTTGTTGTCTAACTAACCAACTTACGAGCACAAGTTATGGGAAATTACTTTAGGATAAATAATTACATTACGTGAGTTTTTGACAACGTTTGACGATGAAATTGTGAATGAAAAAGGCAATGTTATTGCTAAAACATCGTATTTTATTTGATATATAATAATGAACGTGGCTTTCGGTAATTTGGTGTAGGTGTAAGGAAAAATCAGAATTATTTTTCTGGTTTTACTTTCATGTTATAATCTGCTGTAGGTAAACATTGGACTTGTTACCAAAAGAAATCGCTATCAATACAAATCAATTGATGTTGGCGACACTCATAAGAAGATGCTTTTTCTGTTTGATCCAATTTCCAGCAAAGGAATTTCTTTCATCACAAATGTAAAGGACAACTTTATCATCGTTCATCGTTTCTTATCTTACAGTCACGCGAAATACAGAAACAGCTTCAAAAGAAAATATAAATACTTACCTCCAACAAAGAGAACCGGATATCGTTATTTTGAAATCTGAAAGCGCTCTGAGAATCGTGACAGGTGGCGCTACCTGCCACGCTGTCTCCATGCGGATCTTTCAACATAACGTGAATACATGAAATACCACGCATTCATAGCGTCGCTTCTGATGACACCACATTACACCCAAGGCTCACAGCGTGATGATATCCTTTTTATCGCCAATAAAACGAATTTACTGCTTCGTATTTCTTTTGTTTTTTTTCTCTCTTGCCTTTTTTGTTGCAATCCCATACCCGACATAACTATGGAGAAAAAAGGCGAAAGTCATATGGGATCGTGAGCTACACTATTTTTTTTCGTTTATTTGTATTTGTAAAAGCCTTGGAGCATATTTACCGGTACTTATGAATACTGAGCGAGGCATAGAAATTTCAAAGACCGAGACGTCATATCGTAAGGGGAGCACAGCGCGATATTCATGGGTCGGCAATTTTCGTAAATCTCTCAGTAAGTGAGCTCATGTTGCGCTACACGTACAGGATTAGACTAAGCTCTGAGAACTGTTTTTCCCTCCACGATTCATTCGAGAGAAAGTGTGCCGGAAATAAATAAAGCGGAGCGGGAATGCGAGACAAGAATACGGCCTTAGCCAACGAATTTTCAGCGAATGGCCTTAAGCTGGGAGATATATATATATACAAAGTATTGGACCGCATCAGAAGTAACACACGAGTTTTCAATCATTTTAATACAAGTTTTAGCTGAGAGTGCTCCACAGATTTTTTTTAAATTACACATCAACGAAGGAAGACGCTTAGACAAGCGAACTTTTGTTGAAAAATTACTTTTGGAATGTAAAGGAATATTCTCTTTCTTTTATCAACGTTGAGTTCTTTCGCTCTTGAAGCTGAGATAAGTCATCAAATTATGCGAGCGCTATGTTGTTTACAAATTGTTTCTGAAACGAGTCACGTTTCCATTTAGAGGTAGGCGCAAAAATTGGTCCAATTTAAATAATGTTCAGTTCCTTACGTCCCCCCTGCTCCGACAGACACTCTGTTTGTTTGGATTAGGTGACAAGATGACACTCGCGCAATTATCCTAATACACTTACATAAATTGACTCTGATTTGTATTTTTTTGGGAGAAGACTGATATATTTGGTGACGTTTCATTATATCTGTACATGCGACAATATTTCAGTGTTTATGTGTATGTAATGATATCATTTTCAGAATTTGGTAACGTCGATAAAGCATCAGTAAGTGACGTACATTGTGTGTTCATAAATCGTTCACGCTTCCGACGTGTATTCAGGCCCGCACGTAAAATCGCCTATCAGCGTTGAATTTTCACGCTGCACATTGTTCAATAATAAACATGTATTTGCATAATGACAGATTTATTATATCATTTATTGGCAAGAAACTCGATCGTGGAGAATAAATTTCATTCGTCAATAAATCATATTTACCGTTCAAAAGGTTATTCGTCAGTGAATACGCAGTGTGCGAAATTGTATTTATTATTGTTCCAAAATATTTGTATGCTAGAACAATTGCCCACTTTGGGATTGTTTTAAATAGCATTTAATTTTAACACAGTAGGCTTATATTTTTGTTTTAAACAGTATACATAAAACGTTTGTGAATTTAGTAGCTTTTCCCTAAATGAAAATATTTGGAGAGCGATTTTGTCGTGTTGAAATTAGTTCGACATTAATAAGGTATTATTATAATAAGTATATATTTATATTTATTTATAAAATTTGGGAAAACAAACAGTAGTATTTGCATAAACAGTGTTGTCTAAAAATTAAACTTAACAAAAATACTAAACTCAACATTTTCCACAGATTACCATATTATATGTATAATAAAAACAAACTGTTAGCAAACATTAACTGTAGTAAGGCTAAATTAATGAAACAGAAGTTAAAAGAGAAGAAGAAGAAGAAAAAAGAAGAAAAAAAAGAAGAAGAAGAAAAAGAAAGAAAAAAAAAAGAAAGAAAAATGAAAGAAAGATAAATGTTAGATATTCTATAAAGGAGGTAACAAAAAAAAAGGCTAGGCAGATGATGATGACGAAAAATTTAAAGAGATTGATATACTGACCCTGCCTTCACTTTATATCTTAGAATGTATTTTATATGTCTGCAAAATTCGAGGGCTTTTAAAAATTAGAAACGACTTTCATAATAAACACACGCAGTAAACACGAAATTGTAATACCTAAGTTCAGATTAACAAAAACTAGCAAGTCTTTTCTTATAAACAGTATACGCTTTTATAACAAGTTGCCAAAGTCAGTTATAGAACTGACCGATGGAAAGTTCAAAAACTACATCAAACGTGTCCTTATTAAAAAAAGCATATTACAAAATCAAGGACTACGTTGAAGATAAAGAAGTTTGGCTTTAGTTCCTTCTGCGCATGCGGCTTCCCTGGTGGCTCATAAACGGCACAAATATGTGGATGTCTCTAACTATTCTCAATCTCATTTTTTCTCTTCTCTCGAATCAGATTTTTACAATAGTTTTCAAATCATTTATACATCTTTTGCTCAGAATAGTTACAGCACTGATAACAATATTTGTGTCACTTGTTTAATTTAGTATTTTACAATATTTTTTTTACCTTTGTATATATTCTTTTTTATCGATTGTTTGTGAATTTAGATGTGCTTTGTAGATTCCCAACTGCTTGTTAACTTTTTATTTTGTTCTACATTTTTTGAGTAGTAAGCAACGACTTATTGTCGGGCCTACGCTGTCCCCCCATACTTAAGTACAAATGCTGTATCCATGATAATATTGTAATACCAAATGATTTGAAAAGAGTAATCATGGAGTTTCTTGCCGGTTCTTCTCCATAGGAAACGACCAACCCGAACCGTGCACCTTTTTGTCGACGTTTTATAAGTGCCCATCTAGGCCTATGTGAAATAAAATATTATGATTTTGATTGTTTTTGATGCGTATTATGTGTATCAACTACAATAAGCGGTGAGCGCACACAAGCATTTTATCTACAAAATCTGGTAGCGAAGAGTCGGCTGGTGCGTACTTCCCGTCCATGCACTGTTCGAGGAACCAGGTAACACATTCGTGTCGACTGTCGTGTACTTGGGACAGAGGATTATAGATTATATATCTCCGTAAGTTTAAGGTTCACAAATGCATGTTTCGCCTACAGTGACATTGCATTGTAACTAGTTTGCAATTATCGAGTGATTATACCTACCTACTAAACTTATTTTCTTTTCTGTTTTAAGTGAACAAAATGGATCTTTAAAAAAAAAACGTTTGCCCGTTTTTTCTTGTTCAAAAATTAGACAAGCACAAAGAAAGTAACGCTCCAACAACCTACATAATTAAAAAGCTTTTTAAATTGTAATCAGTTATGCGTAGTTTAAATAAAACTTCGCTTTAATTAACGGCTTTCTTTAGATTCGACTTTTTCCTTAACTTCCATTTTAATCGTTCTTTCCTTACTCCCCTCTTCCAGTCATTTACTTGCACCAATGACTAATGAAATGGACTCGCAAACAAAGAGTTCTTGTTAAAAGGTTTCTGTCAGTCTTTTCATCAAAATCAGAATTAAGGGTACCGCATTGAGAGACTTCCTTCTCGTCTTGTCATAAAGATTAAGAAGGAAAAGATATATTTGGCGGCAAAGATATAGCAAAATAGACTTTAAAGTCGGCTGAAAAGTGTCTTAAAGTTTAATTACAAGCGAACACTTAAGTTTACACGACCGACTTCATATCCTTTGTTTTATAGACAAAGGGGGCGTCTCACGACTGCTTTTACATTAAGTCCCCGCTTAAGTTCCGTCGCAAACGGCCACGGCTAATGTATGGGAACGTACGAACTGATATTGACTTGCTCCAGCATTGTGAGTCATTTCCCTGATTGCATTCAGTTGAGATATGGGAGCAAGTTTGTGGAGTTTGTGTGCTTGTGCAGGAATCTGATTCATATTATCTTTGCGTTGATGCTATCCTCACCGGTTTAAGTACTTTCGTCTTTCGGGCGGGAAGGTTTGAATAAAAAACAATTAATTAAGTTGATGTAATAACAGCACGCTTATGCATGCATGAAAAAAACTAACCTCCGTCATATATTTGGTTCATCAAATTATAACTAATGCTATGAGACTTATTCCGTCTATTTTCAGAACCTAACCAAATTATAATCTAATAGACGTCGAGACATACATACGCCCACGACCAAAAGCTCTGTCAAGTGGAATTTATAAAAATACGCCAACAAATAGAATTTTCCATTTACCATTTTGTGGCCGACGATAAAATGAAATTTTGTTAAAAAAATCCGCTCACAAACGTTTTAATCAAATATCAATTTTGGAAGTTATTCACTTTGTTGGAACAGAAATAAAAAGTTATTTGATCTGAGTGCTCATTCCACCTACCCGTATCCTTTTGGTGAAACCCCTGCGTAGAGAAATCTGACGATATGCCAGAGTGAATATCATAAACATAATATAATATAGCTTTCATATTATCTTCGCAACAATGTATCTCTATGTTTAGGTAGGTAACCTGTGTATAAAAGAAGATGGGATGGGAATAATGTTTGAGATCGTATTTCTTTTATGATTTGAGGATAACTGTAAAGCCTGACAAAAACACCTTATGATTTATCGGTAGCAAAACCTGTTTTTAAGAAAAACATTGCCCTACTTTTTTTTCGTGTATCATGAGAATAATCAAAAATGAAATATGGCACGTGCTTCTTTCAAATAAAACATTAACTTATTTATTTTTCAGTAGGTAGGTAGGTAAAGTTACGCAGCTGTACCTTAAATCTACACTCGATGCTGAAATATGAAAAGAACTTCAGTCAAATCTCTGCCCCATTGCGTTGTTAGCTATTATTCTTGTATGATGAGCCTCGCGGGAGCCAAGTGTTATACCGAATATTTTTCAACGAAAACGTATCTACAGTCATTTATTCTTGCATTTATCATGCCAACCTCGCCTTTCAACTTCTAGGGCTGCTAACGATTTCTTGAGTGAGACCATGAAATATCCAGCTTTAAGTGAAAAATCTTAGAATCAACAAACCCTCCTATAGCAACATTATATCGTTTCAACTTTCATTCAGATTTATAGGCATTTTTCAAAAAACGCGAGTGATAAATTCGACCGGATAAAAGGACCGTGACAACCCTAACCTCTAAAAGCATGGTTCTGCCTCGCAGTCCGTAGGTACTCGGGCCTGTCTAACGAACCGTGTTTAAAGCCTCGTTAGTATCACTTGTCTACGACTCGTGATGTACTACGGATTACCACACCTATTTGCGTACTCAGAATGTACCGAGTACCGACTAATTTGGAGGACATACAAAAAGTTGGAGTCTGTGGCGCGACTTGAGTATTGACTTGGGTCGTAAAGTTCGCGACGTTCAAATGTTTTATAGTGGCATGCGGGATTAGTGGTCTACTGTTTGCAGAAGTCAAAGCTTTTTGGAATCCCTTGCTGGTGTTTGTTGGTTGTATTTTGTCATATGACTTGGACAGATAGTAGGTACGTATGTATGGGTATTGTGCGTGGGACGTCCTCAGGCTCGGTGGACCGGCGATCTTCGCAGATTGGCTGGTAGCAACTGGATGAGAGTTGCCGAGAATTGAGTTGAGTGGTGTGTGATTAAAGTGGCCTATGTCCAGCAGTGGACTTCTGTAGGCTGATGATGATGATGATGATTATGATGATGTGTATTGTGTACCACTACATGTCTCAGAACTTTTTTGGTCTGATTATTAAAGTGCAAATGGTGTAAATTCTTTGACAGGTATTCTTTAGACATAGCTAAATAAGTACTTATATAAAATTTGGTTTTGCATAGCTATATGTTTTTTCATGGTACATAACTACCGTTTACCTAAAAGCTTCGTCTTACGCCGTAGCTGCGCAATATACTAATATAAACTTAATATTATCACAATAATGTATTAGGCTTATGACAAAAATATACCTTGGCCTCATTCCAAAACACGGCCGTTAAAGTAAACAAAATTAATAATCTTAAAGCTATTCAACTTCAAAGTATTCGAGACATTTTCATTTGGTACGCTAGACATTTTATTTATAAGAAAATACCAGTATCATCGTACCCAAAGTAATATCATTTCGGATATTTAATAAAATCTCAAGAGAATTGAAAATATTTTTCACGTTTAGATGACGTACGGTTGATTTATTTCTGTATCTGATCTACGAACCGAGAAAAATGACAATTGTAACAGGTGTTATTTTTGTGCTCAGGAGAAACTCAATAGAATGATATCGCGCGTCCGAACCATTGAATTCTTGATTCGTAATGAAAAGAAAATGTTTCAAGTTATTTGTCCATAATAATGGCTTCACAGTATTCGCACCTGGTCCTTTATTGTGAAAGTCACAGTTATTATACCTTTCGAGTCCTGCGATGACTGGTACGAACATTATCTATACATCTATAAAAATAAATAAAAATTGAATTGTCTGTTTGTAATATCAAAATAACAGCTTTTTACTGAAAGCATATGAAAATATATACGGCACTTACAACAAAAACACATTTTTTTAAAATTTTGTCCGTCTGTCTGTTTGTTCCGGCTAATCTCCGAAACGGCTGGACCGATTTGGACGAGACTTTTACTGGCAGATAGCTCACGTTATAAGGAGTAACATAGGCAATACTATTAGTTAAAAAAAGGATTAGGGTTCCGTGCAAAAAATTATGATTTAGATTTTATAATAATTTGACGCGGACGAAGGTCGCGAGCAACAGCTAGTTATTTCATAAGTCTGTAAGTGTCGACACCTTGTCAGTAAACTTCTTTTTTGTTGTCTAATGAATACCGAAAGTGTTTGAAGTTCAGGCTGACAGTGTCGAACTTTTACAATAATCTTCCCTCTTCATTAAGAAGCCGAACAAAAACGCGGCCTCATTGGCGCCCAGCAGGCCTACTCAAACTGGCCTATTGAGATTAACCAACTTCGACAGAAAACAACGTAATTAAGTTTAGTGTTGGGCCTCGGTGATGTTTATTGGATCGCCACCTTACTTATTGATTTTCCAGTTCTTAAGTCCCCACTTATTGCTACCTATAAATAGCTTGTTAAATTAATTTCGCAAGATTACTCTGACGTCGTCAACCACGAAAAATAAATTGTATTTTGGTGGTTGTTTGCTGCACAAACAGATTCTCAGAAATTTATTTCGGTTGAGATACTAGTTAATGAATTTAGCCGGAGTAGCCGGCTTGTTTGTCAAGTAATTATTTTAGTTTCCAGCAATATTCAGAGTTATTTTGAATCGGTGTTATTAACAACTTTACAAACTACAACATTGTTATTGGATAGTCGACTTTAAGCCTTTGTACTTAACTGTAATAGCACGTTTCTCGTTACTAATTTCTTTGTAACTGGATTAGTTCTCCCGGTTTATGTTCCAATGGAACTATTTATCCTTTGGAGGTAAAACGTGTCTTTGTGTGACGTCGGCGTCCTTTGTGCAAAGTTTCCTTGACGTCCACTGAAACGTGATTGAGTAACAAACAAACAAACGAAAGTATAGGCTCACGGGCCCAAATATATTCAACTCGACTCAAATATATTGTAACGGAAATATTCAATCTTTCTTCAAAAACTACAAATAAGATGTGTTTTTTTAGGCATTATTGATGTCTCGATATTTCTCTTTTATATTCTATATTCTTTTATATCCCGCCATCTTCTCTTTGGTAGACCGAAGAGAAGATGGCGGGACGTCTTCTCTTTTGTAGACCGAAGAGAAGATGGCGGGACGTCTTGGATGGCTTCCTCGCGAATTAGCGAGAAGAACCATCGTGAGAAGTGGAAGCAATGGGGGGAGGCCATTGCTCAGAAGTGGGACAGTACGGACAAATAAAAAAAAAATCAAGTCCAAAGAAAATTTACGTAACTATTGAAGAAGCTATTAGAAAGACCTCAATATCTTCTGGTTCACCCAACTGCGTATATTTATGCACTTATACCTTACCTTTATGGTCTATTTACCTGACAAGATAATATCATAGACAAACATATTATACCTTTAAAACAGCCGCTGTTCAATTGTTTACGGGACATAAAACAGGATTTGTACCTTCAGATATGGACCTTTGCATATAAAAACACAATTACGCCCATGGCTTTCTATAAACCTTTACCGGAACCCAGAATTTCTTTCCCTATAACATTTCTATTTTTCTAAAAGTAAACGGAATGTATAGCAGAAGTTTTTTTTATGTAATTTGGTATTTATTGTTAATATTTCCGTTTGAAGTTTCTGTTGTGGTCACGGGCAGTTATGTAGTTTTTAGTTTGTTCTCCCGTGACCACGACCTTGCAAACTTTTGATGTAGGTACGTACGACTACCAATCAAGCTATAAAAAACCAGTTTATGCGGATCTTTAATTTTACTGGAAATTTATACAAAGCGAGGCCATGTTATACTGGAAATGTATAGCTTGAAGCGTCGGCGTGTGTGCGCCCAGTGTGAATTGAAGTAAGTACCGAGTATAATATTGTATTTATGACACGTGTAACTTCTTAGCCATGAGCTGCACTCAATTGACTTGCGATAGTGACTGTCGAGATAATAAATGAAAGAAGCTGCTTAGGTCACGCCATGAGTGACAGACGGCGAGACTTGGAGCGACGGCGACGGTACTCAAGCGAAGGAAAACAGTGACGAGTGCGCGTGTCACTTGACGTTAGTCGCATCGCAAGTCACAGCGCCCGAGGTCATGGATGGGGCTTAAGATACATAAGATATATACAATATAATTCATGTATAGTCGATCGCACGTCGATGGTAACATTTTGACCTTGTGTTTTCCTTTCAATAGAATTAGAGGTCGGCTTATACTAGCTTTGTTACTACTGAATTGCGGTCATCTGTACGAATAAAACTAAATAAAGCTAATGGCTCTACTAACGTTGATGATGATTGTAGTCAATAGTGGAATACTTTATAATGAATCGGTAGTAGGATACAAATAGGAACAGTAGCGTCCACTTTCTTGGCCAAGGCATGAAAACTTTCCTAGCCGTGGTCAAAACATATCTAAAGAAGCAATATATGTAAGAACACACATATTGAACCACATGACGTGATCATGTGGTGGTCAGTCGAAATCCAATCATGACCTCAGTGGGAGTGCCCCCTAAGGAAATGCTTTTCCTCGACAAGAATTCGTAATTTTTTCGACGCCCGGAATGATTTCCCCACTGCATTCATGGATGAGAGGCCAACTAGAAAACTCAAGGAAGCCTGGTAAATCTCCAGTAGATTTAAATATTTCAGGTTCAACTTTAAATATTTATCTTCACAGGGAGCCGCATTGTGGCTGTTTTCTGATTAAATATGTATATGTGTTTCATTGAGATGGGAGGTGCCTACCTACGTGGAAACAACCTGCCTTGTAAAGTAATAACATTTAGAATTCACTGTATCAAATAAAACTAAAAGAAAAGAAGTATTCGTAGAGTAAAGACAAGTATTAGGGATGATTTCTGAGTAAAAATAATGTGATTCTATTTAGTTAGTTAGTTAGATTATCAAAAAATATTGGATATGTATTTTTTGTTTTATCCAATCAATAAAAAAATACGAAGATAAAACGCATCAAAGATGAGTGGAGGCTTGTGACGTTTTCGACGCACCGTATCGTATTCATTTTTTCTAAACGTGAAAAAAGAAAAAATATATAATTATCAAATAATTTTTAGCTATCTATCTGAAGGACCAATTAGATTTTTTTGGTCATCTACCCTAATCATTGTTGTTGACTAATAGAAAATGTCATATAGTATGACATACAATCAGTTTTTTGAAGCTTGTAATAAAGCAAAGCATCCCTCCGTGTGAAGTGTGGTTATTTATCTTGTTCAGCGCATCCATTTGCCACCAATCTGTTCCGCGTCCCGAAAGAAACAAAAGCGGTGTGTATGACATTTGTCAATTCTTATAAAGGATACGTTGCTATTTCGGAAATAAAGGACCTTTCGGGGATACGAATTATATCCCGATATGGGTCGTTATTCACGGATATATCTTTTATCTCTATACGCTATATGAAATCTGTCAAATACGGAGATCGTATCTTTTTATAAAAGCAATAGTTGTTTTTGATGTCAGTCGATCGAAAATTGCAACGTTTTAGTAAAATGTCGATGTTATTGAAAAATTATAAAGCTTTTGTAAGACTATTTTATGCTCGTAATATATAAAAATATTGGTCGTTTTTACCGAACAAAAAATTCATATTTTTTAGATTGGTTTATTTAAACATGACTCCAATCAGTGATATCGAAATACGTGGAAAACTGATGTTCAAAAATATTCATAAAATGCTTTAATTGGAGGTTTCAAGCACAGAGGTTTTACGTAAATGTATCAAAAATGTGAAAATCAATATTCTGGAAAAAGGCCTTACTGTGTTCCATTGTACACACGTCGCCACATTCAGCTGTACATTTCCAGTATAAATTGCCTTCGCTTTGTCTAGATTTCCTAAACGATGAGAGATCCGCATAAATTGGTTTTGTATAGCTTGATCAGCTGTCGTGCGTACTTCTATGGCCTAGACTGTAAATAGATATTTCTCCTCCTATGTTTCTTCGTTCTAGCGCTTTTCCGGGATAATCCTTTCTTTGATTTTTTTTAACAGTTTTCAGTTCTGTAAGAAGTTGTGGAGTTATAAGTAACTACATGTGTGTTCTACAGTCTGCGACATTTATTTTGTTAATACCAGCAACAAATAGATGTCGGAAATACTAAAATAAATTGTACAATATTTTTTTGAAACCTTATTTGTGTCTCGATTCTTAGTTTTTTGTAAGCAAACACGGCCTTGTTCTGGATAAATAACATAATCTAAGTTCCGAGTTTTTGGTCATAAATTGCCTACTTTGTATTCCTGAGGTATTGGATACCTGCGAGCGTGGGGGCTTTTAATGAGATTGGAAATATCATCCTGGGACCATGTCCTGGGCTTATGTAACATTATATTTTCGAAACAATTTGTATTGTAATTATTTCCCTACTCATCTGTGTGTATATTAAACGAAATTATTATTATGTAAAATATTCTTTACGCTAGTAGATATACAGTTATAAATTTATAGTTACTTATAAAGAACGATATTGAAGTTTGCGCACAATGGTAAGAAGAGCTCGTGGCTAAATAATAACAGCCGGTCAGATCAATCCTCAGGTTAAGCCGCGCTTACCTAGGTTGCTCTGTGGATGGGTGACCACCCATTACATACCAAGTTTCCTCCGTGCCTCGGAAAGCACGTTAAGCCGTTGGTCCCGGCTGTCATTTGGAGATCTTTGACAGTCGTTAGTAGGTAGTCAGAGGCCCGAAAGTCTGACAATCAGTCTTACCAAGGGGTATCATATTACCCAGTACTAGCTGGGTTGTGGAGGTCAGATAGGCAGTCGGTCCATGTAAAATACTGGTATACAGCTGCATGCGGTTAGACTGGAAGCCGACCCCAACATAGTTGGGAAAAGGCTAGGCAAATGATGGTAAGTGATGCTCTCCATATCTAAGTATACTCATGTGCATTTTATGCCCACTCAAAATGTAGCAGCCTTTATTATTGCCGCAGCTGCCTATTCTCACAAAATAGCTTTTATATCCAAAGGATTTATGTGCACATAGCAAGACGACGCGAACCGAAATTCGGGGCCCGACAAAACAATCTCGACTTGACAAATCCCGGCTAATAATCGACACTCGTTATCCGCACACGTCCGGCTTCGCCCGGATAGATTCCGACGTATTTGTTACCGGAATTTAATATCGCTAATGTTTTATTGACAATCTGTAAGGCCTGCTAAACGTTTTATTTGAAGAAACAGAAAGAAAATGTTAAAAAAATCTTGTTTTACATAACAAAACATCACGCTTTTAATCTCCAAAGGCAGAGGTGTACCTAATAGTACACCCACATTTCGACAGTTATGTTTAAGACCCATGTAATACGGGGCAAGTCCAATGCCATCAACTGTGCACAAATCCAGACTCCGTAGCTGCCACTGAGAAATTCTTGATAGAAAAACCTAATAACAATTTGCACAACCCCGGAATCGAACCCAGGACCTCATGCTCAACAGTCGCGATTGTGACCACTAGACCAATGACGCAGTCTAAATCTTGTATTAATGTGTAAAATTATTATGACAAGCAATTGTAATGCACATTTTAAAGTCGCTAGTTATCCAATTTCGAGAAAACTTATTTCCGTCCACACGTATAGTAACCGCAGAACGTGCGTCCAATTTCTGCTATCCCAAGTTTATTTACGTAAGTGAAGCTACAGCTTTTGTTTGTGCCAATTAAGTTTATTGTGAACGCAGTAAAAGATAAGTAGAACAAGTGAGACAAGTTCTACGGGTCATGACCTACATGATACCTACTTGCGTACTTTGTTTTTACCTACCCTAGTGCCGTTCCTAATCTTTATTTGATCGGCTTACTGGATCCGGTTGGACCTGGATCTTTATATTTTCTGTCTAAGCTAAAGTTATTTTAGAATTCACAGGTGCAGGATAAACTATTTTGAAATTCTGCACCTCGGTGCTCCAGGTCATAACAAATGGATATATCACTTCAACCTCGGCACGTATATTTTGTACATCGCGATGTCTCGGGCACAATGCGCGTCTACAATTGAAAGATTCGCTATCGGGTCAAAGTTACACATTTCTCTTTGCCGACTATCTTTTGGGGCGGTTTACGTAAGTTCAGAGAACGCCTCATTCAATACGGGAACATGTGTGTTGACATCTGATTAATGGTCGTCTCCAGCTTTCCCCCATTTGGCTTCCAAGATTAAAAAGGAAAACACGGGAAAATGTTTTTCGCGCATCCCGTTCGTAGGCGCAGTTGTTGTGACGTCCATCAAAAGATATCTTTTGTAGAGGCTTCGTATCTATCTGATAGCTTTCCTTTGTATTAAGATGGCGTATATTTTGTTACTGTTAGTAGTGTGGAACTTTAGGAATAATTTGTGATGTTATAAAAATTCAAGCTATTTTGCTGAAATGAATTCACCTCGTACCCCGACAAGTTACTGTTGACGTCCAGGATATACATGCAACAAACTAGAGTGACATTTAATATTCTTTTAAACATTTTGATGTAACGTGCGTTCATTTGTCGGTGTCGAGCATGTTGGACGTTGACGACTGCTATGGATACAATAACGCGAAACATGTTATGTTGCCATGACGTCACTCAGATTTATGACGTGAATTAATTAATGTTACAGAGTGAAACAAGTAAAATATTTATATTTTGGAAATTTCTGACAACTATACGGACTAGTTGGAGTCTTTATTTTTTTTGTTTCATGCTCATAATTGGCATTAATCACACGAACACACGTTGTTTTTTTTTAAAGAAAGTGTGACCGTTGTCAAAATTATTGTTGTCAATACTACAAGTATACACATGCTATGAACTAAACCTAACATTTCGGCTAGAGACCATCTTATAGCAAACATTTAGTATGTATAAGTACAGACACATACATATTACCATTTCAGACATGTATTCTATAAATGCGCATAAAACATACTAGCCATATTAATATGTTATAATATGTTATAATACATAATTAATATGTTATAATACATAATTAATATGTTATTTAGTTGGTTTACTCTACTTAATAAACAAGGTTAAATATTTAAAAAAAAAAGTTAATCCAACGGCTATAAGTCTGAAATCACATGCCATTAAAAAGCAGGCATGTTTCCTGCTTTTTAAGTAGAGTAAACCAACTAAATAACATATTAATTAAAAACTTTTAAATAATCTAAAATAAATAAACTAACAGCAAACTACAGAAGGGCATCAAAAAACTCCTCCTCAATGCTGTCAGCGGGTAATGTACCCAAGAGACTGGCGGCGTTACCACGTTGTATGGCAACACTTAGCCTCTGGCCAAAGTAAAAGCATAACATATAACTTTTTTTAAAGTTGCACCTTGGTTATGTATCTGCCTAAAGAGCGTTGACTTCGCTGCTAAAGTATATAAATACCTAGTGGGTATATAAAAGTTATCAAAACAAAATTGAAAAGAGAAACTAATCAGCCAAAATGTTTTATGAAAAACCTAACCATTTTGTTTAATTATATTTTAGACGCTTAAAAAGAAAATAATTAACCACATTGTGTCGAAAATTTATTTTTGAAGTCAATTTAAGGGCATTACATGGCTCAAATCCCAAAAACAGCGTATGTTCAAAGAAATTTATTGATGAATCCCTTCGTACGTTTTCCGTGTAAAAAATATATATTATAGTTAAGTTCATCACAAATAAATTGTATTGTTTAAAATTTTAATAAACCTTCTCAATTTTTTTTGGTTAATCGTAGAAAATAGGTCCTTTTTCAATCTTAATTGTAAATTATCTCTGTAACGGCTGAATAGATTGGCATGAATTTTGTAACAACAAATACGTAATGATATACTTAACAATCTGTATTGTTTTTTTTTTTGTAATTTCTTTTAATATTTTTAAATAATAAATAAAAACCGAAATTTCGCGAAATGTGCGGAGCAAGCCCTGTGACGCATGCTCTGGACCGCGATACGTCAGTGCCTTGACGGCTCTTGTGACGGGTGGACGTACGCGTGTTATTTTTTCCAAATAAAATTCAAAACTGCACGTTTTTAATGATTTCTGAATGAAATAATATTGTAAATGGTACAGTTATTAATATTTCGTAAAATAAGAATAGAAAATACGTTTATAAAATATATTTAAAGTAGTTTGTAATTTCGTTTTGTTGTTTGAACCTATCATAGAGTAAGCCTCACAAGTGACAGCTATGCCTAAATCAACACTTCTATACAAATAAATCAAATTGAAATGTCTGTTTGTAATATCAAAATAACAGCTTTTTACTGAATGCATATGAAAATATATCCGGCACTTATAACAAAAACACATTTTTTTTAATTTTTGTCTTTCTGTCGGTCTATCTGTCTGTCTTTCTGTTTGTGCCGGCTAATCTCCGAAACGGCTGGACCGATTTCTGGCATTTTTGGCATCCATAAATGATCGATTCATCTCATACAAGTACAGGATGTTATTTTTTCGAATTTTAGTCGGTTCGACTCCCGAGTGTGGCAAGCGAATTTTTGAAAATCTTTAAAACAGATTTGTATCTTTTGAAAAATTAAGTAATGTTTCCCTATGAGTAAAATTTGCTATCTCCGGTATTTAGAGTACTTTCCCCCCCGGTGAGGTTGTCAAATTCCATCCTGTATATTACAGGCAATTCCGTGTGGTCCTGGAATTAAAGAATACGACCACCCCATTAATAAAAGGCGACTAAGGGAACATTCGACCTACAACGAAGACAGTTCTATGATACACTGGATAGTCCAGCAGGCCAAAAACACCTTTACCGGCTTGCTAGAGTTAGAGAGAGAAAGGCGAAGGATGTATATGAGGTTAAATGCGTAAAAGACGAAACTGGAATGGGTATTTCGGATTGTGAGAAAATTAAGGATAGGTGGAAGGGTTACTTTGAAAGAGTGATGAATGAAGAGAATGACTGGAGTGGTGTGCTTGAAAATAAACCAGCGAATGAGGGACTAGTGAGAAAGGTTAGTTTGGATGAAGTGAGGATTGCAGGAAATGGAATTAAGAATGGTAAGGCATTAGGACCGGACGGAATACCGGTAGAAGTATGGAAGTTATTTCTGATGGACGGATGGGCGTGGTTAGCTTTATTCTTCAGTAAACTGTTGCCGGAAGAAACGATTCCTGACGAATGGTGTAACAGTTAGTGCCCATTTTTAAAAACAAAGGTGATGTGGTGGAGTGCAACAATTATAGAGTAGAGGAATAGAGCTAATGTCACATAGTATGAAAGGAGCTCGTGGCTAAATAATAACAGCCACTCGGATCGATCTTTAGGTTAAGCCGTGCTTACCTAGGTTGGTCTGTGGATAGGCGACTACCCATTTTCGCTATCCGCCAGCTGTGCGAAAAATACAGACGTGCACATAAAAATTTGCACATGGTTTTTGTAGACCTCGAAAAGGCATACGACTGGGTACCCCGTGAGGTACCGTGAGGGAAGTATGTGCAGTTGATCCGTGCGATGTACAGTCGATGCAGTATCCAAGTCCGGTCTATAGCCGGCAATACCCGGCAGCTTCAATGTGGCTTTCGGCTTGCACCAAGGGTCGGCTCTCAACCCTTTTATTTCGGTTCGGAAATCTTCAAATGACCGAATCACAATTCCGCTCTGGACGGAGCGGAAGGGAGTGTCAGACTTCTACTGACTAAAACCTATCCATGTTCCTTCTTTGCCCTTTGTGGTCCAGGGCCGCGGCATCTCTTTCGAACAGTCCCGCAGCCCTGGTAGGCATCGGCCCTTGCGGACCCCTTCATTGTTGCTGACATCTCTTTGAGGCGCGTGTGGAATACGAACGCACCGTTGACACAGCCTGTCGTCAAAAGACGGCCGGACGGCGATCTAGCCCATTACTCACCGTCCACAGGCCCTCGCCTACGGTGGCCGGGAGCGACCACGTGAGCCCCGGCGCCCGGGGCGTTTCCCGCGGCGGCTAGGACGTAAGGCTCTTTCCCTCTCACGTTCCGCCACCTCCTTCTCTAGCATGACTGCTTCGCAGAAGGAGGTGACGGCTTCCCATTCTCGCTCGCTCCGGACCAGGGCTTGAACCAAGGCCGGACACGAGAGATCGCCGCCGCCAACCGCCGCTACGAGGAGGCTCTCATTCCTTAGCTCTTCCTCCCTTACTTCTTCCTCGTGATAATGAACGCTCTCGCGTTGGACATCCAGGAAGAGGCACCCTGGTGCTGTTCGCCGATGACATTTTGCTGGTTGCTAAGAGCGGCCAAGAGGTCCAGAGCAGATTGGAGGTGTGATGGCAAAGACTGTAGTAGAGAATGTTGG
Organism: Noctua fimbriata; assembly: GCA_905163415.1. Lineage (NCBI taxonomy): Eukaryota > Metazoa > Arthropoda > Insecta > Lepidoptera > Noctuidae > Noctua > Noctua fimbriata. Next base: position 9,727,331 of record LR990922.1, on the reverse strand, counting down.
TCTGCAATTGAGTAGAACCGAAACGGAATACTTGTTTTGCGATTTCATCGGTCTCTCCAGTCTAGTGCCTTTAACTCTTGCCGAAACGCCCATACCGATCTGCTTCGACTTCCAGTATCTCGGATTGCTTGTCCAAGGGGATAGCAAAGTAGACCGGGACGTAACGCACCTGATCAACTCAGATGGATGAAATGGCGACAGGTCACTGGAACAGCAACTTACGACTCACGGATGCCTCTCAATTAAAGGGGAAAGTATACAAGTCCGTGGTTACACCTGTCGTACTGAATGGATCAGAATGCTGGGCTGTGAAAAATATGGATGAAAAACGATTCCACGCAACGGAGATAAGAATGTGTGCGGTGCTTACTTCAAGAAAGTCTACATGCACCATTAACACCAACACAAATTCCAATAAACGACCAACCGACCTGTTCAAGATATTTGAATTTTAATGACTTTTTTGTGAATGGAAACATTTTGTTCTTATCAGAGCGTGGCAACATTAAAACAAAGCTATATTTTATTTATTACGCTCATCATCAGACATCCAACTTTATTTCTACACGATGTAATACACAGTCAAGTTAAATTATCTGGCGATACCCATCATGCATGTGAAATTTCGCTATCAAAATTTGATCTTGTAAAACTATAAGGTGTAAATCTCAATCATAAAGGTCATCATCAGACCTTCAGAATGTGAAATGTAGAAGCACCCGTGGTCAATTACATTAAAGTTGAAAGCTATATCATTGTAACTATTTCTGTTACTGAGAACCGATAAGCACTTACCTAGTCATCATCAGACTTTCAGAATGTATCAAGTAGGGATACCCGTGCTCAGTAAAATAACTGATGAAATGCTAGCTCATTAGTCAAACTGTATAATTTATCTCAAAATAAATATAAATTGGAACAAAATGTATTCAAGTCTCTCAGAGAACGAATAAATTAGGCAAAAACGATGACAACAGTGCGACACATCTGTGTTCTTGCTTAATCTTTATTGTAGTAATGGTCGTTTGCCGGTAGGGGCGCCAAATAAACAAAAACCAGTACAGGGGTCAAATCATCAAGGTCATCGAGCAATGTAATGCCCTTAAAGCTTTGAAATTAGACTTTGTTCTCTGAAACGAAAGTAATAGGTATTTTAATACGTTTTAGTCTGTTTTATACGGATTTACTTGTTTAATTGTCTGTGAATTTAAGCCAACATACAACATTATTTTTAGTATATGCGAAATCTTAATTGTGTTCAGAATAAGTAACTGAATCGATTCCAATAATTTTTAAACCATGTTATATGTATTTTGTCCCAAAAATATTTAAAAAAGTTACAAGTTGGACACCGAGCGACATTAAGTTCCTATCGCAATAATTTAGGTACCTACTGCTAAATTATTATTATCAATGAGCTCAAGACGACGCTGGAGGAGAGCGCTGCGTGGTGACCACGTTTTTGTGCGGACAACCATTTATCATAATACAGTTTTGAAATTTTGTACATAGATTACAGACATAAAAATACTAGACACGTGTTTCAGATTTCGCATATACTAAAACTAATGTGGTATGTACAATATGCAAACTACTACTACTACTACTAGATAGTAAATGACAGTTCAATGAAGTATCGGAAAACTCGTACAATTAATAGTGAATGTATTTTACGACACGGTACTCAATATTTTGGTTCAAACAGAAGCAGAATATCTATTTGAATATTCCGGTTTATATTAGCTGCAAACTTCGTAATTGAAGCAGAATTCCATTGAATTTGTACATAGAGAGTGCTTCACTGGCACACAAAATGGCATAATCATTTAGGTAGTGCTGCAAGCACTAATTGATTATAAACTTGCACCATTTCGTGAGCGTTTGTGGACGGACTTTTTTAAACCAGTGTTCTAAGAATCTTTATGACATCTTTGATCACATCCAATAGCGTCATTTCAACAAATCCCGAGTCAAAACAAACTTGACTGAATAGCTAATAAACATAAAAGCCAAAGTAATGAGTATGAGTCGAGTTCGAGTAACTTTTGACGAGAAAGTTATCGTCGTATTGAGATGATCTCGTGCTTTGAATCATTTGTTATGTTCACATATAGCTCTTATATGTTTGTATGTATGTAGAACATAAAATAAAATCACGCCTGCAATCTCAAAAGGGTTGGGTAGGTCATTTGAATCCACAGACTCGAGTAACGATACGACCTGACGATGCAATATTAACCAAAATTAGAATAAAAGTTTTTCCAAGCATTCTCCAGCTCATTCTTTATCTTTATGTCTTTGGTGACATGAACATTAAAGTAGATCTGGCTTTTTTAAAGTAAGCTCTCGAAATTGGGACAATATCGGAATATTTTTCAGATTCCAAATTGGGTATCTCCGCCTCATAGCCATTGGTATGTAAATACAGAAATTTATATCGTTCCGAAATGTCTGTCGCGACATAAAAAAACTTTTCTTTTCTTACAATTGATGTTGATCCCTTTCATATTTTTCTCCAATCCAAATTGAGTTCTTTTTTAAGAAGGAAAGAAAAGTGTGGAGATACTTTTTCGCGTATTTTTTCAGCCTGATGTAACTACGTAAAATATTCATGGCTTTGGTGAAAGGTTAATTGCGTTTTGAGTTAAAGCTGTATTAGAAGGTGAGGCCAAGGTACTTTTTTATATACAAAACATGATCAAGCGAAAAGTAAGAAACAGCCAATATTTCAGTATGTAGACGAAGTTTAATCTAGCGTTCGTATCTACCTAAGTAATTAAAAGTAAAGCTTCTTATTTAATGTTTCTGAGACGATAAACATAATATTTTATTAAGCCTAACAAATATTTATACTTGTGTACCTATTTAACATACCTATACGTTGCTTGGAATCTCACTTGTTATTAAAGAATATTGAGTCTAGCTAATAAATAAGACATTGATTTAAAAATAGTGAAGAAGACGTTACATAAAACGTCTTCTATGTATATTGTTGAATGGCCATTGGTCAGAAAGATGGATTTGTCAATTATAGTCATTTCATTTTATTTTGGAAGACTTCTAACATTGTCGTAAAGAGTAATGGACTTTAAAAACAAGTAGGCTAGGTACTATTTGTATTTCTTTATCTGCTGTAATTGGTCGTTCATCTGTGATGTCCACTATTCAGATCCATAAGGTATTTATTATCATCATCTGCCTGCCCTAGTCCCATGTTACTTGAGGTCGTCGCAACACGTTTGTTTTCTTCCATTATCCCCTGATAACCATCACGCTCTCATTTACATAAGGTAGGCAGGAGGTTAAAATGTGGATTCGACAAACAAAACCCAGCCTAGAACTACATGACATCATTACTTTGGACTTGTCCCAGTTGAATTTTACACGATTCTGTCTGTCTGAATTTTAGACGATTTTTCTTCTCGATCATAATAATTTCAGTAACTTTTAAATTCAATTAATAAAAGTTTTCAGCGAAGAACGTCATTTTACTGAGATGTTAATTTTTCTTTTGGGCTTTTTACTCATCTGCTTCTGAAAGGCATTTGAAAACTTTAATTTGATTCATCAAAAGGTTGTAAAATTACGGTAAACGTCTCTCGAATTGCTTTAGATCTCTATCTACTGAGAAATGTGGTGCCTACAAATCATATTTTTTTACACAAATGAATAATGGCTAGTCCCCGTTTAGATTGCTATATTGGCACTAGTAATACCTATGTCTGATGTGTGCCCGGTTGATGGTAACAGGCTCGCCCCCTATTACATCGGACACTGTTCTTGTTAGGTACACCTCTGCCTAACCCTTCAGGGATTATTGGAGTGATGTTATTACCTATACTGTGTGATTAAAATCCAAGACAGCTATTCCAAGTAGATATAAAAAATATTAACTGAAAAAAAACTAAAAGTTTCAATTTTAGTGCAGCCCTGTTGCATTTCAAACTCATTGACAATTTTCGTTGTCAAACAAGATGAAAGATTTAATGGCGTCCTTAGCAACCGTGTCACCACCATTGTTGCGAAACAATTTCCAGGCTTTAATCGCTCCCCTGAACAATTTGCCGCTCGACTGTCGCCCGCACGCGGTTACTTATTGTTTTATACTGAAGCAGCCTTTTTGTTCCCTTTGTACCACAGCTTTATGAATAATAACAGTTCCACTACAATCATGTTTGTCGACATAATTGGCCAAATAACTTGTTTTTAAAACAAGTGAAGCCTTTTATGTTGAGAGTAGTTTTGTTTTTGGAACATGTTGAAGTTTGTTTTGACGAATAAATATACATGCGAATTTCAAATAAACAACTAAGTAGATACAGTTATTTTAATGATTCTTTCACTAGTCTATTCATACATAGATAGATACAACTAAATAAAATTGAGGTGTCTGTTTGTAATTTCAAAGCAACAGTTTTTTACTGAATGAATATGAAAGTAAGTATGGTACTTATAACAAAACCACATTTTTTTATTTCCGTCTGTCTGTCTGTTCCGGCTAATCTCCGAAACTGCTGGACCGATTTTGGCGGGACTTTCACTAGCAGATAGCTGATTTTATAGGGAGTAACTTAGGCTTCTTTTATTTTTGAAAAGGGATTCCGTGCAAAAAAATGAAAACCCTTGAAATTGTAAACAAAATCCGATTCAAATACGGAACTAATATTTTCATAATATTTACACGCGGACGAAAGTCGCAGGCAACAGCTAGTTTATTTATAATAAATTCCAGCTTTATTTACGTAACACAAAAATTAAACTTATAAACAGAAAATATTATTAAGTATTAAAAGGATCTGTTTATTTCTATGGAAATTTCTGCCAGCAGACTTGTGACAGGATAGTTCAGGACAAGTTTCAGCGGGTTTAGACATCTTCCATCAACGTAAATATCTGTTTAGAATAAAGGTGTCACTCCAAGTTGTTACTATTCAGCCCCGTTCCGCTTGTCTTGTAAACTTTGGTTATAATTAAGCGTCATCTTAGGCGTCATAATAGTTATCGTTTGTCAGCCTTGCGGTTAATTAGGAGCAGTGAGGGCTCCAAGAAACTGTTTTGTCGTAAAATATTGTAACACCTCATGTCTTAATTAATTGTGTTTCTTAATAAACATTAATGTTAATTGTTATTTGATTTTACATCATCATAATAACATTACGCCTGTAATCCTCGAAGGGTTTGGCAGAGTTGTACGTACACCCATCACTCACCACCACCCACTTTTCGCCAGTATTGTTTAAGTCCCATGTAATAGGGTGCGAGCCTATTGCCATTATTCGGGCACAAATCCAGACGCCGTGGCTGGTGATGAGAAACTCCTAATGGAAAACCCAATAACGATTTGCCCGAGCCAAGAATCGAACCCAGGACCTGCTCAGCAGTCATGATAGTTCTCACTAGACCAACGAGGCAGTCAATTTTATTTATGTTTCTATGTTTTGTTTTTTAATTTTCCATTTTAGATTAAGAACTTATAACTAAAGTAAACTATTAAATAAACTAAAAATATAAACTCTATTTTTGTTATAACTTTATGTCGTCACATTTTCACAGTTAATTGTTGTATGTTTGATGGTCGTACGAATTGTAAATGTAAGTGTCATGTGTGTGTGTGGTGTGTGTATGTGTGTGTGTGTGTGTGTGACAATAGAGGAAGGCGGTTTAAGTAGTATTAATTAAAGTGCCAGATTCGAGAAGGATTAAAAACGAAAAAGAATTATTTAAAAAAAAGCACACTCACACACACCGCAAACACACACATTCTGCATCTAGAACAACAGATAAGCTGACACTTGAATTTCATATGTTTTCTATAAATGTGTTCGTTATGGATCCATAAAATATACTCATTACATTTTGCGTCTTTGTGTAAACTCATTTTGAACAGTAGGTACAATAATCGACATATACACAAAGAGTTTAGTTCGCGTTCAATTGTTCATTTAGACCCAGCCCGAGGGTGATCTTCGGGCAAATCCCTCTGATGGAAAATGTATGTTGCGGCTGGATGCCCGTTACTGTACAATTAATTTCACCTAAATCTGCCGCGCCGCAATGAAACACCCAGTTTCACAGGCTTTAACAAAAAACGTAGGACGATTTACTGCAGCAAAACGATAATTTTTATCCTAAAAACCTATAGCTACTGCGTCTGTGAAAGTATTTAACGACTCTTATACAACATTATTTTTAGTATATGCGAAACCTGAATATAGTTTGTTCAGAATAAGTAACTGAATCGATTCGAATAATTTTTAAACCTTTTTTTCTCAAAAATATTTAAAAAAGTTAAACGTTGGACACCGAGCGACTTTGAGTACCTATCGCAATAATTTAGGTACCTACTGCCAAATTATTATTATCAATGAGCTCAAGAGGATGCTGGAGGCGCGCGCTGCGTGGTGACCACGTTTTTGTGCGGACAACTAGGTAACAGAACAAGCTTATAACTTTGTGATTTTTCATGATCATCATCATCATCATTCTCTTGCCCTTATCCCAATTCATTTGGGGTCGGCGCAGCATGTCTTCTTCTTCCATAGTTCTCTATTACTCGTCATCTCATCCGACACCTCCTTTCTTGCCATATCATTATTTATACTGTCCATCCATCGTTTCTTTGGTCTTCCTCTACTCATATACCCATCCACATTCATACTCAAAACTTTCCTCACAACATTTTCCTCATTCCTTCGCATCACATGCCCATACCATGACAACCGATTACCACACAACTTTTGATACAGTTTTGAAATTTTGTACATAGATTCTTCACATAAAAATACGCGATATACTAAAACTAATGTTGTATACACACGAGTAAAGATGTATCTCAAATGATTTGAAGGGCTATTGCCTTCTTTCATTTTATATTGCTTTCATGAAAATAAGTCACCGAAAATAGTTTTGGCCTTAATAATATGAAGAACATTCCAGAGTTCGTTGTATGTCCTTTATAAGACCTCAAATAATATAGTTATATGTGGTACACATATCAACTACATCTTATCTTACTAATATTAATAAATGCGAAAGTTTGTGAGGATGGATGGATGTATTTTTTTTACTCGTTCTCTCTCTCTCTCAAAAACTATTTAAACTATTTAATCCAAATCCGTCCATTTGGATTACAAATAGAACACACATAGTTTATAACCTGGATTAACACTTAGGATACTTTGTATCCCAGTATAGTATTATTCCGTGGGACAATTTATCAAATTCCACGCAGGCGAAGCCGCGAGCATAAGCTAGTTTAAAATAAGCGTAATGTGCATTTATTAAAATCCTACATACATAAGAAATAGGTCATGAAAAGGTTTCACCTGTCCGAAAACGTTGAGCGATTTAATTAATATTTTTATTCTCACAATTCAAATTTACGAGTCCGTGTGATAATTGAAAGGCACGTTCGCATTTTATTCGTATCAATTAAGATCGAGTGACAGTACGACGTGTAAATGAAATCTGTGCCACGCAACAATGCCTATCGACTTTATACATATAGCGTGACTGGTAATTGGTGACCGATACTTAAACACGTGGTTGTACTCATGAAAACAAACAACTTTTTTAATCATTCACGTTAATCACAATAATACAACAGCCGTATGAAATTCGCGCGCGCTTATGACCTATCAGCTGTTATAGCCGCGTGACGCCGTTCTGTCTCATTACTAAAAACGAATGTTGCTTTGGGAAAGTTGTTTGTTATCATGAGTACGATCACGCGTTTAAGTATCGGTCACTAATTACCAGTCACTCTTTAGGCCCTATAAACCCTTAACGAAGCCGAAAGGCACTTGTTTTCCCCGTCTTTGCGATATTTTTTTTGTTCTAGACCCTACCTGGACCACCTGGACCCACCTTCTAGTTACGGAGATATTGCGGATCAAAATTTCAACTTTTTCACAAGTTTTTTTTAAAATTCATGTTTTTAATGTAAGATTTTTACTTTAAACACCTCCACAATCCTCTTACTATCCAATTCATCCACCAGCACAATGAGTGCGTCCCCTCGAGTCCTATCATAAAACGTGATTTTTCACCCCAAAAAAAAAATCGTTTCCCAGCAATAATTTTTGCGTAAAGTTACTTAGTTTGATGTATTGAATGCTTGGTTGACGGCTTCGTGAAGGGTCTGTTTACACTTCAGCCAACTTATCTGTGCAGGCGGGAAAACACAGAACTAAAATAAATGTACCAAGTTTGACATATCGATGCAAATTTTCTTGACAAGCAACGCCACCTTTAACTGTACACTTAAAGTGGTCATACTATACAGTATACATTACAGTCACACTATCACAGTAAGTTTACCACTTATAGCTACAACCCAATATCAGCCTTATCTAAATGAGAATAAAGATCATTGTGATTTTTACAGACTTGTCAGTGGCAGCAACCCAACAGTAACCTTATTAAGAAGGAATAAAGATAATTTTGAATTGGACAGTGAAGGAAAATTACAGGTAAAATAATTATAAGTGGACTGGATTTGTTCAATCACATGTAAATCATATAGTAAGTAAACACTAGAGCGACGAAAACAGCCTTTGCTGTTATGAAATAAAGTAGCTGTCAATGTAAAATTCTTAGGAGATGGTTATCTGCTCTGATACCGTATACAGGTTGACTTAGAATTTAATGTGAGTCTTTCACACCCGTATCTATAGTAAAGTTAAAGTGATTACTTGAGTAAAAGTCATTATTTAAGATACGATTTATATTCTGAAGTTCAGTAATTGCTTTCTTTGACAGTTCTTACTTCGTTTAAATTTTTGTTTATTGCATAATAATGTTTAATTACTTTAACTTGATTATAGATACATGTAAGAGTTAAAAGTACTGATGAGTTTGAATAACTATTAGTATGGGAATAATAACTTCATTTTGACTACAATATATGGATGTAAAATGTCCGAAATGAAATGATTATTATATTATTTTATTAAAAAATTTTGACATTGACTTTGACATATTTTTGTTGTTTTCATTGTGTAAATCTCAGATTTTTTTACTACACGTCCTTGGGCCAATTTCTGCTGAAAAATTATAAATTCAAAGAATTTTTTTTAAATTAATAGGTCGACGTTCATTTTTTAAATTTAAAATATGAGACATATGCCTGTTTCACCACGTGTAGCCATGGTGTGTAAACATGTATAAAACACACCCACGTAGCTTAAATAAAAATGAGGCAAAAAGGTTTTTAAACGAAAATTGCCGATAGCACGATTTAATCTACTGTAGATTTTTGTCGACCTCATAATCTATTCCCATGGGTAGCGGGACAGCTTAGGGGCCTTAAGTAAGGGGAGGGTGGCAGATTATTACCCTCTGCGACTAACAAACATAAACGGGTATTTCAGAAAATACGCTTAAGCTTTGAATTTTCGATTCATTCAAATTATAGGTACAAGTAAGTAATGTTTCAATGAAGTTGTAGACATGTCCGTAAAGTAATAACTAAGTTTGCAATAAACTTGGCTAGTTAGTGAAGTAAATTAATTTATACAAATAAATAAAATTGAAGTGTGTGTGTTAGTGTGTTGTGTGTGTGAGTGAGTGAGTGTGTGTTGTTGTTGTGTGTGTTGTGTGTAATATAATATAATATAATATAAAACAGCTTTTTTCATTTGAAAATAAATACAGCACTTATAACAAAAACACATTTTTTTCAATTTTTGTCTGTCAATCTGTCTTGCAGACCTCTGTTTGACTTTAACTGGCAGATAGCTGATATTATGAGGCCTAACATAAGCTACTTTTATTTTAGCATAAGAATTAGGGTCCTGTGCAAAAAAAATTAAAACCCTTGAAATTGGTAACAAAATTTGATTCAAAAGGGAAGTAAATTTTTTAATTATATTTTTATAATAATTTCGAACGAAGATCGCGTGCAACAGCTAGTTTAATATAAAACATTTCAATTCCACACATACAGGTCTAATTACTACACTAACAAGTTCGTAACTAAGTACCAATGTACCAATTTACCCTCTAAGGATGTTGTCGAAACCTGTAGAGATGATTCAGGAGACAATAATCCCTAATGAACATTCATTTACGAGTATTCAAGACGAAATTCTAAATTAAACTGTATTCAGAGAAATGTGTACGAATACGCACGTGTAACATCAAGCTCGGACACCTTGAAACTGGAGCTGGCATTTTTTGTGTTGGCGTAAATAAAACGTATAAATCGACTCGTGCTCAGAACCTATATTTTTGTAGGCTATGTTAACGCCTACATTCAGGTTCACGATCAGCTAAAGAACAAAGGATGTTTTTACCCTGAAATAATGTTTACACATATTTCGCAAGAAAACAAACGGGTTAATGAGTCTCTACAACATTAGTTCCAGTATATACGAAACCTGATACACGTGTCTAGTATTTTTATGTAAATAATCTACTTACAAAATTTCAAAACTGTATCATGAAAAATCACAAAGTTATAAGCTTGTACTGTTACCTAGTCCGCACAAAATCGTGGTCACCACGCAGCGCGCGCCTCCAGCGTCGTCTTGGGCTCATTGAAAATAATAATTTGGCAGTAGGTACCTAAATTATTGCGATAGGTACTTAAAGTCGCTCGGTGTCCAACTTTTAACTTTTTTAAATATTTTTGGGAAAAAATATAACATGGTTTAAAAATTATTGGAATCGGTTCAGTTACTTATTCTGGACGAACTATATTCAGGTTTCGCATATACTAAAAATAATGTAGTATATTGGTGACACTGTTAATTTATCAATCTAGGTACTATGTGTTATCCATATAGAAGGTGAGTGTCCTAAACCTATGCATATTTTTTTCTTAAACTGCGGACTTGGACAACTACTTATTTAGTATAATGTTAATAAGATCTTTATACATAGTTAGTCTTGCTCAAAGAAAAACACGACAGACTGAACAGCCGGAAGGCTCGAGGGCACTGGCGCAGTGCCGTCTCCCGTGTGTGTGCCTTAAGGGCTTGTACCACGGGAATTAGGAGCCAAGTCACGCTCCACAACGAGTATTATTATTCCATTATAGGATCCGGGGAGTGTGGATAGCTTAACAGTAATTATGGCGACGTACGTGCCGCGAGGAATTTCTCATATTAGTTCGCACGGGCACACTTTAATTAGCCAGGTGACAGGGCCTCTCAACTTTGTTAGTTAAGCCGACCTAATTAGGTATATTTTGGACGTAAAAAAGTCAAAGTAAATTACATTAATTATGTCAAAAGGTTAACAAATCTCATTCCCTTAATTATATACATGTGCCTTTATCCCATGGGGGTAGGCAGAAACCGCAGAACGCCACCTGCTACGAACCTTACATACCTACTCTATTTGCCTCGTCCACTGTCAAACGTCTGGTTATACACGCACGCTGGTTGCGAGTACGCACCTGATCTTTCTGAAGAACCTCACCAGTAAGTCAGTCTTTCCTTAATTAATTATTCATTTATTTTATCCTATTGCGAGCATTGACGCAGAATATTACAGCAAAAGGTACGGACACCAGGCGTAGTTATTTACCGTTGTAGACTATATTATAGGCAGTAACAAACTAATTTGGTACCATTGATGGTGCCTTCCCGAGATGAGGTGGATATTTCAATTAACCCTTTAACCATTTTAAATACAATTTCTCTAAAACCCTCAAAATCCTTTCACCCGTAAATATTTACGTGTCAAATAATCGCTATTCCACTATAAGTGGAAATTCCGGGATTCTCTCAAAGGGGTTTAAAATTAATTATAACGAAACTCATTGGACGGCCACCTTTGGATACAAAGGCTGCAAAATTCAGTGATGCTTACAAAATGGCTACGGTTTCAATAATAGGTACATACAGGGTACGGTGACGCCCACGCTATAGTAGGAGGGAATTAATGGTCTTTAAAACATCTGTAGTTAAATATACTCGTATGGTTATTATTTCCTTTATTTATCTTTAACACATACATTACATTGTACATTTAAAGTATAGTGGTCCGCCAATTGGAGCTCCAGAGACAGGAACCTCCTCACAATGCGGGTCGTATCGAGGAGTAATGTCTTCTGAACAAGCCCTTGGCCAAATCTTCAAGCGAGGCCTCGAGAGATGTTCGTCGAGGATGTTTATTTATTGTTATTAGCCATTCGTAGTATACTGCAGGCGAAAGGCCGTCCGTCCTTCCACGTATGTCTATGTGTTGGTGGCTCCGTCAAGTTCGAGCCACCCACCATCTTTCGATGATTCCCGATGTCCAACATCGGCTTGTCCACCAGTGGTGGACTGAGAAACAATTTAAAAAAAAAATCCCCTTCCTTTCCGTCACTGGTCGACAGTGACATGACTTTTTTAAATATTTCCGCTACATAACTTTAAACATAAGTATTCTCGTTGTCCACCAAAGGTGGACAAACACATATTATTTCCTGTAACGACCACTTTTTAGTATTTTTATTGCTTTTTCTGAAAACTAGTAATAGACATAGGGATTTTATTTCACAAACTACCAGGAAGACAGAATCATGAAGAGTAATATTTATAAAAATTGTTTCGCTGTCACCCACTGCTGGTGGTCTCAGGCCCACCAGCAGTGGGTTGACATCGAAACAATTTTAACTAGGTAGGCTAAAAGGATCCCGGCCTACTACCTAGGCTGCCTATACCTGCTTTTTGGAACCCACTATGTGTGTTGTTTTTCCGATTTCATTTTAATTTATAATTTGTCGCTATCTATCCTATTTTTATTTATTCTTAGAACTTCTAGTTGTAATAAATAGGTAAAAACTATGACGTGAAAGTCCATCTCTACTTCTTTTTACACGCAAAGTTATAATGACTTTAATCTGGTAGTGGTTTGATTTCCAGAGGGAAAACTAGAATACTGTAATTGGGTTTTTCTATCTGACAGTTGTTGTGGGTTGAAAAATAGAATCGAATGGGACCCTATTATACTTGACGTCAAACCGTGGGTGTAGAAACAATATCAGAAAAGTTTTCGTTATTTATTTATTTTTTCTTTTATTATCCAAAGTTCTTGTAATATGAATCTTATAGTATCCAATATCTATTCTTAATTTTAAAAGTTCTATAGCTTGCTGATTGTTTTTTTTCTATATTTCATAGCCAATACACTAAAGCAATTATTTTCCCTTGTTGCTCTGGGAATTTATTGCAGAAATATCTGGAATTTTCGATAAATCTTTATTAACTGTATTCGCCAAGCTAGCTATACTGCAGAAACAATAAATCTCTCTAGTTAAAACGTTTTAGGGGTACCATTTTACGGTAAACGGATGAAAATTGATGAATGTGTCTCGTTTGTTAACCAATAGGAAAATGAAGTTGTGACTGGGAGCCATACTTGACTAGATGGATTCGTAGACGAGTTATTGAAAGGTTAACATTTATTCAATTGCAATTCACGTAACTGTTTTTACATCCACGTTTAGCCAGTACCAATATAAAAAATCCACTTTTACAACACAATAACGACAGTTTCACTTAGGAATAAAATTCAGGGCCCACTGCTCGGCAATTGCGCTCCAATATAGAATCAAATATGAAATCAGATTTTCAGTTTTAATTATACTAGTGCCAAACAGCAAAAAAATCAGATTTAATTAAAACGAAACATCACATCTGTCTCCCCTAAGGAACATAAATTCCATATGGAAGCAGCCAGTACTCTTTGGCCGAGCTGAGGCCCTAGCACGAATTTTGACATTATTTGTTACGTAATAAACAACATTTTAGTTGAATTGTTTGCAACAAGCACAATCAGTAACATCCATAGATATGTTTTTTTTTTAAATATTATGAAAATATTATTTGTAAAACGAAAAAAAAACAAAAGCGTCGAAACTCGTGCTAGGGTCTTCGGAAATTCATGACCTCTTGCTTGGCCAGCAACAGCAATTACGACCACCAACATGGCCGTTCGACAATTAAGAATAAAATTCTAACGTGCCAGTATTTATAAAACCTTTCATCTGTTTTCAAAATTACTTCTTTAAAAGTTCGTATTTCATTATTTAAAGTAGCATTTTTACACGAGAAGCGGTAAACGTTAATAGCCCTAAGCTGACTGGAGACAGCGCTAAGCGTTTATTTCTTATTTGTTGCTTGTTTGGATTTCCAAGCGCCTGTCTAGTTAATCCTGCTTTTTGCTCTGCAGTCGCTTCAGGCGTCCATGGCCACTACTGAAACTGGAGGGACAAACATTATTAGATACTCGTTTGATAGTGACTTGTTTTTGAAATTAATGGGGTTTGTGTCGTTGGAGGATTCTTACTAAATGATGATTATTGTTGAAAAGGTTTGATTGATGCTCGTGGCTAAATAATAACAGGCACACGAGTCGATCTTCAAGGTTAAGCTGAGCTTGCCAAGGCTGGTCTGTGGATGGGTGACCATCATTACACACCGACACGCCTTGGTAAGCACGTAAAACCGTTGGTCCTGGCTGTCATTTCTAGATTTTTGACAGTAGTTAGGTAGTCAGAGGCCCGAACATCTGATAACCAGTCTTACCAAGGGGTACCGTATTACCCAGTACTAACTGGGTTGTGGAGGTCAGATAGGCAGTCGCTCCATGTAAAATACTGGTATTCAGCTGCATCCGTTTAGATTGGAAGCCGACCCAAATAAATTTGGAAAAGGCTAGGCCGATGATGATGATTGATGTTGACAAAAGCAATTAATAATTGCAGATGTTGTTGTTTTGGGCTTTTATTGAAAAATTTCGATGTTGAAGCATTCTTTTATAAGTTGTGAAAACCAATGTGAAACAAACTAGACTGTGATTAACCATACATTAAAAACCACAATATAAGACATGTGATTAATTAACCAAATATAGACAGTACCGTCTCAATAGTTAGCAGCACGCGTAGCCCACCGTATGACCACCGTAGAAACGGGTTTTGTCTACGGAAGAATCGACAAAATGACAGATCAACAAAAGAAATCTGTCATTTGTCGATTCTTCCGTTGTTATTGTTGTAGTGAGTTGCAGGTTACATCTATGTTTCTATAGGCAGCATGAAAGCGTCTGTTTAGTTCAAATCACGAAAACATAATCGTGTATATGTATATCGTTAGATTCGCTCTACCGCGTCAAAAATAATAATGTTTCTGTTTTTTAACATTGATATTTGAATAGTGGGCGCGGGTGGAACCACACGTACCGCCAGCGCACTGATACTGAAAATCGTATCTATAGTAGCAAGTGGGATATGCGGGCCCTCTTATCAGTTCTTTTCCATTTCGTATCGACGTTACATCCATATTGTACAGTAAGTAGCCCAGTAAGTGGACACGTTTATTCAGCGCTGTTCAAGTCGTCAAGCATAGCATAGCATATAGCATACTCAGCCTATAATGTTCCCACTGCTGGGACTCAGGCCTCCTCTCTATGAGAGGGAATGGGCTATAATCCACCACGCGGGCCCAGTGCGGGTTGGTAGATGTCACATGTCTTCGAATTTTTGGTTCTAGGACATGCCGGTTTTCTCAAGATGTTTTCCTTCACCGTTTTGAGAGCAGTGGTGATGAAATAAATTACACAAAGTAATGCGCCTGCCTGGGTTCGAACCCACGACTTACTGCTCGTAAGTCGGTACCGCCACCACTGGGCCACCGCTGCTCTCATCACTCACTTAAGTCGAAGTCGTCAAGGGTGCAGGACACCCGGGACACTCCAGCAGGCGAGACATCGCACTCGATGTTGGAGGAATCAGTAATGCCCCATTTCACCAGATTATGCTTTCTGTGGCCCACCTGCGTACGCACGACGGCGAATCAAGCTTTACAAAACAAGTTTATGCGGATCTCTCATTGTATAGGAAATCTATACAAAAGGAGGTCAATTTATACTGGAAATGTACAGCTTCATGTGCCGCCGAGTGTACTTCTAATCAGTGTAAACACTTTTGGCGAAACAAAATTAAGTGATACATAACTAAACGATTATTCTGTTTACGTCAACTTCTCTGTCATCACTGTAGGGTAGTTAGTTTGTTGTCACCCTAATTGTCAACTTGAATACGCCGTAGCTTCCAGATTATTCCACGGTTCTTGGAAAACCCATTATTAATGTACCTAGTCTAATGGAAACTGTTATGGCGTCGCCTTGTATTATCCCCTTTGCTTATTGTATGGTGCTGCCCGCTCAAACACTTTGCTTTGAATGAACATAGCTATAAGTATGCAAACAGGCGCCGTAAACGTTTCCGTGAAGGTTTATACAGCGTGTATCATATTTAAGGATAAGAAGACCATCAAATTGAACAACTTTGTCAATGAGACTAACATCGTAATCTCGAAAATACAATCAGCTGTCCCATACAAAACTTCAGTACCTACTAGACCCAAATGTATGGGAAGGCTGATATTTTTTTGTCCGTATCAGTCTTTTAAAAATTACCACTTTTCGGATACATGCTGTATTTTATTTTTAAAGCCTGGTTTTCGTACTGTCTTCTATACTTCGTTGAGGTAAAGTTTTCTTACCTTACAATATTTTATCAGTAAACAATAAATCTCCGCCCGCATGATCTCGGAATGAACTCAAATGGAATGTGTCAGCAGGCTCGTGATTTAAGGGAATCGTTGTGGGGTGTATAAACAGCCGTTGACAGTATTTTTACTCATTGTCTGATTTAAGGTTAACCAGGTGATGGCAACCCTTTTGACACATTCTGTTTTATTAACCTCCGACAGGAAAAGAGGGATGGTATAAGGTTAATCCTATTTATTTCGTTTGCCGTTTATCAATAGATTCGACCTTCAATAAGCCTTTGGATTAAATAATTTGTGAAATCAATAAACTATTTTTTTTTCAGTTAAATTGGTCGGATAATAGTACGGGAGCAACCAGGACTTGGTTATAATAAAACGAGGAGAATTTGGAATTACTTAAAAAATCGGTGTACTAACGTGGTAATGACACAAGCCGTAATGACTAGCCAATCAATCCCGATGTACGGGAGCAACAAGAACTTGGTTATAATAAAACGAGGAGAATTTTGAATTACTTAAAAAATCGGTGTACTAACGTGGTAATGACACAAGTAGTAATGACTATAAAATTATTACATTAAATACTTAAAACTAAAACAGGACGCATCGTCGCTCGCTGCTATGATGAATCCATCAGGCGCTCCAACATGCCCCCGGACGTTGAAAGATTCTCTTTCAACAAACATCAACAGAGACGGGTAGTGGGCAAATTCTGTTGAAGGCCCTTCTTATTACTCCAGCAGTAGTCCGGATGTCAGCCACATGAACGATGCTGTCTCATCCTGGATGGACGGCGACAATTTTAACTAGCTTCCACTTAATATGATCAAAGAGCCTACCCCAGGTTATCCTCTTTGATCACTACCAAGGAGTCCAGCTTTAATGCATCTTTGCAGGAACGCCATTTTGTTTTCTGCTGCAACTCGGAAACAAACTCCTTACTCCACCGAACACAGAAATGTATACAGTAACAAATACGTATATATACTATTATATATATACTTAAACAGAAGTTATGTAACTACTAAGTTATACGATTGATTTTAATGTGAGCAAGAGCAACGCACAAGAGCTTACATGTGATTTAACAGTAGCAATTGATCACTGATCTCCCAGTTGATCAGGTTTTAAAAAACCGAGAGAGATTCTATTGCGACTCTCTTTTGTTTCCGTAACATCGGATGGCTAATTGCATTACCCACTGCTATACCAAAGCTTTAAAAGGAAGACAAATTGGGCTTTAATCCTTCGTTGGATGTTCGTTTCATGGAACCACGTTACGGATATGTCAGCGTATATTTGAGTCAGTTATATTCCTTTCATCCAATGTGGATCTACTAGTGGTACCAACCTTTCAGCATATACGGTAAACTTCGTTATTTTGTATTCGCAGTGTCTTTGAGAGATTTATTTCTGTATAGCTTTTAGTACTATTTTGGTACTCAGATTCGAACCTATTATTACATTGTTGTACTGGTAGATGAGTGTTATACCTAATGTATGTTAAATAATATATGAACTCGTATGACAGTGCTCTCAAAATGTTGAAGGAAAACACAGAAAAACTCGAAGGAATGAAGGATGGAGGATATCAATCACCCACCCTCACTGAGCTGGTTGTGGCTCGCTCCTCTCCAACCAAGAAAATCTGTGTCCAAGCAGTAAATCATTATAGACTAATTTTATTACTATGAAACACATCAAATATAACTTATTCGATCAAAAACTCTGCAAAAAGAGCAACACTTACCGTGATTAAGTTAATTTACCCCGCATGCAGCGTAGGCATTTCAACTTTGAATGGGCACTTGAATCGCCAACTTCTAAATCTCTACACAGCCATGACTAATGAGTACTTTACTCACTTTTACTGCACTTTTCAAACTAATAATGGCACTTGATGAAGTTTTCCGAGTAAAAACAGTCCGCGATGGCTACATCGACGAACTTGCTGACTGGTTGCTGTTGCTCATTCGAAATAGCCCATTATGTCGGCACTAGCTTTATCACTCGATTTCATCTGTGATTAAATTGTTTTTTGATAACGGTTTGATTCATAGCTGGACTTTATTATCCACATAGCCATTATAGAGACGATTCAGAGGACGTAAATTAGATATCTTATTTTCGCAGGGCCACTATTTGAAGCATCAATTTTACTTTCTGGCGATTTTGGCCAATATACATTTTACCAATAAATTCAGTCTGCATTTGCACTGCTATTTCCAATATTCATATATTGAAAATTTTAGTACGAATGCAGAGTTGTAAATGGTAAATAAAATGAGGAATATTTTCAGTCTTTATACTCGAGAATTAATTTCACCACGTCATTAAAAAGTAAGTATTGTTCTGATTTAATGCAATAAATCTATAAATGTTTAACGAACCGAAATGGAATATTGTTCAGTATTTTGCATCCTTTATGATGCACTGAAACATTATTTATCGGTAAAAAACAGGGGAATGATTTTAATATTACATATTTTATGTCAGGCCGTCGGTAAAATATGTACGGATCCGAACGCGGTGCCTTTTAAAGTGTACATAAATAATTTCGAATGTATTCGCTCTGTTTCCGAAACGTTACGCCTACATGCTAGGGTATAGGTTGTAAGTGTCGCGTCGAACACTAATAATTTACTTGTGCCAAGCCTATCGTACCAGGCTTTTAAAATGGACTCTTTTAATCAAATGTTTCGAGAAAGGAATTTTTGGTTTAAATAAACCTTCCTCTTGCTCAATGACTGCAATTTTTCTAAAATACCTACTGATCACCTGCCTTCGATAGTCTAGCGGTTGCAAGCGTGACTGCTGAGCAAAAGGTCCTGGGTTCAATTCCCGGGTCGGGCAAAGTGCTTTTGGGGTTTTTCATCAGAAATTTCACGGTAGCAGCCACGGAGTCTGGATCTGTGAACGGTTTATGGCAATAGGCTTGCCCCCTATTTCATTCAACATGACTGGTGAAATGTGGGTGTACTATTAGGTACACCTCTGCCTAACTCTTGATTACAGCCGTGTTGTTATGTTATGTGACCTACTGATATTGACACTTCATTTTATGAAAAAGAAGAAAACAAGAAAAATAAGAAAGCCTACAATTGAAGCCCTAGTCGTGTTCTACGATTTCGTTAGGCTGAGAGCAAACAAAGAACTTTGTGAAACATATGGCGCACGTGTTACGGCATAACAATTTGTTTGTGGAAGCATTTCACAATGTTGATGTTGTGAATTATACTTGCTAATAAGTAGTTATATTATTGGTTCGAAGTTCGTATTAATTAATAACCTATAGTATGTCATGTAGGCGACTAACTAAAATTAAAGAATGAAATTACAAAATGTACAATGTAATGTAAAATGTACACTTTATTATGAACAGTAGTTTGGACTAATTGTAGTGTTTCGAAAACCATGCAGTGACTAGATACATTGAACGAAAAGCGCCAAATACGGAAAGAGAGCTAAGCTCTCCTACACCTTCACCTATAACTCTACTGGTCAACTCTACTGCTTTAGTTGTGACCGTGTCTTTAAGAGCAATTTCGGTCTGGCCACACGCAAGGAAATAGCATTAAAGGGTCGCCGTTACCGAAATCGGTAAGAAGGGCTATATATACAGGCTGTAACAGAAAGTGTATAGTCATATGAAAGGATATGCTGCAGACCATCAAACTGAACAACTTTCTCCTTGGGCCCAATATGGTAAATGCGAAAAAAATATTAGCTGTCCCATACATTTGGGTCGAGTAGGTATTGAAATTTTGTATGGGACAGCTGGTAATATTTTCGCATTTACGATCTCTAGTGGTCGCAAACATGACTGCTGAGCAAGAGGTCCTGGGTTCAACCCAGTCTAAGTAGGTGAACAGACGATCTCATTAAATTGGCCGGAACAAACTGGATAGCCATGACACAAAACCACCAAAAGTGGAGAGATTTGGAAGAGTCCTACACTCAGCATTGGGTGGCCAAAGGTTGAAAAAGATGAAATGACTTCAATTGTGCCCATAATAATTGCTCCATTGTTCTAAGCTTAGCGATGAAGCAATTCTACGAATAAGTACTGGACGGTAAAACAAATTGGATTCGAATTGATATAGGAGAAATAGTCGAGTCTGTGCAGCTCGCTAGGCGAAGCATACCATTACTTGCATGCTTCCATGATTTTGTGTTATCTACGATATCATACGATCCAAGTATGTCCACATTCCGCTCGATACGTGGATGCACCAATAGTCTTGTAGGTATGCTTGATAAACAAAGCTTTTTCTTTGCTTGCGACAATTTAATTTTTTTCATACCAGTTCTGACATCCGAAGCTACTGCAGTAAAATAAGAAATTACGAATGAAATATATCCATTTTTTTTTTAAATTACGAGATTAGATTTTTTTGATCAATAGGTTGTTTTCCTGTCTGTCCCACAAAACTATGGAAAAAAGTGGAATGTTTAAGCATTTTAAAGTCCTACCAACGTTTACAAGGAAAAACAATCTTAAAAAGAAAACCAATTAAAAACAAGGTCTTGAAAACCAATTAATACCTTCCTAAATTGGCAAATGTAAGAAAATATAAATCACAGTTAAAACACAAAAGGACATTATCTCGAAACAGTCGTATTAGCAATGCTAATGGTCAAGTCAACCTTAAGTTGACCTCAACCTTTAGGTCACCGATCAACGACCACTTCCGGCAGATTAAACAGTCAGATGTTCATTTTTTATTTGATATCGGCTAACAAAACTCAAACAAAACCTATTAAAATAATCCATTTTCGTTTTAATACGCTATAATAAAAGATAATTATACATTTTATTCATTGTGGATAGAAAATGTAATAACCTGGAAATACTGAGCCGTTTCGTGACCTTCGAAGAACCGAAGAAACGAACTTGATCAAAGATATACACGAGCAGGTAAATAAATAAGGGTTTATGTAAACAGAAGATTGAGAATTGACACACAAGTGGTATTCTGAGATAAAAGGAAAACCTTGCACGCCAGGTAGGGATCTGTTGGAATAAATGTGAAATTGATACAGCCATGGCTTCGCTTTTCCTAAACAAACATTGCGCCTAGTTTTTATTTCTATGGTAATGTGTAGGTATAATTCCGCCCCTCGCTACATGTCTCCATAATGCGGGGAAAACCCGACTCGAATCGGAAAGGGAGAATTTGTATTAATGCGGGTTGCGAAGCTCAGCAAAGCTTTTATAAGTGATGAGATGTAAGTTCAAGTGCCCCAAATTTTGAAGTTTGTGTTATGTAAACTCCTTGCTAACCTTTAGATAGTTTCCGAATCTTGAAGTTTGTTTGATCGATTTATAGGCACTAATACATTATTGATTACTTTACCTCAAATGAAACTCATCATTTCAGCCGAAAGACGTCCACTGCTGGACATAGGCCTCCCCAAGGGGGGTTTTGCCATAATCGCCACGCTTGGCAGGCGGGTTGGCGATCGCAGTATGTTTGTTATAAAAAATCACAGAGAACGCTGCTGCCCATTCACTGGTAAGTCCCTTAGTCGCCTCTTACGACACCCACGGGAAGATATGGGATGGTGCTATTCTTTACGTCCGGACACCATACAGAACAAATGAAACTCATAGCGTTAAAATAGTATCTGCCCTAAAAAAGTATTTATATTGCATGTTTTTATTATATTACAAATTCAGCACAAAGCTTGGTTTAACTGAAATCCAGTAAATATAAAAAATCGGTAGCTTCCAGGGGATTACTTTTTTCGCAATGCAGAAAAAAGTCAATCCGAATGATTTTTTTTCCAGTGATATTTTTACCACAATTCAACCGATTGCCTTTATATAACGCTTTCAGTTTATACCTCAACCATCTGTTCCTTTACGTATTAATTAATATGCAATATGTTTGTTATTTCGTAAGGGTTTCTCAGAACCCTCGTAATAATATAATACGTACCTGCTTAATATCTACAGAAGATGGGTGCGTGGGATTTA
Source organism: Noctua fimbriata (assembly GCA_905163415.1). Lineage (NCBI taxonomy): Eukaryota > Metazoa > Arthropoda > Insecta > Lepidoptera > Noctuidae > Noctua > Noctua fimbriata. The sequence continues at coordinate 9,704,840 of LR990922.1, read as the reverse complement.
CACACCCTTCTCCCTTGGTTAATAAAGATTATGTGGAGTTGAGACTTAGGAGGCGTGCGCGGCTGCAGCTTTCATACAACGTTTTAATATTCATGGAATTTTAAATACATAATCCGTCTACATACGCCTATCAGACTTATCTTCAGATTTCAATCGTTCATTGCTTCTACATATTTTATGTGTCTTTGTTAAACAAAGTCAAAAGCCTTTTCGAGTGCGAAAACAAGCAAATTCAGGCCATTTATTTTTTCTTACGCTTTTTAAAGTAATCTGACGATCTTTACAGTCTTTGAGGATTCTGCTTTGGCTTTGTATTCAAACAAAAGGACACACAAATGTATATTTTCCTTGAGAAAAATGTTCAACGATTTCCTAGGCCGAGACGGCGCCCGATAAACGGCAATTCCATAGCTCTTTTATCGGCGTCCCATTGTGGGATCCCCTTTGCTTATCGCCATCAGTTAATTTTTCCATGACATAGCTATAAAAGTATGGAGATCTAGCTACGGGCAGCGTCTGCCCTAAAATTTCGCCTCCTTTGGGAATCGGAGGGTCGTCCTCTTTATCATTGGACCTAATAAAGTTATCGACGGACTATAGATGTAGATATTTGTATTTATGGCACTGCTTACCTTTGGGAAAAGGCAAGGTTTGCTAGGGTGAAGTTTATAGTGCCAGCATATTTTCCAAAGAGGGTGAGAAATCTTAAGTCGTCTTAAGCAGTCTACTTATGTTGGAACTTGGCACCTCACTTTTCCGACACAAAATGTTGCTTATAGTGAATTTTCTTGACTCCAGTTTTCTTTGTTTTCTGCTTGCATAATAAATTCTAGTATGATAATCTCCTTTTTTATGAGATAAATGGTTAAATAGAAATCATGTAAGTACTTTTGTTTCATTCGTTTTCAATTTGTACCAATTATTAGTCATGATTATTTGTTTCCCGGAAACTTTTCATTGTAATGATTGGAATGGTCCATTTAAATACTGCTATTATGTTGCGTAATGCTGCAAAACATCTAACTCATATTTAAATGCTTAATAATAGGAATAGTTCATTGAAAATAATTGGCGATGCATTTAGGGTATTTAATTTTGATCAGCCGAAACTCAAATATACCGCATATAAGAAATGAAACAACTGGATACATTATATATTTATCTATATTCAGGATCTTAATGGTTTACTTTGTCACTAACTAATCAATAATTAAATTAAAATCTACATGTACAAAAATTTTTTTATATACACGAATTCATGCAATTACTATACTTAATCTAATTGGTAGGTACATAATGACCGTGACGCTCGTTACTCGAGGAATTTACAAATACAATTAATATAATATATCTGACGAAATTCATCATTTTGACACATTCAAGTAAATCCAAGTTTTAAAAACTTCCACACTAATTAGGGTTATTTATTTTAAGTAGCTAATCGCTAATTATATTTAAATTACAATTTAACGTCTTTGTGAACCTGTTTGACGATTTTTGCAATAATTAAAAATTGACGATCATCAATTACATTCTTAAGATTATGAATTTCATACATGAAGATCGTTAACCTAATGCGTTTCCAATGACACTGAGTATGAGTAAAAATGATCGAATAAATATGATTTATTCTGAAAATGGGAACCACACGACATTCCACGTAAATAGTTCGCAGCCAAGCACTCGCGGCGTGGAATGGAGGCCTCTGCAATGGTGGTCCAATATCTATACCCGCTAACGTTAATGTCTCTATACGAAGGAATATTATGTTATATTTACACGCACACACAGACGCACGAACATTTGGCACAAAGAGGCGTTTCACGCTCACACACGGGCCACGGCACGATCTACTACAGGTTCTGAGCAAATATAGGTATGCGGAGAGATATCTACACAAGTACTTCGTAGCCTCACCTAATAGTCTCCACTTATAATATTGGTGAGTTCTTATTCTACTTATTTACATCTCACAATCAGTCGTAAATAGTTAATATTTTGGCAGATAATTTCCATTTAATAACTATTTTTTAATTACAGAAATATTGTTGTTTACAAAATAAATATCAAACGCGACAAAACCATCTGGGTTGGCACCGTTAAGTCCTAAATAGGCCGGACTAAAAGCTGCTAAAAATATCATGCAAAATGTAAAGTCGTATCGTATAAATTCAGAAATACGAGTCTAATTTCGATCTAATAATGTTCGGTTTCATAATGATAAAATTATTTCACAACCTGTTACAGTATGTTTTGAAGTTAATGACTAATCTACACAGAATGTATGAAACGTTCTATTCGAGTATTATAAATTATGGTTCGAGATTAAAAGGAGATATTGTCAAGATTGTGTCAAGTCTCAGTAGGCGAATATATTTCTAGAAGGATCTAGAAGTTGCTGTCGTAGTCGGAGCGGCGTCGCGAGTAGTGCGAGCGCGGGTACTCGCCCGTGTAACCGTACACCTGGGACCCGCCGCCGCCGCCCGTCTGCCCGTACAGCTGCGAGCCGCCGCCGTATCTGTCGACACAACACACGTCTATTAACATACATAATATGTTCCCACATTTAAAACTTGGCCGACCCTGCCCCGGTAGCCAAAGTTTTTCCATGAAACAAGCAGTAGCGGTTTTCCATGAAACATGTAAGGCAGGGTTTCGCTGCGGCAAAAGTTTGCGGCTAAAGTAAGCTTTGGTCGTCTCTAGCGTATTTCAGGGAAAGTTGGATGAACGATACAAAAATGCTACAGTATCGGGCGGTAGGTACTATTTATCCGGTAAGCTGGCTCCTGTCGTCTATTTCATGTGAGTTTTATAAAGGACAGCTTTCTGTCAACTAAGTAGGTATCCTTCCATTTTAAAATCAAATTCAACTTCGTACCCATAAGCATTTCCAACGGGCCCGTAGATCTGCGAGCCTCGTCCTGAGTCAGGCGTGTAATGCTGCATATACTTCTGGAGCTGCGGAGTCCACTCCGACCGCCACGAGTCACCCGGGTTTGGGTAAGCCAACTGCTCGATGAAGGCAGTTGACATACGCTGCACAAATAACAAGAACAAATTAGACATTGTTGTAGACAAAATGATACAAAACTGGTTAAGCAGTAATTGGCGACTGTGTAAGTCCAAGACTGTAAAACCCATACTTAAGATATATTGTATACAGAATAATAAATAAAAACTTCAGTTTACCTTGCCCGAAGGGAGATACGGCAATTCACGTTCTTTCACTGGATGCACGTCATCAAAGCCTCCCATATGACTCTTATCCAAATCACGAAGCATTTCCTCGCTGAGAGGTATTGGCTGTTTCGCTTTTGCACTCTTCTGTCTATTAACCAACTGAGAAAACAAAAGGGTTATATTAATAACTAAACTAGTAATAAATGTGATGGAAATTCTATAACTCTCTCCCTCTCTCTTTCGGTTCGGTTCACTTACCACTGTAACTCCAAATATAACGACGAACAGAAGAGACGCCATCGCAATGACGATCACAGCAATGCCCCACTGAGGCAGGAATGATTCTTCTTCAGGTGGCACAAGCGTAGGCGCCTCACGCTTAGGTAAAACTAAACAAAATATAGAAACAAGAAGTCAGTTATGTTCAATTAAATGACACTATGCTATTGAAAATACTTGAAGTGGGAATAGTCACCCACCTATGAACTCGGTATAAGCAGGATCCATTACGAACTTTCCGATTTCTAATTTTCCAGCTGACTTATCAATGGTCTTAGTCATTTTCTCATTGCTCTTCTTCATCCGATCCTCATCAGGTTGATCACCTAACATCACGTCAGGATTGAAATCATCATCATCATCATCATTGGGTGCTTCTGTCACTGTTACAATCACAGAACCAGGTTTTGCATCGTGAAGAGATTTGTGGAACATTTTCTTCAAGTCCAATGTGTTGACTCTTTCCTCTACCTCTTTGAGTTCAATGAAGTAGTCTACAAGAACAGAACCTTCGCTGAACCCATCAATTCTAATACCCTTGTACCATTTACTTAGAAAGTCTGATTTCGCATAGACGGAATTTAACTGGAAAAAAAGAAAACATTAAATATAGAATATCAAAAGTTAAAGTACTTACTACTAGTCGTAATTATAACTCTTATTTTAATCGATAATCAAGTTTTAATGGTTTTAATGTACAACTCACCTCTTCCTTTACATCTGTGGCAAGTCGTTTCCATTCTACAGTATTGTGGTCTAATAATTCGGGTATCCATTTGACTCCTGAAAAATTAATATGTAGTTAGTGTACTGGACTTTTGAAACTCAGCTGGCAACAACCTGTTCAAAATTACAAAAATTGACCATGCAAGATTCAGGACATTCATAGGCAACCTATAATGATCCCAATGCTGGGACACAGCGGTTTATCTCTGAGGGGACCCAGTAAGATTGATATTGAAGAAATATAGGTACCTGAAACGATTTTAATAGTGGCAGCGATGTCACACTCTTTTTTACATAATCCTGGAGTGGTCGGTGGAGGGGGTACGGGTGTCGTCGTTGTCGTGGTCGCACGTCGAGTCGTTGCTTCAGTAATAAAGTCTGGCATTGGACTGGTAGCAGTGGCGTTCCTTTGAGCTTCTAGAAGTTTCTCTATCGAAAATGGTGTGGTGGACGGCGATGGCCAACCAGTGAATTCAGTTGAAGCTCTGAAAAGATTTAACAGTCAGTCATTATTTTCCAATAGTTCAATTTAGTCACATTAAAACCATAGAGAGTAAAAAGTAAATACCTTGTAGGCCAACCCTTTTGTATTTTTGGTGTCTCTGGAACAGGACCCAGTGGCTTAGAAGTGGTCGTTTTTCTTTGTAATTTCCCGCCTGGTCTTGAGGGGAATACCAGTTTAATCATGCCTCCGGGAGCTTTGGTCGTACTACTGGGCGTCGGCGGTGGCGGCGGCGCCGGCTCTTCTTCAACAGTTTCATTTAATTTAAATCCAGGTGGTAACAGACTTGAAATATCAGCGACTTTGAGCTTGATAACGGGAGCTTCTTTTTCTGTGTCGTTTAGTTTAAACCCAGGTGGCAATAAAGCTGATACGTCTATTGGTACAGCGTTTGCTGGTAATTTGAGGTCAACCTTTGGTTTTTCCGTCACCGTAGTATTCAACTTAAAACCTTTTGGCAATAGGGCAGATATATCTAATTCTGGAACTGGTTTTACTTCTGAGCTCTCCGTGCTTGGAGGTTTATAATTCGATGGCAACAATTTACTAAGATCATCCTTTTGTAATTTTTTGACGAGATCTTCTTGGGGCTTATTTTCTTTAGGCTTATATTCTTTAGGAAGTAAAGATTTATAATCTAATACAATAACTTTATTCTTCGCACTGATACCGGACGATCGACCCTGTGTTCCATTGATGATAGGATGGAGCTCAGCTGATGTCTCTGGTGCACTGGTAGTTGTAGTTGTTGTGGTAGTGGTGGTCGTGCTGGTTCGTTTGTCTTTGTACGAGTGTCTTGGTTTATAACCAGCGGGCAACAGTCCAGCTATATCATCCATCACAGTCACTAAGGAAGGCTTTTTCCTCGGCTTAGGTGTAGTAGACGTAGTCACACGATGAGCGAATTTCTTGATTTGCACTGGTAATGGATCTGGAGATGACCTTTCTGTCATGGAAGGAATTGTGGTGCTCTTTAAAGTAAATACTTTTATTGGCGATGGGGTCGTAGTAGTAGTAGTTGTTGTCGTGGTCGTGGTTGTCGTACTTTCAGTAGTTGATTCAGTTATGAGCTCAATATTTTTATTTTCGTTATTTAACGATCCAGATAATACTGCACTGGATAGCTCCGACTGGATACTATCCAATTTGTCATTAATGTTTTCAGTCGACGACGGAGTACTCATTAGACCATTCGTTTCTAGTCTTGGATCTTTTGTAACAGCTTCCACATCATCTTCATCTTCTTCTTCATCGTCCTCCGCTAACACTTGTTTCTTTTCATCTTGTTCCACAGTTGGAAAGGGTAAGAAACGAGCACCGGAAACACTTCGGCTTGTCTGAACTGATGCAACTACAATCCAGTTTTCAGTTGTTACAGGAACAGAGACATCATTCATTTGGTTGTTAGAAGATGAGGTACTTTCTGAAGCCGGACTTAGCTTGGTAGTACTTGGTGCAAAAGTTGCGTCTGGAATGGAAATGGTGCCATTAACTACACTCTTAGTGGTAACAACAGACACAACTTCTTGTCCTAGAATTGATGGTATTTCTATAGACGATACATCTTCTTCAGAAACAGATGCACTATAGTCAGTAACAGGAGTTTCTTTTTCTTCATTGTTATGTTTTTGTTCAGTTTGGTCTATTACAGTGGTGTCTACAAAATGTTTGAAATTATCATCTTTAACCATTGTGTTTTCAGGCTTCATTACTAAGACGTCAAAAGATTCCGTATTGTTTGTTTTGGCCAATTCTGTAGCTTTTTCGGGTTCTTCAGTTGTGTCATACTCTTCGTCATAGATGTCGGTAGCATGTTCTTTTGAATGTGGGTCTTGAGTGGTCTGTTTCACTTCAGTATCTTCAATATCATCGTAATATTCCACATACTCTCCTTCGTCTCCCGTATCCTCGCTTTCATGATCTTCATCAGAATTGTTACTACTCTCCGTAGTAGTAGTTGTAGAAGTAGAAGTAGTGGTGGTTGTTGGTTTAACTGAACCTGTTCTTGGATAATTGTCTGAATTCATAGAACTTGCGTCAGGTTTACTGTCATCAGCAGATTCAGATTGCGTTTGATTAGATTTAATGACTTCCACATCATAAGAACCTTCAGGATTCTTCATGAGCTCCCTAAATGAACTAATATCGCTTATGTCATCTTCAAGTAAAGGTTCTATATCTAGGAGTCCTTTATATTCGGTGGAAGAACTTTGATATAAGTTGGTGTTCGTTTTGGGAGTATTGAAATTGTTGTTCCTGTTAAATGCGTTGATTGGTGTATTTTGAGAGTTTGTGTTTTCATTTAAAGATGGTGAGTCTAATTGGGAAAATCGTGGAGTATTAGGTTTAACATTCAGTCTTTGTTTGATTGCAAGTTTATGAGGATTATAAGTGGTCACCCTGTGATGGTCAAATAAGTCTTGGTTGTCATTTTCAATATCTTCATCGTGTGGAATGTGACCGGTCTGTCCGTTGCTCTTTAAGCTATTACCGTCAAATGGCATGTTTTTAAATCTGTTATTTTGTAAGTAGTCAATATCAGGATTGTTTAAAGTAATTTGACCCAAAAATGTTTCAGGTTTTGACGGATCATTTTGATACGCTACAGAGTGTATTTGTGTTGGCACATCGGGCCGTTTTGTTGAGGCTGGATGCACGAATTGGAAATTGTACGGTAAAGCTGGCCTGAACCTTGATCGTTGTGCGGTAAATTCGGGTTGGTTTACGTAATACTGTGTTCCGGCTTGACTCCTGCCCGTTGGTAGTTGAAAAGGTGTCGGATTCTGGTTATAGTTAGGGCTGGGAAATCTGGCTTGACCCTCATTGTAAAGCGTTTGCTGCACAGTCGGCCGGTCTGCAACTCTGTAGTTGTCCCCATGTTCGAAAAATGAAGTTGGGCGAGTGTTCGGAAATAAAGGCGGTTGAACTTGAGCAAAACTTTTTTCTACCGGTGATAGGTAATAGTTAGCATCTGAAACAAGGAAAACAAAAATATATTTTGCAGATTAAGTCATTCGTAATTAATTATTTTGTATACGATGATTCAATTATTTACAGGTAGTCATTGGCCCAAAAAGCCTGACAACCAGTGTTACCAAGGGGTATCGTATTACCCAGTACAAACTGGGTTGTGGAGGTCAGATAGGCAGTCGTTTCATGTAAAATACTGGTTTTCAGCTGCATCCGGTTAGACTGGAAGCCGATCCGGAATGGCTAGGCAGATGATGATGATACGATGATTCAATGCTCGCTGCTTATACGTAAATTGACTACGGCACGTTTTAAATGTTTTACAATGTAGAAAGAATATAAAATGGTTGGTCTTCCACTGTGCGATATCAAATTTAGCATTGCGAGTGGGTAATCGTTAACAATGTGAGGAATGTATTGGGTATTTCCGCAGCATGCAGACACGAAGAATGGTGGTTGAGAGAATGCAAATCTCCGGAATAAAAGTATTATATTGCTTTGTTGGACATTTTAAATGCAGCATAAGTTTAGATAGCACGCGTAGGTACGTGATAAAACTATAGATTATTTTGGCATGATTAAAGTTCAGCATAACACATTTTCATAAACGATAAACGCTTACTTTTATTATCAACTATCTGTTGCCTGCGACCTTCATCCGCGTGAAATTTTATAGCTTATAACCTTCCTCGATAAATGGGCTATCCAACACTAACTAACCAACACTAAAAGAATTTTTCAAATCGAACCAGTAGTCCCTGAGATTAGCGCGTTCAACCAAAGAAACAAACTCTTAAGCTTTATAATATTATGTATTAGTATAGATATGTACATATTTATCAAATGCCTGTATTAAAGTTAGGCCCTCAGGTGACTCGGCTAATTCCAATCGGCTACAAAGGTAGGAAATATAGGAATCTAAAGCATTAACTAATTACTGAATAAAACGAAACCTATGAGTTAGTTGTGACGTAACGTGCGGAATATTTCACACGTTACGCGATTCGTGAACGTTACATGTGTACGTAATGTATCAACTGTACATGACGTTGATGTACGGCTCAATTTTATGGAAATTAACTACGTTTTGTTAAAAGCCACTCTGTTTTGGCTTGTATGCATTATGAAGTGTTCACAGAATATTGTGCTTTATATCAATTACTGAATACTAATAGACTCTTTGGATTTTTGTGCATCTTTAAGTGATTTTTGAACGAGAACTCCTAAAAATTACCCGTTCATAAAATTGAATAATGTCCAATCTAACTTCCTATAAACCAACAAAGTCTATTTGAGCATAGCCACATTAACTGTTCCTTAGTCTATAAGAAAGTTATTGAATGATACATCACAAACCACAGGGGAGCATGATAAATAACTGAATTAATAAAAGTGAGTGAAAAGTAATCCTATTATTCGTCCATAAACCAAGTTAGTGTACAGAACAACTCCTCACTTGTGGAGAACTGGGGAAAACAATATCGTAATGGCTTCGGAGTTTGTTTGGATGAATTTTTGTTATAGTCGGCAGGGAAGGGTATTGTTGGATCAGCTAATGCAAATGGCGTGGCTTCTTCTGAGTTTGTTACATCATATTTCATATACGTTTGGTAAACAGTGTTTCTGTGTTCATCTGTTTGTTTGTCTACCTTTTTTTAAATTAAATCGGCCTACTCTTGACGTCCATTTTGTCCCGAGGACAGAGATGAGGTCGAGAGAAATCTGCTGCTATATTCATGACCTCTGCTTCGCTAATTGTTAGTTGTTTGAAAAGTAGATTCGACAAGGCATTTGACAGAAGTAACCCCGGAAATCAAGTTAAGCCGTTGGTTCCAGCTGTCATTTGTATATCTTTGACTGTTTGACCCGAAAGTCTGATAACCAGTCTTACCAAGGAGTATCGTAACTGACTGGGAGTGGAGGTCAGATAGATAGTCGCTCCATGTTAGACATCCGGTTAGACTGGAAGCGGACCCCAACATAGTCTAGGCAGATGATGAAGTGACGTCTATTTGTGATCGCCGATCTATCTGCCAAGAGTGGTGAATTTGAAAAAAATAAGTATGGCATAGTAATTGGGTTGTCATTGTTCACCACTAGCATATAAAGGGGGTAAAAATACCCTTAATGAAGCCGAAAGGCACTTGTTCTCCCCATCATTGCGATATTTTTTTTGTACTGGATCATACCTGGAAACCTTCTAGCTACGGAGATATTGGAGGTTAGTTTTTAAGGTAATAACTTTCCATTAATTACCTCCATGTCCCGTTTACTATTCAAACCATCCACCAGCACAATGCATTGAGTGCGTAACATTGAGTCCTACCGTGAAACGTGATTTGTCACCCCAAAAACAAAAGTTGTTTCCCAACAATTATTTTTGCGCAGAGTAACTTAATTTGATGTACAGAATGCTTGGTTGACGGCTTCGTGAAGGGTCCGTTTATACCCTGTACATACATTAAATCACGCCTGTAATCCCCGAAGGGTTAGGCAGAGGTACCTAATAGTACACCTACATTTCGCCAGTTATGTTTTAAGTCCCATGTAACAGATGGCGAGCCTATTGCCATCAACCGGGCACAAATCCAGACTCCGTGGCTGCTACTGAGATGTTCCTGATGGAAAAACCCAATAACACTTTGACAGACCCCGGAATCAAACCCAGGGCCTCATGCTCAGCAGTCGCGCTTGCAAACACTAGACCAACGAGACAGTCTAGGTCTAGTACATATTAAAGGTACACTATACAACATTATTTTTAGTATATGAGAATCCTGAATATAGTTTGTTCAGAATAAGTAACTGAATCGATTTCAATCATTTCTAAACCATGTTATATTTTGTCCCAAAAATATTTTTCAAAAGTTACAAGTTGGATACCGAGCGACATTAAGTACCTATCGCAATAATTTATTTACCTACTGCCAATCAATGAGCTCAAGACAACGCTGGAGGCGCGCGCGCGGGCTCGCTATGTGGTAACCACGTTTTTGCGCGGACAACCAGGTAACAGAACAAGCTTATAACTTTGTAATTTTTCATGATACAGTTTTGAAATTTTGTACATAGATTTTTTACATAAAAATACTAGACACGTGTTTTAGGTTTCGCATATACTAAAACTAAGGTTGTATAAGTACCTTTAACTTACCGTATGGTTAACATAGTTCACATTAAAGCATAATAAGGCCGAAGGTACAATAACCACCGGGATTTATAGCCACTACGTGCGAGACTACGGAACGATTAATATAGTGATAAATGTACATTCTCCATCGTGGAATAAATTTACCGTCACTTTGTTACACGAATATGTATGATGCGCATATTTCAGGACTTTCCTGCCTTTTCTTTTGACCTTGTAATAAATAATGCAGGTTTAGTGGACCTTTGTGGACTGCTTAGGTACTTGATGGCGCTTTATTAGGTACTCCAGTCTAGCGCTTACAATTTTTATTGACATGTTTTTAATTAAGGGATGATCAAATTGACCTATAGCCGTTGTTTTGTGAATTGTTGGACAATCATTAGACTCACACATTCATGTAGCATCACGCCTGTAATCTCCAAAGGATTAGATAGAGGTGTATATAATAATACACCCACATTTCGCCAGTTATGTTTAAGTCCCATGTAATAGGGGCGAGCCTATTGCCATCAACCGGTTCCAAATCCAGACTACATCGCTGTTAATGTAACTTCGTGATGGAAAAACCCAATAATAGTTTGTTCGATCCGGGAATTGAAGCCTGGACCTCATGCTCATCAGTCGCGCTTACATATATGTATATTTAGCTATAGGCTCATATTCCTGGTAAATAAGTAGGTGCTATGTTTTCTAAACCCCAAATGAACTTATCAACGGACAAACAGACTTGAGTTCAATAATTATATAGGTCAGCAGGTACCTAATATGCCTAATTAATTAAAACTGGTTAAGCCAATTATGAAAGTAAATGCCGTTCCTAATTAACACTTAACGAAGGCTTCAACGTTTTGGGCTAAGATTTACCAAGTACCGCTGAAGTAGGCTTAAATATAATGAAAAATCTGTCAAGTGCGAGTTGGACTCGCGTATGAAGGTTTCCGTATTAGGGGGCTCCCCTTTCATTTTTTATTTTATAATTTGTTGTTATAGCGGCAACAGGAAAACACATTCTGTGAAAATTTCAACTGTCTACCTGATACGGATCATGAGATACAGCCCGCTGACAGACAGACAGACAGACAGCGAAGGCTTAGTAGTGGGGTCCCGTTGGTTACGCTTCGTGTACGGAACACTAAAAAGTACAATTATGGTAGAAGATATATTCTCAGCGGTTGAGCTGTTACCATATTACTTCGGGCCATGATTGAACTAGAACTAAGAGTTTCTGGTGTTGGCCAGAAAACTCTTTTGTTATATCTCAACCTGAAGTTCTTCAATCTTCATTATGACTTACCTAGCTACTTCGATATGCGTGCGCTAAAAGAAACATATCTCCAAGCAGATCGCCGAGTCTAATCACATTTTATGGCTCTTCCAGTTTATCTCATTTTTGGTTTCGCCCTGTATATCGTTCGGAAAGATAATCTCGAGGAAATTACTTTCTTGTGGATCATATCCCTAATTAAGAATGGCGGCGGTGTTCATCAGGTCCCAAGTGGGAGTATCGTAGGCTTAATAGGAAATCGATCAGCCGAATGACCCATAAACTTGAAGGACTCTTCGGCCGTCGAAACTTTCAGGCCTGCTTACGTCATAGATACCACGCGTACCTATTTGAAGGTTACTTAGCAAATAACTTAAAAGAATGAAGGTCCCTTGTTTTTCTTCCCAAAAGTGTTTTGTATTTTTACCTAAAATTATCTCGACATTTCAGTAATTATATTGTCCACATTTTTGCGCCGAGAGAACTTCAAGGTAAGCTAATTAACTTTTTTATTTTTATTATGTTAAGTAACTGCTCCACTTGCTTACATCGTAACCGTGAAATGCATAACTCAAAAAAATTAAGAACTGTCTGAAATCAGCATATTAATGTCCCCGCCATTTGTCTGGAAATTTTAAAGATCCATCGTTTATATCAAGCTGGAGGAAAATTCAAAGCAAATTAAAGAGATTTATGTTTCGATTACACTTTAGGGTACGCCTCTAAGCTCGGCGTTTTTAAATTTAATATTATGGGAGTCAAGAGTGCCATTGAAGGTAAGGTAAATATGGGGAAAAGAGCATTTTCATGTTCGATGTAAATTGCCGAACGGTTTTATTCGCATTTGAAATTACTCTACCTAAGCATTTGAACCGGGTACACAAATGACAGAATTGTTTCTTTACTTGCCTACGACATTACCTACGCAAAGGACGGCAAACGAAGGTATCGTTTGCCGTCGGTTTATAAAGATCGCCGAATTCATTATTCCACAAAAAAAGAATTTCTATTGTGAGACGAAATGTATTATGCTTTGAAGTCAACGGAGTGTTATTACTGCATTCCTTTTATACCAAGATTTGGCAATGGGGCGGATTATAATAACTGATTGCCGCCTGACCTCGCGGCTCCCGGAAAATTTTCGTATTTTTATCAGAACAAATTACCAACCCTAAATATACTCCGGCGAACTGATGGATTAGAATAAATTTTGATGTATTGTATCCTTGCCTTTCTTTTATACGGCTGTCAGAACTCGGAGGAAATTCTGATAAGAAGCGAAGCTCGATGTTATACAAGATTGGTTTCAGTAAAAAAGAAATATTGGATTCTTTAAATTTATTCGCGGCTATTCTTTTTCCAAAGTCAGAAAAGAGGCAAACTGTCGTTGACAGGTAGAAAAATAACTGAAACAAGTCTCAAAAGTGAAAAGGGCGTACATAAATCATATACTTGTCTGGAGCTCGATCTCTGAGCCAATTTCAGCTTAATTTCATCCTTTTCAAACATCAGGCCTCGCTCAAAAAGGCACAAAATCGACAGGTAAGGTGAACCTGATGAAAGAAACGCTGTAACATTCACAGTACCTTCAATATATTTTCTGATTAACTCTAAGGTCGCAAGAAACTGGAATTTCCCCTGAGACTGGCCGAGTTTCGTGGTTTTTATCGCTCATGTCAATGTTTATACGCTGTGGTTGATTATGAGAGCGGAATTGCAATACCTACCTAAGCAGAAGGAGAAGGCGTGTGTGGTCCCTTCAAAACTTTCCTTTATGAATACAGATTGAATCGAATAGCTTATTGAGGCTGTATGTGAGGGGTTGGGGTTGAGAAAAATCAAAATAATTCATTTGAATTATTTTGATTTTTCTGATATGATCTTGATTGAGTTAGCTAGCTAAATATTTTCTCATTTATTTTGAGTATCAAATCAACTCTGCATAGTTAGGACAGTAATGTAAACTAGCCTAGGAGATCATTACTGGGTAGTAGATAGTTATACTCGCTTCATTTATTTACAAGTGGTTATGGATAGAATTTTCGTCAAGCTCTCTGTCGAATAGTAATTATAGACTGTTATTGTGATGAACTAAGTGATTATCCGGTTATGCAACGTTCTTGCTTGTATGGCACAAAACTTTTATACAAAAATAAATTAATTTTAGAACATTCCCAAAATGAGATATATTATAATTGCCAACACTGCCGTGGGTACGAAGTTGCTGGCTCACGGTGGAATGAAAGAGCTTTCTGTAAAACAAACACATGTCAAGTACACGCATCGTCATGACAACCCCTCCCCCCGACCCTCGCCCCCCGGAGGTACTCACGCGAGGGACTCGCACATTTTGATCAAGTGATTGATACCTATGTGTATTAGGTAACAAAGGAACGTGACTGACGTGTATCGGTTTAATTAATATAAGAGAATTATGGTCTTAGGTAAAATGTCGACCCGCCTACGCTACGGTTACAATGTTAATTGGAGCGAACGTTATTTGTCTCATTATTACAGCCCACTCACTGTTATAGAGACGAGGCCAGTGCCCCAGTAGGAGAATTACAGGATATTAGGATAGAACATAACAACATCATGCCTGAAATCCCCGAAGGGTTAGGCAGAGGTGTACCTAGCTCCTAGAGGGATAGGATTAGGCTAGGCTCCTATCCCCAACTAGGCTCCTAAACATAACACGCATACAACACGCAACATACATATAGGAATAAACTCGCCTATTACCATCAACCGGGCACAATTCCAGACTCACTAACTAGAACTGAGAAATTTATTTATTTAACACTTCAAAGCACAAAGTACAGAGGCGGAAATTCCTGATGGAAAAACCCAATAACAATTTGCACGTCCCGAGAATCGAACCCAGGACCTCATACTCAGCACTCGCGATTGCGACCACTAGACCAACGAGGTTGCTAATCGTTATTTTAGAATTAGGTACCTACATGTTCCCAGCCTGAGAAAGAAAATTTAGTACCTTGAAAACACCTATTATACAGCCGACTACATTCGAAATTACCCTTCACGTATCCAGAAAATATACCTACTCGTCTCTCTATTTATAAAATCCTAGTATAAAAATAATGTACAGATAAAATTAAGGTCAAGTATAATTTTGTTAGCAACCCTCGTTAATGAGGCCGACGTATCAAAACAACATTATTTACATGAAGTTATCTCTACGATCAAACGAGGATCAAAGGAGGGGCTATATTTAGATAGGTCGACAGTATTAGCGAACTCTTCATTAACCGAGATACACCTACGAACAGCAAAATGTTTGCCAGAGACAGACATGAAAAATTAACTCGTCTGTATGAAAACGGACAGGATTTACGAGGCCTTTGGGACTGAATGTGTTATGTTATGGTACCACTAATCTCACTTATCCTTTAGCTCAAAATCTATGTTTGTTAAGAATCTTTTCGTTAGTGGGACTCGCAAAATTGGGTCATTATTCAGGGATTGTAAAATTGATTAGTTTGAAGTTCAGAATATCTAGAAGTGGGTAGCTGTACCTACGTGAAATATTACCCACTTAATCCACTAAACCCAAAAACATTAGAAAGATCTTTAAACTCGACCATACAATGGCGTTAAATGGAATTACATACGAGCAAAAAATTAGTTCTGGCTTTTTGCGAACATTTTGAACTTTCATTGGAAGGTCTCTTGGGTCTAAAAAACAACATCCATTAGAACAATAAGTTGTAATTAATATTAGGGGAGGAGCACACGTCGTAAATCGCAGGTAATTAGGCAGGCACACGGCTAAGGCCCGGCCTGTACGTGACGTGTGCGGAAAGGGCTTAAAAGCTCTTTGTAATACCGCTGCCGCTGCCCCGATGTGTAGCTCGCTTAGTGGTAAACATTTCACTTTTTATTTCCACCGTAAAATGTTTGCATGGAATTTTTTTACGAGACAAAAATAAAAACAGGTTGTAAATGTTTTGTTTTCTTTTTATTTTCTCTACTGACAATCTTATCGTGTATTAATGTGAGAATCTAAGTAGCTATCAGTGAATTCCAGTATGAAATGTTAACATTCAGTGACCCCAAATTTTATATAGGTTCATGTTTACTTAAACGAGTCTGAAGGTAAAACAACTTAATTTCCAGTTTGTAATAATAATATTAGTACCGAAACCCCCAACGTTGTAGACGATTATCCCCAACATTAGTTTCAAAAAGTGCGCTCCCAATGAAGTCGTAACGTGGAAACTGGATTAGACTCTCTCAGTGCTCGGGACCTCGGCTGCCCGGGGGCTTAGGAACTGGATCATAGTCTGACGAAGTGTAATCCCTGGAGCACACTGCTGCGCCACACGATCACAACTTTATCACTAGCGACATAGACATCATTTAACATTAGAAGTCTTCCGACAAAAACTTGCAGCAATTTGTAAAATTTTCCTCTAAACCCATTTATCCATTTTAGAGGCTCATTATGGGAAAATATAACCAATTTGCTTACGTCACTGTAGCTTGTTCCTCGCTTTAAAGGACTTTGGTTAATCTACCTAAATAAATGGTCGGCCAAAAAATACTAGGTACTCTTTAACGTGCAATTAGGCACAATTTTGTTATTTTCTTGATGTTACAGTTGAGATAAAACAACAAGGATGAATGAAAGGCATTTGCATGTGGCTGCGATGAGAATGCTAAGGGGATGTGTGGTGTTACGCGAATGGATAAAATATTAAATTAGTACATACGAGTAAGTCTGAAAGTAGGACCGCGCCGGTGACTGTAAATTTGTGTGGTAATCGTTTGGCTTGGTATATATGTGATGCGGAGAAAAGAGGAAAATGTCATAACGAAAGTTATGAGTATAAATGTGGATGGCTATAAGAGTAGAAGAAGATCAAAGAAACGATGGATGGACTATGTGAAGAATGATATGGCAAGAAAGGAGGTGTCCGATGAGATGACGAGTAATAGAGAAGAATCGAACAGAGTGTGGAAAAGGCTCGGCAGATGATGACGTTATAATAATGAGATTAAATCATCATCTGCCTAGACTTTTCCCAACAATGTTGGGGCCGGCTTCCAGTCTAACCGGATGCAGCTGAAACCTGCACAATCCAGTTAGTCTCCCCCCTTAAATACCGTACCCCTTTAATAATGTGACTTAATGGAGTGTTTATAAGATAAATAATGTATTAAAGGCTAACTACTAAGTAAATATAGTCAACCGGAAGGCATACCCAAACAAACATCCGGCGTTAATCTTGTCCAAATAATAAGCAAAACCAGAATACATAACCGAGTTAATTTTGCACAGTTCCTCAATTCTACATAGTGTGAGTAGCTTGTGGCTCAATTAGATTAATGACGACGACGACCTCGTCGTGCAAATAATTTAGATTACCTTCCAAGGCTGGATCTAGTTATGAATCTTTCACACTAACTGATATTCGCTATGCGGTCCAGACGAGCCAATTAGTATGCTAACTGAGCAATCTCAGAGCACTACGAACCGTTATTAGTACTCGCAAATAGACCGTATGCATCTCGCGTTTTTATACAAAACCTAGCGGTAGACCGTACAATGTACATCGTCCTACTTTAATACCATAAAAATTCTGCAAGAGTTTTCAGTTTCTTGAACCGCGAAGTTTAATGGAAATCTTGTAATTATTTTAAACTGTGACTTAGTTTTACGTGCCTAAGACTTAAATTACTATTCCTAACATGTCTTCGCAGTCTGACCAAAAGCGGTCTAAAACCATTTTGGACCAGATAATATCCTAAAATTCCCAAGTGACTTTTTAACTGCCTCGTTGGTCTAGTAGTCGCAAACACATAGCTAAGCATGAGGTCCTGAGTTCGATTCCCAGGTCGTGCAAACTGTTATTGGTTCCTACAGGTATTTCTCAGTAGCAGCCACGAAGTCTTTTTTTTTTTTTAGGATGGGACATCATCAAATGATCCCCCCCCCCCCCCACTCTGGGCGGAGCGGAAGGGAGTGTCAGACTTGTGCTGACTAAAACCCATCCATGTTCCTTCTTTGCCCTTTGTGTTCCAGGGCCGCGGTATCTCTTTCGAACAGTCCCGCAGCCCTGGCAGGCATCGGCCCGTGCGGACCCCTACGTGGTTGCTGACATCTCTTTGAGGCCACAAGGCCGGCTCCAGAATCGATCCCTGTGGAACACCGCACGACATCTCTCGCCGGTTCCATTCTCCTCTCCGAAGCCATGAAGTCTGGATTTGTGGACTTGGGTTGATGGCAAAAGGCTTGCTCACTATTACATAGGACTTAAACATAACTGGTGAAATATGTGTGTACTATTAGGTACACCTCTGCCATTCCATCCAGGATAACAGGCGTAATGTTATGTAAAATCCTAAGTATAATGCCTCTTTTTACCTTACAATTACTTTTTACGACGTAACCTTGTTAAAAAACTCTCCTATCCTCATTGTATTAAAGATAATGTAAGTAACAAACAAAAAGGAAGCGCATCAAGTTTTATAGGATAGAAAAGTTCTCCGTAAGCGAGGTACAGGCGAGAAGGTAGTGTAATATTTAGGAGGTACACCTGCCTTGCAGGCGGCTCTTGCGTAGTTTTATCGTTTTTAACCCCCGACGCAAAAAGAGGGGTGTTACAAGTTTGACCGCAATGTGTGTGTGTGTCTGTCTCTGGCACCGTAGCTCTTAAACGAGTGAACCGATTTGAATGCAGTTATTTTTATTTGAAAGCTAGTTTTTTTGTGATGGTTCTTAGATACGTTTTATCAAAATCGGTGTAGCCATTTACTAGATATGCGGGATGAAAGTGGTGATGAATAATCGAATATTTTCAAATATACCCAAGTGGGGTATCAAATGAAAGAGCATGGTGTGTATATTACAATAATAATTAGACATGTTTTATCAAAACGGCTCAGCCATTTTATTGACTTTCCAAATGTTTGACGGGGGTTTTTTAAAGTTTAAATTATGTAATATTAATGTAACTTACCAGTTCGAAATACCGTCGGTTTAATGGTTCCCTAATGAAGGGGAAAGGAGTATCCTATATGGAAAGGTTTAATTGCTTCGGGCCGTACATCTGCGGAATCTTCAAAAAGGTAAAGTAACTATCATTAGCAGAACTCCTGATGGGAGGGTTCAGTATAATAATTAGCGACATTAAACGCGAGCTCCGCTATTCTATTTTCCGTTTCTTTTCTTTTATGTGAAAGGATGTTTTAAATATCTTGAGGAAAAACTTTGGTGTACCGAGGAGGAAAAGTTAAGTGCAGTTGGTCCGTTTACTTGGAATAGAGAACAAAAAGGTTGGATTCAAAACTTTTTAGAATGCTGTCGGATTTATGTAAGATACCTCTTAGGATTCTCTTTTTATTTCATTTTGCATGTAGTTCTCAACGTTTGAGTGTTCCAACGCTACTCTAGATATTGTTATTGAAAATTGGCAATAACTCTCATTGGTACTTATGGAGTCTAGACAGAAGATACCTAGAAGTCTACACAATAGAAGTCAACTTCAACTACTTACTTTAGGAAAGCATAGGTACCCTGAGAAAGTTTATAAGTTTGTTTGTTCGTGCACACGGCAGCACATGAAGCTGTACATTTCCAGTATAACTTGGCCTCGCTTTGTGTAGATTTCCTATACAATGCGATATCCGTATAAACTAGTTTTGCATAGCTTGATTGGCTGTCATGCGTACCAATGGCAAACTTAAAACCAATGTCAAAAAAATTCACGAATGGCAAGAAAAGGAAAAAGCCAACATGCCAAAAAGTATTTCACGTAAGTATTTAAATTCAACCGAGGACCGGACGATGCGCCTCAAGTGGACCTGGGCAGGACATCTGGCTAGATGTGGGGATGGCCGCTGGACCAAGGCTTTGCCCGAGTGGTGGCCAAGGCCAAGGCCAAAGAAACCAGGGCCGTCCTAAAGCTCGTTGGGTTGACGATACCGTCAAAGTCACGGGAAACACCTGGATAAGGGACCAGTGGCGAAGGTTTCGTATAATTCGATTCCTACCGGCTTCCCTTTTTTAACGGGCCCAATTATTATTCCATAGACAAATAATAAAGCACATTAAAGACATGTACACACGGCGGCACATCAAGCTCTACGTAACCATTATAACCTAACTTCGCTTTGTATGAGCTTCCCGTACGATGAGATATCAGCTTAGTTTGGGTTGCATAGCTTGATAGGCCGCCGTGCGTACTCCGGCTTACTTCTTAAAAAAATTATACCCTTCGCTACTGTAAGGGACGCACAAAACCGGGAAGTGTGGCAGAAAAAGGGGAGCCCTTATACTCAGCAGTGGGTGATGCCAGGATGTTGATGATTTAATTTCAATTTGGATTCAATTCAAGTTTGGAGTTCAGAATAATTGAAAATCACGGAAGATATCCCGTAAGTGACAGTGTAAGTACTTGTTTAATAGAATGTCCAATAACAAAATGAAACTGAAAATTAAACGTGGCTCTATTGAGCCAACTTAAAATTATTAAAGTTCCTATACTTCAGAACGATGGTAACAAAGAATAAATCAAAATACAATTTAGAATTAATGAGAGAAGAAACAAACTTTACGGAAAGTTTCGCTAAATTACTGTTTCATTATATTCACACTAGCGACCGCCTCTGACTCTGTCCGCACAAATATCTTCGCTTGATATTTTCAAACCCCATTTAGTACACGACAGGTAACAGAGTGCAAAGCACGAGTAATAAGCTTGTCAAAAATGTGATGTAGGTTCAATCGAGTAAATTAGCTTGGGCCGGTACACAGAACAGGGAAAAGATGAATCAAAATACATGACATACATATTTTCCCAACTCAATCGATCTTTGTACATAAGATTATATTTACCTAGGGTTTGATATTTTATATCGGTTGATAGATAGAAAGACTGGCATCAGTATAAGCCCTTGTACGCACGGACGATTTTTAATGCGACGATTTTTATATCGCGCATTGGATTAACCACTTACGTAATATAAAATAACATCACGCCTGTAATCGCGAAGCGTTAGGCAGAGGTGTATCTAATAGTAGTAATAGTATACCCATATTTCGCCAGTTATATTTAAGCATGTATTAGGGGCTTATTGACATCAACTGGGCACAAATGCATACCCCGTGGATGTTACTGCGAGATAAAAACTCAAAGTCAATTATCAATTTGCCCGACTTAGGGATTGAACCCAGGTCCTCATGCTCAGCAGTCGTGCTTGCGACCACTAGACCAACGAGGCAGTGAAAAAAGCAGTGTTTGACTTTAATCTCTCTGCTTAGTCCTCATTTTCAAAACGTTAAAAATCGCTCATTGCGTACAGGGGGTTAAGACGAATCATGAAAATGTAAATCACGTCAAATTAATATTCCGTACGCGTGGGAATTTTAGTTATATGAGCAACATACGCAAAATATTTTGATCCTGATACTCCGTGTAGTATATGAGAGGGCTCCACATTGAGCCACTTGATCCCTAATTAAGTAGGGCCCTCACGTACGCACCTCTGCAAACCTTTGAATAAGAGATGCTCGAAGCCCACACGATCATAGTTCTGTACACCAGTGCCACATAAATTACCTTTCGAATACCAATTACTTATTGATTAAAATAAAACAGACGAGACAAAGTAACTTTACCATTAGGGAATTAAAAAGTGGAACCGAAATGACGAATTTAATTGGGGACCGTCCTACGCACATTGAGGGTTGAAACTGTTTTAGATAGCTTTACGTTTTTTGTTTATATTTTAGAAGGCTTTCGGCAGGGACCAAATACATACAAATATTTACGAGCGATAGACAGAACAAGACGAAGAAAATCGTAATTCAATACTTGTTACTATTTAGTAACAAATCGTTCTGTCTAGTGACACCTTTTTGTCAGGTAGCATTACACTAGACGTGCCCTGCCAGGGCTGCGGGACTGTTCGAAAGAGATACCGCGGCCCTGGAACACAAAGGGCAAAGAAGGAACATGGATGGGTTTTAGTCAGTATAAGTCTGACACAACCTTCCGCTCCGCCCAGAGCGGGGGAGGGGGGGGGGTCATTAGGTAGCATTCGTGTGTCAAAATCGAAAATGTACGGTATCAAAATTTTTGAATGAAAATATTCCCAATGTCCGCTCTGTAAATCTCTTTGGTAGGGACATACCTACGTTCTAAAACAAAATAAGCTCAGAACATGACAGCTTGTAGGTAGATGTACTTCATGTGTCATCTTAGTTTCAAAAGAGATTTACCAATTTATATCTTTAGAAAATCTAAAATGGCTAACTTTAT
This sequence comes from Noctua fimbriata, assembly GCA_905163415.1. Lineage (NCBI taxonomy): Eukaryota > Metazoa > Arthropoda > Insecta > Lepidoptera > Noctuidae > Noctua > Noctua fimbriata. The sequence goes on along the minus strand of LR990922.1, from coordinate 9,682,482 downwards.
ACAAAAACCTTACTCAAAATCTCTACGGAGTCGGGTTTGAGGCAGCATTATATAACATTTGAACGTAGATATTATAACAAAGTAGGTAGTTATAAAAGCCCCGTTCATGTTTTATGGTACATTTAACAAAGGTACGTTTTTCTCTCAGGGTATTTAATTTACGTTACAGCAGTAACTTCAAATGAACTAGGAAATTCGTTTCATTGTCTCTCCCGTATTTTTGTATCGTCGACTTCATCACGTTTTATTGTAAATTGTTATTAGCTGTAGCATAATATGTTGTTTTACGCACTGTGTTTATTTCGGTACGTCGTTTATCCCCCAGTTATAAAACAGGCTAATTTCAAAGCTTGTCTCTTTGAGGTGATAAGTAGTGAATTTATAATTTCAGATTTTAAGACGTCACAACTAAATAACCGTGAATTGTGACGACTGACCCTGAATGTTTAAAAAATTTATGATTTGTATTCATATTTCTTACTGTTTTAATTAACATAACATTGCGCCTGCCATCCCTGAAGGGTTAGGCAGACCTAATAATAGTACCCCCCATTTCGCTACTTGTGTTTAAGGTTCCATGTAAAAAGGGGCGAGCCTATTGCCATCAACCGAGCACAAATCTAGACTCCGTGGCTGCTACTGAGAAAATTCTGATGGAAAAACCTAGTAACACTTGCCCGACCCGGGAATCGAACCCCGAATCCTAATGCTTCAGCGGTCGCGCTTACGATGATGGAAAACACTATCTTTAATGACAATTCATTGCACGAGAAATTACACTTTATAGCTACAAATTTTAGAATTTAATACCTATCGCATGAATTTTAGATTTCTAACGGAAATAGGTCCCGGTATTGGTATCGGACTCTCGTGTAAGCCGATTATAGTGTTAGGTCTCATATGATGCCTGTCGCAATGTATAGGAAACTATTTCAATACTCGGCAATACCTCGAAATTGTTTAGTAGAAATATCCAATTTTCGAGCTCAAAAGCTTGTAGTATGCTGTACTAGCACAATAAGACCACCTAGCTTCAGTACTGAAATATGTTGATATTTTTCCACGAAGCTTTGTTTTCATAATATTTCTAACCTCAACACGAACAAAAGCTGTTGTTTAAAATAATGTATAATTTGTTGAATCGAAACATTAGTCCATCAAACCACAGTATCCTTTATAATTTAAGGAAAATTATCGCAAAGAGAACCAACTAATTAATATTCAATCAAACGTAGATGGTAAGTCCGCCATCAGGTTCTGTCAGAAGTGTCCAAGTTTGTTCGGCGCCTGTCCAAAACGCGCCTTATCTCCAAATCTCCGGCTTCAGCAGCAATTTGAAGAGGTTTTAACGAAACTCGAGTACCATTGCTATCCTTCCCCCCCTCTTTGTCTTACCAATGCTGTTCTTAAGTTCATTTAGTAAACTCAAGATCCGACGCATATCCTTGAACAACGTAATATCCGTACCAAGGTCTCACAGACCTTATATTTCAATTTACCGGAAACTCTAAAATAATTGACCTACATTTTAACATTGAGCTAGTTCCGATTATATTTGCTAACGAATGCGTGCATTTCGTGCAAAAACATGACAATATTGAAATGAAATTGTGGACATGCATTTTGTTTAATTAATTTAACAATTAATTTCCGTATTGTTAATCAAAATATTCTACAAGCCATATTTGAGTGGTGGTTGCAATGACTATTGTGTTGTAATATATTTTCCGAAACTCACAATACTTGATTTCAATATTTTTTATGCTCTGGCCGCAGCCTCAAAGGCGGCAATGGTAATAAATTATTTGTCAAGACAAGAAATGGAAATCTGTAGAAAGAAAATTGCTGAAGTAACGAGGAATAAATTCAGCTTTTCCGCGGCATTTTCTTAGTTCTTACTTATATTCTGCTGTCTCAGTTGAACATTTTCTTGAATACCTTAGTTATTTTATTTTAACCGTAAAGCGGCACAAATTAAGTCATCACCATCATTCTCTTGCCCTTATCCCAATTCCTTTCACACCCAATTTTTTTGTCGGCGCAGCATGTTTGCTTCTTCCATACTTCTCTATTACTCGTCTTCTCATCAGGCACCTCCTTTCTTGCCATATCATTCTTACACAGTCCATCCATCGTTTCTTTGGGCTGTAGCTCCACATGTTACTAACTAAGTACTTACTTACAGAGTACAGATCAGATTTGATCAGAAGAAAAACCAGAAAATCAGCGCTACTCAATCATATTTAACGCCAAAAGACAAGCCGTAATTACAGAGCAAGCGTCAAAATGTCAGGAAAAAAACACGGACAGCTGATAGTTATTTATAAAAATGTCATCGCAACAAGTACCCATACTTAAAATGTTGTATAAGACTTGGAAAAAACAAAGATCTATATCCACTTTACGTACAGACAAACCAATAAATAGAAACATCCTAATTTTATATTTTGGCATACCGTAAACAGCAAGAAATCTATTTAAAATCACTAAAACTTAAAGCCGATCACAGGCTGTTGCTATTCGCGGCTCGGTTCTTGAATAATAAATATATAGAGCAGCAGTGACTGGGCGCACGTGGGCGCACCACTTGCATTGTCCACCCACGCGTCGCAACACAGCTTGCACGCCATTTTTATGTCATTTTGCGCCAGTTCTGTCTTTATTGTCTCCTTGTTTATCTAGGTTATAAAGCCAGTATTGACTCGAGACCTCTCCTGTATACCCAGTTTTTCAAATGACCTTATTCTGCTCGAGCGTCGCAATGTTATCTTCATACATAACAATTTCTTATTCTACCTTCACGGAGCTGTGGTCTTTGTTTACCTAAGCAAATTACGTCACTTGGAAATTCAAAGGATACATTATTAATTCATGGTGCTCTAAATACATCGATTAAACTAGATTTTATAATCAATCTCTTCTATTCATAAATTAGTTCGGTAAAGTCTGTTTCGAGAAGACACCTCAGGGAGAATTTGTAATACGAACATCGTTGGTGGATTGGCTTACATAAAACATTATTGACAATGAATAGAGAATGAGCCAACTTTAATCATGCGACGTGTGTATACATGTCTACCGTGCACTGTTACTTAATGTCGAACACGAGAGCAAGTTGTTTGCGCTAAAGCGATTAGTTTCTTTATTTCTTACCTTGACACTGCGTGTCTTTTATAACGAACAGCAAGAACGCCGTGATTGTAACTAATCTCCAACGTCGCCTCCCCATTGTTGTGATTAATTTTCACCGAGTCATTGATACTGTCACACACACCACTAGAATGTCCACTTTAGAGTTCATCGGAAGTGTCCCGAGGTTTGGAGAAAGCCATGTTTGGCAGTGGAGAAATTGGAAGTCTTTGCTACGCCATGCCGGTAGCTCTGTCACATCTGAAACAAACAAAACAAGCGTTACTTCATTGTTCTTACTAAACTTCGTATTGTTCTTTGATGACCTTTTCCAATAAGCACCAAAATTCCCATTAGGAACTGTGATCTTGTCGAACATAAAAGAAAACTATCTTTATCAGTCGCCGCACGCAGTGCTCAAGTGGGTTAACAGATTTATAAAAAAATGTAATCGCGCGTACATGCTTGTTTAAATTCAGTAGAGTTGCTGGATGCGTCATTTATTGTGCTAAAATCTATTTTTCATCACTCAATTTAACGGTTCAAGAGTCGAGTTATTCAACTATATAATATTTGTTAGTCAATAATTATGATAAGCTAACTACATCCCAACCCCTAAGCCCTCGCAATCAATAAACCCCAAAATTGAGTGGTATCCAATCAGCGCACCCGAGACGAGGTGTCAGGTAGCCAGCAAACTTTAAGATAGGTTCGCTGAGCGCCGGCAAACAGCGATACTGTTGAAGATTATTAGAACATTGTCTGACAGCGGGCACTGTCACGCTACTATAAAGTTTACGTGACAGCCTTCCAAACTTGAACGGGACCGGACGTGACCACAAAGATGGCCGATATCAGCTGTCATTGCGCCGCCTTTGATGTTTTGATTTGCTTCAGTTTGGGATGTTGATTCATTAGTCCGGCGCTTTAAGGGTCTTGTTTAAGATTGCTTTGAAGCCTCTCTGCTGTTACCTTTGTATTTGACACAGATTATGATAATCAGTTGCAAGTGAGTAGTCGGCTAAGTCAATTGAAAATATCCAATCACTAAAGCCATTTTGGAGCAAATAAAGTGGTAGGTTTGTTCTGAGTCAGCTCATTAATAAATTGTTATTTGAGCTTTTCTTACCTTCAAATAAACTGGTTAACAGCAAGTATAGAGGTGTCGGAACGAATAAGGAGCGACAGGACGGAAAACATTCCAGCGGAGCACTCGCTTTAACGATCTGATACCAGCATTAAGAACCGGAAAATATCTATTTCCGTCTCCCAGGAGAGTTGCAAGTGACATTGTAAATATTGTGTTTAATAAATTATATTTATCTTCTAGCTGTATTCATGGCTGTGTCTTTGTTAAATTGTACTCGGGAGGAATATTATCTCGTGTTATTTACGCAGGTTTCTTGGTCCCAAAGGAAAGACACACCTCGAATACTCTGGTACTACCTTATATTGTATTTCCATAACGCCTTCATAAACTTAGGACACGTTTGTGCTTCTTTCCATAATAAAGAAGTACTCCTCAAACACTAAATGGCCAAATTTTAATGTCAATCCGTATCAGGCACATTGAAGATATGTATAGTTGTAACGTCCTAAGTCGACCCTAATCAAGCTACAGCTAACCAGTATCTGCATTTGACAATTATTAGGATCTACCTATAATCTTGATAGATTTACGTAATAAGCTATTTAGCTCCATAGAATCGCGTTATCAGAAAATCTTTGGTATTATAGATAATTATATTATACACATGAATTACAATTTTTTCATAATTATAATTATTGTTTACATTCTAATTATTTTTATATTTTAGAGTGAGTTGCAATATTGCTTATATTGCAAAGCACTTAATAATGAGTAGTTAATCGATGCATACGTCCGTTTATGCAATTAATACCCGTATCACAAATTCGATACAGCCACATGACAATAATTATCGCCAAACACTGGCATAATGTGTAATCATTCGGTGATTACAGTGATTAGTGTCACTTCTGGTGGTTCAACATCTAGGTCCCTATTACCGGAGGTAGTGAAACGTGTAGTGACGTCATCGCGCGTCACGTACACAGTATAGACGCTGTACGGCGTTCGCCGGGCGCGTCGTGAAAGCGGCGCGTTCCGGCTCGACGGACAGTTTCTCGCGAACACATAGCCCGATACACGTTGATGCGTTAATGTCTCTCTAATAATTCACGTAATCAACAAAATAACTCGAGAAATAACAATAGAAAGTCGTTAGACGACGAAATTCGACGAATTCGTGTCAAAGCATGTTATTAGAAAACTTTGTTCTGTAGATTTTTTTTTGTATAAAGTCTATGTAGTGTATATTCTATTTTGAATGAATTTAATATGAAATCCCACCTGTCAGGTTTGAAATTGTTTACTCTCGAAGAGTATATTAAAGTCTTGATAAGAACAAAACCAATCTAAGGAGTAAATGAGTAGATAAAGTTGATTAAAAATACTTTATTATTTAATGTCGAACGGTGAGGTTATTATTAATAGTAACTCATAATAAATTGTCATAGGTCATCAGTTCATCACTTATGAATGTCTCAATGCCACAAAATTTTATTTATTTGAAATTTTGTCAAGTTATTCTTGTCAAGGTGAGGTATAAATGCTTTGGACCAAATGGATTTCCAGATTATAGGTGGCTAACTAACTTGAAGAGGCGACTCATGTACAATAAACGTCTAATTGCGTTTTGGGAGACTCGTTATACACAATTTCAACATTGTCTTTGTATCTAATTACAATGGAAAAGTTAAGATTAGTTTTAGAATCATAAAATTGATGAACTTTAGAATTTGGCTTGTCCGACTTCATTTGATTACTACTACGCATCTGTCATTGATGTTTTAGTTTACCGAAGGCCAATTTTGTGCCAATTCTAGAATTTCCATGATAAAGAGTGTGCAAAGAGCGACATACTTGATCAACTCATTGCCAAATGCCAGCTCGATTCTATCTATGTCAGGGTTAAAATAGTTAAGTATTGACTTCTTTCTGATTACTGTATTATTTATCTCTGGATAATTTGTTTTCCGAATAAATTATACGAATAACAAATTCGTATTTTGTTTCTCTCTCAATATTCATGAATATTACTTTGTGTTTCGTGAATTACGAATTGTTTAATGCCGATCTGTTATGGTAATGCTGATAATAAGAAAATGATAACTTGTGCGGCTGTGGGCGATGAAATTGATGCGAAATCTATCGTATTACAAGACTGGTTGCCTATCGGATGATTTTAATTGAGAACTTCGTGATACTGTTTGTATTTTGTTTTCTTTGTCTATGGCTTACGGTTTTGTTTGTTTATTTAACGAGTTACCACAATCTTTAAAATAATTTGTAGATAATTCAGGAAAATCTGTCTGCCAAAAAAAATTCAAAGAACCTTTTAATTAAAAGTTATAAAAAAATGTGTAGGGCACAGCAATGCCGTCAAAAGCAAAATCGAAGTCAATGGTAAGCATGTCATTAAGAATTTGCAACAAAGCATTTCATTACAAATTCAACAAAAATAAAAACAATATATTCAAAGTCACATTGAACAATATGTAAATTAATTGACCTTATAGCAGACGCAATCCGCACAGGTGAAGTCTTAATGTCAAGAGAGCCATAAGTAAGAATGACGATCTTGTTATGTATTTCGTAGCTTGATTTAATCAGATTTAAGCAGAGATTTACCTACCCACTTGGTTTTTTAAGACGTAGTTATCAGTATTAAGTAGGAAATTTGAAGAAAAATATCTTACTATCTCTTAAAAAATGACGATTGCCGGTAGCTTGGTCCTTGCATTCAGATTCATTCAGGCTACAAATAGGTAAAGCCTTGTTATCTTGTAGACAAATGATAGATTTTGAAATATTTACATGGAATAAATCAGCTACCCAAACCACAAACAAGACTCAAAATACCAAATGAAAAGACGAAAACGAACTCTATCGTCATGCTAATTTTAATCAGGGAACATTTTACGCTAAAATGTGACAACCAGACAATTGGTGCTGACAGAATTCTCATTTGACGTCACTGTACCCATTGTATTGTTTGACATCATCTCCAAATTCCGTGGGCTGTGTTCAGCAATTTGCAATTAATAAACCGGACCTGTCTGCTTCCACTGAACACTTCGATGAGCCATCAGGCTACATCAAGGTCAAAAGGTATTAAATTCTTTATTTGGTCGCTTGAATTTGCATTCTCGCATATCACCTTTTTTAGCTTTTTATCTTCCGCTAAACTCAACGAGCTGGGGTACTCGAGGTGCTTTATTACCTACCACAAGATCTTATTTCGTCTAATAAACTTTTTAAATATAAACTTTTTCTATTTTACCTGCTGGCACTTAATTATTTAAAATGAAAAGTACTTATTCAAAAACTTGTTGAAACTCGTTCGTAATAGCAATTTAACCGACGTAATTGCCCACCTTAAAAAGTAAAAGAAAATTTTAAATTGCACCGCGACCTTTTAACGAACTACGAGTATATTAAAAGCTGTTATACAAATTTCACAATTTCGGACGTGTGCGGTGAAGTTTTCATTCACACTTTGCTTAAATTGTCGATTAACTAAAATATTGGGACGTGTAGTACGTAGGTTAATTGCATGTGCGTTGTTGTAAAGCGTTCTGACATGCAAATGGGGAGTCCGAGCGTGTCTGAGGCGGACTTAAATTGCCCCTATTGTCGGGTATTGTGTGGGTTACAACACTAACCACACATTCTCACGGTCGACGCGACCCGCGACGCATTGCCGACGCGTACGAGTATGCTAAGCCCATACACATTCAACTCAAACACCTTAATGGATAACAAAAAACATTTCATCATTTTACTAACGATTTCCACAAAAAGTTACATTAACAATATTTAACATAGTCAGCAACAATAACTATGTGGTCGATGTGGTTTTATAAATGTAAACTATTCGAGTGTTAACAATAATATTGTAAAGTTTACACTTGTACAGCTTTGTTATGATACGTGTTATTGATTGACGTTAACAGTAACTTTAATCATTTAGTTTCCTAATATTAAAATAACAAGTTCAGTGGCTGATTACTTAAGAGGTATTGGTGTTAAAATATTACCCAATATAAGTATTTCGTTTCGATACAATAACGATTGATATTTTAATTGACCACAACACTTACGTAAAGATAGACATTAACAAAAATGTGTGATATGCAATCATTTCTCAATCAGAATTTAACCATACGGAGAATACACATACAATATTATATTAATTAGTGTACGCTCATAGAATATACCTTGTATATCTACAATAGGCGCGGACATAAACCACAAAGCGAGAGCCGAGATTGTGAACTTAAGGTCACCGCGTCATAGCACCTTCATCAAAACTAATTCTCCTATCTAAAGCGGCCAAAGCCGCACATATTTCTCAATCGAACGTTACATAATATATAACAATGTCAAGCCAAAGACTCGGTCACAAGGGACACGAAGTTTCGGTCAACCCTCAACTGTTTCAAGGCATATTATCGTGCTAACAGCTCTATGAAGGTCCGTTTGACACTTAATAACGCCATATACTCGTAAATAAATCACGATTCTCCTATAAAATAGGTACACAATGTACGCCCAAAGTGATAAATATTTAACGCCAGTGACCTCTGCGCTTTATTGGTGATAAAAACAATACTTTTCAATGATTTTTCGTTTTAAATGGTCTCGTGTTCATTTCCTTGCTATGCCATTTATTTGACGTATTGATTTTTTTCCAATCAATTCATATAATAACATGTTACATATACAAATATCTTGGAACCGGCAACTTTGTGTACCTAATACAAAAATGGAGGATAGTAAAAAAAAACACGGTTAGTTATTAAATCCACGAAAGAAATACGCTTGATTGAGTTACATAGCCCACTTTATAGCTTACCACAAGTAAATAAGAAAGCTATTTTGAAAAGTAACGTTTTTCCTGGTAACGTTTCTTTTTTTTTAAAGACAAAAAGAAATATAATAGCCAGCTTGAGTTTAAATAATCTCGATAAAAATAGCAGGTTCAATTTTAATTTAATAGCGAGCTCAAATTCTACCCTGCAATACTCCGACCTCGCCTTTTTGGAGTAATAATCTTATGAGTAAATATCTGTTTCAAGTAATCTGATAAAATAATAATCAATCAGTTTTATTGCTCGGGGGATAGTAGTAAATATAAAATACTTTAGGTTATAAAACTAAAGGTCGTCTCCATACTTGGTAAGTTTTTATAATAAATGGTTTATGGAGGTTCTCGCCCGGATTTCTCAGCGATTTGCCCCACTTTCAAGGGTTACGTCGAGTGGCCTAATTCGCGAAACTTGTCTGGAGTTACAAACGTCAATAGCCCATCGATGGCTACAAAAGTTCTTCAAACAAACAACTGTAGCTGACCTTAGTTAAATAAATATTAAGTTGGGTTTTGAGAAAGTGTGAAAGCGCTTTTAAAACATTTTTCTTTAATCAAATTTAACTAGGTATCAATTTTTTTTTTAGATGGATTGATAATGCAATACGCAATATTCACTTATAAGAACTTGGTCGTAAAGTTTCAAAAGGAGGGCATAATTAAACAGAGAATAACAAACTAGTAGGAAATGCTCTTCATTGTTGATTGTGGTATCATTTCTATGTTAATGAAAGAATAACGAAATGCTTGAGTAGTTTGTCTTCTCATTTAAATTACAAGTAAAATGGTGCGCATTTGCTCCAGGAAATAGGCTCTTAAATGGTTTTCAAAGTGAACTGGCCACAAAGACAGTTTTCGAGCTTCAACTGAGCGAAAAGCTTATTGTGCATTAGGCAAATTCTCTGAAAGGAATTTGAGTACTTTAAGACCCGGCTCTATTATGGTGTATAAACCTCATCACATAACTGTTTACCACAAAAAACAGTAAGTCGCTGCAGTGGCGAGACGTGAGTGTTATGATGAATGTGAATAAAGTATAAATCAGATTAATCCCTCGCCGAGTTCGTTACATCGCAAACCGCTCCCCCGATGAATTAGTATTCCTCCGACGTAGCTTTGACCACTAATGCCAGCTCCTATCCACCACACTGCCAGCAAATTTTATAAAAACACACTATTTTTGTCTACAATCCACGTATTTTTATTAGCTTGATGTTAATAACATAACTCAAGACTCGAGTGTTCAAGTAAAGGATCAAATTCAACCTTTGCCAGGTCATCGCTAGCTCGTCGTAATGAAAAATGTGATTAATGGCTTGAAAAAATACACTTATCTCTGGACGGCAGGCCGAAGCTCGGGGCTACGTTGATTTAAGATAAACCGACGTTGATAGCAAGGAATCATCTGGTTTTTCTGTTTGTGTAATTATCGCCTTTCTGAGAATTTAAGCAGCCTGTCGAGGTGTCTGGCTGTCTGCGTTATTTTTTTCTCACGAACCATCTGTATTACTGTCTTATCTTCCATCATCTTTACATCTGACTGCGCTTGTTTATCTACAGCATAATATTTCAATAATCTCCGTATCTCAGCTTCAGCTCCGCGGAATGTTTTATACTTGACTGGTTTCTACCGCGGAAGAATGAAATCCTGGCCCAATTTTTGTAATTTTTCTCAATATTAAATTATAATATTTCCCAACTGTGGCAAAAATAACGCAACGTGTCACGTTTCAATGCACACGGACACACATAACTGGAGCGTAATAAATTCTCGCCTTTGAGGTAACGCCAATCATGTTATTTCACAGGCGACTACAGTAACTGGTGCGCGCTGATAATGTTTGTTACTCAATGGGATTATTTTGTGTGATCGTACAGATTAAGCGCGATCACCTCAACCACAACACAATCACATTTTAAACTTTAACCCTTTTATAATTAAGTCCAAAATGAATTCACAGTGTACAAAAATTGGCCAGTTCATTTGGCAAGCGCATGCTTTCAAATTCGAGTATTGACGTGAACGCCTGCCAAGTTTGGAGTGGTCAAGTATCTGACCGAGTTTTATTAACGCGTACTGTATTTGCTTGCAGCGTTCTGCTAGCTTTGCTTCGTGAGTACATTGCGAAACTGCTGGTTGAATATTTATAAGTCATCAATCCATATGAGACAAACGGATCTTAGTATAGATCGATCTTTGTGAATGCATATTATTGTATAAAACTTTATTTAAATCTTGTTTTCTTTAACTCAGGGACACCGACTCTTGAAAATTCTGCATAGTGCCAATTTGGTTAAAATTCGAATGCTGATCGGAGGACTGGAATCGGTTACGATGACAGAAACTACTCTGAGCAAAACTAATTATGACATTTACTCTTCACCCAATTGAAGGTTAACACCAATGATATTATAAAGAAAGATACGATACGTTCATACTGAGCGGTGTTCATATATCTTTGCGTTGTTACGACTGCGATAGATAATACGGAACGTATAATACAGAAAGAGACAGCTATTGCGCTTGAAGTACTTAAATTACGACAATTGTCTGGATTTATATGCAACAATTTGCGCGCTCTAGTGCGATATCTACCTCTTTTTAAATAAACTATCATTGGTTAACACCTACTCCTAACACCTTTCAATCATCTTAAAGCCACTAACTGTCTTGATGTTGGTCCCCGAAGTTGTGCTCACGTAACCAGATGTTTGAAGATGTTTTATGTAATGACATCTTTAACGCAATCATAATTACTGATTATATACGAACAGACCTCACTGAAATAACATGTAATTTGGATGCAAAACAATTAACCTTGTTCCACGTTATCTGAATAGGAAACCTGAGTGTCTCAACATCACAATGGCACCATACATCACCGAATCATTAAGGCAGCTAACGCAACGCTTATTACTTATTACTCAATGCGTTGTTTGGCATGTCTAGAGCCGGTGCAGCCGGTTCGCAACCTTGTGCCCCCCTCCCCCTCTCTATACCAGCCCCCCTCCCAAACCTCCCTCCACCGCCCTCGATTCACTTTCACTAGCTCGGCTACTCGGGCCAATGCTTCGGCCTCCCTCGGCCTTCGTCGGCCGTCTTCGGTATTTCTGTGTGCGAAGAATTTGAATAACAAAAATGTTTCCTTGTGGCAGCTTGGCGGTTTCGCAAGAATTTGTTTGTATGGATCTGCGATTTCAATGAAACGAAATGCAATCTCTTTTGTCGTGAGCTTGTTCATAAAACGGATATGTTTTAGAAAAGTTTCGCTAGAGAAATACTATTGTATTCAAACTGTTTCCAAAAGAAACTATGTGAAGTATGAGAAAGCATACTTGCACAAACAATTTGAAAAAAGTCATTTACTTAAATTACCAGCTGTTTTAATTGTACACACGAAATACTCATAGAAGGTCAAAAATCTCATAATGAATTCCGTGACAAGACTACGCTAAATATTTCAAATGTTTTTAACAAAAAAATCTTAATTAGCGAGTTTTTTTTACTTCCTTTGACAATTTTAATTACCAAACTAGTAATGCAGCGTCGATCCAATCAGCTAAATGTTCCGGCCTTCTCATCAAATTCAATTAAATGATATATATCAATGGACAGTATTAAATTTTATAGGATAATTTAAATAATTTAGTCATTTCGTTTGATATTAAATAACAAAGCGGCCTCTAGGTGCGGCTTAAAATGTTTACGTCACACCGAAACTGCGTAGAGGTTAATCTAATTATAACCAAGAGTTGACACTAAAAATAACGGGTAATAAGCAAACTAAATAATATAAGATATTAAACTACCATGGTCACTAACATTATCATTAACACTAGAAACGGGATATTTACCATGTTTACTGATTTATTTCAGTTCCCGATATTTCGGCGCTGTAAACAGCAAACATGGTAAATATCCCGTTTCTAGTGTTAAACTAAATAATGTAAACATTTGTGAAAAACAAGTGTTTCTATTAATAATATCTGATGACTAACGCGTTGATGTCTTTTGAATGTCTTGACGTTACGACATGTGCTGCACACGTCATGGGAATATTATTTTAAGATACATAACATAACATCACGCCTATAATCGCCGAAGGGTTAGGCAGAGGTGTAACCAATTATAGTACACCCTTATTTCGCTAGTTATGTTTAAGTCCCATGTAATAGGGGCGAGCCTATTGCCATCAACCGGGCACAAAACCAGACTGCGTGGCTGCTACTAAAAAAATCTTGATGGAAAAACCCAATACCCTATAACACTTTACCCAACCCGGGAATCGAACCCAGGACCTCATGCTCAGCTGTCAATCTTGCGATCACTAGATCGACGAGGCAGGGCAAATACCATTTACTGCTTAAAATAAATACTGAATACTTTCAGAAATTGATTTAAGTTACAAAACACGTTTATTAATATTAATGAATACGCAAACATATCCAATTACAAAATTATTTTAATTAACCTTTGCGTATGTATATTTACAAGCTAAATATATTTAGCAAACAAAATGGATGCTATCACACATTAATTAAAGTTTCATGTGCGGATATCAAAAGAATGTGAACCTGTGTAATTTTATGTGTAACAAAAAACCAAGATGGTTGCAAGGACCGGTTTATGCAAATATAACGCGATGAGTACAAAATTACGAGTGTCCGAAGCGCGGAAGACAAACTAAATGTCACTTGATCACCTTCTGGACCAAACCGACCAGATAGGACATCGTCACACATCGTCATGTTTATTAATATTAGGTACTATTCACCAACCAATATAGCTGTCTTTATCTACCTATATTGAGTTACGATCGACTAATATTTTTCGTATCCTACTCACATAATAGACATAACTACTAATATTAAAAATAGGTAAAATTTGTTTGTAAGTTTGAATATAGGGGTAATCTACGGAACTGCTGATCCGATTTCCAACATTCTTTCACTAACAGGAAGTTACATTTAAAACGTACCCGTTGGTTAATTTCCGTACATAACGGAAGCGAACACGCGAAAAAAAGCTAGTGTAAAATATATGTAGACTTAGTTCATCGATGTATTTACGGATACCCTCACATACAATATAATCTAATGTTTATTAAGTAGAGTAAACTAACTATATACATTATTAATTAAAAACTATTAAATAACCTAAAATAAATAAACTAAAAACAAACTATAAAAGGGCATCAAAGAACTCCTCTTCAACGCTGTCATCTGGTAATGTACCCAAGAGGCTGGCGGCGTTGCCACGTTGTATGGCAACACTTAGCCTCTGGCCAAAGTAAAACCCAGCCCTTGGGTCACGGGAAGCGTCAACTAGGCATTTCGAAATTTCTTCAAACAGGTTATGAGCACTTATTTGACTTAGTTCTAGTTCTGAGGTTTTTTTATTTTAATTCTTGCACAATCAGACATTCGGGTTAGGTTAGAGGTGAATACAATAATTATGTTCAAAAAAATCCAAAGATTGTGCTAGATGAAGCGTAAAACACCAAAAGTATTAAGAGTGAAATCAATCACAAAACTCAAGGCCGAACAAGCCACTGTGGCTAGGAAACACAGGATTATAAATCAATTCCGAAGTTGTTATTCTATCATCGATTTAAGCAACCTCAATCTCGGATCGTGAATCATTTGAAAATACAGAATCTTAAAATTAAAAATTGTTGTTGTGAAATGAAAATTGGAACAAGGGCTTACGTCGAGTGCATTGTACTGAACCAAACTTTTTCATACCGACATTAAAATAGGAATTCGGCGATGACGTGACACCAGGTGGCAACCGGTTCTGCAACGTCCTTGTGAAGCGGACCCTCGCAAAACCAACACAACAAGAGAGAAAAAAACTATATGTACCGGCGAGAAAAGAGGTATGTATATCCAAGCACGACTACGGAAATGTCAGGGTACTAAAGAGTTTTTAACCCATATTCTGCCTTACGTACTGGACTAAAAGTCGTAAGTTTTATAACATTAAACTTGGCCAAAACTTTGATACCTCTGAGAGTATTTTTACGTTAATGAAAAAGTTAAGTACCGAATCAATTACAATGAATAGGTATTGCGTACTGCATGCGCAACAACATGTTTCATTTTTGCCTGCATGCCGTTTTTTGTTAATAATATGCATTGTACATAGATATATGTAATCGTTTAACCTGTGTGTGAAGCATGCTCATCTGAACTTTGCTATAGGCAGTATAAGTTGAGATATTCCATTACATTTGTTTGATTAAAATTCATAAAAGTAATAACCATTTTAGATTATCCGACCCATCCATTTCGGACAAGCCTAACTTTAAAGGCTTTCACTAAACTAAATTGTAGTTGTGCCTGCAAACGACAGCTACTCAATTATCACAACTAACCAAGTTTATTCAACCATCGGCTAAGGGACTAATATTTGCAAATTGTGTATAACGTCTAAAGGCAAATTTTATCATTATACAATACAAAACAGGATCGTGATTATTGAACATGCCATTTTGAGCTTTATCCTCAAAATAATAAATGCTATAATAGCGAACATATTAAACTGGCATAACGTTACAAGAGTTGGCAGCTGTGCGGAATTTCGGGGAAACTCGTTTGTTTGACGAAATCACGTCGCGATGGCAGCGAATATCGACCATCGAGCTGTTATTACCGCAAATTATGTAAATGTACGCACAGTTATCAAATTAACGTTTCCCTCCTCCAATTAGTGGAATAACCTCTGCAATACTGGGATCCATTCATTGAATTCACTCCGATATGAAAGCGCCCATTCAATGTTGCCATGCTCTGTCTTCTAGGCTTTTGATGGAGCTAACTCACGTAACGATTTTGCTTCAGCTCTTAACAACAAACCAATTAGTTTTCACAATAGCAAATCTAAACAGAATGAAACCATTTTCATTTGTGCGTGGGTTTATGCTTGAAGGAATCCTTTTTGAAATTAATTAATATGCCTTGATGAAAATAATAAACGTCCAATTAACAAAAACTACTTACATAATTACTGTAACAATAATACAAGTAAGGCCTTAAATAAAATCTAAATACTGATAAAATAAGAATCTAGATTACAATTAATTATGGACCAAATTACAATGTACGGAGGGATGCATTTAATAGAACTTCTTAGCATTAAACTTGATGAGTTTCATTGAATCCATTACGATTTCAGAGCCTTCATGATCCCTCTAATGAAATCTGTAAAGAACATTATCTCGGCAATTTATTACCACTTGAATATTAGCTAAGTTTTAGAGTTATAGCACCGCATAAGAAACTTTTATATCCGCCTCGGCAACTTGCTGTCGGCGACGAAAATCGTTATAAATCTTTTACCATTTCTCCAAGAGCACGAGCGTCTAAAATATTTCTGGCTCAATTCGTTGGGTAGCTCGTGCAAAAACCGTTTAACTTGTTAACTTTCATATAAAATAGGTAACCTCACCGCGCCGGTTTAAGCATAATCAGTCTATAATGTTCCCACTGCTGGGACATTAGCCTCCTCTCCATGAGAGAGAGTAGGCACCACGCAGGCCCAGTGCGGGTTGGTAGATGTTACATGTCTTCGAGTATTTGGTTCTAGGACATGCCGGTTTCATTACGATGTTTTCCTTCACCGTTTTGAGAGTAGTGGTAGTGAAATAAATTACACAAAGTAATGCACCTACAGTTCGAACCCACGACTTACTGCTCGTAAGTCGGCGTTTACTAGCAACCAAATTACATTAAGGGCATTACATGGCTCAAATCCCAAAAACAGCGTATGTTCAAAGAAATTTGTTGATGAATCCCTTCGTGCGTTTTCCGTGTAAAAAAAGTATGTTATAGTTAAGTTCATCACAAATAAATTGTATTGTTTAAAATTTTAATAAACCTTCTCAATTTTTTTTGGTTAATCGTAGAAAATAAGTCCTTTCTCAACCTTAATTGTAAATTATCTCTGTAACGGCTAAATAGATCGGCATGAATTTTATAACAACAAATACGTAATGATATACTTAACAACCTGTATTGTTTTTTTTCTGTTATTTCTTTTAATATTTTTAAATAATAAATAAAAACCGAAATTTTGCGAAATGTGCGGGGCAAGTCAACAAAAACCAGTACAGGGGGGGGGGGGGGGGTACAATCATCAAGGTCATCGAGCAATGTAATGCCCTTAAGGCGGTTCCAATTGTTACGAAGTCAGCGACTTTGTAAATCAATTGACTTGCAGGTATTTTATTACTTAATTTCTAAATGCAACGCCTACTTGTGTGTCTGATTCCAATTCGAAAGTTTTCATGCCATTTCCTTGTTATTCAACTTAGTATAATTGTTTTGTTCTATCTAACAAAGTAAGTAAGGTGAGTTAAATCGATAATTCCACTCGCTAGTCTCAATTCAAACTTCACTGTCGATAAAACTACGCTTTCGCTACGTTATTGGCTTCGATAAATATTTAGAAAAACAATAAAACCATTGAATAATACAGTTCAGATGTTCCGGAAATTTGTAACGCACCAAAAAAAAACAGCCTGTTCCATTTTGAATTTTGTTCCATCACAAATCGTTATGTACGGAACTGGAACTTCTTAATGAATAGTTTGATGAATTAATTGATCACTTAGATTTGTCATCTAACAAAATGTTCCTTGTTCCTATATAGTTAAAATGGTTATTATATCAATTAGATGCAAATGTTTTTACGTCAATAAAATCAGAGTATGGTGAAAAAAAGGTGAGGTCATGTTCACAAGTCAGAGAGCTGGCCTTGCTTTGTCGTGGCTTTGTATTTATGCAGGAATTTCTTCTACAAAGATTAATCGTATCACCTATAGTAATCTCTTTCTAGATACGCTATAAGTAGTACTCGATAGAAATGCAAGTCTTTAGTACAAAGCTGATAAACTTCTATGTAAGACACAAAGAAACTGATACAAACCTGTTTGCTAGATATTTTTTGCTCGTATATTTTCCTAGCCATCTCCAAATTAATTATTTCTGTGACGAAATCACGTCACGGTTTATCGTGCAACCATAAAGTTGGTCCGGTTTATTTTCTGTTCTTTTTGGCCTCTTTCTACCTTTAGTAAGGGCCATGTTTGGCGGAGATAAACGTGAACTAATATTCGTTATGCCTCGGGCGGATGCCTGACAAAAGACTCGGTTGAGTATTTTGATATCGTTTGAACCGAAAAATAAAAGCTAAAAAAATTCTGCGACAAACAATACACTTGGTTAGAATTTCGTCGCAAAAATGTGTGAAATAAAGCTTTAGACAAACTCAAGCGAATCCAGCGAAATTCGCCAGTACTGTGGCACATAGCTACTACTACTATACTAGGCTAAATAGACGGGTGACTTCCTAATCATTAAACAGTCCGTCTCCAGCGCGGGAACCGCCTCAGTATGACCAGAGCTCAATGCGGCAGTCGTAAAAGATCCTCATAATGTCGAGTATCAAAGTTTCGTCGCCTTGCGTACAAAGAGCCTAAAGGGGAGGGTTGACTTCCCTTGATCTGCATGAGCCCATCAACGAAAACAAAACAACAAACAAATACGCGGAGGCTTCGTAAAAGCCGTCACATAAATACTTCGCTTGTGTTTTACATTCCTTCGCTTCCCGGATGCAATCGATCTTGAACGCGACTGAATGCTGCTTTATTCGCACTCTTTTTTATAGTTAGGGGAAAGGGAAAAGTCAATACACTTTATGGGAGTAACATTTTTCTATCATTTCAGCTTAGAATTACGTGTTTTAATTTACTGTGAGTTTTTAAAGCAAATTAAATGATGTTTATTTTGCAAATAAGTTTTTATACGTATTTTTTTGTTTTAAAACTGGATGAATGTGATAAACAGCCGAAACAAACTCCGAGGACTCTCTTTTAAGATTTAGACATAATTTTGGTCAAGTCACATGAGGACTATGCAGATTAGTGTCTGCGATGATCTTTTGAAGAAAGAACCACAAAGATTTGAGTGGACCTGCCCCCGTAGCATGACCACCGTAGTCAAGGGTTTCTTAGACGGAAGAATCGACAAAATGACAGATTGTGTCGACACAATGACAGATTTCTTTGCACTATCTGTCATTTTGTCGATTCTTCCGTCAAATAAATCCTTGTCTACGGTGGTCATGCTCCGGGGGCTGTCTAGTCAGTGCAAGCATTTTTCAGTTATCGTGTAGCTCGCTAGCTAACTTATAACTCAAGAAGCTGAACAAAATTATATTAGAGGTCTATTAAATATTTCTGTTTTCTTTACGTAGACTAAAAGCAAAGTTTATCCTCGAATTATTTTTTTTCCAATTTAAGTTTAAATTGAAATATAACTTACAGATCGAAAAAGGTTTTATAGACTCTTTCTACTCAGAACTGTCTATAAAACTTCGTCTAGAAATTTCGATTATTTTGTAAATATTTGACGCACTTTGCGGCCGACTCGCCCCAGGCTTTGACGGTTCAAACCTTTTTAGTCATTCAGAATTCAACACAGGCATTTGGGGGAATTGTGTATCTACGTATCTACCTGACAACCGCCTACGGCCATATAATACTAAACTTTTATAAATAATACTGAAAGAAATCTTTACATCCATACATGTTTCAATAGGTGTTTTATATTTAGTGAGAAATGCTATGAATAGTAATAAAGTGGCATTGATTTGTTTTTGCTCGAACAGGCTTCTTTCTTATACAACATGTGTCAGAAAAGTGTGGTCGTATATCAGGGTGTGGTTCAGACCATCAAACTGAACAACTTTCTGTATGGGACCAACATCGTAATCGCGAACAAATTATCAGATTTCCCATGCAATATGTTAATATGTATTAACATTATAGGACCCAAATGTATGGACTACATGCGGGAAAGTTGTCCAGTTTGATGATCTGATGCCTAAAGTACCATACCCAGTACCATTAAACACGACCACATCTTTCTGATGCACGCTATAAACCAATATTATAAAACTCTGAAAAGTTGCGTAATTCAAATCTTCATCCAAATCACTTCATCAGACTTTAGTGGCAAAGACTGCTAATTTATCAGTTTCTAATAATTAATATGCAAAGCAACTACATAATTAATGTGTTTGTTTTATGTCTTTTCTACCAATTTCACTAACAGGTTTGTCAACTAGTAATATTTCATATTATTATTTCTTTTAAGTAATATACTTGGTTTGGTTCTCCAGCATGTCTTGAAGCTAAACACTTTCTGTTTAAACACATATTTTCTAGAAAATTCCATGACACTACAATTAGTAGTATGGTCGGTCTGTGGTAACTAGATCGGTCTACCACAGAGTATGCAAACTTGCAGAAGTAAAACTATGAAACGATAGCTGATGCACTCGAATCTCGAAACAACCATCATCATCCGTAGCCCGACTTCAACCACTGTTGGGCCTGTCTTTTCTGATGCCAATCTCCAAGTTGCTATGCCTGCCTCATCATATCTCATTGCAAGAATTTTGTTTCTCCATCTCGGAACAATAAAATACAATATTCATATGCAGTGGAAGTCGGTTTATTTCCATTCATACTTATATCGTGGCATGTATAGTTTACATAATTAGGTTGTTGAGAACTTTTAACACTTTCATAACTTTAAGTGAATTTAGTGTGTAGGACGAGGAAATGAAATATAGAGCAGTCGTCCCACACTAATACATAATTTAAAAGCAAGTCATTCATCAACCTGCCGCTTCTGTATATTTGAATTGAAATTGCTAATCTCAAATTTGCGAAACGAATTTTAGTCGACTTTTCACCAATTGTGTTAGTATATTGTTCTGTTTTCGTGTTATGTATGTACATAAACAGAACTTGTAGTTTTATAAAGCCAGGACATACCACTTAGCCTTCTCGACAACATTACTCCGTGGTCTATCCAGTTGCTAGTTAGTTCCTGCGGCTACCGAGTGGCCGCACTTTCAGTCTTGAGCACTCGTCGACCTCGGCCCACCACGCCTTGTCGCCGTTCACATGCCATACCTGCGCGTGATTCGTGATCTAAACTTGTTTATCAACACAGCTCTGCGCATTCGCGTCGATTATGCTTTGGCAATATTAGAAACTTGTACGACTTGTTTCGGCATGTATTTTGCATATTAATTTGTAGCTCGCTTGATTACCTATGTTGAATTCTAAATGTCTGCAGAATATTATAAAACTTATAGTTTTATTACGAGAAATTTCGACAAAGCCTTGTATGGTTATATCAGCTATAAAAGTGAAAGAAATAGTGCAAATATAAAGAAATAAACTATGTTATCGTATTTTCTAATATGCTGATTTTCTAAGTAAGGTAATAACTACAACATTATCATAGGCGTCTGAAAACATCTTCTAATAATGTTACAATGAACATGAAATTAATTTTACCATGAATAGGTGTAATGTAGCATTATGTGCTCCATGTTTACACACTGCGTGGGAGACATTGAACAAAAACTTTACTAGTCTCCGCGTCAGACAAGAACGAAAACAAAATGCTTAATTTCTGGCATCATCTCATCAAACGGGGAGACTTTTTGAGGGTCAATAAATCGTACCATCGCCTTCATTTATTCAAGCGTCACAGCTTTATTGTCTCTGGTAAAAATAGAAATGGCGGTCCGGCACAAAACCGTAACGAACATGTCCTTCAAATTCGATAATTGAATTTGAATGTCATCCAATACCACTAGGAACGATGTCCTAAATATAGCCACAAAAAACCGATACCGATCCATAATTTGATTTGGCAAAAACTCAAAGACCAGTGCTATTTTTTCGCGCAGAAAAATAATTTATTTACCAACGGAAACGTTTGGAGCGTTCCACTAAATTAAAGGCACCGAAAAATCGTACAGTCACCCGGTCGATTTCCAATGTCATTAACAGAACTGAAGAGTGTCTGTAGCGGGCTGAGGGCGCTCGGCTCTCGGCTCTCGGCCCACGGACTCGGCTCTTTGTGAATTTCTCGATTCGTCATGGGGACGGTACACCGGCTTTAATGGGAAACGCTTGACAATGAACGAGGAAATTCCGGTGTGCACCAGCTGTGTCCTATCCAATTATTTTCGCGAATCATAGCGTGGTCGTTGCTGCTGTTAATTTGACGCGACCAAATAAGCCCACGAAGTACGGTTTTCATATTATATTTTCGCTTGTGACCGCAGTCGGAGCAGGATATAGTTTGACAGCAAATATGTTTATTTTGCTAAGCATTGTTTGACCCTGAGATCATCAGTACTATACGAGAAGGAGCGGGGATTACGTCATCTAAATCTAATTTTGTACTAGTATTTCCAAAGTCGATGCCTGAGACTGAGTCACAGGGACATAGCTAGGACCACAATCGCTTATTTGTACAAATGCAGAATAATTCAATTCGTATATGACAAGACAAATAATCGTTTTTATCGTCAGTTCCAATAAAGGGTTATCGAATTAAGGTATCAGGTGTAAAGTTTATATGTCGTGAGAACCATTAACGTTCGCACGAATGAAATAAGTAGCACTTTATTGTTACTCTATCTAATAAATCTTCGCCTTTACTTAATCTCGGTAAGAAAGAAGCAAGAGTTTCAAAGTAAAAGAAATAAATAGTGCAGAACTTTTAACTACATAATTACGTTACGTTACCGGCAGTTATCTCATCTATCTCTGTGATGTGGTTCCGTGGAAGATCAAACTTGTTATTTCAAAACTCAATTAGGTACACAATAGCAATCTAAGACAGAGCTTAGGAGTCACTTTAGTTGAGCCTGTAGCTTCTAACTTTAATTGGCTTTTGAACAAAATTACCTGGATTCAAGACTTGAAAATAACTTTAGCGATATGAAATTAATTTACAGAATTAGAGAGCACGGTAATGGCACAGTAAGATTTCAAAGTCTAGATCGTTTCAAACATTTTTGTGTTGTCTACGGTTCAGAGAAACATGAACATGATTGAAATTGACGTTCGTGATTTCCGTAGTTCCATCTACATTAAGTTCCACATAGCCTTTTAAAGATTAGCCGTCAATTAAGGTGTTCACAATAAAGCCACGCAAACAAAAATATCCAAATAAACCCAGGAAACTTTATCAGCTGCACGATACCATTTAACTAATCGATTGCGCTTAAAGGTACGAATAATCGGAAACCTATCAATTGGAATTGTTTCAAGGACTGGTTACCAAACGTTTAACGTCAAGCTCTACAAATAATACTACACTGACCTCGGACTACAACTCGAGCATAGCAATGACAATCATTTGAAAATATATTGTATCATTTAATAAATGCGAATATTTTCAGGCGGTCAATTTAAGTCAGAATAATTCAATGTGTGTGCATGATAGCAAAAAGTTTCCAGACTCATTTTATTTGCTTGAATAATTTATATAAAATGAAAACTTTTTTTTGTACAAAATTTTACTTTTTTTTATTGTGGGCAAGTACATTGGGATAAACGGATTCAACAGGGTTAAATGGCCCATCAGCTAAATATAATGAACATAATCAAAATGGCGAAATGTTTACAGGTCTTAGTGGGTCTTCCTTCAGTAGTGTTCATCAGGTTTGAACAGAATACCTTTATTAAACACAGGAAAGGCAAGTAAAGTTTTGAAGTAGCTTTAATAAGTGACACGTAGTGAACATAGACGGTGCAGCCGGCAGCGACGAAAATTGCCTCACTCACCTACAAAGCATATTTCATTATGAGCCGCTTTTGTGTCGTAACTTCAGTAACTTCATTTATCCTTGTAAGTAGCTATAAGATGTTAAGTCGCACTTTCATAGCTCTTGCTTCGAACTAGTTGAATTTTAACGTCTTTCCTGCACTATTTACTTTGATAATGGAGCTTTTCTTTAAGATAATAAGCTCGTCTAAGCTGGAGCAGCTTTTTGAAACGCTGAGCGATTTCTTTCTTAGTTAAGGAGTCTGTGGCTAAGTAACAGCCGTCTGGGTGGGTCCGACGATGGGACACCATCCATAACATACATTTCAAGGTTTTTCCGTGTCTTAGAAGATTAAGCCGTTGATCCTGGTTGACTTTGATCAAGACGAAGACTCTGATCAGAATCCTGAAGTCTATTATAAATCAGTCTTACCAAGGAGTATCGTCTTTTCCAGTAACTGAGCTCCCATACAGTCAGATAGGAAGCGGTTTCATGTAAAATACTGGTATTCAATTTGCATTCGGTTAGACTGGAAACAGACCCCAAAACAGTTGGTTAAAGGCTAGGCAGTTGATGACGATTAAGATTTGTTTATAACTGAACTGGGAAGCACCACGAATAAAAAAGGCAATACAGGGCTCGAAACACCTCGCTGCGTTCCAAAACGGGCATAATGGACGTTGGCAAGAAGGCTGCTAGGCTAAAGCCTCATGCACCATGACGGCTGGGCAAAAGTCTCCACACGATTGGCGCCGGAAGACGTACGGCCCAGAAAGAGGTCGCGAGACGATCTGGATGCGTACCGCGAGGGCTGTTTCGAGGAGACACGGGAAAAGAACTCGTGGAAGAAATGGGGGAGGCCTTTACCCAGCAGTGGGACAGTAAACAGAAAAAGCCTTAGCACGACAGCAAACAGTCTAGCTAGATTAAAAACAAGAAAAGTTCATTTCATCGCCCCTTCTCAAAGTCCATCGTGTAAAGTGTACACGACTTCCGACGAAGTTTATTTAACCTAAAACTAAAGTACCGAGTAAGTTCATGTCACTTGCAGTTTTATTACTTGTGTAGATACTGGTCAGCTTCCTAGTCAACAACTGTCAGCAACTTGTATGTATATCTTCAGATCTAAATGTGTAAAACATGTTGCTGAATGTAATCTGCCTTTCCACGAATTACTGTTAAATGTTTAATCTGATCAAGTGTAAGAGAAAGTTTGTGTTATTGTTTTGAAATGTTTAGCAAAATTGTTACGAGTCAATTGCAAAATAAGAACAAATATTTTAGAAGAGTAACATTTTAATTAATTAAGGAATAACTGAATAACTATTTCTTGGTTTGAGAACAGTTTCCTGTTTCAGGCAAATTTTAATTGCCCTAGGTGTTCAGTAATTAATCTCGATGTAAAGACTAAATGAAATGTGATAGGGACAAAATAATTTACTTAGGTATCCAGTACCTAAAGGTAACTTCGAGGTATCGGTATTAGTACTTGAGTAAATATTGAGATATACTTCTGCCTACCTCTCGGTTGTTATCCAGTCAATATTGACATTTTTTTTACAATTAATTTATTAATCGGTCATTTTTTTTACAATTAATAATTATTCGGTGTAAACAATTTTTTTATTCGGCAACACAAAGTGCGCTTCTATAATTCCTGAAATAGACATCCTACCATCCTACCATCTGATTTAGTTTAAATGTACAATATAGCATGTTCTCAATATTTATCGATAGAGCGGGCGAGGGAATTTCAATATTGTCTCGGGCCGGCCATCTCTGGCTTGGATTGACGCAAAAACTACCTACAAGTAAGACATTCTCATATACGAAGCAAGGCGGAGGAAGTAATATGTAGCTGAAAATCTTAGCTTCATTTTTCTTGCCAGTTCTTAAAAGCTATATTGCTTTGCTTTTAAAATTGTGCAATAAGGAGATGATTTCGCGATTTAAACTTTAGTTTTTCGGTTTAAAGTTGGTTGTCACCATGTGTTAATTTTGAAAATAAAATTTCATGACAGGCAATTATTTTTCTATTCGTATTTCGAAAATAACATGTTTTACTCGCATTTCCCAAGATAGGACAATCTTGATGTTGTTACATATTGTAAGTATATATCGTAGATATGATCCTGTAATACCTAAGTATCTAGTGGTTAGTCAAGCTACAAGAAATAAGTAGGTAACATAGCAATTCTGGATAAGGTAAATGATTAGTGTACCTAGCCCACCTAAGCTAGATATAATTAACGACCCACGGTGCCTTGCAATAATCAGATATCTGGTTATATATTTATGAATACCTGGTACTTATCTAACCATGTTGAAATTCAAACGGTTAAGAAATCAAGCGTGAACGATGTGGAATCTAGCACAAACATACTATTTACACGTACTGTAAGTTTTTGTAAAGAAACGTGTGGCGGTTATGAAAAAAAATTAACTGCCCAGTAAACACACTGAATATTTCATAAACACGAGAAAAATATGTGCCAATGGTCCACAACAGAGATTTTTACATCAGCTTTAGTTTGATTTAACGAAACCATTCGTCTCAAACGCTTATGGTTGAGCGGTTGTCGAAAAACGACTGAAAAAATCCGATTCACGTAGGGACCCACAACAAAAGAAGAAAAAACAGTTTTATCCGTGGATGCGTGAATGATTCATGGGTTTTGCCGCGTGCAGTGAGTCGGCATTGCGTGGGTTGAACGCGGCAGTGCGAGTGCGAAGCTCTGCCGACCCCCGCGACCCGCCCCGCGTCGTGAGCATAAGGCATTGCGTTGCGGTCACATTCCTCGCGCGCCGATGTCGCCTGCCCGCGGATAGGGCTGCCCGGCCCAAACAAAATGCTAATCTTAACAGGACGGGTGTGACACGAATGACACGACGCGCGTCGCCGCTCTGCTGGGCTCAGGCAAGGTCCGACATTATCGTGGATTAATTATAAATGAAGAACATTATTAATAAGTCATATCAAAGAGAATGATTATCATCATTAATCGGTTTTTCATCTCTATTATAATTACAACACCGTAACTAAAAACTAAAACGATTAAGCGAAAAATACCCATGTGCATAATTCAAAAGTGTCTCCGAAAGCCTGGTAACCCTAGCAGCAGTTGTCGGCTTTTAGCGAAAAAAAAAATCAAACTACATGGGTTTAATTGCTTCATTCTGCTATTTACATAATTGTTATTACATGTGATGCTGACGCGGAATGCGCAATCAAAATGTGTTTACACGCTTATGAAAACCGTATTTTTACAAAACGTGTCTTTCACAACGTTGCCTTAGTTATTTGTCAAAAGAATGACGGCATTCGTATAAACCAGGCCTCGAACGAAATGCAATTTGTATGTTGTTGGTAACATATAAAATGGAAACATTACAGGCATATTATTTCTATGGCTTATTTATTATTAAACACTTGCATAATGAAATAGAACGACAACAATGTTACATAATTATCAGGCCAATCGGTTATGCTTGACGGATTATACTATTAATTATTATGAACGATACTATCACATGCTAAATATTTTAGGGCTTCCGATTCCATAATTAGCGGTGAAAGTAAACAGACGAGTTAGAAAGTATTTGTTCGCCAACTATTGATATTTGCATTAGAAATCTGTGAAACACAAGTGTTACTCTCTCACGCGGAGATTCAACGCATCACTTGAAGAGGACTTTTTGCTAAACCAACGTTTTTCCACAATTTTATGATTCGCTCGCTACACAAATTATAGCTTGGGTCACACAATTGTGCAAATTCCTTTCGACGTCCAACGTATAGGACCCTCGATTTCCATTTTATTATTACATAAGAGTCACAGTAATACCTTACAATACGAAGGTGAAAGGTTCTGTATAAATTCAGACATCACTGAGTTTCCATCAATATTATGAATGGTTATTAAGCAAGCCGACGTAGGCGGTGCGTGCGTATGCAAAATACTAAAAATAGGGTACATTTAGAGCAAAAGTTTTATTATTGGGGTCGTCGGGCCCGAAAACACAACTCTTCAATATGTACACCGTTATTCCAGAAGGAAATTTAGTTAATGTTTAGAGTGAGCCAAGTTTTATCCCGAACACGACGGATTGATGTCCTCGGGGGAGCCGGCGATGTCGCAAACAAAACAAAAAGATTCAAGACGCTGTCAGGGGAGGAAGTGTTCTTACATACGACGCTTCCCGCGGCCCAGGCCTCGGGCCCTCAACTTATTATAATAAATAATGAAAAGTCTTGATTCGTTACACTCCTTGTTAATTTTCGATGAAATATTTTCTAGAAAATGTTTTATATTTTCGACTTTGTTGTCAAGTTTGGACTTCAAATAGCCTCTTTTCTAAGAAAATCCGTGAAGGTGATAAATAAGGGGATACAAAGTCAGGCAATTTTTAACGAAACGCGAAGCGTGAAGTGTGAACCTGTCTACAATGGGAGAAGTGCTTTGACGCGAGTCGTAAAAAGTAACAACATTTTTGGTTTTGTAAGTAAATAAACCTTTACTTTATTGCATACCAATAACAGGAATCTTCTTTTAAGAATGTGAAAATTACTAAACGGTAAGGTAATATTGTCTTTAAACCGTACATCTTTTGCTAAACAACGAATATAATTAACTAGTTAATTTAGTTCAATAGACAACAAAATATTCTAAAATCATGCAACCATTTGTCCTTGTCATAAGAGGTTAAGTAACGACCATCAAGGGCCCCAATTTAAATAAGTCCTCGTTGGAACTAGCCCCATTATCCCGAAATACGGCTTAAAAATAATTGAGTGGGGCCAAATCCTCTGCGGGGAAATTAAAAAGGAGTCCACTGCAGTGTCTTCCGCAAATAAATGAGCTTTGCTTTCAAGTGGCGTTTATTGCCTTATCTCAAGGAGAATGATAGCATTATACCCCAGACAAAAAATACTTGGTCCATGCCTTTGAACCTTGGCGAGACATCTTGGAATCGAGCCAATGACACTGCGTGAGCCAGAGTCACTCTAAAAAGGCAGAAACATAAACTTTAACATTTTTACGGAATTTAGTATAATTAACGGGTTGAAGTAACGCTAGCGCAGACACTGGATACAACTTAAATTACGCTTCTTACTTTAATTGTTGTTTAGCAAACTGGAAATATTTAAGTTGCAAATAATTGTTGTGTAACTTAATTTAAGTTAAACATAGCTCTCAGAACTTTAGATTTATGTTGACGACAATCATAAGAACTATAAACTTTACATAGATCAGTCAGAACAGAGCTGTATTTATTTATTTTATTAATATAATAATTTATGTACAGACGCTCAAGCTACCCGAAACTGTCAAATTTTCACAATCAACCTTGAACCTAATGCTTTAGCGCTAAAGTTGAAAATCTATTAAAGAAATTTGACAGATTGTAGTAGCTTGGTGTGCTGGCGTCTGTACACACTAAATACAGCAAAGAAGAAAATAACAGAAAAATAGGTACAAAGGTGATTCTTATTTGTAAATAAATCTATTCCAGTATACTTGCGAAAAGAGATAAAAAAAAAGAGATGTAGACTTGATGTGTAATAGAAGAAGAGAAAATCGAATACATAAAACATAAAGCAAATTTATATACAATATAAGAATATACTTTCTTTCATATGGAACTCAAGGATTCTAATATAGTGCAGCAGTCAATGAAATATAGTTCCCATTCAGTAGGAAATTTCTCACTACGACAACCACTTTGATGGTCTTAGCTTATTCGAGAGAGCTTCGAGATGTCTCAAAGGCATGTTACTTCCCCGGACTAGCCCAGTCAGATTAGACAGATTGAATAAACGGTGTCAAAGACGCACCATACCTACTTATGTACACAAGGTTCCCTCACTAAAGGGACTGGCCTTTATTCAATTTTCTTCGTGAATAGTGTGACGTTTTCTTTCGGAAATGTGTGGCCATTTTCTTTTCAAAAAGTGTAATGTTTCTTTGGAAAATGGGAACATCCAGGAAATACCTGGTTTTGTAAAATCCCGGCTTAAAATTTTAGTTGGAATAAAAATAGAATACCCAAAAAAATGCCCTTTTCCCGAATAGCAAACACGTGAATTGGTCGATTGGTTTTAACGCGAAAAAAGCAACCGTATTCAACATTTATCTTGTGTACCTACATGTACGTAAACACAGGTTATATTCGCAGTCATTTGTTCGGATTTATTAGCCTCCTCC
The DNA here is from genome assembly GCA_905163415.1 of Noctua fimbriata. Taxonomy (NCBI): domain Eukaryota; kingdom Metazoa; phylum Arthropoda; class Insecta; order Lepidoptera; family Noctuidae; genus Noctua; species Noctua fimbriata. The sequence goes on along the minus strand of LR990922.1, from coordinate 9,652,549 downwards.
AAACTTGTAATGCTTGTTTGTTTTATAAGTAGCAACGTATAAAGGCCGAGTTATAATTTCACATAAATTAACGTAACTTAGCTTACTTACTAGAACGTGTTGAACACATTTTTACATTAATTTTTGTATAAATTACGCACTCTGATTAATATTTAGGCAACTACTTGAATAAATTTAAAATATTTTGAAATTAACGTTTGTTATTGCCATTTGAATAATATCCTAAACACACGCGTCCATTCATTAGTATTGTAATAAGTGCGAGTTAGTTTGAATATTCCATTTTTATTTCTCTTTGGTACTACATTCAGAGAAATGTAACTTACACCAGTTCAAAAGAAATCACTTACCAAGAGTGACTAAATCAAGTTAACTTAAAAGGCCGGTAACAGACGAATATTAAAAGAATATTTTATCTTAAAATATTTTTTATTAAATCTTTGCTTTGATGTACATCAAAGCAATGTAACTGTCCATTAGGAATGAGAGAAAACATTCTTATTCGGAGACCATTTAAACAGTGGCTCTTGTGCTACATAAAGTGCAGTTGAAGTATGTACCTACCTTAAGTGCATCGTATAATTTGTACACTTCGTCCAACATAGTTGGAACACTTCTAGAGCAATCGATAGCTGGGTTACTTTAATTTACGAGCACCACAAAGTGTACCGCGTCCCATATAAACGGACGTTGAGAAATGCGCCAATAAAACGGCTCCAATCAAACCATTCACAGTTAATATTTATGCGAAGTTATTATTAATCATATTCTGCTCACATCCCGGTCCTCCGGCTCTATTCACTGACTGAAAGTGGCTCACGTAACAAAGGAACGGTAACCTAATACGTGACAAGAAATATGATGTATTAGTCGCGACGTATATTCTATTGTGGTAGACCTATTTACCGACTAATTGGTTCCGACTGTTCCAGAGTTATCGTGACTTTCGCAGCGTATCGCGTGCGTAGTGAAATCTCGGCTCCGCTACGGTGACGCCAGACACCCAAGTTTCCACCGACAAGCGGAGCGAGGAGCAAATTGACCGGATAATTCGCTGGAAGATACTTAGATCTTACAGTAGCATTGTCACTATAAATCTTGGTTTAAAGTAAAGTAATAGAAGTATTTTATTGTATTGCATTGTCTGACTGCTTCATTGGTCTAGTGGTTTTGGTTGGTTCGATTCCCAGGTCGGGGAAAGTGTTATTGGGTTCCATCAGGAATTTCTCAGTAGCAGTCTCGGAGTCTGGAATTGTGCTCGGTCGATGGCAATAGGCTCGCCCCCTATTATATGGGACTTAAACATAACTGGCGAAATGTGGGTGTACTATTAGGTACACTTCGGCCTTCCGCCTTCGGGGATTACAGGCGTGATGTTATGTTATACATTGTCTAGATAGCTACAGAAATATGTCTTGGTCAAATTGGTTATTTGGTTTTATTCAGATAACCTTATAAAGTTAAAACGAAATCTAAATATTTTTTGTATGAAACCCGAGTCGATCATGAATGTAAAATAACTGTTAAAATAACGGATACTCAATTTTTAACTAACTTGACTATAAAGGAAAACTGTGTCTCATCATTACCATTTAAGTAGTTTTTTGTTGTTGTAAAACGCTGATGGCAAGTCGTTTTGCAGCGACTAGAGATTATTTGTTGCAAAAGGATTCGCAAAAACAGTTTTTTTACGATGAATGTATCTTTAAGACCTGATGAAGGACTAAACCATCATCTGTCTTGCATTTTCCCAACTTTGCTGGGGTCTAACTTGCTGCTGCTGAATACCAGTATTTTACATGGAGCGACAGCCTATCTGACCTCCACAACCCAGTTAGTACTGGATAATACGATACCTCTTAGTAAGACTGGTTGTCAGACTTTTGGGCCACTCGACCAATGGCTTAACGTGCTTTTAGAACCACGGAGGAAACTCGGTATGTAATGGGTGGTCACCCATCCACGGACCAACCTAGACAAGCGCGGCTTAACTTAAAGATCGACCCGAGCGGCAGTTATTATTTAACCACGAGCTCCTCTATAAATTTATTATTTAAAGCTCAAAAAACGGTGAGAAAGGTAGGTAAGGTGCTCGCACGTATCACCGCTATAACTGACTCACTCTCAACCTGTTTAATATGACATACACCCGAAGGAATTTAAAACCTTATTGCTAAGACAAAGTTGTGTCACTGAACGATCTTATGCAATCACTTTGAAGGCACAGACGCGTTGCGTCATATTGTTGTGGCATATCTTCTCCAAGGGAATAAGTGTCTATTACATACTAATTACAGCGGACAAGGTCGCGTGTTTATCTTGTCTTGATGAAGACTTATATTCAGCTATCCATAAAAGGAGGCCTGTCAGAAGGTTGTACGGTAAATTAACTAAACAAAACATGTCTCCAGTAGTAACCACGAAACCTGGATTTGAGCCCGTTTTACATGGGCGAACATAACTGGCGAAATGCGGGTGTACTGTACGTACACCTCTGCCTAACCCTTCGGGGCTTTCAGACGTGATGTTATGCCATGTTAAAACGTGTCTCAAGCTTTTATATGAAGCTTTTAGAATTTCTGAATACACATATTTACAAAGAATTTCAAATGGTAGTTTTATGTTCGAGAGAGAAAATACCATTGATATTCGATACGACACTCCACACTTCAAACGTATATTTTATTTCTCGAATGTAAGCGTGATAAACTCTTAACAATATTTGTTGCTTGTGGTAAGCTGTAAATACTGACTACGCTATAGAATAAGAGCTATATGTTTATCTGTTTACCCACAACTACAAGCTTTGCGAGAAACAAACATGGGTGAACTTTTGTGCGCGGTGTACAATGTGCTCCGGACTTTAGCGAACAAATAAAAACTACATGGTCATGTAGCACTACGTTTAGATTTTATTACTAATTTATGTGCTTATCTTTTGAACATTTAATTAATTGCCTTTTGTAGTACTTGATACGGATCTTTTAAACTTTTAGAACTAACTTGACTATTTTACTTTTTTCTTTATATTATGCAGTACAATATTGATGTATGGGTTCTAAAACAGCTTAAGTAGCTACATGCTTGAAGTGTTACATTATGGATGTAAAAATACCCATAACGAAATTGAAAGGCACTTGTGCTCTTCTCTTTTGCGATATTTTTTTTTGTTCTGGACTATACCTGGGAACCTTCTTGTTAGAATAGAATAGAATTGAATATTTATTTGCGTAAAACATGGTATACAGGGTGTTAAATACAAATTGAGGCACAATCATAAAGACAAGTTACGAAGATGTTGGGGATCAAATTTCCAACTATTTCACAAGTTTTAAAAGAAAGAAAGAAAAAGTATTTATTAGACTCACACAGGACCAAACAAAAAAATAAAACTGGTATTTTTTTGAAAAAAATTACCAGTTTTTGATGTTATAACTTTACTTTACATACCTCCATGACCCCCGTACTATTCAATGCATCCATCAGCGTATTGTTTTGAGTGCCTTTCATTTACTAAATCATGATTTTTCACACGACAAAAAAAGTTCTTTCCCAGCAATAATTTTTGCGCAGAGTTACTTACTTAGTTTGATGTACAGAATGCTTGGTTGCAGCTTCGGGAAGGGTCCGTTTACACCTTGTATACAAGTACCTACGGTAGATCTACCTGTATTGCTTTCATTAAGTGCAAAATTCAATTAATACCAATTAAAGACTTCAGGGTGAAAACATAATTAAACGACGAAACTGGAAACAGTTCATTAATTCCCCATTAAACTACATTATATTTGATTACATAATGACATACTTAATTTATCTTGCGAAGGTCGTGTAACACCAGGTGTCTCAACTAGTTTGGGTATCAACGTGAAAATTGCAAGTTTAATGTTATCCAAGTAAAGTTATCCCGTCTAGGGAGATATTCGCGTCAACTCGGAAATTAGCTTTAATGCCACTAAATAGAAGAGAATTGATGTTAGTTCCTCAACTAATTTGCAATTAAGAGCTGAAACAACAGTTATTGGAATACCTCATGCTTATTTCTTGATTACAAATGGTATGTACAGTGGCGTGGCAAAACAATGGGCGAATCGAACTAAATTTTTAATTGCAGTAATTAAGTTTTCTGGTGTTTATGAGCACATCGGTCTTCCCTAAGCTCTTTATTGTTCGTTTGTCCAGCTGTGTAAAAACCGAAAAAGTGCCAAAAAAAGTTCGCGAGCGGACACAGTGAGTTTCGTGTGTCGGGAACAGAATCGAGTTGCGAGTGACAGTGGTAGCGGTACTGAGTGCAAAAAACGAACAAGAAAGAACACCCATCTGCAATAACTTCAGTTTATCCGTGATCATGGTGCTTGCAACAGCGCCGAAATATCGGGAACTCAAAACAATCAGTAAACATGGTAAATATTCCGTTTCTATTGTTAATGATAATGTAAATTGTATTTATAAAGACTTTTAGATTTTTCCCAACTAAGTGGGAACGGTTGCCAGTCTAACCGCATGCAGCTGAGTGCCAGTATTTTACATGGAGCGACTGCCTATCTGTGTTCAGATCTGTTACTGGGTAATACGATAACCCTTGGGAAGACTGGTAACGACTGTCAAAGATCTACAAATGCATAACCAGCCTATAATGTTCCCACTGCTGGGACACACGGCCTCCTCTCTATAAGAGGGAATGGGCTATAATCCACCACGCGGGTGCAGTGTGGGTTGGTAGATGTCACATGTTTTCGAATTTTTGGTTCTGGGACATGCCGGTTTCCTCACGATGTTTTCCTTCACCATTTTGAGAGCAGTGGTGATGAAATAAATTACACAAAGTAATGTGCCTGCCTGGGTTCGAACCCACGACTCACTGTTCTTAAGTCGGGGCCACCACCACTGGGCCACCGCTGCTCTACAAAAGACCGGGGGGAAAATAAACGCGTTAAATTGCCAGATGAATGCCTTATACGCAAAAAGAAAAGTAAATTTTTGCCCTCAAGTAGGAACGTTTTCTGAGATACCAAGAATAACTTTCACGTTAGATACCAGCGCTAAGATACATTCCTTACCTGTAAACATACAGTAAAGTGATTTGTAAAACTTGCACGTAAGTGTAGTCACCGCATTTATCCTCACTTTTTTCGAAGGCTTTAGTTCTTGTCCGTGATCTCTTTGCTTGATTAGTGCGTAGTGCGTAGTACGTAGGTACCTATGTACCTTCCTACCGTTGTGTAATGAAAAGTTATGTGTATAGTGCATCGGAGGCGGATGTTGACCGACCTCGGTTAGGTTTCCAATAGTACTGTGAGTCTGTGACTCATTCGAATCGAGAATCCTATATTTCTGCCCACACCTCGCTCCTTCAATGTCATGACACCCAACTGTTGTCTAATAAATAACCTTATGTGTATGACATTCTAACTTGTTGTCTTGGAAACAATAGCTTTGTTTTTCTTTTGATTTTACTGAAAAACAAGCAGTGGATAGGTCATTGAGATTTCTTTTCTGGAAAGTCACATCTGTTGCCAAGACAAACTAATAGGTCTTTGCACAATTAAAACCACAAGTTTTATTTGTGGACCTAAAACCTTAAATAACCTTATAAATGTGCTGCTGTTCTACAAACGATGGGGCACTTAATATCGTATCCAGCATATCCTGTTGTTTGTTCACTACAGGAACACTGATAGACGCTACCGAAAGCGCCAAACTAGTTGCTCAGTTCTGGGCTGATACAATTTAGATTGCCATCGACACGCTTAGAAGAAGACCTTAAATTATTGAAAGTCCAACTTAATTCCTATTATATCATCATTATCAGCTCATGCAGGTAATTTAGATTAGCCTCCATTTCCTACAGTTGGTCGAACAACAGTTAATCGCTAGAACAATAGGCGCACTGATAAGTCATGTCATCTCTGCGTTGTACCTTAGGACTAAAGCTGACATGCTTGTCGGAATTATGGCATATATCACTTGTACCTATAGACAGACATACATATAAATACAGCAAGAAGCATTAAGTACAGATACAATACAGAAGGTCAGTTTTATATGACGAGCGCAAACTCACGCTAACAATAGACACGGTACAGCGATCGTAAGAGCACTCGGCAATGCAAGCATTCGTTTGAGATACTTTGAGATCACCGTGCGTGGTTTGTCTATGAGTGTGCGCCAGTTTCAGCTCGGTATATGGAGTTGCCCTTCTGGCCTATCAATTCTATGTTAGTATAAGTCAGTCTCGTATTATATTGGTAACAGGAAGACAGGTAGAAACGTGGTTTGACTGACACCGTAATCGGGAAACAGAGACGGTACTGATCCCACATACTAAAGCGTTAGTGATCCCTGAAGTGTAAAGAAGGATTTGAACACATATTTTGTAGCTAGAAACATTACTTACTACTTTAGGTAAAGTTAACAGCCGCGTCTGTGTTGTTGGAAAGAGTAAAGTGCTGCCCGATTTTTGTTCTAGTTTTCACCAATACCATAAGAATATATATGCATAGCCAGAGTGTATCTGTAGATATCCCGGAAAAGGTTAATGTGATACATTATGTGTTGTGAATAAACTGAGCTTTACGGCCACCCGCGCGAGATCGGGGCGGGTCAGCTAGTGAAATATAATATCCAAGCATAGATAGATGAAAAACCCGCAACATTGCTCGATGTAAGTACAAAATTATGTCGGAAAACACAAAGAGAAGCGTCTAATTTCGTCGTCATTAGGAGCAACCACCAAACAAGAGAAAAAGTACGCGACTAATGTAATTAAGTGTAATGTTATAGAATGAACGTACAAAGTGAACGAGATTGAATCGGGAACCAGCCAGTATCCACTTGAGCGGAATAAAGATAGTTAGGAAAAGAATGCGTCGCTTTACAATTCCTGAAGCAGAAATGTGCGAAGTTCTATCTAGTAGAAAACGTCTAAGTGACCAACAAAGCCTTGACTTAGCTTTTGCAGCTGAACTCGAGCAGCTCAGACGGTTTATTGAATTTTACTTTAAAGGAAATAGACGAGAGTGTCTTATTGAATGAACACGTTGTAGATATTAATTAGGGAGTGGGTATCTACTCACTATGACAATTATGATTATACACAGTCGTATAAAACTGGTAATTTAGATGTTGAAGTGGTCAGAAATTCTATTTGTTTGCAAAAGGGACCAATTAAGTTTAATGATAGCTATTTTACGTTTTACTCGACCGAATGAAATGGACTATCTGACACACAAATGTCCCATATGATGATATGATTATGGGTAGTTATCCTAACGAAGTGTCTGAGCAAAATCAGGGTCTGAAATTAATTTGTGGTCCGTAACGTTAAATAGAGTTAAATAAAGTAAACATGACGCAATGATGAAAATGATGCCATCTATCCGATTTCGGCCCCAGTGACTGCATTCGATGGCTTTCTAGGGTAGTTGTTGAGAGCTTTGGTGTGCTCTCTCTTTCATATGATCTCAAGTAGCTAGCATATCCAACTTTAGCCGAAAAACTCCGAGCACAAAGCGGACATTTTAGAATACCATTAATGACATTGTAGGGTATAGCTGAAGGTGGTCTAGCTTTAAGGCCATCACGTTTTAAATCAAACTGTGACCTTCTCTCTTCAAACGCGTTGACCTGCTGATGCACATGACCAGTGCACATACTAGACCACCAGATGGCTGTTTTAGCCTAGCACTGGTCTTTGTTCAAGATCAGACCGGACCATGGCAGCACGCGAGGAGAGAAAAGGGAGTCCATAACCATGATGATGTATAAATTCTGATATAGAAACAGTAGGTAAATACTTACAATTTGCAACTTGCATTAGGAATAGGTGTTATGATTGAAGCACGTCCCACTTACAGCAAAAACATGATTTCCCTTCACACTACTCCAATAGCTACCGTCAACTTGACAATGACGAATCAAACTGTCATTTTCAACCGGATCTAGTTAACGCGTGTAAATAACTCATTACGTACAGTATCATTAGAAAAGAAAAATAACTATGTGATTGCGATGTGATTCCTTCGATGCTATGATTGATAATGATTTCGAGAAAACGTGCTGTCAGTTAACAAACATTTTTTTGTTTATGATGATTGTTTAAAACAAAAATTTCAGAATAAATAAAACAATATTTTTTTATCAACAGCACTAGACCGTACGTATATATTTCCATTGTTTTCTTACATTCGATTGTTTCTATTGTCTAAAGAACAAAAATAATTTATGGAACCCGTTTTCGTACGGTTGGTATAATAAAAAAAAATGTTATTGGAAGAAATTATTGATCAATCAAATTCAATTTCCTGACGGTTTTATTTATGTTCTTTCGACTCACTGCAAAAAGAGTTGAATGCTCTAATAACTTGAAAAAGATTAAACGAATGACCAATCGTAAAGCACCAACTTTCTGTTGAACATGCTGGCGTGGAATACGTATGTTTGGGCTTAACTGATCTGCGATAAGGCAAGGGAATAGTTACTGAGAGACGGTAGAAGAAGTGAAATAGAAGACTAACAGTCTACAGCCAGAAGGGTGAATGACATTGACCTGGTTCAGACTCACGCAGACCAGGAAAGATTGGCATAAACTGGAGGAGGGCTATCAAAATCAATCAAATCAAAATCAAAGCATTTATTTCAAGTAGGCCAATTACAGGCACTTTTGAATTGTCGAAACAAAGACAACAATGAAATGTAGCAACAGTCCCAGTCACAAGGCATAAAAAACTGTGAAAGTACTGTAGTTGCCCATTCCCTAACGTAGATCTCTATGGAGAAGAACGGGCAAGAAACTCCATGGACACTCTTTTAAATCAAAATACTTTCAGAATACTATCTATTTACCAATGCGTGGAATAAGGCTGCACAAGATGTTGATGATGAAGGGTAAGTTTTTCGTGCGGAGCTACTGTTCATTGAAGCACTTGCAAAAGAAAAATTCTCATGACGTTTGAATTCTTCCTGTCCTTACAAAGGTGTAGTGTAAACATGCTCTTTGACAAAACTCATCAATACTCCATGTCCGCTGTTTACTATCAAAATGACAAAATGACAGATAGTGCAAAGAAATCTGTCATTGTGTCGACACAATCTGTCATTTTGTCGATTCTTCCGTCAAAGAAATCCTTGTCTACGGTGGTCATGCTACGGGGGCTGTTTTACTAAAGAATGAACCGCATATGGAAACGTATTTGTTTATTCTATTTGCGCTTTTATTTTAATTAAAGATACTTGATTGCGCTAAAAGCAAATGTATGTATTTCAGATTCTATTCTACGAAAGAATGGTCAAAACGTTTAACCAAAAAAACTATTTGAATAATCCATTTCACATGAACGTTCTATAGACCTAATGGACAAACTGGTTTGATTGTATGCTTTATTAAAACGAGTACCATTTTAGCAATTGAATAAAATAAAAGGTTTTAAAAGGCTGGATTAATTGTGTCTATACAAATGCTGTTTACTTATCGTTAAATTTACATAAACATTATTTAGCAGGATCGCAATTATTTGGCTACGGCGGGTAATAAATAAGTACCTGGGCGACGGAGCTTTGCTTGAGTGAAAATTTTCCCAGATATGAGATCTAGCTAGATCGATTTTTCGCCCCCGTAAACCCCTATATCGCAACTTTCATCTAAATCGTTACAGCCGTTTTCGAGAACGTGATTACAAATATATTTAAACTAGCTGTGCCCCGCGGTTTCACCCGACGCTTCTGGTTTGTTTTCTTTTTGCTCGGCTCTTATTGGTTGTAGCGTGATGTTTTATAGCCTATAACCTTCCTCGATAATTGGACTATCCAACACTAAAAGAATTTTTCAATTCGAACCAGTAGTTCCTGAGATTAACGCGTTCAACGAAACAAACAAACGATTCAGCTTTATAACATTTGTATAGATACAAATATTGCTCATTTATTAGTATACGATTTGGTAAAATATATTTGATCGTATCGATAACACGTGACTCAAAACTTATTTATAGAGATACCTAAAACATGTTTTATATTCAGGGATTTCCAAACTTATTTTACTTGGAAGCCGAATGAGCCGAATGAGTAGGTGTGTCATCAGCATAAAATAAATACATTTCGGTGCGAAATCTCAAACGTCCTTTGCAATAATATAGTTAAAGGTTAAATGTAAGTTATTTGGTTCATTCTCCTTCTTTAGGGTGCTACTACATTATTAATATTGTGGTTATTAAATGCCTACGCAACTTGCAAGTAAGCGTCTGAGTTGACTGCGTACTTTCGTATATTAGGTTCCAATCAGATTTGACTACAATTATTAAAACTACGCCGATCTTTGACAGTCATTACAGGTAGTCAATGTCCCGAAAGTCTGACAACCAGTCTCAAGGGGTAGCGTATTACCCAGTACTAACTGTGTTGTGGAGGGCAGTCGCTCCATGTAAAATACTGGTATTCAGATACATTCGGGTTAGACTGGAAGCCGACCCCAACATAGTTGGGAAAAGGCTAAGCAGATGATGATAATTAAGACAAACAAACAATTTCCAGTGATTAGCTTCTCTCCCACCTAGCCTTTGATAAAGAATAAAACCAAAAAAGTTGAACTAACACCGCCTACTCCTTCGAAAAACAAGAGACAGCTTTTAATTCCTCAAGGGTTCCTCCCACGCTTTATTTTTCTTTTCTTGGTATAAGCTTAAATACCATGTCTATTTATTTAGTGGCGACTATATGTTCGAAAGGACGCGAACTATCTAGTTTTTTTCAATAAAGGATCTCCTCAATCAGATTAGAGCCAGGGAGATGGACAGCAGCATTATCAAATGGATCTTGAACCATTACCAATAAAAACAGCCTGACGTCTCATATCCTTTCGGCTATCGCTGATAATCCACTTTGTGGTATCCTCGAAGCAGAAACTCTGTATCAGCCCAGCAATGTCCTCAGCGATGCCCAATTTGTGCGCACTTTTTGACTTTGTTTCTAACTTTTATCAGTTTTCTGATTCTTCCGTCCTGTACCACAACTGTCTGTCCTGTTCAACGTGGAATTTACACCAAATTTTTCAGTTGTCCAATCAACGTTTTTTTGGCTGATAATCAGATATGAATCTTTGAAACAACAATCAGAGCATTTTAGACCGACATCCTCGTTTGTCCACCAATTGCAAACACAGTAGCTTCATCATTGGGGATCCTGGGATCAATACCCAAGTAGGTAATTGGGTTTCCTGTTGGCGAATCCTCAAAAAGAACTCGAGATAAATCTTATCCCGGTTCAATAGCGTTGATCACGCCTATTGTATCATTGCCAAACATATCTGTCGATAGATGGGTGGATGTCGCTGGCTGTACGACAGTAGCTAAGTATCTACTTATACTACTTACGTCTCTTAACTTCTTTAAGCTTCAGATTTTGTGAAATCGTTGTAGTCAACATCATGTTAGTTGTGTGACATGAACAGCTGTAAAAAGGTCATCATCATGATCAATATCATCATTGGCAGCTCTGTTCCACTCACTGCTGAGTATAGGCCTCATGATTTTTGAGCCATTTGTTCCTGGTCTGCACGAGGCAATTCTCTGCAAAATCCAGGGCTTCTTTCAGGGCTGCTTAAACCTATTGACAACCACCTCTCTTCACCAGATGGTCTGTGTACCAAACGCAGGATAAAAAAACAATAACTCCATAACTGATCATCTCGTAGTTTTGTAAATGGCTACTTTTGAATATTAATCTCTTGCGTAGTGAAGGGATATAAGGGTTAGCGGTTTCTCACCGAAAAATCAAGAAATGAAAAACCCTCTTGTTGGTCTTATTTAGGGGTATTTTGAACCCCTAACTATTTACTTCCAATCAGGTGAATAACCGAATGAATATTATTGGGATATTCACCTGATTGACAGATAAAATTAATAAAAATGTAGTAACCATATTCATAATAAAAGTATTTTACAATACTTGCCAGTATCTACGATATAAACTCTAGGATCAGTGGGCAGCAACCATTGCTCAGCTGTGGAACCACGTAACATAACCAAAAACACATGTGGCGGACTCGGCTTTCCAAAAGCTTCACTAAATACATATTGTTACCTCAGTTAACTTGGATAGCGTACAACCATGCAGCAACTCTACTGAACACTTGTTACGACGTCAAAAAGCAATACATTGAAATGAATTTAAATAATAAATAAACATTTATTTTTACAATAGGGATATAGGTAATCCATGCAAATAAAATAAAAACATACAATTACAAATATTGTAAAGCTAATCATAAAATAAATAAAATGTTTTAACTTACCAACAACTCCAGTGACAATCCAAAGATACAGAAATAAATCACAACAGAAACACAGAAATGGACGATACAATGAACACCACGGGAGAGGGTTACAAAACAATATAATAAAATAAAATCACCAGGGTCAAACAGGATCGCACAATCGAATTTAACGCGGACGCACCATGCACACTGTTACGTAGGGATGTCCAGGACTCGGCCTTACAGTTACAGACGGTTCATAATCAATGCGTGAGTGTTGTAATATTTACGTAATTTTTTTTTCAGCTTGTCAGACTGCCGGCGCGATGTAGTGTAGCCGTAGCCGAATGTACTGCTCCCGGTGAACGCACGGGCCGCACTGCTTGCCCATAACGGCAAAAGGTCGTTCGTTACCCACATTCTCTTTCCGCGCAAGCCTTCTCAAGTTAGAACGAGATGGAACATTTACAGCTCGACTAAGCTGGCTGCTAGAGCGAGACGGACGCAACACAGCCTCACAGGAAAACCCGAACTCGAGTCTTGATAGTTCTAACTTAAGACCGTGCTTTGCCTTTGTGAATTATTTGAAAGGTATATCTCATTGCACAAGCATTTTATTATGTGTAAAACGGAAACAACAAAAACGTTCTAATTGTCAAATGAATGGGCAGGCATTGCAAGGTAAATGTCTATTTCCACACAAGTTCGCACTGTGCGTGTGTTTCTCCGATTCCCATAACGTAGTAAGAATTATGCGAGCGCCTCAGGCTCTCGGAAATATCTGATTGTTTCAGCATTATTATGTGTAGTTAGCCCGGGTTGTAGCAAATATTAACTGAACAAGTATCTCATTAGTGGGAAGAATACAAGCTCATGTTATCTCCATTTTAACAGCACAATTTAGTAACACATAATTCCCAATTTAATATTTTGAGTAAACATAAGATCCGAAATCATTAATTTCGACTAACATAGTCTATGGCGTATAATCCCTGAACCGTAACTGTGCGTTCTCGATTTGAATTTTCGCCGCTCAGTGAGTTTTATCCGCAAACCGATAGCTGAACGATTACTCAAATTACTTGGTGAATTTCGCTATTCAATTTAGATTCCATAATGAAGGATTTTCTCTATGATTAAATAAACTTTGACTTTTGCGCTCTTTTCAGCGTTTTTCTGGTAGTTCCAATTCCCAAACCACAGACTTCATTTCTACTGCTATAAATTCAATCCACGTTTCTTATATTTTATTACCTCTTTGTGATTGAAGTCGAAGGTTACCTTTTTATGTATTTTCTTTGGCCTAATAAAAAGGCGTAGGTTTATTCAAATATTAAGTACTTGCCAGGTTCCTAAAAATATTCTGCTCGTCTCTACCTACACAAAACGGATTAAAGACACTTTGAACATTTGGAACATGTGAAGTAATTACGTATTCCTGTATAATATTTTATTAGCTCTGAGAAAATGAATAGTTTCCAAAGGGGCAGCTGGCAGTATTATATTACGAGGCAGCAAAGTAAACAAATATTAGACTAATTATGGTTATCAAAGAGGTTTTCTCGGTTATTGGTTGTGTTCGTTTGTTCGAAAATCAAAAAAAAATCCTCTGTCAAAAAAAAATGCGGCGACGCGCGACATCGACAACGACGGCCGTGCGTTCGCGCAACTATCGCTTTAGTTAGGAGGTGGTGTATTTCGTTCAGTGATGGCGAAAATTTAACTAGTGATGATTTTTCCGGAGAGCGGCTATGGTTCCGTTGATTTCAGAGAGAATTTCTGCTATAAAGCTGAAAGGCAATGGCCAGTTGTCAGTATTATTCACTCCAAGGCTTAAGTTACGAGCCGAACCGTAACTTTTCCGAGAAAATATCGATTCCGACTAAAAAGATTTGTGAAGACTGGACTATTGATCTGACTGAATTCAGGATTTCAAATAGCTTCAGTAACACTTCCTGTTAGTTGAAGAATTGTATTATATAGGATTTTTAGGTATGTTTTAATTAAATGTGGCAATTTCCTTAGTTTAATAGTTTAGTGTTAGAATTGATCTCTACGTATTTTGTTTGCACTCAAATGCATCAAATACCATTTTCGCCGGTATAAGCCGTGGCCCAAACATTCGAAGACTCTGTGAGATCTACCAACCCGCACTGGGCCCGCGTGGTGGATTATAGCCCATTCCCTCTCATAGTGAGGCCGTGTGTCCCAGCAGTGGGAACATTATAGGCTGATTATGCTTATGCTAGATATAAACAAAAACCACATTAAATAGTCATAATTCCACTATTTATCTAGTGCGAGTCAAATAAATAATTATTCTTATTCTTTATTGCACACAGAATGACCAGAAATACACACATAATTACAACATATAGATTATGTACAAAGGCAAGCTTAACCCTGAATTGGGTTTTCTTGCAGCAAACCTTAGTTGGATTACTTTTTCTTTCTTTCTTTCAAACTGAGACTTAGTCCTTTTAAATAGTCATAACTTAAATTCATCAAGAGAGCCATTCGCAATATGCTTACTCTTGTATTACGATTTCTAAAAAGTATTTTTTATTCAATTAGCAGATGGGTGTAGTCAGCATTTATTTTACAATATTCAAATTCAAAATAATGTGTTATCTCTTCACAAACATGACTTATAATGTATATCAGGTCTATCTTTTCATACACGAAATATTTTAAGAGTAACTTCTATAAGTCGCAAAGTCGCCATAGCAACGAAAAAAAAATTATCTGAGTGTTTTTGTTTTTACGAAATTATTATAATTATAAAATGTCTTGCGACTTTTTGTATAAATTCTTTACGCTATTCTAACAATGACAGTAGATAAATACGACGTATAAACTAGCGTAATGGATTTTGAAAAATTAGGAGCCAGTATTTATTTTGTGGGTCAAGTAATTTTAAATTATTATTTTTTATAAAAATATTGTTACATAAAAAAATGCCTTGAAATGGCTTCGTTACACCCGTTAGATGATTCTCTAAAAATATTTCGTGTACGAATAGTGAGACCTTATATAGGGCTTATATTAGATACCTAGATAGTTTATGAGAGACTGGTGTCTGCACTATGAAAACCTGTATAGCAGATCACCACCTATAGAAGGTCTAAGTATAATGAGTGTCAAAAAACCCATAACAAAGCCAAAATGCACTGGTTCTCCCCGTCATTGCCATCATATTTTTCTTCTGGACCCTGTATACCTGGGAACTTTATAGTTATATGTAGAGATATTGCAAAAAAAAAATACAATGCAAAAAAACAACAAAACAGTCGTGTTTTGTTTTTACACAGACGTTTTTTTTTTACAATGCTTAAAAGGTGCGCTTCCCTGGTGTGCAGGGTGTGGGACAGCGCCAACAGTATCTTAAACGTGATTGCTAGTCGCCTGGACTGTGTTTATGTGGGTTGCTGTTGTGCTATCACTCATGGGTTGTCGCAGCAGTGATCCACCGTTATTTCTTGTGTTGTTTTGTTTTTATAAGTGGTTACTAACATAGTCGTAAGTTTTACAAAGAGAAATTCTAAGTCTTCTAATTCTAGTTGGAAGTAAAAGTTTCAACTTTATATTTTTTTTTTGTTTTTTGTTTTAATGCAAGTTTTTAATGTTATCACTTAACTTCATGTCCCCTGTACTATTCAATGCATCCATTAGTATTTACAAAGTTTTGAGTGCGTTACATTGAATCCTACCGTAAACTGTGATTTTTCACCTGAAAAAAAAGACGATTCCCTCCGACGTAAGACGTTTGCTTCTGGTACGTTGGAACCTTGTATAAGATAAAAAACATCATCATTCTCTTGTCCTTATCCCAATTCATTCATTGGGTCGGCGCAGCATGTCTTCTTCTTCCAAACTTCTCTATTACTCGTCATCTCATCAGACACCTCCTTTCTTGCCATATCATTCTTTACACAGTTTCTTTGGTCTTCCTCTACTCATATACCCATCCACATTCATACTCAAAACTTTCCTCACGACATTTTCCTCATTCCTCCGCATCACATGCCCATACCACGGCAACCGATTGCCACACAACTTTACAGTCACCGGCGCCACTTTCAGATAAGTAAAAAAAAACAACAAATCAGAAGGAATTTGCAACAACCATCAATGACGCAATATTAAATTCTAGTTAGGGACCGGTTTACAAATAATCAGTAATTAGGTCGGACGGTCTACCATTAAGCATCATTGTTTATTCAGCACAGCACTGGTACTGGTAACTGGTTACACCACTTGCTGTTGCGACAAATAATTAATGCCACTGCTGTGGATAGCTAGCCTTAATTAGCGGTCATTACATGTGACGTCAGTTTAATAATAAATTGAACTTTAGACTTTTTGGACCATAAAACATTGTGATCGCAATTAATTGTTGGTTGTTTATAATATACTAGCGAACCGCTGCTTCGCACGAGTGTAATGCATATTTCCAACATGAAAAACATCGAGATTTATATGCAACCACAGCGCCATCTATCGGGTCCAAAACAATCATAGTTTTCAAGCTGAAAACAACCACACACATTCACAAAATTTCATTGAAATCGTTTGGGTGGTTTAGGAGATGTACAAATAGAGTGACACATGATTTTTTTATAAACATCACGCCTGTAATCCCTGTAGGGTTTATGCAGTGGTGTACCTAATAGTACACCCACATTTCGCCAGTTACGTTTAAGTCCCATGTAATAGGGGGCGAGCCTATTGCCATCAATCGGGCACGAATCCAGACTCCGTGGCTGCTACTGAGAAATTCCTGATGGAAAATCCCTATTTCACTTTGCCCGACCCGGGAATCGAACTCAAGACCTCAAGCTCAGCAGTCTTGCTTGCGACCACTCGACCAACGAGGCAGTCTAGTTTGAGTTCTGAAAACCCAAGCACACAATGACTGTACAATACAAAAGTTGAGAAAAAATACAAAATGTAAAAAGAAATTGTGGTCAACGTGTTTGCAAAAGAAATCAAGCCTTGCGATGCCAGAGGCGACGCCAAAGATCAAAAAGACTTTGTTTGAATATAATCTACTCAAGTGTAAGTCAGATCCGTCAATCTATTCAAGAAAGCACACTCAGATTTTAACTCTGTTTTTATTTTAATACAATTTATTTTCTTCGTTTCTTTGAAATTATTAACAAGTCCACAACGAGTTTTCAAAAATGTACGGCTTTGTAGTATTTTTTCTCCGTCCCTCGTACCTTCGTCTGATAGACTCCTTCTAAATCTATGCTTGTAGTCCTTGAAGGGTTAGGCAGAGGTGTACCTTTTAGATGTAGTACACCCACATATCGTCAGCTTTAAGTTCCTTGTAGTAGGACCCAATTTTTTGAGGTATTTCTTAAAGCGCAACTATTTTTAAGAGAACTAAATTATTCCTCGAAGCGCAACCATTAGTTGCGCTCATAAATTCAAATTAAAAATATATGTTTATTCCTCAAAGCGCAACCTTGAATCCATCATAACCCCCTCTATTTTTCATCATGGTTGCGCTTTGAGGAATAAACATAATTATAATATTTTTAATTTGAATTTGTGAGCGCAACTAATTCTTGCGCTTCGAGGAATAATTTACTTGCGCTTAGTTGGTTGAGCTTAAAAATAGTTGCGCTTTGAGGAATACCCCATTTTTTTATTCTTATTAACTAGTTTCCGGGCCGCTTTCGCTACTGAAAATTTCTTGTAGAAAGTTTCAATTACACTTATTCCAACTTGGTTATCGAACCAAAACCTCATGCAACGCAAAGCGCTTGCGACAACTAAACCAAGCAGTAGCAGCAGTAAAACTGGAACTGTATTGTATACTTGTTCTCCTTGTCTTTGCTATATTTTTTTTATTCTACCATACCTGGGAACCTTCTATTTACGGAGATATTGGGGGTCAAATGTTCCAACATTTTTACAATTTTTTTTCCAAAATAAAAGTCGTTTTCCAGCAATAATTTTTGCCTTAAGTTACTTAGTTTGATGTACAGAATGCTTGGTTCACGGCTTCGTGAAGAGTCTGTTTACACCCTGGGTGACTTCCTAGTGTTTTGCAGGTAGGTTCAACTTTGGCAAGTCGGTTTTGCTTCTCCGCTCATTAGCAAGCATACTCATAAACTCGTACGTTGGTCACCTGGCCTCCAGAAAATCCTCCAGGTGAATTCCAAAATGTGTCGTGTAGTGGTGTGTTCGTAACTGGTCGGTTTATTTATTCCTTGATAGCATTAAAGTATTTATTGACCCTGAAAGGAGCTCTTTAAAGGGTTTTCGGAAAGGCCTAAAAACAGATTTGATAATCTTATTGTTGGTTCTTTCAATGCGAAATTTATTAAAACAAAATAAAGTACTTAACCGAAATCAGATAAAAGTTGTTGACTTATTGGACTCTGCTATCTTATTGTATAAAACTTTAGATTATTTAAATGAAAATATTTGTTAGAAAATGATAACTCCTTACCTTTGTCACTTCTAAAATATAATGGCATTATTTCCGGCACATAAGTCGAGCCTCCGTCAAAACTTGGTTCAACAGTGTATTGTGTTTCTCGTATAAATATTATTTACATATTTAGTTTATTCGGGTACGTGGTTCTAATCTCGCGTCCATTGTTTTAGTTTCACACGACTTGTTCGTTGTTACGGCTGGGATACATCCTCGCGCATATCGTTTCAAATCTATTTCCTTTTCATTTGTTTTGTGCCGTGTTTTGTTTATTATTTTGTTGGATAACATATCGCACAAAAAGGTGTTTAGTTTTGTACCAGTTTTGTGTTAAAGTAATATTTATGTGTAGTTTCAAAATTACCTCAGTTGTCGTTGGAAATACGGCTTTTTAGCAATGTATATTTTTAAAAGTGGCGTCAGTCTTTGATATACCTAGTACTGTGAACCGGCTTTAAAGGCTTCAATAGCCAGTATCAGGCTTCTCACGCTTGGATTGAACTTTCCATTGATATTCATTGGATTCCATACAGTCCATGATCGATATGTGTGCTTAAATCAATCACATAGACATTTGTTAGAGTTCTAGAAACAAATGATATTTGCAAAGGCTTTAAAATTCATGACGAATGCAATCAAGAGACTGCAAACATTCATCTATCTGAATTTGTTTAAAAATATTGAACGATATCAAAATGCAGGCAAGTTTACGTCTCAATAAAAATGTTGAAGCTATTTTGTGAGCATAAAAAGGCCACGTACTTGCACTACAATGTCGGAGTGGACGCGGAACTGGTATTGAATGCTAACAACCTTCAGGCAGCCATGATGCAGCTCGAAATATTGCGATAATGTGAGGTTAATACACCCTCCCCCTCACCTTACAACCGCCTTCTTATATGCAAGTGTTAGGCAACAAAAAACAACGATTCTTTGTCTTTGGAATGCCGAGTGTTGAGAAATAATAGAACCTAGTCTATGAACCTACGTTACGTGTATACTGTCATAGTATTTTGAATATCGAATAATCATGAATAGTGTTTGCAGTACATTACAGCACACTACAAATATTTGAAGTTAGCAGTAATATAACAAAGCGCTAATAAATAAGTTATCATCCCCACAAGTTAATGAGTATTCATGCATATTTCAACAATAAACGTTAAACTGAGGCAGTTAAATTAGTAGCTACGTTCATGCAAAATGAAGCACATTAGTCAGGCGTAATAATTCAGACCGAGCAGGGTATTTAAAATTAGCAACGGAGTATTTGTAAAGCAGAGCTACAACTTGGGCATTCATAACTTAATCAAGTTCAGTGTGTTCAATGTATGTAATCATTGTTGTTTATTAGGTGCAATTAGTTTATTGAACAAAAGCGCTAGCTGTTGAACATGCTGGATTTGATGCCAAGATGGCTGTTGTTGCATTTTTCTATTTTGGAGTTTCTCTGGAGCAGACTGGAGTCACAATAGGGTAAAAGTACCCTTAACGAAGCCGAAAGGTACTTATTTAAACCGTCGCCGGGTCGTTGCGATCATGATTTTGTTCTAGACCATACCTGGGAACCTTCTAGTTACGGAGATATTGGGGGTCAAAGTTTCACCATTTGCTCAAGTTTTTTTTTTTTTAATACAAGTTTTTAATCTTATATCTTTACTTTAAATACCTCCACAACCCACATACTATTCATCCATCCATCAGCACATTGTTTTGAGTGCGTTACATTAGATCCTACCTTAAAACATGATGTTTCACCCAAAAAAAAAATGGTTTCCCAGCAATAATTTTTGCGTAGAGTTACTTAGTTTGATGTACAGAATGCTTGGTTGACGGCTTTTCTTTTATGTACCTGTATTTCACGGTACGTAAACATATGAAGCTAAATGAATGTTAGTGTACCATACATCTCTGTCTACGCCTTCGGGAAATACAACCGTAATGTTTTATTTAAATAGTAGCAGTTTATTAACCTGCTCCATAACTTTATTAATGTCAATAAAGCGATTTCATTCACCGACGCAGGTGTCAGTTGTCGGTCGCCACGCAAAACTGCGAAAATGAATCGAGGGCACGCCAAGGCCCCAGTTTCTTGCGATGATCCAATAGTACACGACTGAAAACGTAGCTGCCTTCATAAAGTCACGTATTGTAAGGGTTGATCCGTGACGTGAAATATAAAATGGTGTCGTACAGCGCCGTCCTTTGCCGGTGGATATTTGCGTCCTAAACGTTTCTGGAAATACAAATTCGTCTTGCGGTTCGTATTTTAGCTTTAACCGCACTTTTGTATTTATTTGGTTGGAACCTGTGTAGGTTAGGTATATGGAAAATACAACATTATTTTTAGGATATGCGAGACCTGAATATAGTTTGTTCAGATTAAGTAACTGAATCGATTCCAATAATTTTTAAACCATGTTTTATTTTGTCCCAAAAATTTTAAAAAAGCTACAAGTTTTACACCGAGCGACACTAAGTACCTATCGCAATCATTTAGGTACCTACTGCCAAATAATTACTATCAAAGAGCTCAAGACGACGCTGGAGGTGCGCGCGCAGGCGCGCCGCGTGGTGACTACGTTTTTGTGCGGACAGCCAAGTAACAGAACAACATTGTAACTTTGTAATTTTTCATGACACAGTTTTGAAATTTTGTACATAGATTCTTTACATAAAAATACTAGAAACGTGTTTCAGGTTTCGCATATACGAAAACTGATGTTGTATACATATAGGTACTAAACTAACTTTGCTCAAGACCTGAATGTTGACTTTTAGTGTGATAAACGCTTACAATATTGATGACAGTTGATGTTGCTGAGTAGAGATTGTTAAATGAATAAAATTAAAAAAACAACGATGAAATCTTGTCGTCCTTTGATACCAGTTCAATGTGTGATATACTTAATCTTATTTATAATTCGTTTGAAGCACCATTAGCTAGTACTGCGGCAGTCATTAAACGGTTCGATTGTCAAGAAATGTTACTGTATTTATGTTACACATGGATCACTAACTACGTAACATTAAAATGAGCTGATGCGTCAATTTACATTTCAACCCATGTTTCATTAAATTAAATTACGAACTAAACTATTAAGTCAATGTAAGGGTGTTTTTTGTGAAAAATATTAAATAAAAACTCCGCCAAACATTTTACCGTGCATAGTAATAATCGCACTTAAGAACGCTGTTTAAACTCACTCGGCAGAGCTAAGTTTAGGGTGAAAAAGCGCTAAAAGGGCTTTCTTTATGATCATAGCCAATACCAACAGCACTTGTGCAAACTGCGTGAAAGTTCTCCGTTTTTAAGAAGAAAAAATACGTTTCTTAATTTAAAACTTTTGAGCTTTACTTACGAGCGTTCTTGACCCTACTTTTGCAATATACATTAACAGATTATTCACAAAAAAACCAATGGTTTGTATTGTATCTGTCTACAACAATATAAATCAAGATATAAGTCACTACGTTATCGCTTCAACATAATGTTTTTACAGCACCGAGTTTCAGTAACAACACTGACAATGCCATAAAAAGTAGCAGAGCGGGTCACCAGCAACACCGAACAAAATCCATAAATTATTTAAACAGATGTAGAACAAACTATATCGAGAGTTTAAAACAACAGTGTCCACTTTAGCGCACACGGACAAAACTCAACTGTAAATAAAGTTGAACTAACTTTTACGAGCGTCCACGGCTACTACAAACACGAAACCTTTTAAAAATGGCGATGAGCTCGGGGATTCTGTTTTTTATTTAATCTTCCCGTAATCTGGTCGTAAAAAGGACAACAGGCCGCAGCGCCACCTAGCGGGCAGGCCCGACTGCTGCCGAAGCGCGCCCGTAAAGTTTTTATTGTTTCCGGGTCACGGCGCGTCGACAATTCGGTTTTCCAATCAACATCTTTATAGTGATAGAGAGCGAGATAGCCACTACAATAAAGCGTTTAGGGTCCGAATAGTGCTAACTGTGCCTTTATCTGCTTTACACATGACTTGCTCTCAAGATCCAGTAGCGATATTGGTTAGTAATGTGTGTGTGCGATGGAATGAATATACAGAACCCTCTGAGCCTAGGGAAGTATGTTAAGCTTTGGTTCCGGCTGTTATTTGTAGATCTTTGACTATAGATATCAAAATGGAGTACCTAATGGATGGAAAGGATTGCTAATGAAGACGTGCACGTTATCACGGAATCCCGACGCAAAGAATATTTTAGTCAAATACAGACTTTTGTCCATATTTCACTATAATCTTAGCATAATCAGCCTATAACATTCCCACTGCTGGGACACAGGTCTCCTCTCTATGAGAGGGAATGGGCTATAATCCACCACGCGGGCCCAGTGCGGGTTGGTAGATGTCACATGTCTTCGAATTTTTGGTTCTAGGACATGCCGGTTTCCTCACGATGTTTTCATTCACCGTTTTGAGAGCAGTGGTGATGAAATAAATTACACAAAGTGCCTGCCTGGGTTCGAACCCACGACTATAATCTTATTTAATAATTAATTAAAACAATGAATTAATTAATTATGTATAAAAAGGAAAATTAAAGGTACCTACTTAATTGTGAAAATTAAAAAAAACATAAACAAAAGTCAACAACTTCCCTATCTATTAATAGAGTAGAACACAGCTGAAAATCCGCGTATAAGCCTCATTGTATGAAACGAATGAATTAATTTCATGCTTACGTTTGGTTTCGTTATGAACAGCGGTCTCTTTTAACAAGTGGAAAATTAACGGAACGTTAGACAGATAATTTAATTCCTTTGAACCGTCCCATTATACGTATTGTGGCACCAAACGTTTGCGGATTAGGATTCACCAGATTTCGTTTAGTCTATGCTCAAACGTATTTATAAAACAGCCAGATTACCGTGGCCATGCATGTATTGAAAACATAAAAGCTTATAGAGAGCGTCTAGTTTGTAAAGTTTAAACTTTCGTTTTGTCCTCTCCGTGTCAATTTGTGGTGCCACCCACCGTTTTAAGAAAGTGCCAAATACTTTTTCCACCAAGTGGAGCGCAGTGGAGTTTAAACCCGACATTTCTTGCGAACGAATCGACCTTTTCTTCAGAAGTGTACATTACTCTTTTAACAGTTTCTGATTTATTATTCGAGACAAACGAGACATTTTACTCTCAGTAGAACATTTGAGTTCGTATACAAAACGAAAACAAGTCATTACATAATTATTATGTCCATTTATATCTCAAACGCCTTAGATTTAACATAATGATTGACACCAACTCATCCAAAATTCATTAAAATAATGCCAGTCAGTATATTTTAAGGGGTTGTCTAATAGCTAAGATTATGGTAACGCGCCTCCCTAAGATTTGAAGAGGCTTTTAGGGAAAGATATTATTACGCCGCTTTATAAATTATCGTCTACTTTTCATATTAAAAACGGTAATTTATGATATCTTTAATTAAATTTCGTTTGGCAAGATTTTGATGGGAATATCGATATTAATAATGTTAAGAGACGCACTTAA
The DNA here is from genome assembly GCA_905163415.1 of Noctua fimbriata. Taxonomy (NCBI): domain Eukaryota; kingdom Metazoa; phylum Arthropoda; class Insecta; order Lepidoptera; family Noctuidae; genus Noctua; species Noctua fimbriata. Next base: position 9,628,341 of record LR990922.1, on the reverse strand, counting down.
CAGTCTGATATAATCTTGTTACAGCATCCAATCAGGAGATAAAGCAGCACTATACCGGTAATGATATTATCTCTAAACGGAAATCGCTATTAGCTTCACAAAAGCTCGTCTCACTCATAGGTACCTATGTACTTAGCAGCGTTAGCTATTGACATAGCTAATCACATTAGGAACAATATTATAGTTGCTACTAGCTGGTGCACGCGACCTTCGACCGCGTGAATTAATTATAAAAATATTATTTCCCTGTTTGAATCGGATTTTGTTAACAATTTCATTTTTTTTCTCTTTTTCAAAAACTAAAGGTGGCGTTATTACTCCTTATAACATGAGCTATCTGCCCGTAAAAGTCTTGTCAAAATTGATCCCGCCATTTTGGAGATTAGCCGGAACGAACAGACAGACAGAATGACAAAAAAAAATTGTTTGTTATAAGTAAATATGCATTCAGTAAGCTGTTATTTTGAAATTACAAACAGATAATTCAATTTGATTTATTTGTATAGATGACAATAGGTACTTGTTTTTATACAATGGTGCTGTTAAAGATATTTGTTAGTTTTAATGCATTTAGACAGTACTTTGCATACAGTAAACTTACTTACTCTACATTGCTTTATATACTACACAAGATGAATAAATACCTCATAATACGTAAGCATAAAGCGTATGTATTTTCCGTGTATTTTAAACAGCGACAGTGAACTTAAGTGAACATCATTATGTTATGAAGATAACACAGGTAGTTATAAAAGCCCCACATTTTTTTTTACACACACACTCACATACACATACACGTACTAACCCCTGATTGAATAATTAGTTGTCGCCATTGTTGTAATGTATATTTTTATCCTTTATTTTTTTCTTGATCAATATTATATACTACATTAATTTGTGTACGAGTGCATAATTCTGTTTAAAAGTGCTTCCGTCGGGGTGGAGACCTGGTGTCCTGAAATACAGGCTTTTCGTCTAGCTTAGGCACCAGTCTCCCACAGTATAAAAACGTATGTATTGTTCACGAAACCTAATGATGTACCTATGTATTGTGGTGAGAAATAAATCTTTATCTTATCTTATCTTATCTTATCTTATCTTATCTTATCTTATCTTATCTTATCTTATCTTATCTTATTTTTTTTTATTTTCCTAACACTAAAATTTTTTGTAAAGTTTCAAAACTCACAACTGTTTACCCTTGATCCACGCGTCGTACGTCGAGTTGCAAATGGTGGACACAATTGTTTCGCTTGGCATACCTTTGAGTGGCGACAAACGTGACCAGTCGTGTCCCGGTTCTGCATTGCGGCCTTTTGTGACGCCATACTGTACTTCCAATTTGTGATGTCGATTAATTTGACTTAATTTATTTTGAGGAAATAGTAAAACTTTTATGTTAATTTATTGGAGGAAAATTGTAACAAATACTCACTAAAATCTTTTGCACTCCTTTGTTAGTTACGTTGTTGAAAATTTCGAAGATATTCCGTAATTAATTTCACAGACAGCGCGTACAGCGCGTAGCAGTGCTACGTCGCGCTTACGACGTCTCCACGCAAGGTATACGCGGCATCTAACCAAGGTCTAAGCATTGTCTACACTGTGCAAGTCAAGGAGAAACCAGTGTAGGTAAATGCAGAATAGTCGAAATAATGTATGGTGCAAACAATTTATTGGCACAGATTGCACTTTGTTGCTCTAGAACTTCATGTTAATGTGACTTAATACCGCTTTTTGCTAGCCATCAAAGTTAGGCCACAAGTTAAGCCACTAATAAAGGGTGTAACAAGACCCTCAACGAAGCCAAATAGCACTTGTTCTCTCCGTCATTGCGATAATTGTTTGTTCTAGACCATACCTGGGAACCTTCTAGTTACGGAGATATTGGGGGTCAAAGTTCCAACTTTATCATGTAAGTTTTTTTTTAAATATGTGTTTTAATGTAAAATGTTTACTTTAAACACCTCCACGACCCCCGTACTATTCAATCCATACATCTGCACAATGTTTTGAGGGCGTAACATTGAGTCCTATCTTAAAACGTGATTTTTCACCCCAAAAAAAATCGTTTCTCAGCAATAATTTTTCCTTAAAGTTACTTAGTTTGATGTACATAATGCTTGTTTGACGACTTCGTGAATTATACTAGTGGCTTGATTTCATTATGAACCTATTCAACAATACGCTCTGTTTGTGCATAGATAATGGCCCACTGCCTCTCAAGAGACTACCTCGTTGGTCTAGTGGTCGCAAGCGTGACTATGCTGAGCTTGAGGTCCTGGGTTCGATTGACGGGTCGGGCAAAATGTTATTGGATTTTTCCATCAAGAATTTCTTAATAGCAGCCACGGAGTCTGGATTTGTGCCTGGTTGATAGCAATAGCCTCGCCACCTATTACATGGGACTTAACATAACTGGCGAAATGTGTGTACTATTACGTACACTTCTGCCTAACCCTTCGGGGATTACAGGCGTGATGTTATGTTATATTATGCCTCTCATGAGATCTGTGTCCCAGAAGTGGACACTGTTTACAAGACAAGCTTTTCATACCAGTCTCAGTTGCACGACCACTGTAGCCAATATTTAAGTATTGAAAAAGTTCAAGCTCTTCCAGTCGCGATCAATCAGGGACTTGAGAAAAGTTCATGCGATTTGTGAATTGACGTTTATCTTGGCAACGAAAGAGAGAGAAAGATAAGCAACTTGTTATAAAAGCTTTTACTGAAAGTTCTAGAAAAAGTTGAAAAATAGGCCTGTGTGTTTTTTTTTTTCTAAAACTCAAATGGTTTGCGAACCTACTTTATGCAAATTAATCTTAAGTTATAATCAGCCATCGTAATATAAAATACAACATATATTTTAAAATATAGATTCTTGATGATTGTTTTTTTTTTTTTTTAAGGCGCGATTCCATTAGGCAAGTCTCGCATGCACATTTGCGTACAAGTTGCTTGCATTGGAACCATGTTTTTAAGAGGATACAAATTGCATGCAGATTTGACTTGCATACAAGTAGAGATGTTCAACAATTGCAAACTACGTCATACAAGTTGTAGCTTGTATGCAGGTTTGTTCAAGTTGTATGCAAGTTGCAAATATGACGTCATACTTGCATGCAAGAGTTACCTATTGGAATCGCGCCTTTGTTTTATTAAGAGACTTAATAATGTTACTTTCATCAAAGCTCAGATCTTGCTTTCAATTTGACGAACTATGTGGATGCATGGCTCAAGTACGAACTAAACTAGTTCCAAGAAACAAAGATATACAACATTAGTTTTAGTATATGCGAAACCTGAAACACGTGTCTAGTATTTTTATGTACAGAATCTATGTACAAAATTTCAAAACTGTAACATGAAAAATCACAAATTTTATAAGCTTGTTCTGTTACCTAGTTGTCCGCACAAAAACCTGGTCACCACGCAGGGCGTGCCTCCAGTGTCGTCTTGAGCTCATTGATAATAATAATTTGGCAGTAGGTACCTAAATTATTACGATAGGTACTTAATGTCGCTCGGTGTCCAACTTGTAACTTATTAAAATAATTTTGGGAAAAAATATAACATGTTTTAAAAATTATTGGAATCGATTCAGTTACTTATTCTGAACAAACTATATTCAGGTTTCGCATATACTAAAAATAATGTTGTATAGTACGAGAGAAACGACGAAGTGACTCAGAAACCTAGCCGAGCACACGTAGGTAATATTCAGACGTCAAACACACACCAGGTAGCTCCAACTTCGTCGGCAACTCCAATTTCAAGACTATAGTGGATACTGTCACTTCTCGCTGCTCAAGATCTTCCTAATATAGGTAGTTGTGGAGATGGGTGTCGGTTGGCAGGCAATAAGCAATTTCGCTCGCTACAGCCAATAGCCACTTGCGACACGTCACCGTTTGAGACCGCAAGATATTAGTAGGATGCGAGGCGATAAAGGCGGCCTGTGCGAGTTAATTTAGTATTACGTCCCTCTAATGCCTATTTGGACCGTATATGATAGACATTACAAGCGTGCTTTCAACGCAGAAATTAATATTACGCGCTAGCTTAGAAGATGTTTGATGACGTTGTGGTGATGTCTTAGAATGTGGACACTTCACTACACTAGACCAAAACTGTTATATTCAGAGATTATGGAAAAAAGGCCTTTACTATTTTCAGTGAAAGATCAGTAGAGTTACAATAACAATCAGCATTAAAACTTTCAGTTTTGGATTCACTTTTATCGCGACAGATTAACCAGTGATGAACGCGGCAACAAGCTGACACATCGTTTGTTGCATCTCCGTTGGTTTAGTTGTCCTCGGGATGTATTCAAATTGAATAACGAAGTGCGACAGTCCGACCATTAGTCTGCCTGCAGCTACAAAACCTATCTCTGAATTATGGACGAGTAAACCTCGTAATGGGCGGTATTGTCGCGAAATTCGGACCTCATTCGTGCTCCGCGATCAATCTATAGCAATTAGTCCAGTACGTGAAAGGTTTACGGTTTTATGGCTATCGAATTTTGTGTTCAACCATTACACGATTCAAGGATATTGTACGGTCCAAATCGGTGATTATGCCTAACCAGCCGTTCATCGCCGATGTTGTGCTGAAATTGATTTTGAATTAAAGCTCGAGCTACTCGTATAATGACGTTCAAATTGCTGAATTTGTTGTCAAGCTTAAAACGTGCATCCCGTTTTGCATCTAAAACTAACAGAATGGTCGCAAGTAATTACTGTTGGTGACTGTTTGTCTTTTACAGTGGTCGTTGTAATTAATCGATTCTCTCGCCGCTTCGACTACAACATAGCTCCCGGCGATTGAAAAAACGGCTCGTGTCAACGTGTCGCCGCGACACCCGACAAGCACACAACTGCACATGCTCGGGGCTTGTAAAACGTCAAAGTTTTTCTCGGTGTACTGTGCAGCCAATAACAGTTTATCAGTGGAAACAAAACATTGTGGTGGGCGCGATCCCGGCGGCACAATCAAGTTGCGAGTTTACAGTAGAGGATCGTTTCACGCGCCGCCGCCGGGCCCTCGAGTAATGCGAGAAAGTTCCTTATTGCTTCCCACCGTATTCATCTCACCTGCCGATATTGTAATCCGGGAGTCTTTCATGCGATTGCTTCCGGAATCCCGGGCCAATTTTATCGCTTTAGAATAAAGAAAAAGAAGAACAAAAACGTGAACTCGACAGTAATACATTCAGATAGAAACAACTGGTTGCTTATTGGCTTTTTTCAATTCGTAATTTTGAAATGTGTTTTCGCGGTTCGGTGGTAATGGGGTATAGGAGAATTAGGGATTTTATCTGAATTATCCGTAGGTACAATCGACATTTACGACGATATAAATCGGATTGCCCTGTGCAAATCAATGATATGTATTGTTGTATGTTCTGAAATACTATTACAAGTAATACCTATTTACATTACATAAACACAGACGAGTGGTGGTACCTAAGTAGCTTGAGTATAACATACATACATAACACCACGCCTGAAACCCTGAAGGGTTAGGCAGAGGTGTCCCCAATAGTACACCCACATTTCGTCAGTTATATTTAAGTCCCATGTAATAGAGGGCGAACATATTGCCATCAACTGGGCACAGCAAATCCAGACTCCGTGGCTGCTAGTGAAAAAAAAGTCTGGGCCTCCTTTGCTGAGAAATTCCTGATGAAAAAACCCAATAACACTTTGCCCGACTCGGGAATCAAACCCTCATGCTCTACTGAGCACTGGCAGTCTACTTGAGTATAAATACTTATAAAAACTCAAACTATTGCAAGAACAAGAGCTTACACCATAATCTTAGAAGAAATACTCGCAACCTGAGCAGGATTGGTTTAGATCAAATTTTTGTTTTATAAATTTAATATAAATATTTTATATATACAACATGTTCAGAATAAGTAACTGAATCGATTCCAATAACTTTTAACCCATGTTATATTTTATTCCAAAAATATTTCTAAAAAGTTACAAGTTGGATACCAAGCCACATTAAGTACCTATCGCAATAATTTAGGTACCTACTGCCAAATTATTATTATCAATGAGCTCAAGACGACGCTGGAGGGGGCGGGCGTGCTGCGTGGTGACAACGTTTTTGTGCGGACAACCATGTAACAGAACAAGCTTATAACTTTGTGATTTTTCATGATACTGTTTTGAAATTTTGTATATAGATTCTTTATACAAAAATACTAGACACGTGTTATACTAGAGTCTAGGTTTCGCTTATACTAAAACTAATGTTGTATTTATATTTTTTTTTTGTTTTGTTTTTTTTTTGTTTCTTGAATCTTATTTTGAATTCTGATCCAAGCTTTTACGTTTTATCTGAATAGAAAATAACGACGGACGACATTTTAAGCAAACATTTTCAAATAACCTTAAAGGGACTGCGAGATAAAGAGGATTATTCGCTTAACGTTAATGAATTGAATGCTATTATAAACCGCTTAGCCTAATGCAAGGGCACACGTCCTAATGGAATAAAAATAAATTACTTCAAAAGTACATTACTTACATAAATTCATAACAAATTATAATCAATTTAGGTCCAAAGTAATTTTTCATTCGATGTAATAAAAATAACATTTACCCAGGAATTTGCATTTTAAGCCTTTTGTGGGTATAAAACCGCTTTATCCAATACCAATTTAGGCGTGTTCTAAAAATACATTCGAATAACAATTCAATGTGACCCCTTTTGTTAAAGGCGTACGCTCGATAACTAATCAAGCTACACATCAATATAAGCTGGCCTCTCACTGTACGAAAAACATAAACAATGAGATATCAGCTTATACTGGAAATGTATACCTTGATGTATATGTTACAGGATAATCCTAACTCCTAACTAATGTTGCTCCTAACTAATAACGCGAAAGTAAGTTTGTTTGTTACCTTTTCACGCCTAAACCACTGAACCGATTATTCTGAAATTTTGCATATACGTTGTCAGGTGTACAGAAACGGACATAGGGTACCTACTATCCCGAAAAAAAATACTGTTCCCGAGGAAAACAACATTAACGTTCTTATGACAATAGATGGCAGCACATGTCTTTCGAATTATGCTTGAATTATATAACTTTCGTGGTGTGTTGAGTTTAATTGTCAGATACTAAATTAACGCGAGCGAAGCCGCGGGCAAAAGCTAGTTGAAATATACATTTTTTTGGTAAAAGACTTCAGAGTTTTGCACAAAACCCTGTCACAGAGTACAGAACTTTGATTGCTGATAGGCTAAATATTCTGATTGGTCAGAACATGACTTGGGTATGCCTAAGTAACCGATGAGCACATTCGTCAGTTCGTCATAAAGGTCATATCAGCGATCATTCTTATCGACGTTTCCGGTAGAAAAACCCAATAACGCTTCGCCCGGGAATAGAACCGCGGAACTCATGTTCAACCCTTGCTTCCGATCACCAGACCCACGAGGAATATATAAAGACAAGCTGTTGAATTGCAAAAAATCTAGATATTTCGCAGAAAAAACTATTTTCCCGATTATCCTACGACGTCCTACTAATAGTCCTTTAATATTAAAAATGCGAAAGTTTGTGAGGATGTATGGATGTCTGGATGTTTGTTACTCTTTCACGCAAAAACTACTGACCGGGTTTGGATGAAATTTGGCACGCAGATAGGTTATAACCTGGATTTACACGTAGGATACTTTTTATCCCGATAATACGATCCCGTGGAAAAATTACCGAACCCCACGCGGGCGAAGCTGCGGGCAAACCTAGTGTACAATATGTTAAGCTCAAGATTTCGGTGACTTGAGCATTGTACCCCTTTCCTTTGAGATCACAACATTAGGAGCTGAGTGAAGAATCGCTTCAGGCACTAAGCATTCACGGAGTCGGCATCAATCATACCTTTTGTGAGAATCGGTAACAAAGCAACGTGTGTCGTTATCAGGTGACATTAGGTACCTGCTACATATGATTTGGAACTTTAATTTAAAGTAACATGGTACAATGTTGATTACACTTGGTTCGACTGCACGAGTCATCATCATCATCATCATCATTTCAGCCGAAAGACGTCCACTGCTGGACATAGGCCTCCCCCAAGTGTCGCCACATTGACCGGTCCCGTGTGACTCGCATCCAGCGGATCCCTGCAACCTTCACCAGGTCATCGGTCCACCTAGTGGGAGGCCTTCCAACGCAGCGTCTTCCGGTTCGCGGTCGCCACTCCAGAACTTTTCGGCCCCATCGGCCATCCGTTCTGCGAGCAATGTGCCCTGCCCACTGCCACTTAAGTTTGGCTATTCTTCGGGCTACGTCGGTTACCTTGGTTCTCTTGCGGATGTCCTCATTTCTGATTTGATCACGTAAGGAAACTCCGAGCATAGCCCTCTCCATTGCCCTTTGGGTGAATTTAAGCCTTCTGATAAGGCCCATTGTGAGCGACCACGTTTCGGTCCCGTATGTAATCACTGGCAACACACACTGGTCATAGACTTTCGTCTTGAGACACTGCGGTAAGTTGGACGAGAAGATACCACGCAACTTCCCGAACGCTGCCCAGCCGAGTCGGATTCGACGATTGACCTCTTTCTCGAAGTTAGACCTACCTAACTGGATCGTTTGTCCCAGGTAGACATAATCGTCTACAACTTCGAGTGTAGAGTCTCCGATCTTGATAGGAGTGGGTGTTACATGGGCATTCAACATGATTTTGGTTTTGTCCATGTTCATTTTAAGACCCACTCTTTCGGAAGCTCTACTAAGGTCATCGAGCATTGTACTGAGGTCCTCCATGGTCTCAGCCATGACCACTATATCGTCGGCAAATCGAAGGTGAGAGATGTATATGGATACTGCACGAGTACCTACATAATATATGATTTAGAACTTTGCTTTGAAGGAAGCAGGGTAAAATTTTATGTTAATTACTATGAGTTTTGCCGACTGGCCGACTAGTCGGTTGCAAAAAGGCGTTGTGTTGTGAAATTCAGTCGAGACGTGCAGCTGTGTCGATTTCATTGAGTATATAGGATGGTTTCCACCAAACGGCTCTCATGGCATCGGATCGGAACGGATTTTACAATCTTTAAACGATATTAAATCGTGTACACAGTATTTAAAGTCTATATTACCAAGCAGCTTGGCCGCAGGCATCTTAAGCGACACGCGATCGTAGCCGAAAGTATGCTGCGACGTACGATGGGCTCCGTTTGCCTGTCGTCGTAGCCGGTTGAATCAATTCGGCTGTCAACACGGTAGAAATTAATCTATTTGATAAGGCGCAAAAACGAATACGTTCGCAAGCGACTGTACGGGGCTGATCTGATGCGTCGACATCCTGCCGTACGCGATCGGCTGTCGCCGCAATTTTGGTGGAAATCATCCTTTACAACACACTCGCTCGCACTCACCGAACGGTCATAGAAATTCAAAATATTTTTTCAGTTGAAATATATTTTTTTGATTTAGATAGAATAAAACATAACAATAAAATTAAATTCAATCACTCAAACCGATTAGTCGGCACTTTTTGCCGACATGTCGCTGCCTACAAATATGGCCGGATAGTTGGCTTTCGATACTAGTCGGTACACCTCTATTTATTATGCTTGGTTAGTAATACAAAATAAGTTGTTTACTTCCCATTATTTCATAAGACGCAGTTGTTTACAAGATGTTACTTTACGTGAAGTAGCCGCAACTACTGTGTTGAAATTGATTCGAATAGAGTAGGTCACTTGTCTTTTACTTAGATACCTTGATATAAAATATAATCTATCTACATTATGCATTATTTGTAGGAAAAGAAAAAATAAAAAGTGATCCCAAAAATTAAAAAGTGAATGCCTTTTCTATTGAATTTTTGTAAGAACTTAAGATTCAGAATTATGAATTGGTTAAAATCTGTTGGGTCAACTAGTACATACTACATAGATAGTTTGATTAATACACATATGACACGCACCTCTGATTTTTCGGATTCATGTGCGTATTGTACAATTATCACTTGCTTCGGTGAAGGAAAACATCGTGAGGAAACCAGCATGCCTGAGAGATATTTCTCGACGGAATGTAAAGCCAAGTCAGAGGCCCATGAGCGGCATAAGAACTCTGCCACCGGGTTGGTCACTAAGCACACGATAAAGAAGAATGTTGGTTCATATGAACCTATGCATAAGTAACTTGAAAAACGAAGTCGCAGTCGCAACTAACATTAAAATTCGACATCTTGAAACAACTTGCGTAACTAAAAGTGAAAAGTTTGTAAACCTTTTGTAATGTTAATGTGCCGTTCCATATTTTTGTGAAACACTGAACACAATTATGTTGCTGCTCTAATACACTCTTCGAAGTTCGGTTACCAACCTCAGCTGAGTATAATGAGAGGATCAATCAAAGGTGAGCTGAGCACGGCTTGCAATTGATTGATGATTTTGTGCTGAACTTAATTAAGCAATCAGTTGTGAGCGCTCTTCTGGGTAGGAGAGAATTTACACGTATGTAGGGACATCGGTACCAGGTATATAGGTACGTATAGATACGCCCGTACATCCACGTTACTAAATAAATAGGGCACAGAAAGTTAGGTTCATACGACGTGCAAAAACAGGCACGCTAATAGACGCGAGGATACGCTAAACTCAAACGAATGACAGAAGCGAACGCGCTGGGGCTCGAAAAAGACGTCAACCGCTTTGTTTCGGTTCAGCCAATGTGACATCGCGTCAAATGTCATGATACAGGATCAGCTCAAGCTGAATCTACGTAACCGTGGCCACTCCCTTTAACTATGTACATATTTCCAGCAAAAACTGACCTCTTGTTGTACGGAAAGAGATGTAAGATGATCCTATACTGGAGATGTAGCTCTCGATGTGTTGTTTTATGTACCTATGTACGTGAGCCCTGTCTAATGTCTGTATGGGTCCCTTTTCGAATCCTACCTCCCCCTTTCATACTCCTCCGCAATCTTTTTAATTCTAATTAATAATTTCGTTGTGGAATCCAAGACTATTATTTTTTCTCCGGGACTCGTCGATCTTCATTGTCTCGGCGCTTTTCTGTTGGTCTTGTACTGTAGATTCCGACTTTCAGGAGTTGCAGTGGAGTACAATGTGACGGGATTGTAATCCTACCTTCTGCACCTAACTACTCTGTGGCCGTGCTCTAATAACGTCCTCGTTAGCGACACTTGTATCCGTCGGTACGACTCAGCTATCGGTTGGGAAATAGGAACACATGCGCTAAACGATGACACGGCATCACTGATCAGATCCTTGTGCAGTTATACGTACTGCGTTGTGTCCGATTGAGTGAAATGTCGTGAGATTTTGAGTGGAAATGATGTCTGGGTGTGATGATATGGATGCTATCATATTAAGCTTTGTAATATTATTTGAAGCTGATCGAATACGTAAAATCATAAGGCCCAGAGTCGTCACGAAGATATAATCGAGGCCTAGGAAGCTCTAAGTTGATGATATGGACGAATTGTTCAGAAAAGGCTGCAGAAACAAATGTCTTCTTCAGAAAGGTCAGGTACGTAGTACTCGCAACCAGCGTGCGTGTATGGCCACATGTATCACCGTAGACGAGTATGAAAGGATCGTAGCAGATGGCGTTCTGAGGTTTTCTACTACCCCCAAGGGATAAAGGCGTGAGTTTATGTATGTAAATAAATATCCACATTAAAAAGTTCATGGTGAAGACTATTGCTCAGCTACATAATTTTATAGGCACTATAAAGGTCAATATAGAGAGAACATCAGTTTTCACATACGTTAAACTCACAAATTATAATTTACCGTTCAATGGACTCAGACTCCAATTAATTTGAGGTTTCGACCGTCGCGAATGATAAATGGAGCTAATTTTGTATTAAATTAATGCAACATGTGAATACATTTAACACGAACAGATAACATTAACAATATCAACCTTCATGAAAATTCCAAAGCATATTCTTGAAAGTCCTCTCAAATTTGCGTAGACGTTTGACGAAATCGAATCAAACATTTATACGAATATATTCAGATATTATTCAACGCCAGTGCGAGTTAGTATGAATTTGATATGCGGGAATATAATTGAGTTAATTAATGAAAATCTTGACTTACTTGACATGCGTGGATCGCGACCGTGCGTGAAGTGTTCCCATAATTGAATCGCTGTCTTTATCTATTTATTTACATAATGCGTGGGTTTGTATGTGCGGCTCGTCTGACGTGCCATAAGCCACAATACTGCCGAAATGAGCCACGTATTTTTATCAGAGGGGAGATATTTTGAAAAGGGGAAGCGAACCGTCGGTTCACCCGCATTGAACAACATTTGAGCTTCATCTTAATAAATTCGAGTAAATTGTTGTGAAATTGGACCTTCTTTGTAAAAATCGTATGATTTGAAAATTTCCTTTGTTAGGTATCAGGGTATTGTTTTGTTTGTTGGAGAATATTGTTTGAAATAAGAGCTCATGGTTTTGATTATAACTAGGTTTATTTTATCAAATAACATCAAATCGTTCTATTTATTTATAATTAACTAGAAACTGAAATTGAAAAGAAAAATCAGCTATCCTTGTAGAAATTTAAAAAACATGGCTCAAAGATACACGCGCCTAAGTTTCTGAAAAGAATTTTAATCACAATTGTGAGTCAGCAACGAAACGGCTCACCCTCATTAACATGGAAAGGAAGAATAATTAAAACTCACGAAAAAGTCGCTTCGTGTCTTTGAAACTCAAATTACAGCTTCCTGTGAAAGTTAAAAGATTCCCATACGTGCCGAAACGATGTCACATTTTATCCTTGGTAGGGTTGCCAGGTTGACAAGAACATGAGTTGCCTCGTTGGTCTAATGGTGAGCATGAGGTCCTGCGTTCGATTCCCAAGTCAGGCAATGTGTTATTGGGTTTTTTCCATCCAGAATTTCTCAGTAGCAGCCACGGAGTCTAGATTTATGGCCAGTTGATGGCAATAGGCTCGTCTCCTATTTCATGGAACTTCAACATAACTGGCGAAATGTGGGTGTACTATTAGGCTCCCTAACCCTTCGGGAATAACAGTCGTGATGTTATGTTAGATTACATCTAAGAATTGTTTATTTAATATTATAAGCACACAAATATATAGAGGCGGCCTTAATACCAAGGGCATTTACTACCAGACAACAGGTGAGGACTATTTTTCAGTTTTCAGGGTCATATCAAAATAAGATTTGTGAACCCATTGCATTGACATTATTTCATCAGACTGACTGGCGACACAGGCCAGCTTTAAGCACTGCTATAACGACTGGCTCCATTGAATACAATCACAATTTCTATGCATTTTATCAAGTCCATCTTTTCAGCAAATGACATTAATTTTGAGGCTGCATCTTGATTTACTCTGCTACTTTAATTTTCAATGGTTTTCACAATACGTGATTTTTAAATAATATATTTTTTACTATACGAAATGGTGTAAAAACCCTTAACGAAGCCGTTTTAGCACTTGTTTTCCTCGTCATTACGATATTTTTTTTGTTCTGGACCATACCTGGGAACCTTCCAGTTACGGAGATATTGGGGGTCAGAGTTCCAACTTTTTCAAAGTTATGACTTTATTTTTCATATCTCCATGAACAGTTCACTATTCAATGCATCCATCAGCATAATGTTTAGAGTGCGTTACATTGAGTATTTCCGTTAAATGTGATTTTTGACCTCGAAAAAAAAAGTCGTTTGCCAGCAATATTTTTTGCGTACTTGGTTTGATGTACAGAATGCTTGGTTGACGGCTTCTTTAAGGGTTTAATCTTTTTTTTATCGAGAGGAACAGTCCTGCCTCTTAAGCCTACATGGTTACACTAAAATAGCGAGTTAAGCAGCAGAGGTGGAAGGTTATATCTTCGCCCGAAGGTACGGCTAAACGTGTGTAATAACAAAATCTTTTAATATAGGAAAGTGCTTTAACCAGCCGATGTTTTATGTTGAACAAGATATTTTACGTTACCTACCTGCTATACGATATTCTACCAATTATTGTACACTAGCACTTCACTCGACTGCGCCTGCAAATGTGTGACAGCTTGGCTTATATGAATGTTATAAATATAATTTATTATTTATATAATTTAGCTTTATACCAGTGAAAAAAATATTAGAATTGGATCATAAGTTCTGGAGATTACCCCCTACAACTTACAAACAAATTTTACTTCTTTATAATATTAATATAGATAAAATAAGCACAAATTTTACCACTTTTTTGTATTGTATTGTATAACGGGCTGGTGTCCGCAACACCTCCTTAACGTAACTAAAAATATGAGTAAAAATAAAGACCAAACTTGAAAAGACGTCTAAATTTTAAAGCAAATAAAACGAAAAACTACTTCACAATAATTCACACAAAACGCAGCTCTTAAACAAGAAGAAAAAGTTTTCAGACCGCTATTTTTCTCCAGCGTCTAGCTTTGAAGAAAAACACTGTAAACTTCGACCTTTGGCAATGCCTGTAAATAGTAGGTATACTTATATACTTATTTTACAGCCATGTTGGTCGCGTGGTCGCAAGCGCGACGACTGAGCATGAGGTCCTGGGTTCAATTACCAGGTCGTGCAAAGTGTTATTGGGTTTTTCCATCAGGAATTTCACAGTAGCAGCCACGGAGTCTGGATTTCTGTGGTCCGGTCCGGTTGATGGCAATTACAGCCCCCTATTACAGGGAACTTAAAAATATAACTGGTGAAATTAGGTACACCTCTGCCTAATCCGTCGGGAATTTCAGGCGTGATGTTATGTTCCTTATATACATGTTTTTCTATTCAACTTATCAGAGTAAACGCTTGTGTCGATATCATTTATTTATCTAAAGCTCCTATGAAATCAAACAGGTTTGTAATAAGAGCATGTACTAGTCGCAAAATTAGCTTACGAACCTCTCTGTTTAAACAAAGGGTTTTGATATAGTTGTTAATAGATTAATTTAATCTTGTAATTTTACTGTCCTAATTGAATTGCGCCAGGTAAAGTGATGGCCTGAAACAGAGGTTTAAATAAACCTAGATCGGGCAGGTCGCTGACATCTGAATTGGACTACTATAACTTGCAACTGTTAAATGTATTTTAGTTATAGTTTATTATAAGTACTAATTATTATTATATGAGAAATAATACTACTGTGCCTAAATGTACAGTTTTTGTAATACTTTTTAAATAAATTATTCTTATTCTTATTATTTTCATATAAGAAGATTAGTCAATTGAAAAGAGTCTGCTTAAATGGTCGTTTGGTCAAGTGGAGAGGATGAGTGAAAGGCGACTAACAAAAGGTACTTATTTAGAAGGCAGATGTGAGTGGCAACGCCGAGAAGGGACACCCTAGAAGGACATACTGACCTTATTGGTTAGGTTAGAAAGGGCAGCTGCGTAGTACTCGCAACCGGCGCGTGCGTGAATGACCAGATATCGGTAGTTATTTTCTAAACAATCAAAATAAAATGACCTGAGAGTTCCGTGTTTATCTCAAACGTTGGAAACTTCATTGCACAACCATGAACGGGATCGAATCGTTATAAATTCTACTTTAAGTAATGTTTTAACAAAATAATGAATACAAAAAGAAAAAAAATATTTTGTTGCATACATGGCTTGAACTTACGGCTTCTCGTTCACTGAACAAAGACGATAGCCATTGCGCTAAGGTTGCTATAGTAATATTGTACAAAATATTAAATCTCCTTCAGTATCATAAGTGAATGATGACTATATATTGGTATATGGTAAATGATGTGCCACACGCACACTAATAAAAACCGAGCTCGCTCGTTTTATTAAGTGTTTGTGTGCATAACTATGACCCACACATATAAACTGTAAATCAATTAGTTAGTTCAATTGTACATTCACGTAGACGAGACAAAAGGAGAATGTAAGGATCATAGCATATGGCGTTTTGTGGATTCTGGAAAATGGCGTGAGTTTATGTATGTGTTTTTTTTTATATTTTGGCTAGCTGAATAATTATGACCTGATATTGAGCTGGCGTTTATATGTATGTATTAAACGATGCATAGATAAACACAGATAGATAAAACATATAATATACTTCGATATAGCCTTAATTTTACGTAATTGTAACAACATATAATCCCAAACACGAGACGTCATTAAATTAATAATCATTTAGCTTAATCAGACACTTGCGTCATTGCGACAAAGGAAACCAATATCCGATCTGTAATAATTAACACGGTAATTGAAATAATCTGTTGTAAAAACGTTGAAAAAGATTAATCACAGTTAAATAAAATTCAGTTTACATGACGGTGCCTCTCCTGACCATGGACCGATGAAAACATTGTGGATATGGATGATGAAGATATTTTCATGACCAGACAGGTAGAAAAGGGATTTTTGCTTAGGATACTACCACACATCCTCCATAAAACTAGTCCTCAGTAACCTGGACGGATGTACCGGACCCACGATAAACCTCAACAACGGGATGCCTTGTTAAACTAATTTACGATGGAAACTACTACAAAATCACTCTTTCTTTAACCGGTATTACTCTTTTTTATAGCTTTATATGTCCCACTGCTGGGCAAGCCTTCCAGGCTTTTCCTGCGCTACCTCGAACCAGCCTGCATGATGCGCGTCCAGATCATCTCGCTACCTCTTTCAAGGCCGGCCTCGGCGACACCGTCCATCCTCAGTCATTTCTCAAAATTATTACCTACCACAAATTAAATTTAGACAACAGCTCTATAAAAAGTTTAGGTAAATTATCATAAGTACTAAAGCTGATAACAAATAACAGCCAGAAAGTTTCCCTTACAAGATAAACCGAACAACGGCCTAGCATAGACAAGAAACGGAAAATTACGATGCTATTAACTATAACGATGTCGATGGCCAACAAAAATAATTGTTTCTCCTAACAAAAGCCTCGCTCATTCCTCTCCTAGTCATCAACAGCATCCCTCTACAACTGATTAGTTTCTGCGGACGTCCATAATCTTATAACAGATAAACCAATTTGTGCCATCCCTGTTTGGCTCTGACAAGCGAATAATTGACTGGATGGAGGCAAACAATCGGAATGTAATAAATATACGTTGTTAATAACGATCGCGATAGCATTGTATTCAGCTTTTGTGCTGACGATCACGGTGAGATTTGGCTGAGAAGACGGCAAATTACTTAGTATTATTGATCAGCTTTTACTATTCATCATCATCTGCCTAGCCTTTTCCCAACTATGTTGGGGTCGGCTTCCAGTCTAACCGTATGTAGCTGAATACCAGTATTTAGCAAAAACCAAAAAGTTCAAATTTTTTTTTTTTTGGATTTTTTATTTATTTTGTTTGTATACCTGCGACAAATAAATATATTTTTCTTTTTCTTTTTATTTTACATGTAGCGACTGCCTATCTGACCTCCACAACCCAGTTCGTACTGGGTAATGCGATAGCCCTTGGTAAGACTGGTAGTCTGATTTTTGGGCCACTGACTACCTGTAACGACTGTCAAAGATCTACATATGACAGCCGGGACCAACGGCTTAACGTGCTTACCGAGGCACTCGGTATGTAATGAGCGGTTACCCATCCACGGACCAACCTAGGCAAGCGCGGCTTAACCTTAAGATCGACCCAAGCGGCTGTTATTATTTAGCCACGAGATACTTTTAGCGAGCAGCTTTTACTATTATGGTAGCTAATTACTTATGTCAGTAGTCCTGAAATCCGCTAACTCTTTAAAGAACCCATTTATAAGTAGGTTCACTTGTTTTGTGTAATTCAAATAACTAAAAGCTAATATCTAAAACGAATCCTACCATCACCAACATGGATGTTTGCTACTCTTTTACGCAAAAACTACTGAGCACATTTGGATGAAACTTGGCACACAGATAGTTTATAACGTGGATTAACACGTAGGATACTTTTTTTCCCGGTAGTACGATCCCGTGGGACAATTACGGAACTCCACGCGTAAGCTAGGATTAGCATATATTTCATAGAAGCGTGGTTAATGAAAGGGATAAGTAACTTTCTAGTACTTAGTATTTTTATTTTTAACAAGACTTCCGATATTTCTTTATACAAAGAAAACTCAGGCTAGTTTCCCGACGTAAACTACGTTAAACCTCCTGGTTTTTTTATGTTTTCTTTGTAAACTTTATTTACCGTCTATAGTGAATAATAAAAGCTCATTAAACCGTCTTTTGCAGCATAAAATCTACTGACTGGAGGCTCTTACCTCTAAACTTCTTGAAATTTTAATTTGCTTATTTGCATTAAGTTCAAACTCATTTGTCGCCGCGGTAAAGCGAACGTAATCTGCATTTCTTTTGAAGTAACTGTGTCAAAGAAATGAATAGTGTATTTTGAACTCTAAGGAAAAGTAACAATTTGTGTTTTTAATTAAAATCGCAAACTGTTCGACAGATTAATTAAGACAAATAAATATACGCAATTTTTGTAGCGACAGCGGAAATATTGTGACGAAACCAATTTTTGTGAGCATTCATTCGTTAAAAGCGTTCATGCATGCCTTCTGTGGAGAACTTCGCGTCCGATTCATCAATGATTTTCCCATTTTTACTTGTTTCGCCATCCGCTCGACGAACATGTCCAACACCAGCACCACAGCTATGGTACAGACATGCGCCTCTCTATGTAATTGGGGCGTCAATATTCGTTCGCGGAGCGCTTTGCATATTTCATAGCTGGAGTGTAGGCCTTTGAAACTTTGCAAACGAAGGTAGAACTGGAGGTATACCTATAGTTTAAATGTCAAGGGCAAAATTGTACAAATGCGTTGTTTTTGTTCGGTCCCTATCTTAGTATTCTGATCTGACAAGGGACAAATGTTCGGTTACAAAGGTAAGAGACAAGCAAAGGAATGATTCATTAGGATGCAGCTCGTAAGTGATCGACCAGCGTCTATCGCTGATTGCGTATTGTTCGGTCCTTGCAACGAGGGCTTGCTATTTGCAAGTCACATGCTAATGAAAGTTGCACATTCACTATTCATAGTATTGTGATGTAGGAATATACCTATATAGGAACCAGTAGCGAAGGGTCAATTTTGTAAGAGGTAAGCCGGAGTACATATCTTTAATTTGATTAGATTATTTGTCTATAAAATACAGACTGTGCCATTTTTCAAAGGGAAGCCGGTAGAAATCGAGATGTATGGAACCTTCGCTACTGAGAGAAACATACCTATGTACAATTTGTTGCTTGATATGCGTATGTTAACTATACGTATATCTCTTTATTTCAAGTTCTTATTTCCGCTGGATAGGAAATTGGCTCTTGATGTCATAATATATAAGTTGGTAATGTCTCATTCTTTTCCCAGGAATAATTCACATTCATCTACAATTGTTACAAAAAATGTTTCCTTAGTTTTTATAGAAATTAAACTTCACACCATAATACATTTTCGAGTTCAATTAAATTTGTAGTTAACTAGATTGATCTGTAATTTGATCAAGTATCTTTAACAGATTTTTTTTCAGAATTCAACTTTTGTTTACACCGTGTTCTTCACGTTATCCATAAACTCGTCCGGAACACGGTGTATAGTTCAAACATAATTATTATATTTCTCTTATCTTAAAGAAAATCAATATAATGGCTTGTATTCAAGGATATCGGTATCTAAAGCCAGTTTACATACTGAAGGAGTATTTGTGATGTCACACAATATAGTTGGAGCTCAGTGCGCCGTTTGTGCCAACAGTTTCTGTGGTGACCCCAGTGCACACTGGCTGCGTTTGACGTGCTTACATGAAGCACGCTTTGTAACCAAGCGGTTGTGTGTTCCGACCCTAGTTCCAATATACAGTAGTTCAAGATGTAGCCTGTTGCAGATCAAAGCGAGACTAATTCTATAGTCAGTATATTTGTTAAACATCATTTTGTGTCCTATTGCTATGTAAAAACGTCGCAATTGCAATGAGGAATACTAATTTGATAAAGAGCTTTCACAAAAACGATTTTTATCAATGAGCGTAGATTATTGATCAATGAGCGTAACGCAATCGTATTGTATGAAGAGAATAGCCCATCAGATTGTTGGGAAATACTTTTCAGTAGAAATAGGATATCCAACCCTTTGAGTGGGCTTTCCCGCTCAAAATTTAAAATTCGCTTTTTAATTTTTTTTTTCCTCTGAAGCTTTTCATTGTCTCATTGTCTTTGGTTTTAATGATTCTATTAGGGGTAAGAATTCGATTTAGCCAGCAATACTGATCGAGTAAGTCAATATTGTCGAAAATTGTTTTGCGATCGTCGGCCGATAATTTAATTATTTCGGGATCCAATTGAACAGGGCTGTTGTTTGGGCCGCTTACACTGGCCGCCGCAGATGTGATTACCCAAGCTCCCAGGCTGGGCTGTGGGCTTCTGTTTGAGTTAATCTCCAATATTGTTGTTCGTCAGTTACACTCTCTGCTCGATGATGTGTAACATATTGTTGTTAACTAACGCTAGGTAGAGTAAAGTTACTGTTTATTAGTGTGTTTGGTTTGTTAAATCATGATCGAAGTTTAACAATCAACATGTATCGCAAAGTGTTTTGTTTTAGCCGCACAGGGCCCTTGATTTACTTACTATACTGATCCTGTGTTTCCATTTTTTATGTGTACCTAACAATGATTAATGACACTGTGCCAGCTGGAAATGTTTCATGGGCATGATAAATAATTTCATGGGTGCCGAGATGGGACTAAACCACTTACCTATCGGAGACAAATTCAATCATGCATACCCATGTTATCAACGTCAAATGAAGCTGAACATTGAACAACACGCTAAACAAAATAAAAAGGGTCCGGGAATTGTAAGAGCATACTTTAGCCCGCACATTTACTCTATGGGAGCAAGGAAGCAAAAACCGAAAGTAAATGCAATCTCATTAGACGAATAGCCCTCCGACCATCCGACCTAACTATATTTTCCCCAAAACACTGGGTTTGCTCAAGATAAAGTCTAACAAACGTACGCAGGAAAAAATCCTTCGAGTTCTTGGGTGTACCATAAACACTTACCCTTCGTACCGTTCACAGTGGGCCCCGTATATCTTGACAGTTCATTGCGGTGCTGTTTACATAAGCAAATGTCAATTACATGTCAATTTCAGTACATTTCAATTTGGTTTTCTATCTTGCCGCGTGCCAAGGAATACTGGGCCATTGTAATGTTTATGGTCTGTCCCTCATTGTCTATTCATCTGTCGCGGTGAACGTAAGCGGAATCCAAACGCAACTTTTTAATTATTTTCGATTTGAGCGAAAACTTTTTCAGAATGCCTCAAGTGTACCGTTGAGTACGGCGCCTGAATTTCAGTGCAATCGATTTTGGGATTAAAAGACGAAGAGATAAAGCTGGGGATAATTACATTCAGCCCAGTCTCGTATACCTACGTAATATAATAACAACACAGTTTGTTTATCAGAATGTTGTATTTGAAAAGGCTTTAGTTGATACCAGAGCAATATCTGTAGGTAATTCGATATCATATATTCAGGAATATAATATAATAGCTTGAGTGAGTTATTATTGAGTCATGTTTAAGTCAATATTATTTGAAGATCTTGCTTATCTTGGAAGAGTAGCGGTATGGAGGCAATATTCATGATTTAACATACCTACTAAGATATCTAAAGGGTGTAAATAGACCCTTAATATAGCCGATAGGCACTTGTTCTCCCCATCTTTGCGATCATTTTTTAGTTCTAGACCATACCAGAACCTTCCAGTTACGGAGATATTGGGGGTCAAAGTACCAACTTCCTCACAAGTTTTTTTTTTATATACATTTAATGTAAGATTTTTACTTTACACACCTCCACGACCGCCGTACTATTTATTCAATTCATCCATCAGCACAATGCTTTGAGTGCTTTCCATCGAGTCCTTTTTTTTTTTTTTTTTTTAGGATGGGAAATCATCAAATGACCCCCCCCGCTCTGGGCGGAGCGGAAGGGAGTGTCAGACTTGTACTGACTAAAACCCATCCATGTTCCTTCTTTGCCCTTTGTGTTCCAGGGCCGCGGTATCTCTTTCGAACAGTCCCGCAGCCCTGGCAGGCATCGGCCCGTGCGGACCCCTACGTGGTTGCTGACATCTCTTTGAGGCGCGCGTGGAACACGAACGCGCCGTCGACACGGCCTGTCGTCATAAGACGGCCGGACGGCGAGCTAGCCCAAAACTCGCCGTCCACAGGCCCGCGCCTACGGTGGCCGGGGGCCACCACGTGACCCCCGACGCCCAGGGCGTCTCCCGCGGCGGCTGGGACGTGAGGCTCTTTCCCTCTCACGTTCCGCCACCTCCTTCACTAGCATGACTGCTTCGCAGAAGGAGGTGACGGCTTCCCATTCCCTCTCGCTCCGGACCATGGCTTGAACCAGGGCCGGGCGCGAGAGGTCGCCGCCGCCAATCGCCTCTACGAGGACACGGCGCTGCTCCGCCCAAGCAGGGCAGGCCTCCACAGTGTGCTGCACCGTGTCCTCCGGACGATCCTCACAGTGGAAACACCCGGGCGTTTCCTCCCGCCCGATTCGGTGCAGGAACCTCCCGAAACAACCGTGTCCGGTGAGGACCTGCGTCAGGCGGAAGGTGAGGGCGCCGTGGCGCCTCTCTAGCCACTCCTCAAAGAGGGGACTTATCGCCACTATGGTGGCGTGCCCTGCACGGGGTTGCGACAGTCGCTCATTCCATGTCACCATGAGATCGCGCCGGAGGTCTGTCCGCCGAGCGGTGATTTGCCGCGGCAGCAGAGTTTCCCCCCGACGTAGTGCCTCCGCGCGCCATTCGTGAAGGCGTGCGAGGACTATCGCCTCCAGATCCCATGGCGGCAATCCGGCAAGGAGGCTCGCCGCCTCACCGGAGATCGTGCGGTACCCCCGGACTAGCCTTAGGGCTATCCCCTTTTGGGGCGCGTTCAGGTAGCGGGCGGCTTGCCGCCTCAGAGAACGCGCCCACACCGGGGCCCCGTAAAGGGCCATGGACCGCACGACCCCCGCGTAGAGCCTCCGGCAGGAGGCGTTTGGACCCCCCAGGTTGGGCAAGAGCCGCTTGAAGGCAGCCCCGGTCCGTTCCAGTTTGGGGGCCAAACGTCGGAAATGCTCCACGAAGTTCCACCGGCTGTCAAGGACGAGTCCCAGGTACTTCAGCGTCAACCCGACGCCGATGGAAACCCCTCCTGCCGTCAGTAGGGATCCCTACGGTGGCGCATTCCGAGGCCCATGAAAACACATGGCCTCGGACTTGTGCAATGCCACCTCGAGACCCAATTGCCGGATCCTCTCCACGACTATCGCAACCCCGCGTGTCATGTTTTCGGCCGCCGCCTCGTGCGACCTCCCTTGTGCCAGTACCAGCGTGTCGTCAGCGTAGCAGACTACGCTGACGCCGCTAGGGAGGTCGGCGCGCAGCACCCAGTCGTAACCGATGTTCCACAAGGCCGGTCCCATAACCGATCCCTGTGGAACACCGCACGACATCTCTCGCCGGTTCCATTCTCCGCTCCGACCGGGGTAGATGACGGCCCTATCCGTCAGGTAATCCCCGACCACACGACGAAGGTAGGTCGGCACCCGGTGATACCGGAGTGCCTCCCCAATGCAGCTCCAGGGCATGGAGTTGAAGGCGTTGGCGATGTCAAGAGACACCGCCAATACAACCCCGCCCCGGGAAACCGCGTCCCCCGTCGTGAGGGCTCTCACGCGCATGATGGCGTCCACCGTCGAGCGCCCCTTGCGGAAACCAAACTGGTGTTCCGCAAGATCCGGCCCCATCCCCGCGAGGTGCCCGGCGAGGCGGTTAGCAATAACTCTTTCAAAGAGCTTGCCCACCTCGTCGAGCAACACGATGGGCCGGTATGCGGACGGAGAGTCCGCAGGGCGCCCTGGCTTCCGGATGAGGACCAGCTTCCCCGTCTTCCAACGAAGCGGGAACCGGCCTCTCTCCAAGCATGCGCTTAGGAGCCCTTCCAGTCGGGGCCCGAGAGCCTCAGAGGCCAGGACCCAGGCTTTGCCAGGCAAGCCATCGGGTCCCGGGGCGGTATTTCTGGCCTTCAGCCTGCGTACCGCCACTCCCAGGTCTACCCCAGTCACCTCCGGAACGTCGTCATCGGTGTGGTCCGCGTCCGGCACCGCAAGCGGCGGCGGAGCCATAGGCGGGGGAGGATGCCTCCCTCGCGAAGGGAACAGAGCGCTCACCACGTCCTCCACGAGCTCAGGCCGGAGACTCTGCGTCAGCGGGGGGGCCCGGGTGCGGAGTTTGTCCCGCACCATCTTGTAAGGGCGCCCCCACGGATCTCCGTTCAGAGACTCCAGCATCTCCTCGCGGGCCAGGTTCTTGGCCCGCCGGACAGCCTCTTGGAGGGCGGTCTTCGCCGCTCTGTACCCCTCGTAAAGCTCCGCCTCAATGGCTGCCGCATCCGGAGGGCGGATGCGGAGCCTGCGATGCCTGGCGTACCGGTGCCGCGCGGCAACGCACGCCTCACGCAAAGACGTCAGCTCTCGCGACCACCAGTACACCTGACGTCGGGCGCTTCCTGGCCGAACTCGGGGCATTGCCACGTCGCAAATCTCGGACATGGCCTCCTGGAACCAACTCGCCTCGTTGTTGATGTCGGCAGGCCTGGCCGGTGATGACACCCAGGCCTGCACGATCGAGGCTTCCAGGAGGAGCTCCCGGTCCAGCTGCTTCAGCGCCCATCGCGGACCACTCGGGGCCTGTAGGACCGGCGCGCTTGAGGTCTGAGTGGAGACGTCGAACCGGATGTACCGGTGGTCGGAATAGGTTCCATCGAGTCCTACCTTAAAACGAGATTTTTCACCTCAAAAAAAAAAGGCGATACCCAGCAATAATTTTTGCGTAAAGTTACTTAGTTTGATGTACAGAATGCTTGGTTGACGGCTATGTGAAGGGTCTCTTTACACCCTGTATACATATAATAAAATTGTAACAGGCCGATGTCTGTGCATTGAAGATATTGAAAAAAATATATATATGGGGGTCTTTATTTATTTATTTATTTATTTATTTATTTAACAGTTTATGTACACACTAAATACAGAAAAGAAGAAAGGAACAGAAAATAGTACAAAGGTGATGCTTATTTCTAAAGAAATTTCTTCCAGCATACCTGCGAAAGGAGATACTATAAAAAGAGATGTAGACATAGTGTGTAAAAGAAGAAGAGAAAATGGAATACATAAAACACAAAGCAGAACAATTTAAACATAATAATACATATAAGAATATACTAACATACTTATAAATACAAAGACAAAACATAACAATACTGTAAATACAATAAATAAACCAATAATAAATACTTATGCAACTATGACGAAATGGAAAGATAATGTTCTTTCACTCCTCTTTAATGTTTTTTCCTCTCTTCGTTTTATTAGAGCAACAGAAGACAAAACAACAGTTTTTAGAATTTTTATTTGTCTGTCTGTCTTTCTGTCTGTATGTATGTTTGTACGCGCCTCACGCAAAATAAAAATGTCACAAACACACCGTCTAAACCACTGGGGTTAAAAGTATGAAATTTTGCACGAGAGATCCTTTTAAGATAGGATTTTTGAAAATTAATTCCCTAAAGGGGTTACGAAAGTTCTGCCGATGGGAAATCATATCGGGAGCGCAGCCTGTAGGTATTACTGACTTCACTGACGGTCGACCACTTTTCAACCTTATTGCTTAGGGCATAAGGGTGAAATGTGGTAGACCGTCAGTGAAATCGTTAGTACCTCTGTAAGTTAACTCCTTTGGAAAAGTTTAGTTGCGTTCTTCATGACGTTGACGATATTGATCTATAGAGATAAAAAAATGTGTATAGACCTCGTTATTAGTATTTTTAAGATAGAGATAGAAATGCTGTCAATAACAGCAAATCCCATAGATAGGCCTACCTATCTATTGTTAACAATCAGCAAGTAACAATAAAATCGCACGGTCGAAAATAAATAGTAGATGTCACTGATCTACTAAGCGAGCGAAAGTGATGCAATTACTTTTGAAACGCAAAAGAAGAGATGGCTATAATGTGCGTGCGCTCGGAATAAAACGACGTATGTGCCGAAACGAAATTATTCCTTTTTTAACAAAATAAATGAATTAAATTTAGAAACTACTTTGAGTAAACTTTGATATGATAATTCTCTATGTTTTAAAGTAAATTCCATTCTTAAGCATTACGCCGTGATGTAAAAAAAATTTAAAAAATAACTTTTGCAATTTTTTTGTATCGAGAAAAATTCATTGAATCATGTATTTATTTTACAAGATACTAGAACAAAGAGTCAAAGAACAAATACCAAAATATTAAATCCCTATTCCACATACTTAACAAGTTATACGAAATAGAAAAACACATTTTTTTCAATATATCACCTTAACATAACATCGAGATTTCTATGCACGTTTAATATTAATGTATTATACGTATGAACCTTCCAGAACAATTTCTTTAAATGATTTCGCTAACCGCATCTAAATCCATTTAGTTAGAAGAACAACGCTATCACACATACCTACAAACTTCGGGTTCATTAAAATAGGTTCGGTGGTTTTAGAGATTATCGTATTCGAACATAGTGACACGTGATTTTTATACAACATTAGTTTTAGTATATGCGAAACCTGAAAAACGTGTCTAGTATTTTTATATAAAGAATCTGTGTACAAAATTTCAAAACTGTATCATGAAAAATCACAAAGTTATAAGCTTGTTCTGTTACCTGGCTGTCCGCACAAAAACGTGGTCACCACGCGGTGCAGCCGCGCGCTCGCCTCCAGCGTCGTCTTGATCTCATTGATAATAATAATTTGGCAGTAGGTACCTAAATGATTGCGATAGATACTTTTTAGCGTCGCTCGGTATCCAACTTGTAGCCTTTTTTAAATATTTTTGGGACAAAATATAACATGGTTTAAAAATTATTGGAATCGATTAAGTTACTTATTCTGAACAAAATATATTCAGGTTTCGCATATACTCAAAATAATATTGTATGTTAATAAGATATACCAATAGACATTATTGTGCATGTAAAAATGTACCTACCATCTTTAGTACCGAAGTTACCTTTCATTTTAATTAGAACGGCACGTGGACTAAGAACGAAACAAAGCTTGGCCTACAGGCAAACAGAATAATGGCTTTCGTTATTATTATCTAATAAGAACACAATTACAACATCGCCGCGAGGCATATCGACATAACTTGCGCTGGACCTACTACATTTTTGGATAAATTACTTCGAATTTTTTCTTTACATAAACCAATGAAACGTAGTCCAAGTTTTACAACATCACCCAGTTGTTTTGTCTTCTGCATCCATTTTGTCTCAGCCACTTTTTTTGTATGGGAAGATTCAGAGGCTATGCTTGCTTTTGTTATGCTTAAACGCATTATAAAAACATGCATTGGATAGGATGGAAATTACTACACCGATAGTTCAAAACTTAGCATCAAAATAAGCAGTTGCTTAGTTTTATTTTAAGTTTAAACACTCGAAATTAAAACGTAAATCAAATCATAAAACATCACGAAAGTTATAAGTAAGCTCTTTTGATTGGTGCCAGGTTGATGGCAATAGACTCACCCCCTATAACATGGGACTCGGAACATAACCTGGCAAAATATGGATGTACTATCGGCACCTAGCTGTACCACTGCGTAACCCGACAGTTTACCGGCGAGATGTTATATTATGTTTTAAAAAAAAAAAAAATATGCTAAATAAATGTATGACTTATTTAAAAACAAATAGCGGAGGTAAAACACAAGCAAGAAGTCGTGTCCCAGTGGAAAAAACGAGGATGTTGGCAATCCGACACCTTCCCTCAGGACAGAGCTGCTTGTTCTTCTTCAAAGGTGTTGTGTACGGTAGATATTATGTTTAACAACCATTATTTACCGTTGTGTCGCCAAACTGTACCCGGAATATAATGTAAATATGACTTACACATATAGGATAGGTGTGTATGAACTTGAACGAGGTAAGTAAATAGATGTTTATATTAAAACTAGTGACCCGCCTCTGGTTTGCAATGTAATGGCGACATGTCAATATATTTGGTTTGGGAATAATATGGCGGGTTTGCCCCAAAAAAACCAGGCCGTGGGCGCACCATGCAGCCGCGAGTCCACTGCGGGGTGGCAGATGTCAGTTTTTTTTTTTCATAAACTTACATAGTTTTTCAAGAATAAATGCCATTAAAATTTATTATGGAGTTAGGAAGATTATAGTCACACAAAAAACTACTTAGTTTGTAAATATGAGCATAGTATTTAATTTCAACAGGGTTTCTACAAAAATTACCACAGAAAATAGATTAAGAAAACTGAGTAGAAAACGGAGACAAAACTTTCTGATAATAAACAGATCAAAAAAATCTCTATAAGTTTTATGATTAAAAAAAAACTAAAATGAACCCTAGATACCTGAGAAAAGTGTGGTTTATTTGATAAATCCAAAAACAAACAACAAATCAAGTAGGTTATAGAGCCAATGTTAAATGAGGCAGTTATATCAATGCCCGGCCATTGGCAGCGGCACAAAGCTCAGACCAAACTAAGTTTACCAACATATTAGGTGCTTAAATCGCTAAGTTTATAATGCCGTTATTAAACGGGGTGCTTTTCCCAGCGCTTCAGCGGAAACTCTGAACTTTATGCACGGACATGGGGGATTTCAAAATAGGAGCATTTAATAATGTAGTTAGTTTAAATGATGAGTGACAAAGGGCCTAGGCGAAAGTGACATAAGTCTAATACGCTCATATTTTAAACTCGCTCATATTTTAGAAAGTTAAAATCAAAGTTTTTTATTAGCTATACATAGGTGTAAAAGGAAGGTGTATAAAAAAGTAAATAAGTTGAGAGATCTCTATGAACTACAACATTATTTTTAGTATATGCGAAACCTGAATATAGTTTGTTGAGAATAAGTAACTGAATCGATTCCAATAATTTTTAAACCATTTTATATTTTTTCCCAAAAATATTTAAAAAAGTTAAAGGTTGGATACCGAGCGACTTTGAGTACCTATCGCAATAATTTAGGTACCTACTGCCAAATTATTATTATCAATGAGCTCAAGACGAAGCTGAAGGCGTGCGCTGCGTGGTGACCGCGTTTTTGTGCGGACAACTAGGTAACTGAACAAGCTTATAACTTTGTGATTTTTCATGATACAGTTTTGAAATTTTGTACATAGATTCTTTACATACTATACACGTGTTTCGCATATACTAAAACTAATGTTGTAAATGTACAAATATAAAACAAAATTAACATTCAAAATTAAAATTTGTTAAAAGATGATAGCAGCTATCATCATGAATTAATTATTTCTAAGTAACATTAATTATTTCTGGGTATTAAAATTTTTTCATATTTTTTTTTTAAAACACTAATAATAATTTCGAACAAAAATTGACAAAAAAAATAACATTTCTTATTTGTGATAAGTGTTAACTTAAATATTTATATTCTAAAAGCGATAACAATGATAGAAAATTAAATAACGTATTGGAATCATTTAAGTTGCCTAAAAAATGATGTACACTTCAGCCAACTTATCTGTGTGTGTGTGTGCGGGAAAACACAGAACTAAAATAAATGTACCAAGTTTGACATAGAATATAATATTCTTTATTATGTACACCATACAAGTAACATTCATAAAAGTAAACATTTCACATAGGGTTGTCACCCTATGTGAAATGTTTTCTTTTAAATTTATTTTTAATGTGCGGTCTTTCGCTAAAAGCGATCTTTTCAAGACAACCTTTGGTTGGATTATAGATTTATAGATGTATTTTTGCTAGACATGCAGGTGGTGTTCCACCTTGAACTGCACACTTGAAGTGGTCATACTATACAACGTGTAACAGATTAAGCGCAATACCTCAGACACCCCAATTAGAATATTAAATTATAAGTCTAAAACAACATCCGCAATTAAATAAATTTAAAACACACCTAGTCTTTTATCCTTACTAAACGCAAAACGTATGTGCAACAACATCCCTGCACACACACTCATGCAATGTTAGCAGCCGACGCGACACGCACACGAACGTCCGCCAGCTGACCATCAGTAGGCATTAGATATGCGTGAGTTCAATGAACGAATTTTACGTACCTAAAATATCACACACTGATATTATGAATAACTTTTGATACTTCGTTGAGTTTACCGTGTAATGATTGATAATTTTCTAGTAAGTGAAATTATCAACACGAATCTAAGACTTTAGGCTTAGTAACGGAATTTAAAACAGCGACATTCAATGACGGCGTGTTTAAAAGATTTGAATCATAATATTTACAGTGATAAGAATACAATCGTATTGATAGGAAGGAGTAGGTACTTACAGAACTGGATTATTTACACTTTACACTTAGGTTATTAATTTGCACTATTTCTGCGATCCACTTTCATTAAAGTTTCAAAATGACCACCGCCTTGTTCTATGCACTTATTTGCACGCTTTCTTAAATTGTATTTCAATTTTGTAAGCACTTCAGTATCACTTTTCACCGTCACAAATGCTTGTTCAATGGTGTTCACCATCAGCACGCAACGTTCGCCACACGTACATGTGGCTGCAGTCGAACTGGGGTGCTTCTTTTCTCGAGCTGTCCTCTGGATGTTCGTCGAAATGGTCGAGAATACACTCTTGCAGACGAGTAGTCCGCACATTCGTCCCTCTGTCCAAAGCCGTATTAGGAAGGAACGCCCCAGGTCCCTCAGTCGCTGAATTGCAGCCAGCATCGTCCTGGCGCTCAAACTGCAGCCAAAACGGTCATTGAACTCCCGACAAGCTAACCCGACATTATCAAGACAGCGAGCCAGGGTCCTAACCATCTCCGTGTATTGTATGTTGGTATACCGGAAAGCCATCGCGCGCGGAAACAAATATATCACGGGAGTAAATAAAAGGACAACTACACTACGTCACTACCGGCGGATGATACTAGGTTTATTCGGCGGTAGCGGCGGCGTGTGTGTCGGCATTTCGCATAAACGTCAAAGAGGTTGCCGACAAATGCTTTATCTCTTTGCAATAAGTTCTAAATTTCTTCAAATTAAATAATTTTATTGTGTGTAGGGCTACTCTGATGACCAACTAAGTTTGCTCGTGCATTCAAATAAGCCTTACTTATTGGAGATAAAGTTGGAATTCCTTTAAATTATCTATTTATTTGACGCACACTACTTTTAATGTAAAATGCATTGATATTATTTACGTGTGTGTATTACGAGCTATGAGCGAACTACAAATAATGTCGTGCGTTTTAGTAGCCTTTATTGCTCTGAGTTAAGGTTTCAATTTCCTTGAATTAAGGATTGTATTAATTTGTTATGATACTGTGTTTATAATTTAAGTTTTTTAAAAGATTTTTCCGTCAAAATTTAACACCTATTTTTTATGACGGAAATCGATTCAGAAGCCGATTCTGAACCAATTACTTTCAGGAATTGCGTTTATTCTGTTACACGTTGTATAGGTCAAATGAACTGACTAAAACCCATCCATGTTCCTTCTTTGCCCTTTGTGTTCCAGGGCCGCGGTATCTCTTTCGAACAGTCCTGCAGCCCTGGCAGATTGATTGCCCCCGTTCTTCTTGAAACAACATAACTACAGCTGTAGCGTCGACAATACTAAATGAGAGCAGTATATTTTTTATTAATTCAACTTAACCTAAATTAAATCCACAAACCTAATAAATTCCATCTCATAAAACAAGAAGCATAAAAAGCTGTACGCTCTTATTTGTTTTGTATCTTAAGTAGTTGACATTATCTGAAAACTAATTAAATCGAAAACAAACTTTAAACAGTGAAACGCAATAAAACGTAAAGACGGTATTGTACCAGCAAGGTGCCATCACAAAATTGGAGTTTAAATTGCCTGCAAAATGGCAATATTAAAGTCTTTTTATTGCATAATGCCGACGCTCACGAGCCCGGCCCTCAAGCCAAGTAGCTGAGCGACGGTAATCTGAAATGACAATATTATCCTTCTCACGTACAAACTCCTCATCCTCTCTTGAACATAAATGCCTACATAATGTGCCTATAACACTTTTCATTTAAACCTGAAATATCGGAACTTGTTATGCCGCTAATCAATTTTAATTAGGCCTCGTGATTAAAGACATTCGCTCGCATTAAATTTTCTTTACGTAACTTTGACGTTAAATGATGGAGGAAAATAACGTGAGAGGCACGTTATTCTACATTGTACGAGTGTGTTATAAAACATAGACAATGACTTGATTTATGTGAAAATGGCATTGTGACTGTTGGCGCCATTGAACTAGAACTGTCAATGCGTTCACATAATACTTAAATAATAATAGAATCTACTTCTTAAGTCATCACTTATCGACATTGGAACTATGTATTCTACGTACCAACATCTAACAACGTTTAATAAACCGTGGTCGCTGTCACTGACCTATCAGTCTTGTTACACAGTCACGATCCATAGACTTGACTCTACACGAATACTACCTCCCACAAGGCAATGAGACTGTCAAAAGATCACATAAGCTGCAATCAACCCCACGCTAACTGTATAAGACAGTAGGTAAGTAGCTACACAGATATCCTCAAATGTTCAACATTCGCCATTGTTTAAAGGAACCATAACATTATCTCTACCAGCGCTTTTCTTTTGTTTTTCCAACAGACATTTTCCCCGGGCGACCGCAACCTACAAGCTCGAAAGGACATTAAAAATAAATTCACAGAGGAATGCGACACGCTGTGCGACCCCTAAACTGGTGTTACAACTATAAACAGCACATTAGGGAAAGCATCTCCGTACCTTCATAGCAATTCAACTTTCATTTGGTATATGTTCACACATTAGGACGGGGCGCGGGCACGTTTATATTGTTGTGGTGTTGGCGGCCGCGCAAACTGCCAGTTAACTGGCAGCGGACACTCCGGACAGTCGGGGACACGGACACCGCCACATATTATACTTGCAATAGAATTTACTCGCGACAATTTATCTTTACAACTGCTAGCACGAACGACGCGGTTAATGGCACTGCACGCCCACGCGAACCGAGCCTGAGTTCCTGTACAGCCTTTAACATATCCCATATATATGTATACACATATTTATGCCTTTGTTACAAATTCCGTCTGTTACTAAAATACTTTTATTACAATAAAAGACTCTTTAGTTGCGTCTCGCTGCAACCACTATTATTTTTCTATTTTCGAAGTACCAATATCCTTTTTTTGCATGAACGACTAACACACCAATAACTTTCATAATAAAAGAGATATAATAATAGGGTTTCTCTTATTTCCTATCGTATCTTTCAAGATTATCGTAGCGAATAAAAGTGGACGAAATTGAATTCGGCCCGTGATTGGGAGCTGAACAAATGGGTCAACGATGCCTGACTACTGAAAGCTAACGAATTAGGTATTCACCTGCGTTCGTGGTTGATTACACGATTCATTTAAAATAGCGTACGGAATGTAACGGAAGGGCAGGTAATCATCCCATCCCTATTCAGGCTATTCTGTTATTTCCGTTGTACATTGATAAAATCAATGTAGGGTAGGGGAGGCTTTTTTAGGGAAATAATTAGATAAATGAAAGAAATGTTACAAAAGTAAGGTTGTTTTATTTTAATAAATACTAGCTGTTGCCCGCGACCTTCGCTCGCCTGAAATTATTATATAAAAATATATTACTTCCATTTTTGAATCGGATTTGTTAATAATTTCAAGAGTTTTAATTTGTTTTGCACAGTATTTTTTTATTTTTTTTCTAAAATGAAAGTAGACCTTATAACATCAGCTATCAGCCAGCAAATCCCGTCAAAATTAGTGCAACCATTACGGATATTAGCCGGAACAAATAGACAGTCAGACCGACAGACACTCAAAAATGTAAAAAGGTGGTTTTGTTATAAGTACCGTATTTACTTTCATATGTATTGAGTAAAAAGCTGTTATTTTGGTATTAAAAACCGACGCTCCAATTTTATTTATTTGTATCGTATATATTTGCTTGTCGTCTGCGAGACAGTCAATTGACAACAGTTTATTGCAAACAGTCTTTTTTTAATTTATTTTCGTTTATTAAATTGACATTTCCTTAGTACAAAGGACATTATGACTTTGAATATGATTTTAACTGTGCTTAATTTGGCATTGTACAAACAGCGCTTCCCCTTACATGCTCAAGCCCAATAAAGGTGGTGCCAAGAACATTTGTAAAGCTCTTCCAGCTAATTACTTTGTGCAACATTAATATCTAGGAGTCTGCTTGCGTCTCCTGAATTAGTAAAACGTCCCAAATTATTATGTCATACATAATACTTGTGTGACGACGTTGGTGAAATTTAAGGGAAGGGTTTGTAAACATTTTGGACAAAGAGTCGACTAACGTTGGGCACCCCTTTTTGCAACGTTGTACCTACATTGAACATACTTGTAGGTAAGCAATTATCGTTAAACAATGACCGCGTACGACCACGACGATGTTATAATAATGGAGTACGGTTTTGAGCAGGGACCAAATTACTCGGTTATTCGTGACTATTGTTACAAACTGAGTGTGGTAACTAAAAACACTACCAATTACACACCAAATATCTTTATTAATCACAAAACACTTATAACTCAATCACAAATTCACCACTGATCACTATACACTTGGATATCGCACGTGTATATCCTTCGAGAAAGTTCCACAACGTTTTTGAACCTTCTTCACAGCAGCAGCTCAATAGTGGTACATTCTAGAATTATTCTCGAATCTTCTACACAGTTCCGTAGTGGAACATTCTAGACTAGAACGTAATCTAGAATGTTCTCGTAACACAGCCGACGTAACACTATTATAACTGATCAGCTTTTGTAGTAGATACTCCAGATACTTTTGTCATTAGTAAAATACTGGCTTATATCAATTCTATTCGAAATTGGAATCATTATTCTTTTTTTTCTGGTCCGTCCGTTTTATTCGGTGCCTAATCCGAAGCTCAGTTAGTTAATAGGTACCTTAGGTTCTCCTAACATTTCCAATTAAGCCACGAAATAATCACAAATAATAACTTAGATCGTGAGCACCATTATAAGTATCTAAACGAGTACGCTGAAGGCATATTTATTTACTAAAGGCAAAGAAAACATTTTTAATACCTCAGTCTTTTTCTTATCCAAAAAATTTTTTTTTTGGTGATACAACTAATTGTTCTTCAATTAGCCTTCCTTTAATGTATCGACTTTTTAATTCTTAAGAAAATATAGAAATCTACGTGATCAGAGTTTAGTTGTGCATTATTGTTTCAGGATGTTGTTGCGACTGCCCCGTTTCTGTAGCGCCTCAGAAATGTTTGCCGAGGCCCACACTGAATGGCTTTCATGCCTTTTCAAGACGGCTTCGCTGCTGTGCAGAGTGTGGAGTAGTCGCAACTATATCCTTAGAGCTGTGGCGAATAGCTATACTCCAAATATTAAATATTTTTACTCAGGTTGATTCGGTAGAAAGCATGTTTTCCTGCCTTGTCGTTCTTTGTTTCTTATATAGATAGCAATGTTACTAACACTAGAATATAAGCTGTTATATTATACTAACAAAATAAGAATCACTGTTGTCCGAAATAAATGAATTTTATTTTTATTTATTTTATATTATTATGGAGTCTACACACACGTCGGCAGCATGTAAATCATGTTGTAAATTTCGTTTCGCCGGCTTTGGCGTGTAAAGTCCATTAAGGACTTGTACTGATACTTACCATAAGGCATGTTCTTTCGTCCTTTCCTTGTTTTGTTCATCACGTGTGGGTAGATTCACGAAGGGCACACGCGCCCCTCTCCCTGCCCACCTCTTCACACCCTCCCGCTGATCAGTAAAGCTGTGGATTCACTAACGAACGTTATCGGAAATCGTACCTAAATTGAGATAGTGGTTTTAGCAAATTACATTACAAACACCCAATTTGTAGGCACCTGGTAAAGTAGAAATTTCTCTCATTGTGCTCCATTTTGGAAATCACACATTTCCCCCAATCATTTTCTCGTTAGTTTAAAGGAGCAGATATGATCAACTTTCTCAGCCGAATCAAAAATGATTGACTAACAATGTAGCTAAAAAATGAAAGGTATGAAAGATGTACACACATCGAGATATAATCACGAGACAATGTCAAGGGCAAGCTCATTGTTAATCCGTAGCCTTCGCTCAACTATTCGAATGAAAGGAGTTTTTATTGCTAAATAATGATATAGAGGCTACATCAATTACCCAATACGTCTATTCATGCCCTATTATTTGGCGAGACTCCCGCGATCTTGCAGCGCGTTGCCTCATCTCGTGAGTACCAGGCTTAGGCACAAATATTTACATGGTAATCCAATTCACGCCTGCAGTGCTTCTAGTTCAATTTAATCTTGTAGAATTTAATTTAACCTGATGCTATCCGCTCTATTTCTTGCCAGGACATTCATTATGTGTCGTAGTGTTTATATTGCTCAGTACATCAAGTGTTTGTAGTGTTTCTTTATAAGCGTTGAATGAATAAATTACTACCACGGATAGCACCTGAGGTGCTAATAAAATTTACTTTGTAACGAATTGTAGCTATTAATATCCAAATGGAAATAATTTTACGATTAATAAACAAAGATTACGCCATTGATTACAACTCCAAACCAAAGTTAGAATTCTAAAATACTTACAAATTGAAACAAATGACGTTCTGAATCAGAAGTCATAACGCTATCAACTCGAATACTCAACATAAACATCCTATCCACCTTAATGCTTGCGAACTCCAATTTACGAAGTTAAAAGACAACTTCTAAATGGGCTAATGGGGCACAGAAGACTTTTAAACTTTTCAACGCATTAATTAAACACAATGAAGTTTCTTAGTTGCCAGCCGGTTAATTAACATCAATTACTTATACAATGCCTTATTTGCGTCATTGCTTTTTGATAAGTATAAGCATGTAAGCTACCGGCAACTCGATCCAAGAGTTCTTTGAAAAGATGAACTTTGTTAATTGAATAGACGAACTTGATACAATTTTAAGTTTGGTACACTTTCCGGCCAAACCCCTGACCTTCTAACAGTTCTTAATTATAAAGTTTTCCATACAACACGTCAGATGTTGAAAAAAGATTATTCTCAAAGAAAGTCAACAAATAAAGAAAAGTAAACTCGTTGGCTGTCAGGTCCCAGAGGAAATGTCCGGTCTCGCCTTTAACATTTTTGGCCTTTTTTCCAATTGCTTGACGTTGACTGTGTAAACCTCAAACACTAATGAATTTAAGCCGCAGTGTTCCCTCGTGTATCGAGCCAGGTTAATTAACAGGAGCAGCGAAGGTGACAACTACACCTAATTTATTCTCAGAATCCCTGATGTTTACGACGCCAAGGTCGACAGCACCGACTTAAAAAAAATATAAAAAATTTTGCTGCGGGATTTTTTTGTACTATTTTCTAAAGACTACTTATTTGAACATACCTAGCATCAGTCCTGTAATCCTCAAACTGTTATTTAGATGTGTACCTAATAATGCACCCACATTTCACCACTTATGTTTAAGTCCCATGCAATAAGTGGTGAGCCTATTGCCATCCAGACTCAAATCCAGACTCCGTGTCAACTGCTGAGAAGTTCCAGGTGGAAAACCCAATAATACTTTGCCCGACATAGGAATCGAACCCAGCACCTCACACTCAGCAGTCGCGCTTGCGACCACTAGACCAACGACCTATTTTATGGTCAGTATTAATATATTCAAAAGTTTTTAATTGTAATACTCGAAAAAGCATGAAATTTTACTTATCCCCTTTTCCAAATCTGAGTGAAAAGTATTTCAACCGCCCAACGAGGGTTGTCTTGTAAAAACCCTTTGTTGTTCCACACAATCAATGGGTCCTAAGTTTTTTTGGGATCCGTATCCAGCCACCGTACAGAATCCCATTGACACTTTATCTGTCTATCCAACTGTCGAAGCAAATATAGGTAAGCTTTTATCGTACCTTTGTTCGTAATACTTGTCGATCAACTGGCGTTTTTATCAGAGGGAAACAGACGAAAATCCCGGGATTGGGGTGTACGGTAGTCGAGGGACATTGATACCCTTTGAAGGTAGTTGGGATATAAAACTAACCGAAATTATTGATTTATACAACACAGTAACGTAAAGTGGAAATTATGTTTGTTCTACTCCTCCGCTATTCTTTTCTGATCAATTTCGTTGCGGGATCCAAGACAGTTAAATTGTTTCTCTGGGACTTCATCGAGATTCATTGTCTCGCTTTTCTGGTGGTCGCCACTGTTGGTTCTGGCTTTCAAAAGTTGCAGTGGTTAAAAAAAACACAGTAGAATAAATACTTAAACTCACGCCTTTTTCTCATGGAGGTATGCAAAAACTACAGAACGCCACCTGCTACGATTATACATTCTCCTTTTGCCGTGTCCACGTTCACATAATATATGTAGCTTTCTAACCATACATTATGGAGTAATCCTGTAACAGTTGCAACGCACACAAAGTACAGCAACTATTTAGGTACGCTCAATTGAGTTATCTTTCTACGAGAGCCGGGAAAACAACCCGTTTTTGCGAAGTTGTGCAGCTTTATCCGTTTATTATTTCCTAGTAAAACGTTTGAAAGCACCTGTGTACTGTCGTATCGAAATGATTCCTTTGAGCAATCGTGATCCCAATTGGAAGCTGGACGAGAAATCCTTTTCCCTGTTTCGAAATATGAAATTGCCGTCGGCAATGGTTAGAGAATAAAAGGCAGCCCCTGCCATCTGGAAACGGCAAATGGAACTATTTGTCACAACGATGTATAAGGTAATCGATTGACCCCTGCCGCCGTATCTCTTCCAGGGTAAATTGTTCTTTGTTTTGATTCAGAAATTCCTCCTTATATTTTTGTATTTGTTTTAGAACACAAATGGTTCAACGCGAGTTATTGTGTTTGTTCCTCGTCCAAAACAAATAACTACCTACCCTCCACACAGGTATCGAAAAGATAAATATAACAGAAACATAAATAAATATAACCGGCTCGTGTAAAACCAGCATTAAATTATACAAATACAAACAAATACGAATATCTATTGTCCGCATGTTTATTGACATTTTCAATGTTTCCTCGACAAAACCACAAACAGCCGATGGAGCGCCAAAAATTCTATTTACAATTATTGTTACATAAAAATCAAGTAAGTAAATTCCATTTGATTGTGTACCGTTCCCAATTCACGATTTACAAAAGATTTTTTAAAATTCAGTAATTGAATCACACACGATTTTATCATGACGACATTTGTTCACCCCGAAGGCCCGTAAAATCTGGAATTAAGTACCGCAACAGTTCGGTGCCGGCGTCAGACCAACACATACGGACGATAAGAGACACAATGACCACACATCGGCCCCTGAGGAAGCGCTGTGCCCTTGGCAACTACGTCACAACAATTGCGCCATTTTTCATTTACAGCCCATTAAATACACTGTTCCCGAGGCTTATGCGACGGCTATTACCACGGTCATAAACATACTCTGCAGCAGTTCATAAAGACATAATCTCAGCCCCAAGTCCGCTTTTAGTTGTTAAATTAGTTCAATAATAGGATTACAGTACAAATTATTACATAGTTGAGACGCTTGTATAAAATAAAAGTGGTTTTAGAGAATATAAATAAAGTCTGGCTTTGCGGACTTCTGTGGGCAGCGACTTATAATTCTAACTCACCTATTTGCGGTTGGACTTTATAGTTTTATGCTCCGGTCAAAGCACCCAGGAGTTGCGCACTAAGCACTTACCACAAACCCTAGATATTTTCATCGTTATTTGTTGTAGTTGCGACCTTTTATTTCTCATACAATTTATAGTGGGAATCAAAGAACATATATTCATTAACCGTGAATTTTTCAAAAAGCAAAATACACCGACTTAATTTATTTATAATCAATTCGTGTGCGTTGTTTTAAAACTCTGTTTGTAAACATTGTGGCAAATGGTTTACATTGTTAAACCAAAATTAAAGCGAGCACAGCCGGAGTTTGGACCAGCCATTGTTGATGATAAATAGATGAAGTACCGCGCGTCGCAAACTGAACTTATTGGATGTCACTCATTCCAGTGTGATTGACACTTGATTAATTATAGTCTTACTGGTACTTTAGAATCGAGTTTCGACACTAGCGATTAATATTATTCAAATAGCGATATTATTATCACATCAGAAATAATTCATATTGTAATATCATCATATTACAACGTCGACATAAGCTGATGGACAATTGGACAAGCAATTAAGATTTCGTGATTAAGTTGTAATCACAATGCTGTTGGGTTTAGGAATAGGTCCATCCATCTTTACTTTAGTTAGATGGTAGGGCAAAGCATTTACTATGTATTATGTTAGTTTTTATTAATCACCAATTTTATCAGTTATTAATTACGACATCTTTAAAGACGGTAATGGTGTAATCTACTTGTAATAACCAACTGACTAGTATCGGTAGAAATGTAAAGGCGCTCCCTCACCGGGAGCATTCGCCTCGTCTGTAGTGTAAGATTCGATTTTGTGCAGAAACTAGTGAATGTGAACTGTTACATTACAGGCGAGTAATCAGGCTTAAAAAACGGTTAAGTGGTGGTCTATTATCTCTGCTATTTGATAGATAACTTTTGTTTAGCAAGGAAAAATACTTTATTATGGTGAAACACTTTTCTCATTTTGAGAAAAAGCGCAAAAAATATATATTAATTCAATCGAATCGGGGGCGTCGGCCATAGATGCCTCGACCACTGGGGGCCTAAGCCACGGACCCATCCTCCCGTGTCAAACTTAGCAATAAGGTATGTCATTAAGGGCCTATTGCACGATGTCCGAATAGCCACTACTTACCGAATAAATTCAAAAATGGAACAGACTTTGTATGAAATTATCAGCCAAGTAAGTTAACCGGAACTTAATCGCAGGCGGTTCAACAGACCTTTAGGATAGTATTTTTTATGAGATATGTTTTAATAGCCTCTCTATCTCTTGTTTCAGAGAGTATAATTTCATATTTGTCGTACTATGACTAACTTTGTATTCGTCCATCCTATCCGCAGTGGAATCACATAAATTACCAAATTCATTTCCTACCTAATTTTATAATTTACATTTCCAAAAAACCCTGCTCAATTAACATTTTCAAAATACGGAACAACATAATCATCCCGTGTATCAAATCAACTCGTTTGTGTTACCGACACGTACGGAATCTTCTCGTTATGATCCCGCCATAATTTTATATCTGTTGATTACACTTTGATCTCTCACATCATTGGGTGACCCTTCCGGATGCAAAGTAATTCCAATTTCAAAACGGTGGGATTTTATTCAGCTGGGGCTATATTTTTTTTTTTAATTTGCTGGTCCTTTACTTCAAACAAATGAAAAGTTTTCCGTCTAATAACTTGCGTTTGCCATACCTTAAAAACTTAGTACTTATTAGTTTCTAATTATACTTACCTAGGACTTGATCCTAGGTACAATTTTAAAACTGTTAATAACACTGCGTAATGTCTTATAATAGTTTATTTACAATAATTTCATTTTATGGCAATTTTCTGTGATGAGAAACTAGTCTGTGAGTAGATTTTTGTCCTGTTTATTTTATCAGAATAGGTAATCGCACAATTCTTTTCGTCAATACACAAATATTATATGAAAAGGAAGGTCGCCCTTTGAAATAAACAT
Source organism: Noctua fimbriata (assembly GCA_905163415.1). Taxonomy (NCBI): domain Eukaryota; kingdom Metazoa; phylum Arthropoda; class Insecta; order Lepidoptera; family Noctuidae; genus Noctua; species Noctua fimbriata. The sequence goes on along the minus strand of LR990922.1, from coordinate 9,586,531 downwards.
CAAAGTAATGGTTTCGTATAGTCGTCACACGATTTCATTCTTTGGCTGTGGGTAGGCCACTTTTATTGAGTGGGTATTATTTATGCAATCTATTATGTTTATTGTTTGTATGCTTCGGGTTGCGAGTTTGTTGAGTGACTCACGACAAAATTGGAAAGAGAAACAATAAATTGACATCACTTATCTGAAGACAAGTCAAAGAGCCTTTGCCTTTTATTTTAAGACTAAAATATTTATATTGATTTATAACATTATTTTTAGTAAATGCGAAACCTGAATATAGTTTGTTCAGAATAAGTAACTGAATCGATTCCAATCATTTTTAAACCATGTTATATTTTGTCCCAAAAATATTTAAAAAAAGTTACAAGTTGCCCACCGAGCGATATTAAGTACCTATCGCAATAATTTAGGTACCTACTGCCAAATTATTATTATCAATGAGCTCCAGACGACGCTGGAGGCGCGTCCGCGGGTCCGCTGCTTGGTGACCACATTTTTGCACGGACAACCAGGTAACAGAACAAGCTTATAACTTTGTGATTTTTCATGATACAGTTTTAAAATTTTGTATGTAGATTGTTTACATAAAAATACTAGACACGTGTTTCAGGTTTCGCATATACTAAAAGTAATGTTGAATAGTTTTGTCTACCAATGAAAATCGTGAACACAGTGTACGTAAGAAAATGAAGACACTAAAGCGAAGCTGTTCCCAGCATAAAACGAGAATTGCCACTTGCTACCAACAGCTGTTTTCTATTTTCGGATACGCAAGAACTACGTTCAAGTTCTGGCAGAATGTACAAGAGCCAATCGCGGCGAGTCACCGACGTCACAATAAATAATATAGCGATGGAACAAGAGCAATTTAAACTTTATCGTTTCGTTCATATTTCACAGGTCCGGCGGGGAACAATTGGTGTTTTGTTAACACGGCACTGCCTGAAGCCGAACTAAGTTGCCGTAAAAAAGAACGAAACTGAACCGTTCCACTGTTCTCAGCGAATTCCCTTGCTTCAACGTGCTCAAACATTTCTGGCACAGCACTAGTACCCAACTTTTTTTTATTGGAAACGTACCTACAGTTTGAACAAGACAAATAACAAACAAGGGAGGGAAATTTTAAATTTCTGTTGATTTTTCTTGCAAAAGAAAACACGCGCACGTTTTTATCGATAAAACAATAATATTTATTGTATCTACAGGGCATGCTTATGTCTAGGGTTAGAGTTTTAACTATATCTGTATTTATTGCTCTTTGCGGTTGGTAAAAGAATCAGTAGTGAATGACAGATGGGCCAGAATCGTCACACAGTGGGTACCTGAAGACGGTCGTCGTCACCGAGGCAGGCCCAAAAAACGATGTTGTGACGATTTGGACTAGTTCCTAACTGATTGGCCAGAGAAGGCAAAACACCGGGAGAGTTGGAATCAATGGGGGAGGCCTTTGCCCAGCAGTGGGACAGAATAGGCTAATTAAATTAAGGATAAAAACAGTAAATTATGCATTTCCGTTTCAGGTAGGAGAAACCACAGACAAAGTCTTTTTTTTCAAGTTTCTTGTAACAACAGGAATAAAAGTAGCGTTATACTCGTGAATGTTGTCAAGTAAAAAATTACGTCCGTGAATAGAATTAGAGTGCTTGTCAGAGCTACCAACTTTATCTTCCCAATTCCCGTATTTTTTGAGCAACCTTACAACAATTTATTTTGAAAGCAGAATTTGGGATCATAGAACATGATCCGAAAAGCAACGTAATGAAAAATGTTATCATATAATTATGAATTGTTATCCTTACTTCACAAAAGATGAAATAAAAAAATCAAGGCTTTTGAAAACAAAGTATAAATATATAAAGTTATATAATAAAGGAGGCTTTTACAACAGTAGAGCCGTTTAATTTCAGCAAATGTTTCAGTGGCTTAATTAAAAACATTTCGAGCGAATTTTTGTGGCTTACAACGCTTTTAATAAAACCTTCACAATGATCTCTGAAACCTTAGGAAACTTATTAGGGTAGTCTTTTGTTATTCCGAATGCCCACGGGGCTGTATTATTTCAGGAAAGTTTTGTACATGTCTTGTAACATACTCGTACAGGGCGTAATGATGTTATACGTTTCTCAGAATTATTGTACATTTGTAAGGATTTTGCCTCTTTGTTATTTTGTAACCGTAATTATGTATACGCGTTCCTTATGTTACAAATTATTATAAGCTTATGGGTTAGGCTTTTTGATTTACAATTTAATGTTGCCAGTCTTCTGGGCACGTTTCCAGATGACAGCGATGCGGAGGAGTACTTTGACGCCTAAGTGTCCTATTGTCATCGTTGTTTAGATGTTTAGATGTTTATATTTTCTTACTTTTAGTCTTATTTTTATCATTACTTTAGTTCTATTTGTAATCTGTATATAATGTACACGTTAGTTTTTTACTAGCTAGTATTTTCTTGGTTTAAATAAATATTTAAAATGAGCTTTGGTTTGTTACTTCATCTTTTAACAACATTTTATTAAAAGTTAGCTTTGATATTTTTCATGTAAGACCATTTATGTCCCATCCCTAAAAACCAACTCTCTGAATCGTTCAAAATCAAAAAGGTCCATTCAAACTTTACTATAAAGAATCGTTTAGATGACAGTACATTTAGTTTCCACGGAGTCATGCCGTCATTATGGACACATGACGCCGTTATTGTTCCTAATATTATGAGGGCCCGGGTGATGTATGACGGGTTCCTAGTATGATCCCGGGATCCTATGCATATAGCCCGCATTGTAATATGGGAAGTATTACATGTGCCTCTTTGTATTTGAGCGGTGTGATGGAAATTGGTGCGGTAGAAAGGGAATAGGAAGGTTTATTATGGTGGACCTTTTGCCAGTAAAACTAAACATAGTCTTTGAAGCTTTGTTGCCCTCTATGTAATGCCCTCCCATTAAGGAAAAACAAATCTTCAAGGACGATTTAATGAACCACGATAAATGGTGTTACTAGTGCTTGTTTATAGGCTTAGCAGTTCACGTTATTATTACAGGAGAACGGACACTTACTTTTCTTTGTCACCAAGATCTCATAATAATGTTTTAGGCCGAGATCTATAAACTTTACTTACCACTACTTTTGTTGAGTAAGTTTTATTCCATTCACTAGCGCGCAAGTGGCTTACTACACGTACAAGGCATAGACGACATAACATGTCTAATCAAAGCACGTGCTAAGTAACGTTTATAGATCTCAGCTTCAGTTACTACGTAAGTGATAGTTGTGGTGATCACAAATTAGAATCTGTGGCAGTTCGCTTGAGCACAAATAAGCTACGATACGCAACGTTCACACACTAAAGAGGCCCTAAGACGAGCGCGTGGTCTAAACGTAACGTGCTAAAAACGTCGTTTTTTAAATTAAAAATAACCTTTTCACAATTACAATATTTACATTTAAAAATTCATATATCATATTTAAAAATGTATTCATTTCATTCAGTCTATGGATGTTACGTATTGTGCTTGTTATAAACAATTTAACTAAAATGCTGTAACATAATTGATTTTTCGATTCAAAAATCGACGTATTTACGTTACTTTTAAGGCGCAAATCCACCGCGGTTCACGGATAGGCTACGCACGAGGTGATTGTGTCCGCTGCAAACCACGGCCCTGCTATGCATCAAATGACGCCATTATTCAGAATAAGGCGCTTACACAGCCCATTGCTTGCAACGCCATGCACGCTGTGCATGCGGTTCACGCTATACACGAATATTAACCCACGACCACAGATAATATAATACTGCGTCCACGTCTATGCCGCGGTGCGCCACGCACGCTACAGTTGTACATAGTTGTGGGTGTGTAGCGTGTACGGCAGTGGAAACGTAGACCCACGTTGTCAAACAAATGATTCCACGCAGCTAAAATCAGCGCCGCGTGCCCGTGCACATCGTGCATCGCGGTGGGATTGAGCCTTTACACGGCGCGTTCGTGCAAGGCCTCTGGTACTGTTTAATTAATTGACAACCTACTTACTCTCCGCCTACAAAGAACAGTATAGGTGTTTGTTTAACATCGTATGTTGATGGTAGTCTACATACATTATACACCAATCAGCGCTTTCCTAGCGAGCCCTTTGACAACGCCGCTAAGTAATTTATTTCATGCAAATTGAAGCTATACGTAGCACCTATTAATAGGGGTATTCAATTGCCACAATACGCCATACAATTTGGTCTTTGATGTTCTGTATTTGTGAGTGAATACGTCATGAGTTCTGATTATATTCGCGTTTCATTCCCCGCGAATTTACGAGTATGTGAATAATTTGTAATTGGAACGTTGCGCCAGCTTGCTAGTATAATCTATTTCTATTTGGGAAAATGTATGTCTGTGTGTGTTACGGGTTGGCTCTAAAACACTTATTTTTGTGGACTAGTATTCAACATAAATCTGCTGTATTTGAAACCAGGTTGTAAATTATGTAATTGACTAGAATGTAGTCGCTTAACTGGCTCGAAAATAGTCTGACGATATATATTTCCAGTTTAGCATTATGTTGAGAAATTACTAACACCTGCAGCGGGCACTACAAAAAGTACTACAGCGCCATCTATGCCACAAAAGAAAGAACTAACAGCAAAATTCTGAATCGCGCTATTAAATTTATCCGCGACTGACGGGCAGTAGCCCTCCAGACACGAAGAAATACTTGTTTGCACGCTGCATGCCTACTTACATGCTGCATGCCTGCTTGAATGTTGCTTGTATGCAAACCAGCTGCAGTACGAAAACAAGCATCCTTGCACAGAAGAACTTTACACCCTTATTCCTTATACCCGAATACACCTACTGGTGTCATAATTATTCATATTTTGTAGTAGGCTTGTATTGGGTAACTGTCAGCTTCTACTAGTTTAACTATGTCGATCCAACCAAATATTAATACGGACTGAATTATGACTATTCTCCCTGGATCTCTAATTCAAATCTAGTTTAAGCCAATTATATTATAAAGAAAGATACGCTACGTTCATACTGAGCGGCGTTCAAATATCGTTGCGTTGTTACGACTGCGATAGATAATACGGAAAGTATAATACAGAAAGAGATAGCTACTGTGCTTCAAGTACTTAAATTACGACAATTGTCTGCATTTGTCTGCAATAATTTGCGCACGCTAGTGCAATATCTACCTCTTTTTATTTATAATATCATTGGTTTAAGCAGTGAACAGTAATAATTTTATTCAGTTGCCATTTTCATTGTACCTATCATTAACAGGACAAGCACACTTTAGCGTGTCAGAGAAGTATTATAGCCTGAAAGCAAAATAGAAATAATAAAAAAGGATGAAAGAAACGCATTAGTGTTGAAAAATGTATCCTAGCTGTCTAGAACGCATTGCGCTATTCATTGCATTGTTATACACGCATTGTACATTGGCTGGACGATATATAAAACATTAGTACCTATTTCACATCCTTATTAATTTAAATTTCATTTCATTCATGTACAGTATTGGTGGTAGTGGTGAAATTCTCTACTATATAAGGTCTAACTATTCATACACGAAATATTTTCAGGAAATCATCTAACGGCTATAACGAAGCCATTTCAAGGGATATTTTTTTTTTCTGAGTATGTTTTTATAAAAAATAAATAACTACTAGCTCCTTATTTTTGAACATCCATTACGCTAGTTTACTACGTCGTATTTACCTACTGTCATTGTTAGAATATGGGAGTAAAGATTTTACGCAAAAAGTCTCAAAAATTTTTAGAATTATAATAATTTCGTGAAAAAAAAAACACTCAGATAATTTTTTTTTCGTTGCTATGGCGACTTTACGACTTATAGAAGTTACTCTTAAAATATTTCGTATGTGAATAGTTAGACCTTATATACGTGAAAATGTAAAACATTAATCAATCCAGTAGGAGAAAATCGCTTTTGAATTTTGCTAAGTGTAAACATTTTGCTCGTGACTGTACTTACCTACATACTTATCTGTGTGTTTTGTTTTTGTATAATCTATAGCAATCTATACTAATATTATAAAGACGTAAAATCCGGGCTATCACAATTTTTGCGGAATTCACGGGCGAAGTGCCGTAGTAGAATGATTATACAGTGACCCATTCCATTACATATTCCAATTTATTCGGGGTCGGCAAAGCATCTTCTTCTTCCATAGCTCTCTATAAGTCGTATCCTCAGTAGTCACTATTCACCCCCTTTCTAGCCATATATCATCTTTTCTTTCTCACAATCTAGATAAATCTATGTTAGTCTAAAATAAGAAAACCGTATCACCCAATAATATTCACAGACGAAAAACTTTACTGAGTGTAAAAAAGGCATGGTTTAAAACAACATGGCAGTTATCATGAAACGTATTTCATTTTTTTAATTTAATTTGAATGTAAATTTTTATCTGTGTCCCTTAATAAAATGTAAATAAATGCAATGGCTGCGTTACTTGCCATTGCCATTCAGGTTATTATGACATTAATAACGTGATATCGGTGGATGCGATGAATAACAACTTTCTGCCGGCGATTTTTAAAAGGTTCTTGTCAATTTTATTTAAACGATTTAAAAGTTTACTATTTTAAAATCGCTTTTTGATCGCACAGAGTGAAGAAAATCACTGGTTAAATCAGAGAATCGACTGAAATTAAGCCAAACTTTATACTTTTACACAGATATTTTATGAAAGATTCCACAAGAAATATAACGAAATTCCCGAGGTTGGCAGACAAGCCAAAGCTCGGTATTTGACGGGGCGCACGCTCCTGTCTTCACATATATCGCACATGCAATGCCTGCACATTTTACAAGGCGAAAACTAAATCCACGTGGATTTTCGGTTTTGCATAACACAAACCACATATATCTATGCATGACTAAATACAGAGTGTAAACAGACCCTTCACGAAGCCGTCAACCAAGCATTCTGTACATCAAACTAAGTAAAGTTACGCAAAAATTATTGCTGGGAAACGACTGTTTATTTTGGGGTGAAAAGTCACGTTTTACGGTAGGACTCGATGGAACGCACTCAAAGCATTGTGGTGATGGATGGATTGAATATTACAGGGGTCGTGGAGGTGTACTGTTTATAGTAAATATCTTACATAAACATGTATTAATCTTACATAAAATTGTGAAAGAAATGGAACTTTTAACCCCTAATATCTCCGTAACTCGAAGGTTCCCAGGTATGGTCTAGAACAAAAAAATGATCGCAAAGATGGGAAGAACTAGTGCCTTTCGGTTTCGTTAAGGGTCTATTTACACCCATTATATAAGTAAACTTGAGTATCACTGTTACATACGTTCAGTGTGTATAAATTATACACACAATGTTTTGACAAAGTGAGTGATTAGGAAAGGTTACTCCATAAAATGAAAAATACTTCCAGCAGTTTTTCAGGCATTTTTATAAAACTACAAGTTGTAGCTCTCGTAAAATGTTGCTTATTCGAATTCCTCATTCACTTTTCCAACTACCGGAACACTGTACTTTGAGTCCACTCTCCTTTCAAGAACAAAAGCAATAGAGAGTCTTTGAAATAAAATCTTAAAATATGCACTGCGAGACATTATTCCCCGTTTGTAAGTGCACAACGAGACTTCATAGTGTTCAACGGAGAGACGGCTACGACTCCAAGAATTTGATATTTCTACTCGCTGTGAGCAACTGAGCGCACGGGAATACACGTGCGGACAAGAACAAATAGAAATACCATTTCCACATGTAAAGGAAATTGAATAGCAATCCTTTGCTTACTTGAAATTTCCGTTTGAAGAGCGATTTTTACGGACCTACTCTTTTATATGAAAAACAATCTTTGAAAGTCATCAAATTCTGTAGATCAGATATGCCTAGATGAAGTGCTAAAAAAAGGGTTTTCATGAGAAATCGTAATATCATGTTGCGACGCATCTATTTTTAAACCGCTCCTCTCCCGGACACAGTTCGAATAAAACATAATATTCGACTAACGTTTTTCTTTTCTGCCAATTTCAACGAAAATGTAATTTAGCGGAAAATGAGGCTGATGAATTATAAGGGAAGTTTATTCATTTACTTTAATATAACAATGTGCCAGTAATGACTTCCACGAGCGTAATGATTTGATTCAGTTTTATGTTTGTTGGATTTAGTGACGATTCAAGATGTTATTTATTGGCTTAGAATTTATTTTGTCTACAACATTATTTTTAGTATATGCGAAACCTGAATATAGTTTGTTCAGAATAAGTAACTGAATCGATCCCAATCGTTTTTAAACCATGTTATAATTTTTCCCAAAAATATTAAAAAAAGTTAAAAGTTGGACATCTCAATAATTTAGGTACCTACTGCCAAATTATTATTATCAATGAGCTCAAAACGACGCTGGTGGCGCGTGCTGCGTGGTGACAACGTTTTTGTGAGGACACTAGGTAACAGAACAGGCTTATAACTTTGTGATTTTTCATGATACAGTTTTGAAATGATGTATTTAGATTCTTTACATAAAAATACTAGACACGTGTATAAGGTTTCGCACATACTAAAATTAATGTTTTATAGTGGATTTATAAAACAGGAGCTCTAAAACTGTTCGTTACTGATGGGGAATCCTGAGTCCAAGACATCATCTGCCTGTTTCGAGTCTAACCAGATGCAGCTAAATACCAGGATTTTACATGAAGCGACTACCTGTTTGACCTTCACAACCCAGTTAGTAGGTACTTGGTATTTGGTAAAACTGGTTTTTAGACTTTCGGGCCACTGACTCCCTGTAACGACTGTCAAAGATCTACAATTGACAGCCGGGACCAACTTAGCGTGCTTCCGATACACGGAGGAAACTCGGTATGTAACTTATATCCAAGGACTAACCTAGGCAAGCGCGGCTTAACCTGAAGATCGACCGGAGCGGCTGTTATTATTAAGCCACAAGCTCCTCCTGACGACAATAAATCCTAAACCGCTTCGTTCATGCACAAAACTAATGTCACTTGATTTAACATTTCTCAAAACACTAGGAGGTCACTCGTATAGGTACAAGTTTACATACAGAACCCAAGGTTTCCTCCACTTAGGACATCACATCAGACTTAGGTATACTAAACCTGTAGCCTTAGTTGTACTAGTACACTTTTGTTGTATTTTTTTATCGTCGGGGATAGTGCAAATCCGCGGAACTAGCATTGGATAATTCCGCGTATCTGAAAAATGTAGCCAATTTTAATTACGCATTGTCGTAGCTACTAAATTAATAAATTTAATAGATTTCTACTGTTAACAATACATAGAACACATGAATTGTTACTATTCATGTAAAAATCAGGTCAAAAGTGGTTGCAATAAAAAAAAAAAACTTATAACCTTCTACTGTAAACCTACACGTAGTGCAGATAGGCGCATTTTACATATGGTAGACTCGCGGATTTGCACTATCCGCGACGATCTCCAGATCTATTACTGTGTCATGCAAGAAGCACTTAACTAATTACCTTCCTCTAACTTTATGAAACTTAAACACCGCCCACACTAAAAGCGAGTAAGGGACATTTTAGTCAGAACAGCAATAAGGTTAGTTCAAATATGCTTACCACTGAGCCTATATAGTCAGGACACACTCGAGCAAAGTCTAATAGAAACTTAATACTCACACATATTCTCGGGACGAAGCTAAGGGCGGGATCTTCGTCACGTCACCGTCGAGAAAAGTCATCGTTTATTATTACGTGCAATATTAATAATTGTGTGTCGAGAGCTCATATCGCACGCCATTGTGCGCCTAATGACAAAAAGATGAGACCCCGAAACATGATACATTAAGTATTTAAGTGTGGAACATAATGTGCGTATTAATCTTATTAGAGCTAAGTACTGGATATGTAAAGTAGACTGAGAAGGATATACTGTGGTACAACTAATCTTAATTCAAAGCATTTAACAAAACATTTGGAAAAGAATCGTGTTAGATAGAAGAAAATACTTTTTTTTTTTAAATAAACTCGGCAGGTGTTCGAAGATAAATTCACATTAGTTAAAATATTCAAAGGTTTGCCATACACTTTGAGGAAAAACGTAGCTAGACCAACGTTCAGTACCATTGTAGAAAATCCTCAAGCGTTTCAGTAAAACAAAGTAGTCGCCATTCATAGCAATCATTTATAGGACCGTTGGCAACACTGCGACATTCATTTTTGTTCTAGCACAAACCGGGTCATAAGGCGAGTCTACACGATGTTATAAACTTCTTACGTGCCCGAAAAGTAGAACATAAAAACTCGTAACAATAACACCAACACATTAGGGTCATATTTTCAAGATTCCTCGCTGGAGGCCGCGAACAACATGTCGCCATGGCAACGCTTCCGCTGAGGAAATTGCCTCTCCCCAGCGTTCCATAAATCAAGTCTCAGGTAAAATTTAATATCATTGCACGAATCACGGCTCGTCTTGCTAGTTGACATTTTGTTTTAAAAAATGGCAACACTCCAATTTTCCGGACGGCATTGTTGGGTTATGGTATAGAATGTTGGATCAATTTTGTGATATACTCTCAAAGCTATTTCATTTTATTTGGTATTTGCTCGCTCTTTCATTTCCTCACTTGTTTAGCCTCCGGCGATAGTGTCAAGTAACGAGGTAACTTGATTTTTCTCATTATTTATATACTCGTGTGTACGGTACACGGGTTCAGCGGAAGAATGTTTTGTTGTGTAACCCCAATTAGTAATCATAAACGTCTCCATATCACTCTGTTAGCAGTAATTATGGGAGCTAGGTACTCGTTATTAGATAAAGGAGTATCTGACATGTTTACCTGTATTTATTCACCAACGCTATTTTCTTATAATGTATTATTAATCTTGCATTAACCTATATTCTAATGTTCTTATTCTGACCACAGTTGGACAAAGGTACATTGTTTTAAATCATATTCTAAAAAGGAAAAAAAATGTGCTCCTTAGTGTATAATATGCGATGCGGGGCAAGTCTCAAGTGAGTTCATCTACATAATCTGACATAATGTTTTATGTCCCACATAAAAGATCTACCACTACTGGCCACTAGTGGCTCTTATAATACATACTGTTGACCATTGGTCAACGCCTGATCATAATGGGTGTAAAAGTACTCTTAACGAAGCCGAAAGGCACTTGTTCTCCCCGTCATTGCGATATTTTTTTGGTCTAAAGCTAGACTATACCTGGGAAACCTTCTAGTTACGGAGATATTAGAAAAGTTCGAACTTTTTCAGAAGTTGTTTTTTAAATATAAGTTAAATATAAATATAAGTTGTAACATTAAATGTTACAACTTTACTTTAACAAATAAACACCTCCATGACCCTTGCACTATTCAATGCATACATCAGTACAATGTTTTGAGTGCGTTTTATTCAGTCCTACCGTAAACCGTGATTTTTCACCCAAAAAAAAGTCGTTTCCCAGCAATAATTTTTGCGTAGAGTAACTTAGTTTGATGTACAGAATGCTTGGTTGACAGTTTCGCGAAGGGTCCGTTTACACTGTCTATAGTGTCCGTCCAGCCTCAAGTCACGCCACTACAACTATTTGTTCGAATCTTGAAAGTTTTAAACGTTCATAACCGAAGCTTGAAACAAAAGAAGTAACTGTTTCCGTGTAGGGCTCGAGACTGGAGTGAACTCGAAACGTCGAGAACTATTCCAGTCGTGAGACAGACTTGGTTTGAACAAGTCAGCCAACGTTCCTCGCACGATAGCACTTGAGCTGATGTCGACTTATCTGCAGCGCTGAGCGCTGAGCGCGCCTCTAACTACACACGGAAGAGTCGTTCAAACAGCGGCTGCCTACAAGCTTGAAGCGCTGCAAGTATGAGCGGACTAATGAATTTAATTTAACTTCATAACGTTGGTGGTTGGTTAGACTTAGAATATTGCGCTGAGAAGTAAATTATGGTAGTCATAGCATACGTTATCCGCTGGTATTTGTATTCAAGAGAGCAAGCGTATATTTGCTGTAATACCTAGATGCCTAGTCTTAGCTGCAAATGAACACTGTTCTTGTATTTATTCGACTGATCAGCACCTATTCTAATTCTTGTAATTCAGATTAGTGGTAAGCAAATGGTCAAACATACCTATTCTAGACGTTTTATATTTTTGGCTCGATACTGAGTATTTCCAATAACTTTCGACTAGTATCTACAGTTTGTGTACCTTAGTATCTGTATCTGTCTGAAGTATGAAGAACTACGCCAATCATAGAGCTACGAGTACTGTGAACAGATGATGCACGCCGGCGCCCGCAGTCAAGCGCGAAGCCTAGAGTGTTTTCATCAGCTTACGCGGACTCACTCTCTTTACCAACTGACTGTTAATCTTAGATTACTACTCTAATACTAGACTTCAGGACTTCTTAGAGTAACTAATGTACAGTAGCTATGTAAACTCACAATTTCAAAGATATAAAAACATAAAAAATATGTTAGTTTTGCGATTTCAAGGTTGGTTTCGTGTTAAACAAATCTTGTTCTTATTCTTTATTGCACAAAATATAAAAAAATATACATACAAGTTGCAATAATATAGCTTCATGTACAATGGTGAGCTTAACCCAGAAATGGGTTTAAAAAATGTTCATAATGACCCATTATGAAGTTTTCAATATTTTCTATGTTATTTCAATCCGACCTTGGTAAACCTTGTTGGTTAATCACCCTAAAAAAATCATTTTAAATCATTTTCTGGGGTCAGGTTCGAAAAGATCGCTCGACCAAGACTTTATGATTTTCTTTTTGAATATCATTGAAATGAATTATCATTGAACATTATTCTTTGTAAAGTAATAAGAATAGTAAAGAAAAGTAATAAAATACTTCATATAAAATTTCTTTAAACCGACATTGTTTGATTATTTTTGGTCTGTATAATTAGTTACTGTTAGCCTGTGTCATCCCACTGCTGGGCAAAGGCTCCACGACTTCCAAATTCTTCGATCCAGGGCCACTAGTCGTTGGTTTTGTCCAGCTCGTCCCGCGGGTCCTGCCATCTAGTGCGAGGTCTACCGCGCCGAATTCTGGCTGTGTCAGGGCTCCACAGCACCACATCGTGGTTATTTTGGCCTACAGCTCGTAGGGCTCGTGGGACACTTTAGCTTAGCGGTTTTATGAGCAATGTCAGTAATTTGTGTTTTGGAGTGCAGTGTGGTGTTGCTTGCGTACATGGTCGGTAAGTTTGACGCCTAGGATACTTACTGCGGTCCATTGCACGTTGAGCTTAATTAGTTAACATTAGTACACAGGGTGTAAACAAACCCTTCAATGTAGGACTCGATGGAAAGTACTTAAAACATTATGCTGGCGGATGGATTGAATAGTATGGGGATATTACATTAAAAACATGTATTTAAAAAAAAACTTGTTGTTGAAAAAGTTGGAATTTTGACCCCCAATATCTCCGTAACTAGAAGGTTCCCAGGTATGGTCTAGAACAAAAAAAAAGATCGCAAAGACGGGGAGAACAAGTGCCCTTCGGTTATGTTATGGGTCTATTTACACCCTTTATTAGTTAATGGTTTTTATTTCTTATATTGACATATTTTCTATTATTGTGATTTTTATTAATTTAGTGATGGTGTTTTTTTTCTATTTCTTATTAACAGAGTTAGTTTTTTTTTGTTACACATAACAGACACAATGTAAATTGTTACTAAATAAATGAAATGAAATGAAAATTTAAATAATAAGACATCAGTGAAATAAATTCTTGGAAATATGAATATGTCACCATTATTATCCTGGGCAATTAACCTAAAACGTGAACTTGAGCCTACTTATATTACGTAAGTATTTTCCCAAAATAAATTCGGCACAATAAAATAACGACACAACAACTCAAGATTTTCCACTCCTCATTAACTTCAACTTAAGTTAGATTTAGGCTCAAATATCAAACAAGCAAATACTTTACTTGCGTATTTTATTTATTCACGTTTAAAATAGAATTTTGTTCATAAATTGCTTCACGAGCGTGGGTACTCTTAAATAACATTATTATGACATTAGGCTTACACCGAAAATGGTAATTGATAAAAAATGTAAGCGGTGACCGCACCGCCGGCCATTTCCGACCTAATAGATTATGGGACGGAACTTCGAGGCACTTTAAAATTTACATGTGTCGTTATTGCACGACCACCACGATTAATGTTGGGAATCACCTTGGATATTTTTTATTTAGGACTAATAGATGTTAATAGACTTTGATCATATTGAGCAATAAAAATAAACAAACAAAAACTTGGTTTATTATTTAATTAATTACTCGTACTACTATTATAAATGCGAAAGTTTGTGAAGTTGGATGGATGTTTGTGACTCTTTCACGCAAAAACTATTTGGCGGATATGGATGAAATTTGGGGCACAGATAGTTTATAACCTGGATTAATACAAATAATAGTTTTTATCAATGTAGTACGATTCCGCGGGACAATAACCGAACTCCACGTGGGCGAAGCCGCTGGCATAAGCTAGTAATATTATAAATGCGAAAGTTTACTATTTTAGGGTCGGCTTCCAATCTAACCGGATGCAGCTGAATACCATTATTTTGCATGGAGCGACTGCTTATCTGACCTCCACAACACAGTTAGTACTGGGTAATAAGATACCCCTCGGTAAGACTACTTGTCAGACTTTTGGGCCACTGACTACCTGTAACGACCGTCAAAGATCTACAAATGACAGCCGGAATAATTTGTAACCAGGATTATATCCCGGATATCCCCCTATTTTATCCCGGTAGCACGATCCCTTGCGACAATTTCCGAACACCACGCGGGCGAAGCCGGGGGCATAAACTAGTTACTTACTAAATTAAAATTTATATCAGTCTGAACTTGTCCATCCACCTTAAGTAAGCGCTTGATTATGCTCATGCATGTCATCTCCTTATAATACGCCTATCCCCTGACGCGGCCCAACAATAAGCTAGTATTACTAATATTATTTTCTTCACCAAAAACAATTTTGTTGCTACAAAAACCAGAATAATAAAGGTAAAAGCCCTTATAGAAACTTCACTAAGTACCTAAGTAACACCGCATAGCAGTGATTTATATCCATCCATTACACATTAAACCACAGGATCTTAAAATGAAGCGGCTCATAAAACAAGAGGAATACTCCCAAGTTCCCGACCCAATGGCTTTATTTCGCTGATTCGGCAAACGACATTGATAAATGGACCACTCTATCAATCAAAGCAAATTGTATTGTAAGCTTTTAACAGGTAGGTCCAAATGAATGGTAGTGTCAAAATATGATTAAAGCGTTATTCGCCCTTTTGTGGATGTGATACGCATAATACAATGTAGAAGCTGTGTTATAAATGTACAACTAATAACCAACTGCTATATGGTCGAGTGGTCGAGAGTGTCACTGCTGAGCATGAGGTCCTGGGTTGGATTCCCGGGTCGGGCAGTGTTATTGGGTTTTTCCATCAGGAATTACGCGGTAGCAGCCACGGAGTCTTGATTTGTGCCCCATTAATGGCAATAGGCTCGCCCCATATTTCGCCAGTTATGTTTTAGTCTTATATGGGACTTAAACAGAACTGGCAAAATATGGGTGTACTATAATTGGTTACACCTCTGCCTAACCCTTCAGGGATAACAGGCGTGATGTTATGTAACAAATTACCAAATAAACAAATTCTTGACAGATCACTTTAAGAAATATCTCCTCATATGATGCTTGAGTTTTTATTACTCAGGCATTAAAAAGAAATAGTTGGACAAACCCGATGATCAGTGGTTCCCATATTATAAATCAGTGGGATGATGCAGGCTACCAGTATCAGTATTAAAAACATACAGATGTCGGATCCGGTCATTGTACGGACGTAAAATGAATCGCAAGCACGCCAGTGGTGACATCACGCGACCTACTTACCAATCTACCCACACCACAGCGTACTTCTACAGAGCCGTGATGTTTATAGCTCGAGGGGAGGACCACATTCAATATCTGATCGCAGCCGGGTTGAGACGTCCTGGAAGAGTACCCGATTCATTGTGCCTCGTGTTATTGTGTTAAATTGTAATTTCAAGTCATTTGTTAGTTTAATAGAAACAATGTATCGCATCCAGTGTATTTTGCACGAAATCCATCTTCTGCTCTCTTCTTGTACGAGCCTAACGGAATAAATCCTGACAATCCGACACATACATAAACCCACGCCTTTCCCATGTGAGTAGGCAAAAACTACTGAACATCACTCGTTACTACCCTTAGGCATCACATGAGGTGAAATTTCCCAACGAAAGACTTTCAACGACATCTGAATTTTATTTAGCAACGATAAAAAACATAATTTAATAAACTCATTTAACTCAGAAAACATCAAGTGGACACTTAAAAGTCCCTCTTAAATAAAGAGCGCTTTATTAATCCGGGACTTCAAGTAAATTACCAACATGAGAAATGTTACAGCGAAGTTAGAAATAAAGTATCGGCGTAACTTGTAAGGGCTTATACACGCAAAGGTGCGTAAAAAATGAAGAACACACATACAAAAACATAACATCACGCCTGTAATCCTCGAAGGGTATCGGCAGAGGTGTACCTACAGTACAGCCCACATGTCGCCAGCTATGTTTAAGTCTCATGTAATAAGGAGCGAGCCTATTATCATCGACCGAACACAAATCGAAACGGAATTACTAATGGAAAACCCCAAAAATACTGCCCGACCTGAGAATCGAGAACCCAGGATTACTAGAACAAAGAAATACAATTATTTGCGCCTAAAATGATCCACAACACACACACATAAAGTACACAAACAACGGGTAGGGAAAAAATGTACGACACATCCACGCAAAATACAGCATAATGCGTTTGCAGCGCGTTTTTGTTGCGTTATACATTTCTAAGACGTCGCGTAAAATGTCATCTGCTAAGTCTACATTTATAAAGGGTGGAAGGGACACCGACGCCAAAACGATTACCACGTTTTCAGTACATCATTCTGAACCTACCTACATATAAATATTACGTCAGTAATTTAAAAAAAAAACAGCTGTTTCCTACAAAACTGCAATACCTGCTCGGTAGAAATGTATGGAACAGCTGATATTTTGAAAAAATAACCGTTTTAGCGTCGGCGTCCCTTCCACCTTGTATATGTTACGGCTAAAAGCCGAAGTAAGGTTACACCTAGTTCTAGCCGCTAAAATAAATTTAAATTTGGAGGTTTAATGCAACCAATTTGGATGTATCACCGCTCGCTGCGCTCGCTCGGCTCGCGCGCGTTTAGTCACAGTTCTAACCTAACCTAACCTAATCCATTTGGTCGGTGTGTCCTAGAAATAAAAAGGATATACCTAAGTATAACAAACTGTTACCAGGCGCACCTAGGTATAGCCAGCTAGAACCAGGTGTAACCTTACTTCGGCTTTTAGCCATAACATATACAAGAAGATTTACAAACCCATCCGATCAGCACTGTATAAATCGGCTGATTGACTCTCGAACATATCACTTACTGTAGTTCAATTCAATCCCTTCCTCTCAATTGCGTTTTAAGCGTTTCACAGTTTGGGTGATTGGCAAGTTAAATGCGTAACTATTTGTAGTCCTATTTTATCCTACTATTTACTTTAGGCTACATTTCGACACTTGGGTGGCAATCAAATACAGTATCTTGTTAAACTTATACTGTCACTTACGGGATATCTTCGTGATTGTTCATTATTTTGAGCTCCCGATATTTCGGCGCTTTTGCAAGCGCCATGATCGCGGGTTGACTGGAGAATGCGGGGGGATGGAAAATAAATTGTTAACAGCAGACAAAATGAAGATATCCCGTAAGTGGCAGTATAAGTTTAGTTGTAAACCGTGAAAGCTTAACACAGTATCTTGTTAATAAAGTTCAAAACATAATTTTTGCACAAGTTACCTAACAGTTCATGTCGAACTAAAATAGTCTACCAACTCAATATTTCAAAGAAAACACATCTGAATATTAATATAAGTAATTTTATTGAATTTCCAATGAGTAATTGTTTCGTAGAATCATAATTACTTATTTACTGGTTATTGCCCAGCTTAATTTAAATGTTGCTATTAAATAAAAAATAATAATGAAAATCATCGCATTTACAAACTCATCGGCGTAATATCAGTGTAATTTCAACGTCTGCTGGGCTCATATCGTTTCATGCCACGCTCTACGGCTCTGCGAATCGTACTCACTCATAATCATACCCTCAATTTAATGGCATCAGTTTCAAATTCATTATTGTTAAGAGTGGTGATATTCAATATTAAATTAATTAATTTTACAATCTTTTCAATCAACTAAATTACTAAAGGTTCAGAACCGCCTATTAAAAGGACATTACCAAATACTATTACCTAAGTAATTACTGAAATAAACATGGAGATATGGGTAGCAATTACAAACGCTAATAAGTATCTAAGTACAAACACTAACGAACTATAATTAAAAAGAGTGTACAGAGTTTCTCAGGACGGCAGCCGTCTCAACCTTAAAATTGGAAATCCGATTCGTCGTTTGAACTAATTTAATTTTACAAGCTTTTTGGGACAGCCCTGACGTAATAAAATTTGCGCCGATCGGAGGGGAAACTTCTTAATTAGCGACGGCCTATAACGAACGCCTCCACGTGACACCCCACCGATCCAACCACTAGGCATTTTCAATTCGTAACTAATTCGCAAAGCGATAAACTCGTCCTTAGATACTAACTTGGGTGAAACTAAGCAATATTCAGTGTGTATCTCACGCCGAGAGTTCTGGGTAAATAATATTGAAGAGTAGAGAGAACGAAATAGAGAGAATTTAAATTAGGAAGTATGTTTATTTTGGTCTTAATACACTTACGAGAGTTCCCTTGTGGGAAATGTGTTCGTATTAACTTTGATTTTCCACAGTAATACATCAAATCTCGGCAAAATGGCAAAATGTTACGACTATTCGCGGGAAATGAAAAGATATAATTTCCTGCACATCTGTACGAGCGCGCTCGTCGAATTCAGCGTTTCTGTGGAGAGTGTACACTGAACACGGCGCACGGGGCCGGGCCGGTGGACACCGTACGGCGGTGAACGTTCGTACACCACACTAATCGAATGACCGACACGTCCCGTCCCCACTCAAGCAAATTACAGCTGTAACAGCTAGAATAGGTGTCCGACACAGATTGTCGAGTTACTGCTGACCTACAATTTTCCAAGTGTTTTATAAAATTGACTTTTGTTCTCAATTCGTATTACGAACCCCTGCAAACACAGCGGTTTCTTGCGTTCTTTCTTAAAATTACTTAGCTTTGTATTCAAAGGTTCTGGAATATAACGCAAAACTTGAAGGGAATGTTATCAAAGGAAACGGTTTGGTTTTGTATAAAAGGAATATTTCGTTTATTTCAGTTTCGTTTTTGTTAGTCAATATTATATTGTATTTAGAAAACAATGAAAAGCTAAAATATGATGTTTTATTCTGAGATACCAATTACATTCTGGGATGTTTACTTTCGTTGTAATTTTTTTTTTTATTTCCTGTCTACGATTTTTGCTAGTAGATAAGAATAACAGGTTATTTACATTAACGAAAGTTCAATAAACGCTAAAGTCAGAAAATTTCAATCTATTTTGTATACAATTTCGAGAAAGTGCATAAACACTTTACAAAGGCTATTTATCTTGAGGCCACATTAAATATTTAAAGCAGCAGTTAATATTGAACATTTAAAAGTCAACGAACGCGAATTTTGAATTTCAAACAGTATAAATGATTTATTACCCGCAAGCGCTTTTCATATTTGGCGACTTGGTTCGGTAAAAAAGTTCAATATTAAAAAACTTGGTTGGCCTGTCGATGTCATTATTTCTGCAAGTCGCCCCTGAGTTTACGTAATACGTTTTCAGAAAATTTTCTCATAAGTTTACCCATTCTTTTATTTTCCTCTCGTTCAGGAGTTGTATTGGGGAGTTTTGAAAGTATCGATTTTACGTGCTACTGTTTTATTAAGAGTGTTTTAGTAGTGCTTCTGTTTGATTCCGAGACACGTGACAGCCCGAAGTATACTTTATGGGCCGAAGTAAATAATACTGAATACCTTACATACATTAAATAGAAGCTTTATACAACATTATTTTTAGTATATGAGAAACCTGAATATAGTTTGTTCAGGATAAGTAACTGAATCGATTCCAATAATTTTTAATTGTGTATAGTGCACTTCATTATTACGTCTGAATTTGACTTGTCAAGTCATCATGGGACATAGATTCGAAGGACGATTTTTCAAGAATTCCACTATTTCTTCAGTTCACTCTCTAGTACCGACTACATCAAATTACGTGACAACAAAGCAAAGCCCTACAAATTCTTCCTGGAATTTTCTCATAGGGTAGAAAAGCGTGACCTTTACAATTATTATGGAACTTGGGGCGAAAAAAAGCCCACCTGTTTACTACAGGAATGCGGGCCTTTCCCTGAAGGCATTATACAACGTTACCGTGAGCCTTTTCAATTATAATTGCCTGTTTTGGGGGTATTTGCTTTCAAATACTCGGACCTTAGACCTGTTTCATTTTGTGGTTTAATTTATTCATTTACGGCTTAATTAGGTAGGGGAAACCTTTGTTGGGACGGATATTGGTCTTAGTAAGTACGTATGGTACTTCATTTCATCTCTTTTGTTATGTTTGAGTTATGAAATGTGTTCTAACCTTGTATTCGTTTGTATTAGAGTCTAAAAGGAGTAATAATTATTACATTGTTGATATTCAGCGTCAGGTAACTTGTGTTGCCATCTGGCATTATGAGCTGAGGTCTTTTTGGTATTAATGGGTGTAAAAAGACCCTTAACGAAGCCGAAAGGCACTTGTTCTAGACCATAACTGAGAACCTTTCTAGTTACGGAGATATTTGGAGGTCACAGTTCCAACTTTTTCACAACTTCTTTTTTTAATACAAGTTTTTAGTGTTATAACATTTTCTTTAAATCCTCCATGACCCCTGTACTATTCAATGCATGCATCAGCACAATGTTTTGAGTGCCAGACCAACCAGATAATCTATCAACAGGCATTGCATGGGTTAGGTCAGTGATATTGTACAAAATAATAATATAGCATCAGTATACACGGTGCAAGGGACATGACGCACAAACGGTCACCACGTGTTCAGTCCATCATACCGAACACACACACAAGCCCTACCGTAAACCGTGATTTTTCACCCAAAAAATAAGTCGTTTCCCAGCCATAATTTTTGCTTGGTTGACGGTTTCGTGAAGGGTCCGTTTACACCTTATATGTACAAACATTGTTTCTTTCTATCTTTAATTCTCAAAAGTACCTACATAACAATAATAATTATGAGTATTACGAGTTAATACGGATGTATGACACCCGGGTGTATGACACCTGGGTATACGGTGCAAATTGGAAGGTGGGCCAGTCTGTGCGGATATGCTGCAAACGCAGTACGCACTGGATATTTGAGCCGTCCATGAACCCCCATCTGCAGAGGTATCTTTGCTCCGGCCGACTTGAATTCGTACTTCTGACTTTTATCTGTAAAGAGTATTTTTCAGACACACAGACAGAAACACACACACACAGACAGACAGACAGTCAGACAGATTAAGTAACTGAATAATGAAACCGCTGTTATAGTTAAACTATGTCAGCATTATCAGAAAATATAACACATAAGTACATATAGATTGTATAGTCTGGAATCAAAAATACGTGCAACCATTCTTACTCATAAGCCATAAGGTGACCCTAAAGTTAGACTAGACCAGTTACAGTAAGTAATGACATCGTTATTGGGCACTAATGAGCTTGTGTTGGATAAATGGCATTAATACTCCTTGTGATTACAATCCTTATTCACGAACACAATACATTATTATGTGTACAGTCACTAACATTTATATGTAATATTCAAATAGCAACTTCTATAGTGATTTTTTCGTTTTATTGATTGTCGATTGGTCGAGAGGTCGCAAGCGCGACTGTTGAGGTCCTGGGTTCGATTACCGGGTCGGGCTACGTGTTGTTGGGTTTCTCCCTCAGGAATTGTCTCAATCTCACAGCCACGGAGTCTGGATTTGTGCCCGGTTGCTGGCAAAAGGCTCGCCCCCTATTACATAGGACTTAAACATAACTGGCGAAATGTGGGTGTACTAATTGGGTACACCTCTGCCTTACCCTTCAGGGATTACAGGCGTAATGTAATGTTATGTTTATTGATTGCAATGTTGAGTTGTACCAGACATAGTATTTTGTCATACATATGATTCAAAAATTAAAAATAATTATAAACCAGCTGAACAATGACTTGTATGTCCACTTTTAACTTTTCTTACATTCACTATTATTTCATTTCTTTTGTTAAATTGCAATCGCTCTCCTACGACAAAAGCACTTTTGAATCTTGCGAAGTATGCGAATACATATGCTCCTGACTGTACCGACTATTTTCATTTCTTTAATGTTCCACCGACAAATTGTTTCGTACATTATTAACGTCTAGGCCGTGACGTCACTGACACGATCACTATCTGCCTAGCTTTCTCGTTAACGCTAGAATAGCCCTCACACCGACGTGACACTGTATTTATATAAATATGGATAATACTGCCCTCGAAAGCCAAAGAGGGATATCTAAACTAATATTATAAATAGGTAAATTTTTTATGTCCGTAAGTTTGGATGTAGGGGTAATCTTCAGAAGTAGGTAGGTATTAATCCGATTCCGAAAAAATCTTATCTATATTTTAAACGTTCACGTTCGTTCAACTTGGCAATATTACGGACCAAAATACGAGCGAAGCCACGGCCTAAAGCTGATCGCAAACAAATTCAAAATCCTGTAGTTTTTGCATCTGACGTCTTCAAATGGCATCGTCGACCCATGAAAATAACCGTATCTACAGTGGAACATTTTAAAAAAACAACAAGAAAAAGGGACACACTGCCACATGTTCCCTGTTATCAGTGAGGGGTTGCCACCTGGCATTATGCCGAGCTGAGGCCCTTTTTGCATTACAGTTATGTATTTTTGTATTTTTTTGGTTTTAAGTCGGTTTTCTTTAGTTTTAATGCCAATAAACACACTTTTCTTTCTATCTTTCTTTTAATCTCGAAAGATAGATTTGTTGAGTTACTGCTTTTTGGCTAACGGTGCCCCCGAATATCGGGACCTAAGTTTATTACATATCACTAGAATAATGGTTGATTTGGCAAGACAAGTTTCCTTTGTAGTTCATGAAATGAGAAAATAAAGAGGAAAGTAATGTGATTTTCTTGTTGAGCGCTATGCTTTTCTCTCTTTCACGCGAGAACTGGCACAAGGTCTGGCACGAGGTCTGGCGCGAGTACAGGCGCGAGCACTGGCGCGAACACTTGCTTCCAGCACTGGTGCAAGCACTGGTGCAAGTACTGGTGCAAGCCCTGGTACGAAAACATGCTTCCAGCAGTAGTGCGAGCACTTGCACTGGTGCGTACTCCTTGATAAGACTGGTTGTCAGACTTTTGGGCCACCAGCTACCTGTAACGACTGTCAAAGATCTACGAATGACTGCCAAAATCAACGGCTTAACGTGCTTTCCGAGGCACGGAGGAAACTCGGTATGTAGTGGGTGGTCACTCAACCTAGGCAAGCGCGGCTTAACTTGTAAATCAACCCGAGCGAATGTTATTATTTGGCCGCGAGCTCACTTCTGTTTCAGTTCTTTTCAGTTGACTGAAATATACAAAGTAGTTGATTAAAATATATTGCTACGTCTACGGAAAATCGGAAATGAAAGATCTTCCGACAGTGTTAGGTGGGACGTTACAATATCCGCGGTCGGTACAACTTCCATTTTCGTAGACGTCAACGAGACAATAATAAATCATTACTCAATTTGAATAAATACTTGGACAACATAATAACTTGTTAAATTTATATTATACATAGGTATCAAACTGGCGTCGGTAACAATTTATCTACAAGAAAATACAATTTTCTATCTATTTCCATTCAATTTAAAATTTGTTAAAGTTAACAATGGGTATGAAAAGATTGGCTTTATTTATTAGGGTTTCCGTAGCCGAATCGTAAAAAACGGAACCCTTATTGATTCGTCATGTCTGTCTGTCTGTCTGTCTGTCCGTCCGTACGTCACAGCACACTTTGTTCCAAAACTATTAGGACTACACAGTTGAAACTTACTTCTGTAAACTGCTTTACTATATCAAAATCTAATTGTGACATCTTAATTTGTAATTTTCATTTTTTAAGATACTCCTGACATTTTTTTTATTTAAAATTTTGCGTGCCTATTTCCAGGCAGAATGTACATGGCTCACACCTTTCTACTCCACCTGTATTCTTATTTAACCTGCATTCATTGCAAATAAAATGATTTGATTTGATTTGATTTGATTTGAAAAATATATAAGATTAAACGCTCCCCATACATGGAAATGAAACTAAAAAAAAAATCATCAAACCTATACGTGTGGGGTGTCTGTAGATAGGTCTACAATTCGTCTAAAAATGAGATTGAGGTTCCTAAAACCTATTTTTCTCAAATTCAATCGTTATCTTTCTAAAACTTTCTTGAAATATTTTTAGAACAGCTAGAAATATTGATGGTATAAAAATATTTGATTTATCGTCAGTTTTCATAAAGAAAATTAATAAATATTTGAATCAATTTTCTATTCGTTTGTGCGAAGCTGTACAACGTACTTTTCTGAAAAAAATCAGGTTGAAATGGCAGGGCGAGCTTGTCAAATTAAGATAGGATTGGTACACATTAGTTCGGCCAATATTTAACGATATACATATATTTAAAAAACGCTGAAAATACACGTATCTTATGTGGTTTAGTCCCTACACACTCTGTGTAAAATTCAAGTATCAACCTTCATATTACGGATCAAAAGATAGAATATCGTGAGACAGACGGACCAACGGACGAACAGACAGCGTAGCCTTAGTAATAGGGCACCCATTATGTTCGGAACCCTAACAATAAAACCGTTTGTCTCACATTGGGAAACACCAGCCAGAAAATTAAATAAACAAAACACAATCACAGTAAAAACACTCAGGTTAAATAAACAAAATGGCGTCGAAATAAAACAGAATCCAATCTAGGGTCACAGTTGCAGTTATAAAAGACTTTAATCTAATCCTATTTCCGATACTCAATTTCGTTAGTCGCACAGTCGAGGTCGATCGTGAACTAAAGTGCTTTCACGCCAGCTCAGCTATTAATTTTACTTCAAACTAACGTCCAGCGTCCATTGTAGGGATTCTAGTATTGTTAAATCTTGTATAGTGAGCGAAACTTGAATGATTTTTACGTGGTCGATTTGATTATGTATAACTAGGTACTTTCATTTATTTGACACTAGCGACCCGCCCCGGCTTCGCACTGGTGCATACATACATATAAACATATAAACCTTCCTCTTGAATCACCCTATCTATTTAAAATAAACGCATCAAAATCTGTGGCGTAGTTTTAAAGATCTAAACATACATAGGGACAGACAGCGGGAAGCGACTTTGTTTTATACTATGTAGTGGTGTGTATTTGTGTATATCTAAAGATTTAAAATAAGTCTGTAATAGTTTACTCAGGGGTTTGTATTTTGGGCTATTAATGAGTTTAAATGCACGTTTATCAGCACGAGTTGCCATGGCTGACCTGGTAGTGTTTTAATAGACTCCGGACACAGGCCAACCTGTGTCCGGAGTCGGTGTGTGTCTCCTCTGGACAGGTTTTCTTTGCTTCGGTTGGCCGAAGCAAAGAAAACCTGTCCAGAGGAGATTCATAGTCGACCCGTCGCCAAATTTTGGCCTGACTAAATTTAAATTGTCATCGACACGCTAAGAAGTAAAAAGTATATAATAACATAAAAAAACACAGTACACTATAAACACAAACCAGGAATAAACAGTAAAACTATAGAATTATGACGAGCGAATCGCGAATGGTTTGAAACAGCGCGCGAATCGTCGTCCACTAGCGGTGTTGTCAGCTCCTGCCACCGCGCCAAGGATGCGTTCTCACAAATATTTTTAAAGCAGAGCTACAAGTCTTATTATATCAAGCAGTTTAAATTACCGTGTTATATTTGCCATATACTTTCCGCCTGGGCACGCGGTGCTGTGGTTGACTACGAACCCAAGTCGGCCGGAGCAAAGCTCAGATCTCCAGTGCGTATGCGGCGTCTCCCCACAGACAATGACCCACCTTACATCTTGCACCGCATGTTCTTTCAACTTCGCTCTTGAAGACCTTTTGAATGTATTAGTGAGCGGATTCCGCGTGAAGTTTGAGCCAACATTAGAACTCTTTGTCAATGAAAACGCTAAGAAAAAGAATTAGGTAAGTACCTTGTTTTCTGAAACCAAAAACAACTCAAGATTCATCTAGGAAGCCAAACTAAATGATTGGAATAAGATACATTTACGAGATTTTATTCCATATTCGTATAAGGTTCGTACGTATGTAGAGCAGCTTACTTGGCTCAAAAACAAATTGAAATCCGCAAAAGTTCTCGTTCGAGATACTGTCTCCTTCGAAGAACATAAAAAGTTTTAGTTTCTAGCTGCATTGCTACACAGGTTTTAAGTTTTTAGTACTTTTCATATAAATTGATTGCGTTGGGAACGTTTTATCGAAGTATGGAGACCGATTTTGGATTTTTCGCTCTTGCAGTAATATTCTATTTCAGACTTCGGATTTCAGCTTGTAAATATTAGGAAAAGATATATCAAGCATCTTAAAAATCCCAAAAATTCAAAGTTATCCTCGATAAAAAGCTGCATCATCGTGCAAAATATTACACAATACATGCGCACAAGTAGGTTGTATCCAAATCAGTATAAATCTTATCCGGATACGCAGCCATTATTCACGCTCCTTTTCGCTTCTTTCAGCATATCACATATCGCTTTGACGTTATTCATTGATGACGTAGCTGTCAGCGTGACGTCACACTTCCGCAGCACGCCAGCCAAAGAAAATAATATCGATATAAAATTGCGTGCGAACATTTTCTTCGCCGACGGGAACTTTCGATTGAACCTCCCGGTCTTGGGAAATATCGAGGGAACTTGTCAAAAGAAAGTTACCGACAGGGCCTCAAACTTTGAAATTTCGTAAAGTCTGGTGTGTAAACGCTCTCGAGTTTCTGGTAGCCTGGTACTCCCGGTAGGTACGCATGTGTTTTAAACGCACGATTATAATATAGCACGCGTTATTACTTTGTTGACACACCATTCCTCTGCTTTTATGTTTCTGTTTCAGCAACACAAAAGTTTTGTGTAAGAATTCGTGACATATTTCTTAAGAATGTTCGCAGTATGTCGTGAATGTAAGAATTTCGTCGCTGTGTAACGTATGAGTCTTGGCGGGCTTCGGCTGTTACTTTTTAACTTTTTTCTGTGTTTATTTGTTTGTTTTTTCTTGGTTGGCAATAGTAGGGACCTGCAAGAAAGTTATTTTTATAAACCAGCATCAGATGTCCATGGAGTTTTATGCCCGTTCTTCTCCATAAAGATCTACGCTTTGGAATGGGCGACTACAGTACTTTCACAGTTTTGATGCCTTGTGACTGGGACTGTAACTGTAAATGTACTGCGACATTTCATTGTTGTCTTTGTTTCGACAGTTCTAAAGTGCCTGTAACTGGCCTACTGGAAATAAATGCTTTGATTTTAATTTTAAAATACATGCACTTGGGTAGAATTATTTTTTCCACAACCCTCTCATAAAACCGCGATGCTAAATCTTTTCGCGTTTTTTCTTGCAAACAATAATTTATTCAACACTAATCTTTTTATGATTCTTTAATAAATCTTCTAAAAATCAGAACATCAACCAACCTCTGAAAACTCGCTAATCCGCATCTAAGTACTACTTACTACCTATCGATCCAGCTCCTAAGTTACGAGCCGAATTAGATACTCTACTAACTAACTAGTTAGTTTTAATGAAAATCAATTCCCAATAGATAGAAGCACAAGTATCCCAATCGCCTCTTGGGAGCAAATAGCTTAGCAACGGAACCCACTTGACACATCACATTTCTATTACCTACACAAAGAGTAAATTAATGGATATTAATCGAAATAAATTTAAGGATTCCTTTTGTGTAGTCCACGCAATGGAAGAAACCCATAACACGAGGCCGACAGTTTGTTCGATGTTATTAAATCGAGCTTTTCAATGGAAAGTTCCTGTTGCGGAATTATAGAGAAATAAAGGGTGAAACTAGACCCTTAACGAAGCCGAAAGGCACTTGTTCTCCCGTCATTACGATATTTTTTGGTACCTACTAGATCATACCTAGGAACCTTCTAGTTACGGAGATACTGGAGGCCAAAGTTCCAAATTTTTCATATGGTTTTTTTTAAGTATTAGTTTTTAAGGTAATAATGTTACTTTAATTATGTCCATAATCCGTTTACTATTCATTGCATCCATCAGCACAATGTTTTAGAATAAAAATAAGAATAATTTTATTTGTGTAAATGGCATACAAATATTAGAACATTCTAAACATAGAAATTTATTACAACAACAATTAGTGTAAACATTAATATTCTTATATGTCTAGGTAATAAAAATAACACTTACAATTCAGGATTCGTATCTATTCGAAATTTTAACAATAATAGACTCTTTTAATGAAAGAAAAATTTAAAAAATAAATCAACATAAAGAACTCAGAAGCCATATCTATCGGATACTTTTTTATCAAGAAATTCTTTTACTCTATAAAAACAATTTTCAATAAGCCATTACAATTATGTATTTTAAATTTAAAATATTTTAAAGGGAGTTCTCTTAATTCTTTTGGTAAGTTGTTAAAAATTTTTATTGCAGTGATTAAACTATTTTTTTGGCATAATGTGCTTTGATGATAAGGTATTCGCAATCTTGTGGGATCTCGACGAGTGTATTTCGAATGCAGGTCACATGCTATAAAAAATTTGGAGTGTTCCTTCACAAAAATACCAGAATGCATTATGAAAAGACCTGTTAAGGTTAATAGTTTTCATTTTTTAAACAGTGGTCTACAGGATGTTAATGGGCTGATACCACAAATTGCTCTTAGTCATTTTTTTTGAACAATAAATGCTTCACTTACATTTGTGGAGTTCCCCCAGAGTAGGAGGCCATACCTGAGTTCAGAGGATACATACCCGTGGTAAGCAGTAAGGGCGACTGCTTCATTAGCGGTACGTCTTAAACGTTTAAGAGCAAACACAAATTGATTGAGTTTCTTGCACACGTGTTCTATATGTAATTTCCAGTTACAATGCTGATCAAGAATGAGTCCAAGAAATTTATATTCACTAACTTCGCTAATTTGTTATCCCTGACAATTAACTTTGGATGTTTTTAGTTTTGAGTTGTAATTTTGAAATTTGATTTTGAATTTGAATTTGCTTGCGTAGTTATATTATATACATAAATAAATTAAAATAACCTATATTAACTAACTAACTTAAAAATAAACTTAAAAAATGGCGTCAAAAAACTCCTCCTCAACGTAGTCAACTGTTAATGTACCCAAAAGACTGGCGGCGTTGCCACGTTGTATGGCAACGCTAAGCCTTTGGCCTTGCGTAGTTGAATATTTTCTAAGGACAATTTATCAATTTCCGTTTTAGCATTATCCAATAATATTTGCTATTCTTCTAATTCCTGTCTCAACTTAGAGATGTCATCTGATGGAGCGCTTGTAGATAGATCGAACATACTTAATGTCGTCGTATTTATTTCAGAGTTAATAGAACCTATCGAGTATGTCTGATACAAAGTGATTCGTATGACAAAGTTCTCACAACATTATGTTTGCAACGTAAAGTTATATTTTTTTCTTCGGAGCCTGTAATGAATTTTTATTACGGAGCTATTGTTTACGTTGCCAGTGGCGCCACGTGACATGTGCTACATTGAGTTCTACCGTAAAACGTGATTTTTCACCCCAAAACAAAAGTTTTTGCGTAGGGTTACTTAGTTTGATGTACGTAATGCTTGGTTGACGGCTTCGTAAAGGGTTCGTTTACACCCTGTACATACATAGCTACAGGCCATAATATTAAAACATACAAAATTTGAAACTCACAACAGGTGGTGGACAGAATTGACTTTTTGCAAACTTATACACAAGTTTAATCTATTATACCTACACAGAATGTCACTTGTTCTGTGCCGTCTGGTTGCATCCTTGCCTT
The DNA here is from genome assembly GCA_905163415.1 of Noctua fimbriata. Taxonomy (NCBI): domain Eukaryota; kingdom Metazoa; phylum Arthropoda; class Insecta; order Lepidoptera; family Noctuidae; genus Noctua; species Noctua fimbriata. The sequence continues at coordinate 9,556,239 of LR990922.1, read as the reverse complement.
GATATTATTAGCTAGTAGCTGTTGCCCGCGACCTTCATTCGTGTGAAGATATTATACAAAAATATTACTTCCCTTTTTTAATATTTTTTAAGGATTTTGTTACCAATTTCAACTGTTTTAACCATAGCCGAAGTTACTCCTTATAACATCAGCTATCTGCCAGTAAAAGTCCCGTCAAAATCAGTCTAGCCGTTACGGAGATTAGCCGTAACAAAAAGAAAAAATATGTTATTGTTTTAAGTACCGTATATATTTCCATATGCATTCAGTAAAAAGCTGTTATTTTGATATTACAAACAGACACTTCAATTTTATTTATTTTTATAGGTAAACGTCGAAATCGAGAGACGTACGAAGGTCTTCGTATAATGGACACCGCTTTATGGAACTCAAATGAACTTGGGCAGGACACCTAGCAAAGCGCGGTGACGGGTGATGGCAGGAACGCTGGGGATGGAGTAAAGCTGTGACCGAGTGCCGTCCAAGGAGTGGAAAGAGAAGTGTTGGTCGTCCGGGGACGAGAAGGGCAGACGACATTGTTGCGAGTACAAGGAATATCCTGGATGAGGTAACTAGCAAAGAGGGGCCCATATCCAGCTGTGGATGACGTAGGTAATGTACACTGCAAAAATCTAGAAACACGCCGCAGAGAGTGACGAGAGTAAAAACACACGGATACTTTGCTACAATAAATGCTATACTATTCCACAACGTAGCTCACAGGCAACGTAACTACCTAAAGCAGTTGCAAACTTTTTTATAACTAGTCTAGTTAGGGAGCCAGTTAAAAGTTAGGCATAGGAACGCACCCAGTCATTGCTTGTTAGAATCAGTGACTTTTAAAGTGGATAACGAACATAGGATTTATTATCATTAACACTAGAAACGGGATATTTACCGTGTTTACTGATTTTCGAGTTTGATTCTTTGAGTTCCCGATAAATAAATAAAATAAAAATGTGTGTGTGTGTGTGTGTGTGTGTTTGTATGTGTGTGTGTGTATGTTTTTGCGTGTGTGTGTGTGTGTGTGTGTGAGTGTGTATATGGTTAGTGACCATGATAGTTTATAATCTTATATAGGATTTGTTGCTGAATGACCTGGGATTTCAAGTTTATAAAGCTAAGCTAGAGGGTATTCTAAAGTGGATTTATTAAAACGTGTCACCCAAGTCAACCTCCTGCACGCGGTGCCCCTGCTAAAAACGAACGAGGCTCTGTCGGAAAACTCGCCAAGACGCAATGGCCAATGTGGCGTTTTAAGGCTAATCCCTCTTTTCAATGAATAGTGTCAATAAGCCCCGGTCCTCAATTCCCAGCAACACCTGTATTCCAGGTTCTGACAGCGGCTCTCGTAACGGTGGGGCAAAGGGTGCTAATGGAATCTCTGGATGTCGACCATCTGTCACAATCCAACGACACTGACCCTGGTGTCTTACAACGCCAGGACGCTGTGAACGGGCGCGCAAACGGAAAACGCGACTAATGAGCATGAGGGTCTGGGTTCGATTCCCGGGTCGGATAAAGTGTAATTGGGTTTATCCATTAGGAATGTCCCAGTAGCAGCCATGGCAGTCTGGATTTGTGCCCGGTTGGTGGCAACAGGCTCGCCCCCTACTACATGGAACTTCAAACATAACTGGCGAAATTTGGGCGTGTACTGTTAGGTACACCTCTGCCTAACCCTTCGGGGATTACAGGCGAGATGTTATGTTGTGCAAATGAAACGATTCTAATATTATAAATACGAAAGGAACTCTGTCTGATCTCTTATACGTTCCCACGCCTTTTCGGCTGAAAGGATGTCCATGAAATTTGGTGGCACAGACTTCCTACGATAGACTATGAACTGGTACGGACATAGCATAATTTTTATCCTCTTACATAACACTTTCCCTTGGAATAATTACCGACATGCACACGGGAGAAGCCACGATCAAAAGATAGTTCATCATAAACATCTTTCTTGTTATGAAATATAGCTATGGTCTAAACTCTGAGCTACCAGCAAAACAAGAACAAAGCCTTTTTGATACTTATCTTAAAATCAATCTTCTTTTAACTAAATAATATTTCTATCTTATTTTTATAAAAGGTCATGTCCATAACCTTTAACTTTCATTAAATTGTTTTGTCGTTCTATCTCCGAAATAACATTGATTACTTGAATAATAAGAGCTTTGTGTTATCAACAACATTTACTTTTATTTGTCTTTATTCAATACCAATTACAATTTAGAAAATGTTTTGACAAGATAAAAACTTAATTGAAATCTTTTATCTCCAAATAATTTTGTTTAAATAATAAAATTTGATTACTATCAAATCAAGAAGATCCTTTTTTATTCATGAAATAAAATAAGCTCATTGGGTATTAAAAAATCATCTGTGACTAATAGGCTGAAGTTCAACTATACAACATTAGTTTTAGTGTATGCGAAACCTGAAACACGTGTCTAGCATTTTTATGTAAAGAATCTATGTACAAAATTTCAAAACTGTATCACGATAAATCACAAAGTTATAGGCTTGTTCGCACACAAACGTGGTCATAACGCGGCGCCGCCGCGCGCGCGGCTCCAGCGTCATCTTGAGCTCATTCATAATAATAATTTGGCAGTAGGTACCTAAATGATTGCGATAGGTACTTTGTGTCGCTTGGTGCCCAACTTGTAACCTTTTTTAAATATTTTTGGGACAAAATATAACATGGTTTAAAAAATATTGGAATCGATTCAGTTACTTATTCTAAACAAACTATAATCAGATTTCGCATATACTAAAAATAATGTTGTATATCTACCGCAGTGGATAAGTTACTCCGCTAGCCGAATTACCATATAAACTCATAACAATTTCAATGATGATGAGGTTTTACGTTAGTACACTGACCCAAAAACTTAAACATGAAGTTTTCTTGAACGACCGCGCCATAATCGACATGCGCTAACACTAAAGGAACATTTGCAAACTTCGTCCAGAATTACGTGAGGCACAGCACTCCCCGGACTCGCTAAGTCCTTAGTCGTTAAAACTCCGTAACTACCCTCCCCATATTCACGAGACCCGCTGCCCCTTCCGCAGTTTAATCTTCCATTAACAGAATATGAGCGACACCAGTGTGTAAGTCACGTGCGCTTCACTAAACAACTCGATGACAGTAACACTACCCGGCAGCTGGCAACACTACTGTCCTCATTAGTGTACGGTAACGGATGCGTCCCTCATGAATGATTACTCACAAACTTCCACTCGACTGGGGACTGGTCACAAGTCTCATTTATCAGTTGTACCAAAATAAATGAAACCCGACGCTTCTTAAATGTCCTATTTAAAACATTAAATAGCAGCAGAACTTAACATTAACCAAGTTCCCCAAAAACAATTCAGATAAATTCGACGATCTCGATGAGTGAAAAGGACGCGTTTCCCGAGGCTATTTCTTGGCCACGATAGTCTATTGTGATCGTGCCCGCGGCGAGCCGCCACCAGCGCAACCCTAATTGATATCAATTACCCGCCATCTCTCAAAATCTCTTTGAAACCGCCTTACATCTCCAAATATTCGAGCTCTCAGTTCGCGTTTAATTTTATGAAAGTTTAATAAATTATTCTCATCTTCTAAAAGTGCGTCAGCGTTTTGTGTGGAAAAATGTATAGTAGGTATCTAATTTAATTAAAGAGTTTTCGATTTAATTTCGTATTCTTCTAACTTACCAATTAAATTGTCATTCACGAAAATCAGGCCCATCAGCGTTTGATTCACTCACTCAACTTTTGTGATTTTTTTTTTTGTTTGCCGGACGGTACATATTTTGTTTAAAAGTACCTGCAACTGTTTGTTACTTGGGTCTAGGGAACCATATCATGTTCTGCTAAGGCAGGTATACCTACCAGTGGCGAAGGTTCCATACAACTCGACTCCTACCTTATTCCCTTTGAAAAATGGCACAGATTATGTTATTTGTCTATAGAGTACTAATACTCTATAGACAAATAACATAATCACATTAAAGATATGTACTCCGGCTTACCTCTTACAAAAATTGACCCTTCGCTACTGATACCTACCAACTTGTTATTAACCCGTACACGTCAATAGTATGATAACAGCTACACATATCCGACGGGCGACAAGTTCAGAACATTAGTTCAAGTTCCGTGTCGCACTAGAAGCGTCCTCACAACTTGCTCCCATTAGCAAGTAACAGCTTTAATCCGTCTTGTGTAACATGACCAAAGAAACCAAAGATTAATGAAATGTAAACACAGTTAACGACAGCATTAAGATCTGTTCGAACGGAGATAATGAGAACGCAATCTATTTACAGCTTCTTTAATCACGCGACACTCAGGACGCATGAATAAATTATTTGGAATTTATATTTTCACCCTCCTTTCATCTAGAACGTTCCGAACATCGGAGTAGAAGATATAATTCCAACCAGTAGGTAAAAAACAAAACGTAACCCATTAATCCATAAGGTAAGTACCCCCGTCCCTCGCATACATTCGAGCCAGTTTTTATACTCTCCGTAAACGGTGAGGATAAGCCTCCACATTAGTTCGCCTCATTACGCCTCCAATTTTATCGAACCAAATGTTTTCTGCCTACATTCCCGATCAAATTGCAAGGAAAAAGTTTGAATTTATTAAAATGCTTATTCAGGAGATCGTTTGCTACCGAAAATACGTATTTTGAAACTTGGTGGGACATAATGTAGAAAACGTATTTTATTATGCTTTTTCTTATTTTTTCCTTATAGATAGACATAGACCTCATAATTTTTCCACGGTTATTGATAGTATGTAGTGACGGAATAGGTAAGTCTCTCGTTGGTCTTTTTAAATTTCAAGATTTATGGATGACGGGCAAGTTATGAATTATCCTGAGAAGGCGTCCTTCACTTACCCTGTGCATAAGATGGAATTAACAAAATATATTGTATTTGGATAATCTAATATTTTTGTAGCATAGCCTAGTGGTGTGACCGTCGGACTGCCAAGTCATAGGTCTCGAGTTCGAACCCAAGACACGCACCTCTGATTTTTCGGATTCATGTGCGTATTGTATAATTATCACTTGCTTCGGTGAAGGAAAACATCGTGAGGAAACCAGCATGCCTGAGAGATATTTCTTGACGGCATGTAAAGCCAAGTCAGAGGCCCTTGGGCGGCATAAAAACTCTGACACCAGGTTAGGCACTAACCACACGATAAAGAAAGATCTAATATTTTACATAAGATCTAATTATATCAAGCTCCCCAATAATACGCAAATAGAATCATTTGAGAACTAACTCAAAACCAACAGACCAAGGCAGTGTCATATTTGCTCATACAACACAACATAATTAACTAGGTAAATCAATATAATGAAACAACATGGAGTCTGTTTGCACAGAGTTGTGGGAGGTAAGTGAAGCTGAAACTATCGGCGATAACTAGGGTAATCCCCCAATCAACTAATCCTGAACTAATTGAATGGATTACTTCCCCTGACGAATTGTTAACGTCTGCCCTCGTAGATCCTGCGTTAGTAGATAAACTATTGATTATGTTTAGCTGACAAATGTTGGATACGTAACACGTTATATATCTTTAATTAGTATCGTTTACGATTATATATCAATCTAGTATGATGTTATGTAAGTATCTGTTATTTATTTGTTAAATTTAGTTAGCGACGATGATATTTTTGAGGGGGTCGAAATGAAAGCTTTTTCAGTCTTACTAAAACGTTGTTGTATTGCAATATTTTAGCAAACTTCAACTAAGTAATACCTACAAGTTGGCCTCTTTCATACATTTCAGAGAGCCACTACATTGATACTTTTCAAAGGACGTAGCGATTACGTCAGCAATAGTTAATTCACATCGGAGTGACCCTGGCACCCTGGCTGGCCGGCAGCCGGCAGCCGCTTGAATAGGTGACCCTGTATCGATCCCGGCTTACCAAACTCCCTAAAAACATTTGTCACTCGCTTTCCGGCGGAAGTAAACATCGTGAAGGAAATGTGAGGTCGAATAAGTCAACCTATATAAAATATATACCCAAAGTCCGGACATTTATAGACGTTTCATAAAAAGGAACGGCGACAGAAACGTCGCCATGCCGAATTTACCATAAAGCGAATTCGTCGGTTTTGTGCCGAATTATATGGTATTCACATCACTTATTAAATACACACAATAAGTTACATTTTCTATTAGGTACACTAGCACCTCGTCTGCAAAAATTGTGATAACTCAGCTAATATGCATGATATTAATATAACTTATAGCCTATAGTACCCACGAATACTGTAGCTTTCTGTCAGTGAAAGATTTTTTTGAATTTGATCATTAGTTCCGGAGATTACCCCTTACATACAAACTTACAAACTTTATCTCTTTATAATATTAGTGTAGAAGTATAAATAATTTAGAACACGCCAAAGTATCGAACGGATTGACTTAAGTTATGAACATCACTTAAATTATGATAAGCCTTTAACCCTGCATATAGATAGGCCTAAATATTTGCAAATCTACTCATGATTTGCATATCTAAGACTTCAAGTTTTTCCTTGACACTAATGTCGATACCTAATGAGAAGCCAGTAGATACCTATGTGCTAAATAACAAGAAAAAGCCATAAAGTTTTGTCACTAACAAATTGCTTCAACGCCGCAACCCGCACCACATACTTGTAACTACCATTAAAACTACTAAGCACATATTAATTGCCTTAAATAGGTAATTCAGTTCAAGTTAAAACGTTCACAGTTGCGTAAACTAGAAGACCTCAAAAAGGTGCAGGGACCCAAAAGTTGTAGTGCGTAACCGACCCAGTAAAGTGGCTGTTAACTACACTATAAATAAACTTGCCTTGCTAGGTACATTATGTTGGTACTTATGTAGAAACAACTTGGCCAAGTCCTACACTGACATTTCATGAAATATGTATAATAATGTGGGTGCCGCTTGGAACCTTAATAGCCAAACTGTACTAGTCTGGCTTAACTACTTGAGCTGTGTTAGGTGCTTGTACTAGCATATGGAGGAAAACGTAGAATACTAGAGTCATGTTAAATCCCATATAAGCTAAGGTCCTCTCAACACAAATTATATTTTCCTTTAGGTTGACACCTACTTACATCCCCACTTATATTTTTTTTGTTATTGCTTTTATTTCATATTGTGTTTTTGTGGCATATTGTGCCATATATTAAACATGTTTTCTTTCTTTTCTTTACTAAGGTAATAACAGGTCCTTCCTGATCTTTTTTGGAAACCAAATATAAGTAAAACTACCCAAGTTGAAGTGTGTTTACCAAATAAGTCTTGTTAGAAAAAATACAATCTTTCCATAAACGATTGATCGATTTTCCAGTTCAACTTCAAACATTTCCCTCACAAAAAAACCGACGTCCAGATGTAATTGGGGCCACTTCAAAGAGAGGAAATATTCCGATAGGCTCGTTCAATGCACCGTGCAACGTGGACCGGAGCCGCAAACCTCCATAGGTACGCACGACGGCCCATCAAACTATACAATACCAGTTTATGCGGATCTCTCATTGTATAAGAAATCTACACAAAGCGAGGCCAAGTTATACTGGAAATGTACGGCGTCATGTGCTGCCGTGTGTACACAGCAGTACGACATAACTTAGAAGTACCTTTGGCTGTAAACACGAAACATTTCTACATTTAACTTTAAATCAACAGAGCAGAGTTTTATCGAGTTCAAACAGGATTGCAGGAATTGACAATGACTTATGAATGAAGTTCAGCATCTGTCAAGCTAGTACGGACAAATTGCGGACCGGCTCCGAACATCAAACACTGACAGATATCAAGACAGTGTCCGGTGTCCAGAACTGGCGTCCACAAATTGTCCGTAGTGGTTTGACAGAACTTTAAAATAAACGACTAATTTCCAGTTTTAATCGATACATTAGATGCACTGATGGAACCTCTAAATCGTATCGAACTGTACCAAGTTATGAATAAAAGATCCAATGGAAATATGAAGGCTTAGTTCTAGACGTATCTACAAACGACAGTCATTTCAATTTATATGTTTGGGCTAGTTTTCGCAATATGTTTACACTGTCGCAGAAACTTGGAATATGATATCAACTGCTGCGAAAAATTTAGACTTTAGGTGGTAGAATATACGGGGTGGAAGGGACACCGACGCGAAAACGGCCTCGTATTCAGTACATCATTTGAAGCCGGGCCCACATAGAAATTTGTAATCGGTATTTTTTTTTAAATCTTCTGTATCGTACGTTTTGACCGTGTAGGTTATAAGATAGTTCGAAGTGTACCGTGTAGTGTGAATAAAACAGTTAATATGCGGTTTAAGTACTTACTCGTACTTAAACCGCACTGTTAACAACTGATTACACATACTGTTTTAATGAATTCTAGATTTATTCCCTTTTTCAACGATCGGTATCCTACCCGAATACAAAACTTAAAAATACGCTTCAAAATATGGCCGACCGCGGTAAAAAAAGTAAGCTACGGACACAAACTATTATGCCACAAATAAGTGGCCAGTATTATATTATTTTTAAATAAAACAATTAATTTAATTTTGCTAATTAAATTATTCTAAATATTTTCAGACGAAATAAATAGCAAAAGCTAACAAGGTATTGTAGGAAACAGCTGTTTTAATTAAAATACCGATGACAAATTTCTATGCTCCAAATGATGTACTGAATACCTGGTAACCGTTTTCACGTCGGTGTCCCTTACGAGACGTGATCGACTTATCTAACTAGCAACTGGAAATGATATAGGTACCTGCTTACAAAATTCGATTAACATTCAAGACTTCAAACAAATTCTGTTAAACTAAAACAGAATCGTTAATCTCATTTCATACTAAAAAAAAGTTTAGTTTACAGCTGACATATTCCGCGTGGCTCCGTATCCCACGCGAGCGAAACTGCGGCTGGAATTAATTAATTATTTAATTAGGTAACGACAAGCATTGACGGCACAAACATAAACTAGATAGGTACTTACCTACTTACTTGACGTGAACGTTGTGTTCGTACACCGTGGCTTTGGCTAAGACTGGCGGATTAAACAGCCATTTGCAAGTAAAATTATTCAAGTTATCTGTTAATCCTTTACTTGAAACTGACATGCCCCTGTAATATTAGAGATCCCGCTTGACATGAGAAAAACAAAATGGTGCTCAAGATTTAACAGAAAATCTGGGGATAAAATGAACTGAAAAACACTCCTTTTTTGAAGTTCCCTATACAAAAGTCTAATTACACTGAAAAGGTAAATTTGTACGAATATAAGGAAACTTTTGGTGTACAGAACACAACGTTTGTATTCCCAAGGGGCGAAGTCTAGGAATATAGAGCTTACTGTAAGCCAGGTCCTGGGGTTCCTCTGTTGTTGACTCAAAACAGGAACACCTTGGGATTTAGTTGCTAGGATATAAGGATACTTTATCTCCGACAGGGGACAAGGCGAGAGACACCTCGGGAGGTAGCAGCCACTGGCAGCCACTCCCTGTTAAATAACGGTTAATGTAATTTCAGGTGTAAACCGTTTATAGTCGTCAACCTTTTCCAATCTAGGTTGAGATCGTCTTCCATTCTAATCAGTCTGCCATTAGTAATCCGTACTTGTAACAACTGCGATAATTATATTATTGTGATAATAAAATTATATTTAATCACTCAATTGGGTACGTACACCAGGTACTTTCCACAGAATTATCTATAAGTGGCTGGATAGTTTATACCTCATTTATTATGTTTATTGGCATTATCAAGGGAATTCAATCAAAACTATCTACACCACATTGCTGAAGGTTGAAACGTACAGAAATACGACCTCGGTATTTTCACTAATCTCAGGCACCGAGGGAAGCCCCCGGGTGCCAACAGAATAACAGAACTAAAGTATATTCAACTCAGACTTACCAACTCATATCATTACCAATTAAAGGAATATCAACTTTATGTTAGTGTAAAAAAGTTAATTTCAAGAAAACTTTCAATGCTCTGAAGAAGTCGTCAAGATGTTTGAAGTTGTAATTGAACTTTATTTGTTGGTTTTAAAGCTGTTTTTCTAAAATCACATTGGTTTGTTTACGTGTTTGGATACTAAGTCGCGAAAGCAGTATACATACTAATGAGTGTCCTTCGACCTACGAACAACATTTCAATTTACCCGTCCACGTAATTGAATACACATGTACTTAGGAGTATAACACAAACTCCACATTACGCTATATACACATAGAAATTTCAGTAACTGTATAATTTTGTAATAACTAAAGCTCACATAAGCATGGGTCTCGAATTTCGAGAGAATACTTTACAAATGTTTTAGAAGTAGTTAAAAGGATTATTTAAATATTTGTTTCTAACCAATTCACAGAAGTTATATTGACTTTGGAAATTAATATTCATTATAACGTATTTTGATACCCAAAACTCTGAGAGCACTTTCAAAAACTCTCTTTTAGAAAGTGGCCTTTCAGAATATTTTTAACGTTTTGAAAGGTTTTTATTCATTGAATACATAGGTACCTTATATCTATTGATATGAATATTCTAATTATACAGATACCAACATACCTACCTAATGTTCGTATGGTCTACCTACAACTAAAAGTAACTAGGTACCTACTTACCACTCATCCTACTGGCCACTTTAGCTTGGAACCTGTGAACCCAACTAAATTTTATATTTCTTCTTTAACACAAAAATACACGCATGTGTTTAAAACGTAAACCCACATGAGCTTGTCCTCTCATACATTCCTGCCGGGAGTCCGGGGCAGTGGCGCCACCTACCGCCCTTCTCACGGAACTGCGCACTCTAGGAATTTATTATTAACGTGTCGGGTTCTTTGCCATGTTTTCCTACACCTTTTTAGACCCGTAATAGAATTGTTTACATTGTGAACCTAAACACTAAGCTTGAAAGCAGGTATGTTTAAGTACCCCGCCATTATATTCTCTCCAAATACAAGGTGTAAACGGACCCTTCCCGGAACATTCTGTACATCAAACAAAGTCACTCTACACATAAATTATTGCTGGGAAACGACTTCTTTTTTTGGGGTGAAAATTCACGGTTTGCGGTAGAACACAATTTAACGCACTCAAGACATGGTGCTGATGAATGCATTGAGTAGTACAAGGGTTATGGAGCAATTTTAAGTAAAGTTATAACATTAAAAACTTGAATTAAAAAAAAAAACTTGTGAAAAAGTTGTAAGTTTGATCCCCAATATCTCCGTAACTAAGAAGGTTCCGGTATGGTATAGAACAAAAAAAATATCGCAATAATGGGGAGAATAAGTGCCTTTCGGCTTCGCTACCTGGCTGAAGTAAAGATAATTATAAACCTCGTATTTTGTATTTCACTGCAATTTATGTGTAAAAGAAGTATGTTAAGCTAAAAACGACTCAAAGCGAGGGCGACCAGTAATCATATTCTTTCACCTCTTGACAAATTAAATTACGCATACTAGGTACAAGAGCGGGCATTCTGAAAAGTCTGAAACACTCCACGCTCATGAGAATATTATTTTTTGTAGATATCAATTTTATTTTTCTTATCTGTCAATAATCTCTAAAATTTTCAAAAGACATCTACTTGGTAAACTCTAACAATATTTATTTACGTGTTTCTCATTACATTTCTTCGAATATTCTTGAACATTCGATTGAAAGTTCTTAGCGGGAAATAACCATATGAAAGGGTAAAAGACAAATGCCGAAAAATTACCTTTTACAGTTTCAGAAACACAATGAAAAATAAGAGTTCAAAAAGACACAAACATAATTGTTAGAAATAGGCCATATTTGGTAAAACAAAACAGACACAACGCATATTCTGGGCAAGACACTACACCCGAATTAACAGGCTTCATTTACATGCAAATCGATGTTATATAGAACTGAGACGTAATCTCTTTAGCCAGCTAAGCCCAAATATATTCAGATACGATTGCCATTTGATTGCATCCGGCCTGGTAATTACCGCGTGTTGATATATGCTGGTATTAGCGAGCAGCAACGACATGATTAATATTTAGTTACGGAGGCGAATGTTAATCATGTTAGTTCTTGGACGTCAGGGGGTCTAAAATGCCGTGTCGACGGCGCGTTCGTGTTCCACGCGCGCCTCAAAGAGATGTCAGCAACCACATAGGGGTCCACATGGGCCGATGCCTGCCAGGGCTGCGGGACTGTTCGAAAGAGATACCGTGACCCTGGAACACAAAGGGCAAAGAAGGAACATGGATGGGTTTTAGTCAGTAGAAGTCTGACACTTCCCTCCGCGAGAGCGGGAGGGCTCGTTTGATGATTTCCAATCAGAAAAAAAAAGTGTGTCTAAAATGGCCCTTTAGCAGAATCATAATAGGATAAATATAACTTAAGAATTACGTTAAAATTCTTAAAAAAGTCACATACGAAATAAGCTTCATAATTATTAAAGAAAACATTTTCAAATTACCAAATTCAAATTATTGAATGTTAGTAGCATTTGAAGAATTTACATTGATAAGAGATAAGAATACCTGCTTGAGAAAGTATTCTAGTAGGTACACTATCTGTTATCTAGACAAGCCTTATCTATTGGCAATAGGTAACGTCCTTCACAATCTTGAGCTATATAGCGGTTTCCTAACTACAAACTTAATTGTTTCAGCAAATTGACACCAGTAATCTCCTGGTACATCGAGAACATTACGACCCTTGTGTGGAACCATATCATAAAAGCTTCCATCTTCAGGGGACGGAGGTTCACACATAAAGTTATTTCCAAGTCGAACACCGAACCCACGTTACTGAACATATCTTTGATATTACGACGGTCGGAAAATATATCCAGATAAAATAGAAACTTTATATATGTATTAAAATTATATTTCAATCCATTGGTCACCAATGGGAAATTCCGTAGTTGCTTAATACAAGACCAAGCGAAAAAGCCTTATGTCAAAGGAAAAAGGGTCGTATTCGTTTACCGCGACACCTATCTCTAAGAAGTAATATCCCAGTCCCTGTGAACCCGGCTTAGTAGAGCACAATATATCGTGTCCAAAAGACTTTAGATACCCGATGTTGACTTTATCGGAACACCCGTAGAAGACATCGGATTTAAACCGGATTTCGTCATACCTATTCATAAAATCGAGTTTTCTGGAAGGTATCTTTTCTAAATAATATTCTTTACATTACCTTTGATAAAACTTTCCTTTTAATTTTACTTACCATAATAATTTACTGCAGCGCTTGACAATTTGTAAAATACTGCTACGCGGTCTACAGGGTCTACGCGTCTACGTTACTGTGCTACGAACCGTAGAGCAATATTTTGTGTACATTATGAAAAAATCTACGGAACTGTATTCATCAAGATTGTGTGATATGACCACGTTAAGGGCTTCGTCGAGGAAATTCTGGATTTGTATACACAGCGTCAGTATGTGCTAACCCCTCAAGACTTAAAATTTTACACTGCTACAACATTGAAATCGTTACGAACAATCTAAGAATACTTCAAAACGAGTTTATTGTTTCGACTTGAATTTGGACCATCGCATCACCGAACGTCGTCATACTCATACCGGCCCGCACTAGCCAGCGAGCTCATATGAATTACAATGAAATTGTTTTCCACTATCGTCCAAGTCACTTTATCTTTAGGTCTCTGTCTAATTGCTAGATGTTATAATTTGGGGGTATTCATTAATTTTACTTACAAGCGTTTTCTTTATAAAATTAATCCATACCCTCAAGTTATAACGATAACGTTTGATGATACGTTCACTTAAAATGACGAAGACTAAACGACCACGATTTACTTACCCATTATTTTTTTTTATTATTTCTAATTATATGAAAACAAAAATAGTTGTTCTGTATGAACAAAATGAAAAAAAAAGGATAATTTTTATTTTCTCGATTTTTAAATGTAACTAAAAATAATTAGAAAAATACTTAACATTAAAAAAATTTATAATGCATGACAAAAAAATATTTCGTGGGATTTGAACCTCCAATCTTATGCACGGCAAACGGCCTTGAAACCTCCGGTCTTTTTAGACGCTGAATAACTCTTCGCAAATGTTAACCCTACTATTGCTTGTAGTTATACGCGATTATAAAAGTATTAACGAATAATTGAAAAAAAAGAGACTTAATAAAAAATTGATACTAAATTAAACTTATTTATTCACTAAAACAATAGGTACAATAATTAGAATAAAATGTTTTTGCAAAATACAAAAACCAAATTGGGCCTACCGCGGATTTGGACGCACGTGTTTTGGGGGGTAACCACTTAATGGAGCTGTGTGTACCCCAGGCTCGCTGCCTCTGACTTATAGGCGAAATGTGGGTGTTATTATGCACACATCTGCCTACCTCTTGAGGGATTACAGGCATTTTATTGGTATTTTTTATATTTCTATTATTTTGTCAGTCCCAGTTGTCCCAGTTTCGGTGTGATTGATCCTCGTAACAACGAAATACTATAAACACGTAGGTACTGCAATATTAAACGTACACCATAGTTTCTGATTGCTAAGCTCACGTACGTAAGTTACGCTATACGCACGTGCGATATCAACAAAATCATAAACATTTGCGGGGGGCGCGGGCCCGCGGGGAGGGAAGTGCGCAACGCATCCGGTTTCAGTTTCATTACAGATATTGGTACGTAAGCTGCTTCGATTCAATTTCCTCAGCTCGGCTCACATCTCGAGACTGACGTTTATATAACGAGCCCATGCGGGATGCGCCTTACTCCCTACCTACTCCATATTATAAGTAGGTAAGCTTATTTACATAAAATTACTCCGACACGCTGCTGAACAAATTCGTTCTTGGGCACAAGGTTAGAATCCAGACTGCTTTAAATATTTATGATCAGCTACTTTATTTGCTAAATAAGTTAGGTACCTATCTACTTTCAAAGACCCGTCATGGTCTATCTGCCTACACCGACCGACTCATTGCTATTCTTACCGAATTCTGAGACAAGCAGAGATAAGCGTTTGATTTTCCTGTAAAAAATAATAGGCACAATTGTATTTCAGTGTGTGCTTTCCCTCCACTTATATAAAACAACATCTATCCCCTGCCGCTTCGACATTGCGTTGTTGACGCCCTCAGCAGGACATGAGCTGAATAAAAATGTGGCCATTATTTATTCTACCTCTGTTGACTCGTAGGAGAGCTGCCATCAAACCTTCGTGCCAAAATTCGTCGACAAATAGAAAATATTGACGTAGGCAAAATGTTTTCTCGTCACTAAAAAGGTGCTCTAGCGATTTTTTAAACTGATCCTTAGACGACACTTGCCATTTGCGTAACTAAATAACACCTGCGTGCGAATAACGATTGAAATAAGTACCTACATCGTATTTCGCAAGAAATCTGATTCAGAGATATCATTAAATGTAAAAGGCAATAAACATCTTGCGCCAAATATTTTGGAACAGCTCTTTACCTTTATTAGAAAATTGCCTTCATGTTTCTGAACGGAATGAGGGTTGACATGAAAGGCTTCGTCGTAATTGCTATTTGCGTGTAAACTCCATTATTATAGGTCGCGTCGCATGTAACAAAGGGCTATTATGTCAGAGCACTCGGGTTCTCAGATAAATCTAATGCTCATATCAACTTGATACTGTCGCAACCTGCCAGATTGATTTAATGTTTAGATAGTATTTTTAACAAAGACAAATTTATCTCATTTTTCATAAGTACAGTTGATATAAAAGGAGCTCGTGGCTAAATAATAACAGCCGCTCGGGACAATCTTTAGGTTAAGCCATGCTTACCTAGGTTGGTCCGTGGATGGGTGACCGCCCATTACATACCGAGTTTCCTCCGTGCCTCGGAAAGCACGTAAGCCGTTGGTCCCGGCTGTCATTTGTAGATCTTTGACAGTCGTTAGGTAGTCAGTGGCCCAAAAAGTCTGTCAACCAGTCTTACCAAGAGGTATGATATTACCCAGTACTGGGTTGTGGAGGTCAGATAGGCAGTCGCTCCATGTAAAATACTGGTATTCAGCTGCATCCGGTTAGACTGGAAGCCGACCCCAATATAGTTGGGAAAAGGCTAGGCAGATGATGGGTTGATTTAAATGTGGTAAACAGTTATAAAACATCATAAACTTATTTGTTTTTATCCAACTGCGGCGAAGCCCAAAAGTAGAGTTATTACGTAATAATTTTACAAAATAATAAAAAAGTTGAATGTGCTATAACTTATATATTTCTTCATAAATAAGTGTTAACAATTCAAAAAGTAGGAAAATAATTTCACAGCACGTTTAAAAACGTGTCCGCGTGAATATCAGGTGTTCAATATCAATCACGTGTAGGCATCCAACATCCTTAACAAATGCAATATGGGTGCTGAAGTATCAAACAACACACTCAAAGCATTTAGGGAATAATATTAAAAGATTAAATGGAAAAAGGTGGGTAAATATGATGTAAAATCAGTACCCGACCGTTAATATGACACAGCCGACTTTATAAAGAGACACGTAGGTACATATGTACATATGAGTGACGGAGGCGACACTCAATAAAGCATTTTTTTTTCTAAAATGCGATGTGTAATATTTACGGCCGATTACTATTACGTATGTAGATATAATTTAAAGACTACAATACTAATATATTAGATAAAGCTAAAAAAAAAAGTTATATTTTCATACTTCAAAGAAAATTATCAGCATCAGTCTGATTTCGTAAATTAAATTATTCACATGGCATCCTACCAGAACATCATTATGGCAACATAGTTAAAACTAAACTAAAACAATAGGTAAATATTTTACAAAAAAGACTATTGCATAAAAAACATCACGACTGTAATCCTCGAAGGTTTAGGCAGAGGTGTACCTAAGAGTACACCCACATTTCGTCAGTTATGTTTTTAAGTCCGATGTAATAGGGTGCGAGCCTTTTGCCATCAACCGGGCACAAATCCAGACTCGCTGCTACAGAGCAATTCCTACCCGAACCGGTAATCGAACCTAGGACCATGCTCAGCAGTCGCGCTTGCGACCACTAGACCAACGAGGCATTACTAGACTATTGCCCGCTGTCCTACTACGCTACAATAGGCGACATGTGAATAAAAGCGCGCAGATGTATTTTCAACTTTCAGCGTTTAACCGAGCAGTGAAAATCCTACAGCGCGCTTTTATTACTGAAAACGGGCAATAGACAACAAATCTTTGCCATAGATATGTAGATACACTTCAACAAACTTATCTGTTCAGGCGGGAAAACATAGAACTAAAATAAATGTACCAAGTTTCACATATAGATGCATTCTTTCTTGACAAGCAGCGCCACCATGAACTGCACACTTCCAAATGGTCGAACTGTACCTACAAATTTATGACAATAATTGTCATACCCACGTCACGTCTTGTTCACTATACTAAAATAAATATGACGCATGGTACGACTATCGCAAACTGTAAATGCCGCAAAAAAAGCACTTTCCATATAGCTTGTTGCACTAGCAATTAAAAATATTAGTTAGTTGCAAAATGTAAATCCGATATTTGGTCAATGACGATGTATTGGTTCATGTTTACCCGGTTTCCCTAAGATATTATTAGTCTTACTTACGCCATCTGTCGAGTAGTTTTAAAACCGAGTAACAAGCGGAAAAATTCCTTACACCCGTATCTATAGTCAAGTTAAAGTAATTGCTTATGCAAACAATTTTATGCAATAGGCAAGAATTTAAACGAAGTAAGAACCGTCAAAGAAAACAAAGCTAAGAGTTCTAACTTCAAGCAATTACTAAAGTACAGAATAAAAATCGTATCCTAAAATAATACTTTTACTCAAGTAATCACTTCTTCTTGTTTATAGTTACGGGTGTTAGAGTTCCTATGCGATTTATATTTACAGAACAGTACACAACAACACAGTTATAGTATGTTTATTTGCATTCTTTTGAACCATTTTCTCATAAAACGAGGCACAGGACATCGACAACGCTCTTATAACTCCTCAGATTTTATCTTATGTTGCGGTACTATATAAAACCATACACTTATCTTCCAATGTCTTGCGCATTATTGTAACAAATCTTATCTTATAACTTTATTGCTATTACGTAGTCTTAACTTGTTCCAATATATTTCATAACAATATGTCTATTCTATGGTCTGTTACCCCTTGTGAGTATGATACCTTATTTTATTCATGTAGGTAGTTTAAGATAAACTAAAATCCAATACAATACCAAATGTACTATTACTAAATGGCAAGTTGATTTAAATGGTATTTTTAAACAACTATGTTAGTGTGTTCATTATAATAATTAGTCTTTACCGCTTATTGGAAGAATTTAAGGGTGCTTTCACAACTTTTTGCCAACATTTCTAACTTTGCCTATCTTATTCATAGGAATTAGGATGTTATAATACCTTATTTTTTTATTATTTTAAACGACTGATTATGAATAAATTCTGTAACTTGTATAGTACGAACTTTAGTTTTAATTTAGTTCTCCATCTATATATTATCCTGTATTCTGACTTTGTAGTCTGACGGCGCATTTTTAGTTGCGTTATTCATGTATTAAATCAAGGAAATAATAACAGAAAATGTGTCAAATCTAATAACGTTTCATACGGCACTATAATTCTAGTTTAGTCACCCAAAATACCAAACATTAAATCGGATTCATAATGACGTTTTTTTAAAAAAAAACTAAATGCGAAAAAATTATCAGCTGTCCCATATAAAATTTCAATAACTACTAGACCCAAATGTATGAGACAGCCAATAATTTTTTCGCATTTACGATATTGGACCCAAGGAGAAAGTTGTTCAGTTTGATGATCTGCAGCATATACTTTCATATGACTATACCCTTTCTGCTACACCCTGTATACAAAGTCATTTCTGTAATTCGACTGTACACGGTAAGGTAGACTCTTGGTTAACAATATAAATTTATTTTAAACTTAGAAAAAAAACACTCTAAACTGATATATGATTTGGTGCATCGGCACTCCTCCAAAATGTGTTGTGTCGTAGGGGCAGTTACTAGTAGTGCGTGGTGACAACCACCGGATTCCGACCTATACGGCACAGGCATTTCCGAAGCACCCCCAACCTCTCCCTGCCGGTTCATATTACCGGCAGCCACGCGCATTTTTTTATATAACACTGCGCTTCATCTTGTAATAGTCCTCTTAAATCTAACTCATCTAAATTTGGTACTCATTTTGATGACCATAATACACAGATACTCATATTACTCACATTTTATTGCCAGTTACTGCAATGTTTATCCAAAGTATGGTACAGTACTTCAACATTCTATAGTTGTCGCATTCCACAGGCGCGCATCAACTTAACACTTATATCAGTTACATAAAAGTCAACTGATGACGTGCACTAGTGATTCGCAACGACTATACCATGTTCGACTTTCTTAAAAACTAATTTTGTTTATACAGTTTACTATAAAGTGCTTTGGCCTAAAAAAAATACTTTTTGAAATATACAATCAACAAAACTTAATAATATAAAAAGCGCTTTCGATATATTAATAGATCTATTTTATAATAGTACAACACTATGACTTAATTAAAAAATAAATGAGCGTTTTATGGACAAAGATACATTAGAAAATATATTATATTATAACTAGATTTTATTTTCATGATCCAATTGGCACAGCCCTTGCAAGTATTTTCTTTGACCATTTAAAAGCTTCGTTAATGATAAAACTTGTTCATTGCATGAACATGTCTAGAAGAAAAGTGATGGAAACAATATCCACCTCGGCACTGGCGTTAACTAGAAGGCACAATCTTTTAGATTGACTCTCATAACAAAGTCACAGCCGGTAGCTGATTAAGTTCTATGTTACAAGATATTTTGACAATTTAAACACGAATTATTTTGTGTAACAACACCTGGTGAACCAAATTGATGCGATAAATTACAGTGACTAGTATGTATTTACATTATATTAACAATTTAATTCCATATATACATAGGCATGTTGTGGGTCCAGTCTTCTTTACTTGATTAACAATACTTTGGTAATTAAGCTAAAAGGTTATCATTATTTTTCTGGGAGAACTCATCATGCCTGATAAAACATATTGTTCGAAACTTAAATTTTATAAATGTGAAAAGTAGTACCTACAGACGCCAGCACATCAAGCTACTACAATCTGGCAAATTTCTTTAATAGATTGTCAACTGTATCGCTAAAGCATTACGTCCAAAGCTCTCGACAACCTCCCTAGAAAGCCATCGAAGGCAGTCGCTGTGGCCGAAATCGGCTAGATGGCATCATCTTCAAGTTCAAGGTTGATCAGGAAAATTTGACAGTTTCGGGTAGCTTGATGTGCTGGCGTCTAGACGTCTGTACCTACTTATAGCATTGTAATCATTATATTATCTTAAAACAGGGCAATAAAATAAATGATTAACCTAATCATTGTAAAACTAAAACTTGTAATATACAGGATAATATGCCGAAAATTACTACAAGATGTAACAAAGAAATACAAAAACGGAAGAAAATAACTATAAATAAATATGTCATGTTTAAGAACATGATTGTAATAATCTAATTCCTTCGATTTATTCCATAAGAGAAAATCGCATTCGAATTTTTCAATGATAAGTATTAGTCGCGTGACTTTATAGATATTATCAGATTGGTTTTTCCAGCCACACTTCCATGACGCAAAACAAAATCAAATGTCAACAAAAACACTTTACTTTCTGGATACATTCTCCACTATTTTAAGCTGTTTATTAAACTAGTGCAAAGATGTTGGCTTAGAAAACGTAACATTTAATTGATTAACAGATTATGACCAACTTTCACTGCTCTGCACTTGCCTCCATTTCCGGAAAGGTTAGGCATTCAGTACACAGAATACACCTACACTTAGGTATGTCATTAGTCATAAATATAACCAAGTGATTAATTAATGTACAAAAAGAAGGACCACTTGACATGGATAGTTCGAAAATGTTGTAGTAAATGCTGTTTCTTAGTTTCTCTGCAGATTGGTCATCCTGAAATTAGAAAGAAATATTTTAATACACATCCTGGTTTGCGCCGTGGCACTGGGAAAAACCTATTTGCAAAATTAAACATCATTTATAAAACATTTGCTAACATATTTACCTTATTGTTCAATCATCATGCAACCATAACTTTGATTGTCCTTTCTATGGTACTTCTACACATAGGACAGTTCTCTATTCCTTTGTTAGCGCATGGGTAGCAGCAACACATGTGTCCACAAGGTACAAATACTACTTCGCTCTTAACTTCCATACAAATTACACATTCTGCCTCTGCTATATCATCAGATTGGCTCGTTGTCACCACTCCTGTACATTTCTGTTCTTCAGCAAGATCTTCGTCAGACGGAGCACTTGGTGGAACAGAAGAAGATGCTTCAAAGTTGTGGTTTTGACTTTTAGCTGCTACATAACAATTAATTGCTCTAATAATACCCTCTCTGTCAGTGTTCAATGAAACACCACATGATTTTAGTTCTTCTGGAGTGATGTTCAACAATGGTTCATCAGAAAATAAGAAATTAACCAAGAATGGCAGACAGTGTATAACACCTTCCTGTAATAGATAGTTTGCCAATACTGGGTCTAAATTTTTCCCTATCTCCAGTAAAGTTCTTGGTGCTGAGTTGATTAACTTTTGATAATTTTTCAACCAAAAATCATTTGACTTATTTTTTTCATTGTCCATTTCTCTCAAAGTTTCAACAAGCTGTTTTCGTCTTTTATTCTGTTGACCAAAAAGATCATCTAATAAATAAACCAATTGCACCCTCTGGTGAAGCAACTCATTATAATTGTAAGATATTTGCAATTTCTTTTTTTCTTGTTCAATAACACTGAGCCGTGCTAAATGTGAAGAAATCAATGATATTTCTTGGTTAAGACTCCAGGTTCTAGCATCAGTTTTTTCTAGCAGTGATGCAACCATTGCCATTTGAATGTCCTGATCTTCCAGAAGTTGTCCGACTAACGCTGTGCGTGACTGATCTTTAGCATTTAATAACTGTGTCAATTTCTCGCCTACTTCTAAATCTTGTAAGAGCACACTTTGTTTCATATTATTCATAGAATCTTCATAATTTTTCTTGGAATGCCTCATTGTATAGTCTTCTTCTATAAGCGTTTCCATTGCTCTTAAAACATCAGCCTTTTTAATATTATCATAATTTTGTCGGGTGATTTCAAGTAGTCTATCGTGTTCAGCCTGTTCATATGCAAGTTGCTGTTGTATAATTTCCGGCTTTAAATTATCTGACTGTATAAAGTTCTTGACTAAACATTCAATTTCCATCTCGTCTTCTTTCATAGTTTTGATCAGGTTTTGCCGATCTATTTCTCTCACATTGTGAACTTTCGCTATTTCATTGTCTAGCTCCATCTGTTCTTGTATAAATGTACTTAAAAACTTTTCTCTTTGTTCTTTAGCTGCTTTATGTAGCCTGCGTTCTTGTTCTATGATGGCAGCTTCTTGTTCCTCCCAAGTCAGTGTATTTCGTCTTGCAAACGGATCCCGAATTATGTTTGGAACTTGAACTGTGGGCATATCTTGCTCTATGGATATTGGAGAGTTATAGTCTATGTTCATTTTACCACATAAGTATTTCATAATTTCTGCAGTATCTTGAATGGCAATATCTGATGGAGGGAATAAAAACTGTTCTCCATCTATCATTAGTGTTATCAGATTAGTAGCTAAACATAGTTCTGGACAGACTTCATATAAATCTTTATTTTCAGTGAGGTTCAGTTTTCTTAGATTCTTCAGCTTACCTACTGATGATGTTAAACTTTGTAGCTTATTATTTGATGCATCTATTATTTTCAATGATTGCATAAACTGTATACTATCAGGAAGGGTTTTAATTTGATTATTTTGAATGTACAGCTCAGTCAAGTTTATCAAATATCTAATATCACTAGGTAGCTGTGAAAATTTATTATTGCTAAGGTTGATAACCTGAAGAAGGTATAAATCTGATAATTGACCTCCTTCTTCCAATGACTGTAAACTGTTATTGTACAAATACAAACGTTCTTTTCTGTATACCTTGCATATTGAAAATGTACCGGACGGTACTTGGCGCAGCTCACACTCGGACACATCAAAATCTGGTTCAGGCGATTCTCTAGCAATGTATAACTTCCTTTCCAGTCGGGCTCGAGCATCATTATTATCATTATTTTGTCTCCCAAACAACGACATTGTCGCTTGGTTGACGCACGACACAGCACAACCCATTAAACAATACGTATAATTTGTTAACAAGCTTCACAATCGTCACCGACTTTGGATATTCATTGCAAATTGATTGTTGTGCAATCTTAGATACAAAGGATTATCATAGCTTCCACTTCATTATCAAGCAAATATGACAAATAAACCGAAAAACAATAGTAAATAATCAATCAGCAGTACACAAGAATTGACAAGAATGTTTTGAAGTCGCACCTTGTGACTTGCGACAGACAGTGACAGATGACAGCAGAATTGTTTTTTTTTTTTTTTAATTTACTCCAAAGGTAGTCTAGAGTCTTTGCCAAGTCTTACCTTCAAGTATTATCTTTCGTGTTATGTTTTATACAATAATGCCTTTCGTATCAAATTTTCATATTTAGTTTTTTAGTTTTCTTATACTGTTTTTGAGCATCATATACTATTTTGTCAAGAAAGTACCGGGAGACGATCAATAATACACAAAATGTTAGTTATTCATCGAAAGTTATTTTATCGCCTTCAAAGTATGCTCCTTCAGAAACGATACAGTTACGCCAACGAATAGTCAAATCATCATCAAAACAATTTTTTAAACGCTTTTTCCTGAATTGAGTTCATTTCTCGCCGCAAATTCTCCTTTATGTCTTCTACCGAATGAAAACGTACCACGAAGTGGTAATTTGAATTTAAGAAAAAGAAAGAAGTTGGCTGGAGCCATATCTGGTGAATAAGGTGGTTGCTCGATGGTTTTTGTTGAAGTTTTGGTAAAAAATTCGTTCAAAATAATCGCCTTCTGTAATTAGGCGCATTATCGTAGTGAAGCACTGATCGCAGTGATCATGATGATAATATTAATAACGTAGATATTAATAGTAACAGTCATAGTATTTTCCTAGAGCCTACAAATGCAGCTGAAGTTTATAATGTTATGAAATCGTTAAGTAACACAAAATCATCTGGCTACGACAATATTACCACCGATCTCTTAAAACGCATATCACAATTTATCGCAGAACCTTTAGCTTACATTATTAATTTATCCATAGAACAAGGTTGTTTTCCAGAAAAACTTAAACTGTCTGTAATAAAACCTTTACATAAAAAAGGTTCAAAAACGGACAAAAATAACTATCGACCTATAGCATTAACACCAATTTTATCTAAAATTTTTGAGAGAGTTATGAAAAAACGTTTATTACTTTTCTTTGACAAATATGATGTGCTGGCAGAAGAACAGCATGGATTCAGGAAATTTCGATCAACTACATTGGCGACTTTCAAGTTAGTAAAATCAGTTATAAATAAGGTGAACGATAAAATTTCTTCTACTGCTCTGTTTCTAGATTTAAGTAAAGCGTTCGACTATGTTGACCATTCTATTCTAATCAACAAACTAGAAAAAAGTGGCATACGAGGAACGGCCCTAAAATGGTTTGAATCATATTTAAGCAGTAGAAGACAGATCACAAGAATAACTAAATACAACGATAAAACGAACAGCATAGAGGTCTTTGATTCTGAACCCAGAAATAATGATCTTGGTGTACCACAAGGCAGTATTTTAGGGCCGCTCCTATTCCTCATTTATGTAAATGATCTGCCACAAGCAGTACGCAAACATGTTTGTGTTTTATTTGCAGATGATACTACTGTTATAATAGGATGTAAAGATAAAAGCCTTCAAAATGTTGAAATAAATAACACACTAAAAGAAATTATGTCATGGTTAAACAAAAATTCATTAAAGATTAATTTAGAGAAAACAAAAGTAATAAATTTCAAAACATTTAAAAGTGCAGACAAACATTTAGACATTACTTTTAATAATCAACCAATAGAACAAATCCGTAATACCAAATTTTTAGGCATAATAATTGACGAACATCTCATGTGGAAGGAACACATTGATAGCATTTGTAAAAAGATCAACAAATTCGTATTCGCTTTAAAGAAGGTCAAAGAAACGACTTCCAAACAAACCGCACTATTGGTGTATCATGCGTATGTGTGTTCCATAATTCGCTATGGTATAGTTGTATGGGGATACACAGCAGAACTGTCACGAGTTTTAGTAGCACAAAAAAAATGTTTGCGTGCAATCTTTAATATGCCGTGGTCTGAATCCTGTCGACCCATATTTAAATCTGAAAACCTATTGACCGCCCCCAGCATATACATCTATGAAATAGCTAAATTTGTTAAAACTAACATGAATCTTTTCCAAAATAAAAATAACTTAAACAAACGTAAAATCACTCACTCAAATTTAGAATTACCGGTTCCCAGAATAGAAATGTTTAGACACAGCTGCGTATATATGGCACCATTAGTTTATAACTCGCTACCTAAAAAAATTGTAGACCTGCCCTATCGCAAATTTTGTTTTCACTTACGGAAATGGTTAATAAAAGAAAATTTTTATACTATCAACGAGTTCCTCAAAAAATACTCTTCGCATTCTTATCACTTTAAAAATGCATTGTAGGTTTTTATTTTGTTATTTTATGTTAGAATTTTACTAACTGTTTATTTAAAAACTTCATTTTATATTATTACCTATTTGTTAAGGATTTTTTTATTTTACGTTAATTTGTTTAGTTGCTTTTTTATTTCTTTTGAGGTTTATTTATATGTAATGTACAGTGTCTTTTTATTGTGTGTTGGTGTATGTCTTTAATATTCTTTATTATTTTTTTAAATAATTATGGTTTCAGAGAATATTTAGATGTGTTTATGATGTAGGTGTTTCAGTATTATTGTTTTGTTTAGTGATGGTTAGCTTAGTATCTTTAAATTATTCTTAGATTATATTAGCGGAGATTTATGTAAAGATATATTCTATGTAACATAGGTACGTACCTATGTTGTTCATTTTAATGTACCTATCTTATGTAAAAGATGATTTTGCATGCTATTATTATGGCGGAATGTGTCCTGCTCTATAACATTTTTATAACACCTGTATATACCACATTTTAAGCAAATAAATATACTTACTTACTTACTTACTTACAAAATCCAAGAATTTTATTTCGGAAGGTCACTTGTTTAAGTAGATGAGGAGGGGAGGGATGGGGGGCACAGGAACCTCCCGAGTGGGGGAAATTCGACGGAAATGCATAGTTTTTTTATGATTTTTTTAAAAGAGTAATATATTTATTTAGGGTTATACTAATAAAAGCTTTAAAATCGGTAATTTTATACATACGGGACTCCTGCTTACGTACGGGTCCCTTAGTTTGGAGTTACCATTTTTTTTTTTGTTGAATTGTAGCCTTCCTTTTTCTGTCCCTATTTTTCAGGGAGCAAAGGGTAGGGGAGTAAGAACCAGTATTCTGCCTTATTTCCGGCGCTGCGGGAATAGCAGCCCCTTCGCCTTTGCGTAACAAAAGCACAGAGGATCATCGCTGCCCTTCTTCCGCGCCTCCGTGCTTTAAAAAACACTCTAGGTGTACGATAGACCAAGACCACTGCGTGTCGGAGTTAACTAAGTTGGTTCTGAACACAAGTTCGTTGTAAAGCCACATTTACTTTTAAATTACACGCACATTTTAACCATTTCTATTATAGTGTAT
This sequence comes from Noctua fimbriata, assembly GCA_905163415.1. Taxonomy (NCBI): domain Eukaryota; kingdom Metazoa; phylum Arthropoda; class Insecta; order Lepidoptera; family Noctuidae; genus Noctua; species Noctua fimbriata. Next base: position 9,529,354 of record LR990922.1, on the reverse strand, counting down.
TCTATAGTGTCACAAAATGGCTGATTTTTAATTATTTTTAATGATGTGTGCTTTGCTCACTGAACATTCCACACGTACGTTATACTCTATGCCAAAATAGTCTGTGGTGTGAACCAAAATAGTCTAGTGTCGTTTTCAATACAACGCTATCAAACATTCTACAATTAATATCTCCGAAATTGTTTATTTCCGACGGTTGAAATTTGGCAAATCGTTTTCTTATATTAGTAGGAACCTACAATAAAAATTACAACCTCCTAGGTTAAAGTACAGTTATAAGTGACCAACTAGCTAATGGTACAGATCGACTCGTGAGACAGAAAGTTCAGCGGCTATCTATCGCAAACTTAAATGAGGATTTTCAGTCAGTCAGTCAGTCATTTCCTTCACTTTTGCGATGTTAACTTCAGTTGAAGACATTGATGGCCTATCCATATCTTCTATTTGTCTTCCATCACATCTCGACCGCTTTTGAACGCTCTGTACTCATAAGCACGTGTTTTTGATAAAGTCGGCTCACCGTAAGCCTTCTGTAACATTTTCAGGGACTCCGAACACGAAATTAAATTTTCGATGTAAAATTTCATTATAAGGCCAGGATATTCAAGCGCAGTAGGCATTTAGTGTTAAAAAACCTACGCATAATTTATACACTGTTTTAAGCTTTCACAGTTTACAACTAAACTTGTACTGTCACTTACGGGATATCTTCCGTGATTGTTCATTGTTTTGAGCTCCCGATATTTCGGCGCTGTTGCAAGCGCCATGATCGCGGGTTGACTGGAGAATGCGGGTGAATGGAAAATAAATTGTTAAGAGCAGACAAATCTACCTACCACGGAAAACACGGAACGGACGGTCTCAATCACGGAAGATATCCCGTAAGTGACAGTACAAGTTTAACATAATTTATTTTATTACTACTTACAATTGTTTTTATTTTCACCGAATCTCCTTTACTTTCATGATTGTTACAGCGCTTCCGCACTATGCAGTGCTTACAATCTGGTTTTTGGACTTTTTGTCAGTAAACTACTGGAGATTTTGTTGGGAGTTTCGGTAGTTTGTAAACTAAGTTATTTATAGACCACGCGTACATTACTTTTATCCGTAAATTCGGATAAAACTCATCACAATAGAATACACAGGACAATCTATTCTTTAGTCTTAGGTAGTAGGCAGGTAGTAGGCAGGTAGTAGGTAGGTGGTAGGTATGTGGTAGGTAGATGGTAAGTAGGTGGTAGGTAGGCGGTAAGTAGGTGGTAGGTAGTTGGTAGGTAGGTTGTGGGTAGGTGGTAGGTTAGGAAAATCCAAGATCGCGCCGACGAAAATATTCGGTTTTTTCGTCATGGGTGCCATTTTCGTGGTTTTCGGGGTCGCTGATAACGAAAATGAGGTCAAAATGAAAACCCAAGATGGCGCCGTCGAAAATTTTCGGTTTTTTCGTCATGGGTGTCATTTTCGTGATTTTAGGGGTCGTTGATAACTAAAATGAGGTCAAATTAAAATTCAAATGATTGGGTATCACAACAATGCTCTGAGCATTGTTGTGATACCCAATCACATTTAATGTAGCGTTCAATTTGTTTCTGCTTAAGTTCAACCGTTGAGCAGCATTTTCTATGACCAAGCTTACTTGAGAGCCTTGATCCAGTAACGCCCGATGGATGACGGAATTTCCTTCCTTGTTCTTGACCCTTAGTTATAGAGTCGTTAAGAGTATCTCTTGTTCACCATTAATGTGATTAGAGGTTCGCTCAGCCACCGTTGATGTGGTCGGCTTTGATTTTTGCCCTTTCAGATTATCATGAAGAAGGGAGTGATGCTTGATGCGCTGATTATTTCGTAGTTGTAGCAGTAGACGTGCTCTCTGCTGGTTTATTAGTTAGTTGTAGCGGTAGACGTAATCTCCGCCGTAGTGACCGCCGTGGACGTTATCCCCGCCGATCTTTTCTTTGTTGTGGTTTGTAGCAGTAGACGTGATCTTTGCTGGTTTGTTAGTTACAGGCAATCAGTGTCACTCACCCTCCTTTACGTTATGTGCAACGTCTCCATGCTACTGGTTAGACCCGCTTGTGGAAAGCCAATAACACCGATTTGCTAACGTAACTGGGATATACCACGCTAAGCACTCTGCTGATGAGGAGACACTACGACTCACAAGGTGATATTCCGCGACATCCGGCTCGAAGGACCGAAAGTCGTAGTGTAAAGTAAAGTAAAAGTGACTCGTACAATCTCAAAAACGGTTGGGCGTATGAATAATTTTTCAATGCAAAATTTGCAATTCTGCAGATGACCTACCTGCCGTTTGGTCTATCTTGCGCACCAATAAATTTCTCAGCGTTGACCAACTTGGTTGCCCATTGCCCAACTTCTACGATCCAAAGGTAAGAGAGTCGTTGTCTACTTGGACGATTATCTGATAGCATGCCAATCGAGAAGTCTTCTGCGGTCTCAAGTAGTTTTGGCTTTATACATTTTAGAGACGTTAGGGTGGACAGTAAATTACAAGAAGTCTGTCACCGAACCATCTCAAGAGATGGAATACCTCGGGTTCGTTTGGAACACCAAGGAAAATTTCAAGTGTTTTCCTCCAAAAAAGACACAGGCAGGGGAAAAATTTCGTTGAAGGCAGCACATGTAAACGATCTTTCGGTTTCAGGAAAGTGTAAATCAGACCAGCGCTGTTGGCACTGCAATCCAAAGGAAATGTTTGCCATAGAAGCAGCAGTCAAACATTTCCGATCTCACCTTCGCGGTCGCCATGTGAGCCTGCAATCGGACAATCGCACAGTTGTTTCCTACGTCCGAAAAGAAGGCAGATCACGAACAGAGATCAACTCTTGAGTCTTCTAGACAGAGATCCCATTTACATGACTGCGGATATATTCCAGGGAGATTCAGCGATAGCCAGACAGGTTATCTCGCAGGAAACAGGCAACAGAATGGCATCTACTAAGACCAAATTTGGAATAAAATTTGGTTTTCGCAAATTTGGAGTTCCCCAGGTTCTTTGCCACCAGGGAAACCAGGGTTATGAGGGGGTAAGTTACCAAAGACTGTTTAGGCTCATTAGCTCAGTTTGCCTTCAGTCGTCAGTGGCTATTTCAGCTGGCGTGGGTTTTCCCACCTCTGAGCCTGGTGAAGAACTCGAGGGGAGTTCTTCACCATCTGAACTCAGCTCAAGGCGTTTTCTTGATAGTAGCTCCAATGTGGAAGAGAGCTTATTGGTTACCGGATCTTCGACGTCGAGCACTCTGCAGACCCTTGAGAATCCCGAACCTAGCTCGAGTTCTAGTGGATCGAAGCACGGGCCTGCCACCTCCTCGCATTCAAGACATGGAGCTCTATGTTTGGAAGATAGCGGGTGGGGCGAAATAACTAGTAATTGGTCAGAAGCTGAAAGGTCCCTGCTCCTATCTAGCTGGAGGGAGTCCACACTTAGAACTTATAAACCGGTCTGGTCCTGGTGGGTCAAATGATGTATTTTTGACTTCAATTGTCCCAATAATATTAGTTTGACAAGATTTTTAGGATTCCTATTCATTAAGGAAAGATAAGCTTATCCTACCATATTGTTGCATAAATCTGTAGTTCTGACCTTTGGATGACCGGCCTGTAATGAAAATTTGAATTCAGACTTCATAATACAACATATTCTTAAAGCTATCTCCGTCCAGTCTCCTAAAGCAGAGAAACCTCTTATTTGGGATCCTAGTGAACTGATTGCCTGGATGCAGAGGAATGTTCCTAATAACATAACTTTATTCAAAACTTCGCGACGATTGGCTTCTCGGTTGATCATATCATTCTGTATCCCGGGTCAAAGACTGACATTGCTGCGTGCAGGCAATCAGGCTGGAATCTATCTTGTCACGCTAACGAAAATATGTGTCCAGTTAATTGGTTTTGGAATTAGGAAGACCGAGACGTACAGCCGAGTGTAATCATTAATTGTTTTTGTTAATTCGAGGTCCCGCACAAAGTGCATCACGAACTGTTATAGGTAATTGAAATAAAAGCTCACTAAAAGATGCAGGTATATCTGCATCACCTGGAAGTATGCGTTCAGCCGTGGCTTCTTTGAATTGATACGAAAATGTTCCAATTGAAGATATCCTCTCTCGTGGTAATTGGCGCACACCGAATACTTAGGGCTGCGGAACAGTTCGAAAGAGATACCGCGGCACTGGAACACAAAGGCACACGGATGGGTTTTAGTCAGTACAAGTCTGACATTCTCTTCCGCTCCGCCTAGAGCGGGGTAGGGGGGGGTCATATGATGATTTCCCAAAAGAAAAAAAAACCGATTACTTTTGCCAAATATTATGGTAAACAGATTATAGGTAACGTTGTCACTTCACCAAGTCCGAATAATCTCTCGAATAATTTTGAACCAGTATAAGATAAATTCGAAAGTCTCTATCGTTGTTTATTTATTTATTTTATCAAAACTTTATGCTCAAGTAAGCAACTGTACAAAGGCGGACTTAATGCCATAGGCATTTTCTACCAGGCTACCTTAGGGTGATGCAGAGGCAATAAACAGTAGGTGCAATAACAGAAAAAAGACTAGAAAATATTTATAACTATAACATATTTAACAAAATTTATAAAGTTTTAAAGAGAGATAAACAAGAAAAACTACAACAACTTAGTTCTGAGACGAATCTGCCAATTTCTTGTGTATATGTTCTCGAGCTTTCACTTTGAAAGTGAACCGACTGATGATCACCTTCCTGATACTCTAGCTTAGTTTAGCTGATTGATTCTTATTTTCCAGATTATTAAATTATCCTGTACTAGAAATCAAAATAAAATGTACAAGAAACTAGCTTTAAAATAAAAAAAAACGCATCCAAATCGGTTCACTCGTTTAAGAGCTACGGTGCCACAGACAGACACACATAGCGGTCAAACTTATAATACCCCTGTTTTTGCGTCGGGGGTTAAATACAGCGCTGTGACAGCGCTGTGGCGCGCCTACAGAAAACAACACAGCAACCACACACATGGGCGCTGCGATAGCCTTCTTGCAACTGTGCAAATGAGCAATCATAATGATCCAGTGACTCCAGTGACTCGACAACATCTCGGACGCGAGTGAGCCGCTCATTCGCGTCCGAGCCTCAAGTCCTCCTGAGGATGCCCCGTGGAGAGGCGAAACACGTGTCGAGTATAAGTTTGGCATGCTAATTATTATTCCTTTTCCTGCATGTGCATTTTTGCAGCCGGGAGGGCTGTGCTGTATCCTGGCCTGGATCTTTTTCGCGGAATTACAACCACATATTTTGCTTAACAAATTTTAATGTCATGGATTTCCCACAAAGTAACGCCTGATTCTAAAACTTCGTACTATCGTCAATATAAGTTTTTAAACGGACATAGTCACTACAACATTAACACTGAAAACGCGATATTTATCATGTTTACTATTTGTTTTGAGTTTCCGAAGTTTCGGCGGTAAACATAGTAAATATCTCGGTTTCAGTGTTATCATCAATAGCTATGCAGATGGACAGTAGGAATATGCTATTCCTTTACCAATACGAAAGCCTTCGTTTTCCGACGTTGACCGGATTTGCGGCTCCGGGCTCTTTATTAAAATAATCAAATACAAGGTGTAAATGGAGGGTCCATTTACACCTTGTCACGAAGCCGTCAACCAAGCATTCTGTACATGAAACTAAGTAACTGGGAAACGGCGTTATTATTATTAGGAGGGTTTTTGTTAGCTTGGACGTTGTCTGCTTTTAAAGCGTCGCAGTACATTATGGTCACCTTTTGTACATCCTTTTCTGATAGTGCTTCTCTTTGACCGATTATAACATCACCCTGGAAACGTAAAAACGAGAATCATTATAGGTGGGTACTATTAGCCCTGCCTTTGCTTTTTACAGTGATGCGGACGAATTTTTAGGGTAAGGTCTGACGCCCTTTCATTTGTTTGTTTTTGATACATGTAAATTCTATTAATATTCTAAGTCGGTTACAACTAGAAAATAATGCAGACAAATAAAATTAAAGCTTACAGAAAACTCTCTTACAATCACCTGTTTTGGAACAATCGTGTCTTGACCGTTGGAGGAGAAAGCTTGCCGGCTGTAATGCAGGCAACTGGCGTAGTCGTACCCCAAGCCGAAACTTGACACGTGGGTCAAGTTGTATTTGTTAAATTTATACCTCTTCTCTACAAACAAACAAATATCGACTCAGAAGCGAAAACTATTCGGACCATTGATTTCTCGTCTACTAAAATGTACCGACTTAGCTTACATACCTACAAAGAAACTTTCAATAGAAATCAAATTTACTTCAAACCGTAATTTTATTGCTTAGCCAGGCAGGTGGGTCAATTGGCATTCACATATGCTTTCGTGACTGGCTAATACTCTCCGTGCGGTCACTGACGTTTGCACCAAGATAGTATAATATGTAACAAAAATCGTTAGTGTTTAGTGTTTCAGTATGCAGTGCATTGTTCTCAAAACTCACTTTGTGGTATGTTGCATGTTGTCCCAAACAATGTCGACGTAGTCGTCTCCCTCGGGGCTACTCTGCATGTGGATGAAACCAAGAGCATGCAGCAGCTCATGCATGACGGTGCCGCGTCGGAAACAGCCGCGGCCGACCGGGTGCCGGGCATATAGGTACAGGCGGGCACTTGGGCACTCATGTTCGCTACCCTGCAACAGAAACTCTTGAGGTTTCGAAAGAATTCCGATCTCGGTGAACAGTTGTAGTTACGTTTTCTGATATCCGATGAGCTTTCAAGATAGATATGATGGATGGAACTCGTACATGTTAATTCAAATATTCACTTTTTCAAATTGCACTCGAAATGTAAACCCGGCCCGACAATAAGTCGTTGCTTACTACTCAAAAAATGTAGAACAAAATAAAAAGTTAACAAGCACCCAGCTGCTTGTTAACTTTTTATTTTGTTAATCTACAAAGCCTGCAATGTTCACACATTCACAAACAACCGATAAAAAAGAATCTATACAAAGGTAAGAAAATATTGTTAAATACTAAATTAAACAAGTGACATAAATATTGTTATCCGTGCTGTAACTATTCGGAGCAGAAGATTTATAAATGATTTGAAAATTATTGTAAAAATCTGATTCAAAGGAAGAGAAAAAATGAGATTGAGAATAGTTAGAGACATCCACTTATTTATGCCGTTATGAGCTACCAGGGAAGCCACAATACCAGGGAATGCCCAGAAGAAACTAAAGCCGAAACTTCTTTATCTTCAACGTAGTCCTTGATTTTGTAATATGCTTTTTTAATAAGGACACGTTTGATGTAGTTTTAGAACTTTTCATCGGTCAGTTCTATAACTGACTTTGGCAACTTGTCATAAAAGCGTATACTGTTTATAAGAAAAAACTTACTAGTTTTTGTTAATCTGAATTTAGGTATTACAATTTCGCGTTTACTGCGTGTATTTATATTATGAAAGTCGCTTCTAATTTTTAAGATATAAAGTGAAGTCAGTATATCAATCTCTTTAAATTTTTCTCTGAGGGACTCGCGAGGATCCATTTTATAGATCGCGCGGACTGCCCTCTTTTGTAGAATAAAAATTGAGTGAACGTCTGCTGCTGCACAGCAGAATGCCATAAGACATAATACTGTGGAAATAAGCATAGTATACTGCAGCTGTAGCTGCAGCATATAGCTGTAGCCACGTCAGTTAACTGCCTTATTTTTCTTACTGCATATGCAGCTGAGCTTAAACTACCCGAAAGAGTTCTAATGTGCGCGCCCCACTGCAATTTTGAATCGATACTAATCCCTATGAATACAATTTCCTCTATAACATCAAGTTTTTTGCCGTCAAGATTTAAATCCAGATCCCGTTGTGGTACATTCGGTAAAGATAACTTCAGACATTTTGTTTTGTTCGCATTCAGTAAAAGATTGTTAGCTGCGAACCATTTCGAGAGAACGGTTAGACTTTCGTTGACATGTAAGTCATTCGTATCTTTTCTATCTATTTTAAAAATTAGCGAAGTGTCATCAGCAAATAGAATTATATCCGATAATTTGACCATCATATAAGGTAGATCATTAATGTAAACAAGAAATAGGAAAGGAACGAGAATTGAACCTTGGGGCACGCCCATCTTGACTAGAGACCCGGAGGACGTCGCCCCCTTTTACATTTACTTTTTGCTGCCTGTCAGATAAATAGGAAAGAACAAGATCAGCAGCTTGTCCACGAATTCCGTAGTGGTGTAATTTACAGATCAGTGTGTTGTGGTCGACGCAGTGAAACGCTTTTGAGAGATCACAAAAAATGCCAATGGCATCCTGGGACTTCTCCCAAGATTCCAAAATGTGACTGATGAGTTTTACTCCCGCGTCCGTTGTCTACCTACCCTTTGTGAAACCAAACTGTTGTCTATGCAGAATCCCATTTGACTTGAAGTGAGACAACATCTGGTCCAGCATGACTTTCTCATAGATTTTACTCAATGCTGGAAGCACAGATTCTGCACGTATTATTTTTCAACCACCTTTACGTACACGCCCATAATGGAGCACCAACAACAAATAACGTATAAACAGCAACACCGGGCACGTGGAGTCTCGGCCCCTCGAAAATCCGATATCCGATAACAGAGTATTGATTTTTTTTCAAGAGCTAGCGAAAATAATCGTTGGAAATAGTTATTCGAAATGCAGCAACGACAAATGATGGAATTGATTCGTGCGATTAAAGAACTTAGTTCAGAAGACGCCAGGCTAGCCTTACCTGAATTTAATCCCTAGTCTCGAGATGGTACAACACCGTCGATTTGTGCATGCAAGAACAAAAGATGCGAAAACAAATTTCTAGCAGTAAGCTGATTATTACGATGAGTAAAACCCTCAAGGGATCAGCGGCTTCACGGCTAGTTCAAAATACTTTTCCTGCAATAACTTGGCCTCAATTAAAAGACTTATTTCTTGCTCGATACGATTGTATTGAAACTCCTGCTGCAATGTTATGCAGGCTGTTTAATGAAAGTCCTGAAAAGAAGGAGAATGTTTGTCTGCTTATGCGAATCGATTTATAAGTACTTTACTGAGTCAATGGAACAACTATTCAACTGAAAAGCATGCAGCTAAAATTGAGCCACGACTTCAGCGGTTGGCTTTCACTATGGAAATTGATACTCGAATTAGATAACAACGAGAACTCATGACTTTTACGTACCGCAAAAGAGGACCTCCAATGCAGGAAAAATTTAATGCCCCTGCCGATGTCAAGAAACCAAAGTTAGACCAATTAAAACGGTGCTACAACTGGAAAATCGGGTCGTATGACAAATTAATGCTTGACTAAAAGCTCTCACAATCCTACTGACCCTCAATCTAAGTTTTCAGGAATTAGTGGACCGCAAACAGCCACACACCGACTCCAAGAAAGCATCGACGCCAGTGACCTGTTTCTTCTGTGGCGAGACTGGTCACATCGCCACACACTGTCCAAAGAAGGAGGGTGACTCCGATAATAGCTGAGTTGAGAAGCGAGTGGATATTTGCACCATTAAGCCAGCTACAGATCAACTTTCTTCCGAATCTGGGGAGCGATCGCGTTGTTTTGACTCTGGTGCTGAGTGCTGATCCGGAAAAGATTAGCTAATAGGTTTTCTGTTAAACGACAGCAAAATACGGTTACGTTGTTAGGTATAGCCCAATATAGTTTACAATATAATTTTCAAAAACTGTCCTAAGATGATGGAGTTTCCTCCAATCTTTTGAATTTGACGTTGAGTATCGCCAGGTCAAAAATATGGAACATGTAGACTTTTTATCACGAAACCCTACCAGCGAACCCACACTTGGTGGGCAAAAAATAATAGAAAAGAAAAGATTTAATTTGGTAGAAATATCAGATAACTGGTTACAAGCAAAGCAAAATACGCACTTTGGACGTGGAGTTGCGGACACCAGCCCGGTATACAATACAATACAAATAGAGCAACGAAAAGATGAGGAGAACTATTCCATTACTGTAAAACTCGGGTCTAGTCAACTTACTGATGGGACGGTTAAAACTAATGAAATGAGAATAGGCGTATTGCATCGAAAGATAGAACGTAGTAAACGGAGTGTGTAGTAACCAGTAGTGCCAAGGGCTTTTCAGTGGGTTATTATTAATCTTGTGCACGAGAATGTAATGCACTTAGGGTGGGAGAAAACTCCGGAAAAGGCTTTTTGTCATTACCGGTTTCCTGATATGAATAAGGATATTAGAAACTTTGTAGTTAATTGTATCACATATAAGGTCTCCAAGTCACATTCGGGCAAGGTTCGAGCCGAGCTCCAATTCCAAAAGTTACGACTCCATGGCATATCATTCATATGGATGCCACGGGAAAACAAAATCGTAAACGAGATACCAAAGAGTATGTGTTTGTCTCTATCGATGCTTTTACAAAATTCGTACTGTTACTTCATACTATGAACATTTTACTTGCTTATGACTGGACGTCGACAACTATTAAAGTCTTGCTTTTCGGTGAAGGAAAACATCGTGAGGAAACCAGCATGTCTGAGAGATATTTCTTGACGGCATGTAAAGCCAAGTCAGAGGCCCATGGGCGGCATAAAAACTCTGACACCAGGTTAGGAACAACTAACCACACGATAACAACAACAGTCAAAAGAATGTTGTGAGGTGGGCAGGCTCACACTCGGACGCGTATGGGTTGGAGTGCGGGGTGAGGCAGGGGGTATTAAATATAAAAATAGAAAATTTAAATATTTTCGAATATGGAACACAAATAAATGTTTATTTGTTCATAAAAATAAGTATATGTAAAAAATAATCATGTTTATCTGTGATATTCGTATATTTATAAACACAGATCCTGAGGATGCATTTCTCAGCTTGTTCTCATACTCAGCCATTCGCAAGTTGAACAGCTGCTCCAGATCTTCCAATCTTGTTGCCATTTTAGTGTCCGTAAGATGGTTGAAGAAAAGTAAGTAGATAGACTTAAAACTCAAAGCATTTATTTCAATTAAACAGGCACTTTTGAATGACACAGACACAAGGCATAATAACTTGAGAAAGTACTGTAGTTGGACATTCCAAAGCGTAGATCTCTATGGAGAAGAATGGACAAGAAACTCCATGGACACTATTGAAGAATATGATGTCCGAAAGACTTGGAAATAGTAAATAGTGAGAGTTGGGTGGTTAATACCAATAAAATATAATTGTATTATAAATTCAATTTAAAATATATTAAAATTAATTAAAACTTGGAGTAACCAAAATATGAGTGTTAACTGGTTTTTCATATGTACTTTGAGCTTGAGTATAGTCTGTTTTAAATATTTTTTCTAGGCATATATATTGATAGCTAAAATATGGCAAATAATACCCCCGTGCCTCGGAAAGCACGTTAAGCTCTTGGTCCGATCTCTGTCCGGTTGTTACGGATTGCCGTCCCATCGGACTATGAGAGTAAAGAAACAGAGAGTGCACCTGTGTCTGCGCACACACTTGTGCACTATAATATAGCACTTGTGCACTATATATATACTGCCGTGACCGAAAACGGTCAGGAGGGCTATTATTATCTCTTTCAGGAGAACATTTCTTATCGGCGACTTTTTTCGATTCAGAGTCAGAGATGAGCTACAGAGCTCTATATGTGAATAATTTAGTAAAATAAAATACTATAATTTCGTCAATCTATTGACTTTCATCGATACTGTACGTTTTAAACATCATAATTATTATAAGCCTATAAACGTCCTTTTCAAAACATTGATACTCAAATGCGGTTTTAGGAACAAATAAATAGATTGGACAGATCGTTAACTTTGCCCCAGCACCCTCTGGGCTCTCTGACTCTGAATCGAGAAAACATGTCAAAGAAAGTAATATTCTTCTTGAAGAGATCAATCCATTAATAAAACATAACTCTACAGAGAGTAGAGTTAACGATCTGTCCAACCTACTGTTAAAACTATTGAGACGACAGTTGGACGATTGTTTTGATTGTTTGATTTTTCGATTGTATTTTTGTTCGTTTTCATTGTGAGGATCGTCCAGAGGACATGGTGGAGGTCTACTCCACCGCGGCGATTGGCGGCAGCGAACTCTCGCATCCGGCCCTGGTTCAAGCCATGGTCCGGAGCGAGAGGGAATGGGAAGCCGTCACCTCCTTCTGCGAAGCAGTCATTCTAGCGAAAGGAGGTGGCGGGACCTGAGAGGTAAAGAGCCTCACGTCCCAGCCGCCACGGGAGATGCCCCGGGCGTCGGGGGCCATGTGATGGTTCCCGGCCACCATAGGCACAGGCCTGTGGACGGCGAGTAATGGGCAGGCTCGCCGTTCGACTCTTATGACGACAGGCTGTTTCGACAGCGCGTTCGTGTTCCACACGTGCCTCAAAGAAATGTCAACACACAGGAAGGGGTCTCCGCAAGGGCCAATGCCTGCCGGGGCTGCAGGACTGTTCGAAAGAGATACCGCGGCCCTGGAACACAAAGGGCAAAGAAGGAAGATGGATGGGTTTTAGTCAGTACAAGTGTGACACTCCCACTCCGCCCAGAGCGGGAGGGGTCATTCGATGATTTCCCAAATGACAACAATGAAAACATACGGAACCTAACTTTGCAATTATAAAATGATGCGTCGCCGCACGCAGTTGCCGGCTGCGTCCTGCAGAATGAAGCGCTTTTTTTCTCGGAATATAATGTCCTAATTTCGTTTTTAGAATATCTAACTGTGCATGGGTTGCAATGCACCTTTTCCTACCTACTACCTACCTACCTACCAGTACCTATCTAACTACCTATATATACATTATTCGAAGTTGGATTAACTTTTAAAGAATAAATAAACATCTTCGTTTTCGTTCCGAAATAATGTTGTAGGTGTCTACAAAGAGCTGTTCGAAACGTTTTAAACTTATTTGGGAGAATGCTAGACAGATGAAGATGAAGATGAGCCCTCTCCTCTTAAAGATAACTTAATAATTAATTAAAATACCAAAGAACAACTTACAAAAAAATAGTATAATGTAGGCAGTGATCACCTGATCACTAATAAAGAACTAGATGCACAAAACCATACAAAAGTTCTCTTAAAACTGCTGCCAATTGTGTTTACGTTATTCTAGTTGAAATAAATATACATTATTGTAAATTCAACCTTCAGTGCATTACTTAAAGTTGTATTAACAAAGCTATGTCCAAACAGCATACATTTCTACGATCGATTTTACAAAGTGCCAAAAAAAAGCAATAAAACTTTACGACCGAGGCTCGCCGCTAGGACAAGGAAAGAGTGGAGTCGAACTGTTTACATATTTCAGGTTGATTCGAACGACTATGGTACATCAAAATATGCGGATTTGCCTCCGAACGATGTTTTTTATTGTAATAATAAAAAACGAACTCACATATGCAGTTGAAAAACCGGTGGTCCTATACATTATCTTTAGGAAAATATGTTACCAAAGTACATTTTATAAGTTGGTCGACTATTACTCGTAAATTTGTAAAGCCTACTTAACTGTGATAGTTTTCCTTTTAATTTCGTTATATATGTCACCGTAAAATTTTAAAAACCGTTAGATTATAAAAACAAATTTAGTTTTGCTGTTAAATGTAAAACAATACAACATAATATGAATGATCCTTCGAAATATTTTTAATATATTGTTTGGTACTACGGAACCCTGTGTGCGTCTGAATACGACTCGCACTAGGCCATTCTGGTTTTATCTTCTTCCAATACTATCGAGTGAGGTATCAAAATGAAGGGTTTGAAAAGGTGATGGTGGTGAAGGTGAGAACTGAGGCCTGTTTACTGTAGGAGCGTTTGAATGCTATCAGATTAAAAGTGAACCCAAATGTCAAGTGGGCGCTCATTTGGTGAAGACATTTTTTTTTAGTTGATGGTGTATCGTTCTGTATTAGTGATCGATGAATGCAGATAGTACCTTTTGTAATTTTTGGTAATAGAGCCAAAAATTGTTATGTTCTCTCTAGGCAGTTTAAAAATTAATGGGCTTACCTATGGTGCACAGACTTGATCTTTGACTAACATACAGAAGTCCAAACGCGAGGTTTGCCAACGAGACTAGGAGCACAGTATACTAGCTGTTAAAGTAACGGATCGTTTTCGAAACACAATACTACGCTCCCAAACAAATATAACTGACGTGGCTCAAAATGCTGCCCAACTGAAATGGGACTGAGCAGGTCATGTCAGCCGCTGGACAAACTGTGGGCCAAAATTGCAGGAAACTGGTGACAGTGAGGCGGGGTGGCAGCACGCCACGAAGGAGACGGCGGTACTGGACAAGTTCTGTCCGAACTGGAAGGAGGACGGATGGATTCGCGAGAAGTGGAAGGAGTGGAGGGAGGCCTTTGCCCAGGAGTGAGACAGAGAATGCAAGGAAAAATTAAAATAAAAAGTCGTATGTTACATTTATTTATAAAAATTAAATCGAACTGTACAAAATCTTAAACCCTACTTAAAAATTATAACGAACTTATCTATCGTCGTGACTCTCGTCATTGTACCAGCTTTTAGTCACTTTTGCTGGAAAGCGAAAATCAGAATAGTCTTCAGTTCGTTTTGGACTTGAAGAGCTATAAATATTTTCTTTCTCATGTCCATCACGAGCGGACCCTTCCGAACTGTCCTTTGAATAATCATGATAATCATGATCAGGATAGTGTCGAATATACTTCTGAAACCAGTCATCTTCATTATCGCTTGACTTTTTTTCCTTACTTATTTTTGGAGAATGTAATCCTGAATATTCATCTCTATAATTTTCTAGTGGTTTATAATCTGGCACGAGAGCATATTCTTTTTCATATTTTTTATACCATGGAGGTGTATTGTCTTCGTTATCGGACACAAGTTTCAATGGTTCATCTTTTACAATCTGCATTTTTGGTTCATGTTTTTCCTCGTACATATTGTTGATAAATCTAATAGCAGAGTTCATTTTATCTTCTTCAGGTCTATTTGCTTCAGTTGGCAAAGGATCTCTCTGCTTTAGTAGTGGGGGATCATAATTTTTAATATAGTGTCCATTCATTTTATAAACACTCAGATCTGGTGTATGGGAAGGATACACGTGCACTTTTATAATCTTTGATAATCTATCAAAAGCATCGATTAAATCTGCATCAACTTCTTTTGCGTCTAGTGGACTAGAATGTTCATCATGAGTTGGATTTTGACTATTTGTTTGTTTAACTTCTGCAGCATCATCATTCTCCGCCTGGAATTTTCCTTCATTATGATCCGACTTAAATTCTGACATGGTGTCAAAATTAACTTCTGAATGGTCTTCTGGTGTCATATGGTGGTGATGCGCGGGTTCAGGTGGACTGTAGGAATACGCTATTTTTTTACCAATACGAAAGCCTTCGTTTTCCGACGTCGACAGGATTTGCGGCTCTTTACTAAAATAATCAAATACATGAAAACTAGGTACGTCAGGTAACTTATATGTTTCAGCCGCTGGTAATATTTTAATAGCCACAGCTTTACCTTGGTGGTATCCAATCCCATGACCTTCAAATGGTTTATTCTTCCCCTTCTTTTTCTTAGTTTCAGTCTTTTTTTTAGGGTTTTCATCTGCTTGGCCGCTGTCTGAATCAGCGTCGCAGTACATTTTGTTCAACTTTTGTGTATCCTTTTCTGATAGTCCTACTCTTTGACCGATTTCAGCACCACCCTGAAAAAGAAAAAATAATCATTATAGGCCTTGCCTTTTGCTCTTTTAACACCCTTTAACTCATTTCTGCTTTTGATACGTACTGAACATATGTTTATTATTATTCTAAGTCAGTTACAATTATTAGAAAACAATGCAAATATGTCAATATTTAAATAAAGAGAAATATAATTTTAACTTAACTAAAAATAACAATAAAGCTTTAAGAAAAATCTCAATCACCTGTTTTGGAACAATCGTGTCCTGACCGTTCGAGGAGAAAGCTCGCCGGCTGTAATGCAGGACACTGTCATAGTCGTACCCCACGCCGAAGTCTGACACGGAGAACGAGTTGTATTTGCGAAAGTTATGCCTCGCCGCTGCGAACAAACAAATATCGACTCAGAAGCGAAAACAGTTAGGAAGATTGATTTCTCGACTACTAAAATGTACCGACTTAGCTTCTGCTAACATACAAAGAAACTTTCAATAGAAATCGAATTTACTTCACACCGTAATTTTATTGCTTAGGCAGGCAGCTGGGTTAATTGTCATTCGCATTGTGTAGCGTTCGTGACAGGCTTGTGCCGTCCGCACGGTAACTGACGTTAGCAGTTAGATAATATGGAATAAAAATCGTAAGTGTGCTTCAGTATGCAGCACCTAGTTCTCAAAAGTCACTTACGTTGTATTATGTTGGCCCAAACAATGTTGACGTAGTCATCTCTGTCGGGGCTACTCTGCATGTGGTAGAAGCCAAGAGTATGCAGCAGCTCATGCACGACGGTACCGTGTCGGAAGCAGCCGCGGCCGACCGGGTGCCGACCAGACAGGTTCAACACTTGATACCCGCCCTGGTAGCCCACTTGAGAAAAGCAACCTCTTCGACTACCCTGCAACAGAAAATTTTGAGAATCCGAAGATTTCCGTTCTCGCTAAACAGTGGTTACGTTTTCTGTTGTCCAATGAGATTTCATGATAGATTTAATGGATAGGTAATATGAAGGTTCCAGCATGAAATAACAGAATTGGAAATTATGGCATCTCCGCGAGCGTTGGCAGGTAGGTACGCGCTACAAAAGTTGATTTAAATTTAAAAATTTCAATTGTACTCGAAATGCAAACTCTACTAAGTACCTACTAGAAGTAGAGATCGAGTGTCATGAAGCTCAGCCTTCATGACACTCGATCTCTGAAGAAGTGAAGTGCTAAAACATATCAAGTGGGTATAATACCTGTATAACGACCGCATCACGATCTCCTTTCCTATAAGGACGGAATTTGACACAAGACGCGCGTCCAAGATCCTCTATTCCGCTTTCAATAGCTTGCACTTGATCGCTAGCTGAAAAATGATTTGAGAGCCACATTAGATCCATTAGATTAGTTGCTAGGTTAGCAGCAGCAGTGAATAGTGCTAGGTACTAGCTTTATTCATTGCTGGACACCTAGGAAGGTTCCAAAGCGCCCGACAGTACCTAACCTCTAATTGGTAATAAGTTGGTAACTCAATAGTGCCATACAGTTAGAAGTAGATAATTATGTATTTAGTATGACGCATGCGAACTTCTACAAAACGGATTATTGGGTATAGTTCAGACATAAATAAAAACATTATCATTATTCATTGTCGCAAAGTAGGTATATCACAATATAGCTACTTACTGAAATGTTCTACTTGAATGTAGACGATGACTTCATTATTCGGCCATCTCTTAGCACCGTCTCTGATGCCGTTCCTAGCGAGGCCCTCGGCGACATCCTCGACGATCAGCCTCCGCTGGCGCTCGTTGAGAATAAGGTCACCCTCAAACTTGCCACTCTCCTCCCATGCGTGGTCAGACACGACTTCGTCGTCATCGTAGTCGACGTCGGGGTCTACACCTTCTGTGAGATGAGGTGATAGAAAGGATAATATTAAAAGCAATAAAATAGCAATTATCGATTAATATTGAGTTGACTGATCCGGGATGCTCATAACGGCATAAGTATAATCGACCTATAACTTTCCCAGTGCTGGGATACCAAACTGAACTATCCAGTTCCCATAACTGAACGACTGCTAAATCTGACCGACCAGGATTTCTATGGGGTCGGGTTGGAATCTATCTAACAATATCAATATACTAATAATAAAAAAAAATAATAAATTCAAAATACTAATAATAGTGAACAACCCGTAGCCGTGATAGCTTCTGTTCAAAATACTTCGGGCATCTTGGACTCTCACATCCTGTCAGAATGCGACATTTCAGGCGAATCTTATGACACACCTAATAAATTATCTAAAAGCGTGGACGGCACAATATCTGAAACTTTGACAATTCTAGAAATGAAAGACACCATAAAAGGACTCACAAATAAACTGGATAGTACTGAAAATGAGTTAGAAAACACAATTCTGGAAAATAATAGTCTACGACAACAATTAGATAAATTGACTTCTGAAATTAAAATTTTAAAATCACTCTGCCATTCCTCAACAGTCACTAAAAACAGTCCAGCTATCAATTCAAAAAGAAAAAGGCACTCATTGCTACATCAAAGCTCATTCTTCTCACCTTCTTCTACCCCTTTGTCGAACTCCTTGCAGGTTGACTTTGGGAAAAACACGGAAATAATGGAACTACAACAAAAAATAACTGAACTACAAAATCAACTGAAAGATGCACAACAACAAATTGAAGCCTGCAAGAAAATTATTGACCAGTCGAAACATAATAACGTAATATCTCAGAATTCATCCGTATCGGAAATGAACACACGAACACCTACTCACCCTGAAGAGCCAAAACACGAAACTACAAATAAAGTACTTATCTTCGGTTCTCAACAATGCGTCGGCTTAGCAGCTGCCTTGATACACTCAAGACGAAATTCAAGGTACGAAAAGTACAGAATTATAGCGGATACAAAGCCTAATGCTCTATGTAATCAAATAATAACGAGTTGTTGTAAAGCTAAATTGAACATTAACGATAAACTTATAATTTGTGTAGGAGAAAATGATCACAATTTAAAATATATTTTGTCTCAACTACAAATTATACTAGATACATTCTATAACAATATGGTTATAGTATTAAATGTGTTTAAGAATGAGTACTTAGATCCTAATAGGCTTAATTATCGTCTGAAAAATGTATGTCAAAACTTTAAAAAATGTAAATTTCTGGAAACTGAATCCTTTAAAGTGACCGAATTATGTACTAAAATTAATTACTTAATAGATTGTAATGACTATAATGAAAACTATTTAAATCCTAGAGAACTTATGAAAAGAATAGCGAGTAGCAGATCAAGTCTTAAACTAAATACTAGTAACATACCCAAAAAAGGAACAATTCCATTCTACTTTGGTCGTAAAAATCATACTCAAACTGAAAATCCCTCCTATTTGAAAAGTCGCACAGAACCGGAACTAAATAACGACGCGCGTATTTGCATCGGGAAACCTAAAAAAGGTACGATACCTTACTATTTTCAATCAACGACAAAAAATAACATGTTTTTTCGTTCCTGAACCCGTGACCCGTTTTACATGGAGCGACGATAATGCAATTTATCACTTTCATTTTCAACACTTTTGAACCGGTATTAATAACTCATAGAAATTAATCGACTCTAGACAGCAGTGTTGCAAATAGCGTTATTAATTTAATGTTCCTCTACCTGTTGACTTATGAACATGAATCTCTTTATTAGTTACCCCATGCGTACAACTAGTCGGAACCATGCCAATATTTATCTTGTGAAATACCTACACAAATCAATGCGTAATAGAAGCACCTCCGAACCGAGGCAAATCAAATAATATAAGAAAACTCAAAAAAAAAAAACTGTTTACCACTTCGTTATTGGCGGTTATTTTTATTGCAAAAAAGGTTCAGTGGATACGAAACGGGGCACTATGAAAAAGTCGACGTAGCTCCGCTACACGGGACTCCTATTTCTTTCTGCAGGGTTAAGTAAAGTAACCTAACCAAACCTAACGTCGGGGTGACGGAGTCCAGCCCAAAAAAGTTTATTTTTCACCCTTTTTAGTTGTGGTATGATGGTATCTCACACAAATTCAGGTCGAGTAATCATTTTCCATGGTTAGATACTAAAAGTTGTTACGGATCATCCACATAGACATCGAAGAAAAAATAACTCATAAACTACCCAAGCAATGTAAATAAAATACACATATGGAACTACCTTGCAAGCTTTCTCTACCAAATAAAAAAAGAATTACGTAAATCGGAGCAGTGATCACGAGTTATGAGTTAACAAGAATTTAAAAAAAAACAGTCGAATGGAGTACCTGCCTCCTTTATAAAAGTCGGTTAAAAACATGTAAAGATCTAAGTATCATGGGGAACACGGCTGGCCTAGAGGCTAGAGGTTACTTGTTACTAAATCGAGTAAATTGGGTTGCACCTTTATTTAGATCCTGTCTTCAACTCCCAATATTCTTTTTAAGGTTTAAAAACCATGCCATCTTTCAATTTGTAGAAAAATAATGACTTCTCCGAGTCTATCAGATTCTCTATTAAAACTGTATAAACATATCAGAAGAACAAGTAGGTATCACTTACTTTTCAAAGTTGGGCTCAGCAGCGAGGTCTTCTTGAGGTGCTCCGCAAAATCCTCTAGTTCGTCATAGGTCATCGCCAAACACTTGACCGCACAGACGATTATGAGAACCACCGATAACTTTGTCCGTCCCATGATAACTACAAAACTTCGCCTGATTTCAATTAATATTCATAAATGCATGCGATATTGATTTCGCTTTTTATAAACTTAACTCACACGATGTATCCGAAAAAAGTATGTCATATTAACGGTATATTGTATTTATAAATATTTTGAATTCTTATTTATACTAATGACTTAAGCCGCTGCTGGTTTAGTCCAGTCCCGCGCGATTTTTTGTGTAGGACAAAACCCGCCGGGGTGGGGCGAAGTTTAATATAGCTTCGGATACGACCATTTCACAAGGTGGTAGGCCGCAACTGCGCCGGCGACGGCGCCGCTTGCGTCAGCGCAGGCGCTGGTGACAGCGGCAGCCAGTCCACGCCACCACCCATAACTCATGCAACACCGAGTTGCTACATTCACTGGCTCCAGTTATTCTTAACGTTTACGTCCTCCAACAATAATACCAACTTGCCATTTTTGTAATTGATTGAGTGAAATAGTAAAGGGAAAGCAACAGTTGGCCGTTCCGGTGAAATAAGTATTGACATGCAATCGGATAAATGGTTCCCTTTGTTGAAACAATATTTTTACAACAATAACTCCCGAAAGGCATGCAATGCCTAAATATGTCGTAGGTAGACACTACTGGAGTCTCTAAAATGAAAGTGTAATCTTCATAGGCAAGGTCTACACACAGCTCCACAACTCACTCGAATTATTAGAATGCCATGCATTGACTAGACAGTATGGACTGGCGGTGATGAACAGCGGAATCTACCTAGGTACCTATATAGCCTACACACACCGTTCTACAACTAGGTGCTCGAAGCCATTGGAATCCATGAACAATGGCGTCCGTTTAAAGCACATGGCGGGTAAATAATTGTTTCCAAGAAATCGGTGATATTAGAAGGGTAGATATCTATATTAACTAAGGTACCAACTACCAAGGGAGCACCCCTGCATACGGGCAATGAAGCAATAGACTTATTGTTATGTTCTTTCTATTCAGTAGCTATCGTCCTGGAACATTAAGTTAACTAAGCCTGAAACCAGTTCATTAAATAGAGGAGAGGTTTTTTCTGCATTCCTTATCCAATCATAGCGCTGTAATTATTACGACAAATTCATCCGAGCAAAACAATAGATCACTCTTGATTAGTTGGGAGACATTATACAATACAAATAAACTATTATCGATTCTTGCAAAGTGTTCTGCAATCTTCAATGACAATGGCATTGTCAGACGAAAACGCGTGTAATTTTAAGAATGCAAAAACTATCGGATATTTTACTTTATTTAAGTGTCCTTGTATGAAATGAGGTCGATTTCGTAAAGAAAATTGACCGTGACTATGACTAGTAATTACGATAAAATAATAGTAAGATATTTTTATTGTATCAATTATTTTATTTGGAAAGTTTTTCCCACTAACGCCGCTCGATATATACCTACTACCTTCATGTTAGATGCCAAACTTTTGGAGCCCATAATTTCACTCATAATCTAGCCAGATGATTCTTTGTCCGTATTACTTAGTTATTATAAACTCCTACGTCACCCAACCATTTCTTCAACTCTTTTACAATCATACTTTCCATCTTAGTCTACATAGAGAACTCAACCACGAAGATGTTGCGCTGTATCTTACAAGTGCACCTATTGTTGATTGTTATGCACCAATTGACGCACTCAGCCGAAACTGATACATCGCGAGTGACACTTGAGTGTAGTGAAGTTGTTAAATCTTGTTGATACAGCTTGTTCCATGAATTAGGTACGGGTAGGTAAAGGTATAACAAGCAGTGTCCTCTGTCATGTTTGTATAACTGCGTTCCAACTGTCGAAACATTCTCATAAAACATGTTTAAATCTCTTTTTCCCTTTCTCTCTTCTTTTAATTGTAATGTTTTGTTTCATCTGACAACATGGTTAATAAGAATATTTCACCGGTTGGAAAGCATAGTAAGCTTCCGCTATCTCTGGTCATCGGGGAAGCAAAAACCCAGTGGATGGCAGTCTATCTGTACCTCGCCTTACACCAAGAATTAAACACAATTACATAAGTACTCAAGCTTTGTATTTCACACTTAATTATACAACACTTTATTATCCTATTTAGGTTTATAGTTAATCATGTATTTGTCAATCACAACCACTTCGCCATTATTATTGTCAATCAGTATTATTTCCTTATCATCGGTTTCTTCGCAATACATTTTGTTCAGCTTCAATATGTCACTTTCTGATAGTCCCTCTCTTTGGCCAATGGTCACATTTTCCTAGAAATATAAAATAGTTGGGTAGGTTTATTAAGAAAGTGTGTAAGATTATGTACGATGCAGTTGTAGAGCTGTGGCACGCTATTGTAAAATAATAAATTTCGAATATTGAAAACGTGAAGTCTAATTAATTGTGGCGACTGGCATGTTCGTCTACGGCAAGACTATACTGCGAGCTGCGAGCCGATCTTCTTTGTGTGCTGCAGGCCCGAAGAAGAAGACATATTTGACGCCTCGTCACGCCGTATAATTCTACATCGCCGTACATTTCAGAACTTCGGCCAACTTCCATCTTCGGCCAAGGGCGGGATTTCACCTGGAAACTATAGAGGAGCAGCTATCCCTGCAGAAGTGACAACAGACATCCGTAACCCCAGTCCCAGTGCTGTACAAAGGCCTCTTCTCATAGAGAGAAGGCAGGAGCATTCATCACTACGCTTACTAGAGACGGGTTGACGATTTCATAACTAATTGTAAGTCCAGGTTTCCTCATGATGTTTTTCTTCACTGATGTTAATGATGTCCAAGATAACCTAAGAAAGTACATATGAATTGAAAAAGTCTCATTGGTACTTGCCTGGATTTGAACCTACAACCTCGTGCATGAGAGGCGAGACCTTATCCTCTGAGCCATAATAAATTTAATATCTGAAGAGTAACTTTACCTTTATCGGGATAATGGTTTTATTGCCATTCACAGAGAATGCTTTCTCCGGATAATGCATTACACTCGCGTAGTCATACGGTACGCCGAAATCTGTCACTGTGTCATTGCTGTACTTTGCGAAATTATGTTCGTGACCTGTAAGATGTCAACATTGCAACATTACTCCAATTTTCCGGTTAATTGAATCCAATGATTGACCTGTACCTCATTTTTTAGGTTCTTCTAAAAAGCCAGAATGACTGTGGTGACGAGGTAAGCTTATGCACGTATAAGGTCTACAGTAAACGGGCCGGCAAATCGAGCTTTAGAGACTAGGACCGTTGGTCTCGCAACAGTGACTGCTAAGCGTGGGATCCTGGGTTCGATTCCCGGGTCGGAAAAAAGAATGATATTGGGTTTTTCCATTAGGAATTTCTCAGTATTAGCCCGGAGTTTGGAAGTTGGCAGTATGATACACGCGTGCCTCGCAAAGGACGTTAAGCCGTTGGTCCAGCGCCTGATCCCTCTCCGGTCGAATTGCCGTCCCATCGGTCTATGAGAGGAGAGGAACAGAGTAAACCTGTGTCTGCGCACACCCTTGTGCATTATACTGTCTTTCGCGCCGATGCCGAATATCCGCTGAGATTGGCCGCCGTGGCCGAAAAACGATCAAGAGCACTATTTTTTGTGACATTATTTACGGCACTTTTCACTCAACAATTTTTCTCCTACCAATCGTTATTTTTACGAAATTCCTCACCGGGTTTAATGTTATCCCACACGATGGTGACAAAGTCATCTCTATCATAAGTGCTCTGCATATGGTAGAAGCCGAGGGTGTGCAGCATCTCATGCACGATGGTGCCGTGTCTGAAGCAACCTTTAGCCAGATTCAGAACTTGCCGAACTTCCCCCTCGTCATCAGGAGTGCTAAAGCCCACGTTTGAGTAGCAGCCACTCTTTTTGCCCTTGAAACAGGTATAAATGGATTTATAAATAGGATTTTTATGAGAACCATGAAATATAGGCAGATATTTACGTGTATGAGAACGGCATGTTCTTCTTCATTTTCTCGTCGGCGGAACGTGAGGCACGATTTGTTCGCAATGTCAGCGAGAGCATCCTCTATCTTCTGCAAATGTTCCTCATCTGTTGCATAAAATCATAACATAGTACCTAAGCATATTAAAAAGGTAGTTATTCGATGACGACTTTTCAGGAAATTCATTTGTGGAAGCAAACGGAGGCCGTTATGTTGCAACACAATGAATTAATAATTTGGCAACAATTGTAGGTACATGACACACCTATGACACAGTGTAATAAACAACCAAATAATCTTTAGGTACACTGGTTCATAAGGATAAGCTACTTATGAGTCTATTGTTGAATACTATGGAAGTTTATGGAAGTAGTATAACTAGTACACTGCAGCCCTGGATAAGGATTTGAGAACACAACGTCTTCTGTTGGACTAAAATCATCATTTTATGTTACCCGCTTGGAAGCGATTGTATGCAATCAAGAGCTTGTTGCAATGAGGGCCTGTATCTTCTTCTTCAAGGCGCTTTAATATTTTGTTGGCCCAAACTTCGCCACCTCTACGGAAACATTGGATTATGCACCGAGGGGATAAAGCAGTGTCTTACGTCACGGGTGCGGTGCACAAAAAAAGCATTTAGCTAGGGTGGAAATGCAATTTCCCTTCAAAAACCATGGGTAACATTAAATCGAATATCCACAGGAAACTGAATTTAATACCCATAAAAATAATCTCAAATGCATTGTGCTTAGATACTCATGTTTGTGCTACGTGATCAACGTCATTGTTAGTAGCAGCCTGCAGCGTCAAGCAACTACTTAATATTCTCACCATAGCATGCATAGCCACGAGTAACGGAGCGGTTACCTACTCCGTTACTCCGTCGTTGTGTGAGGTTTTGAGTAATCACCGAATGACATTACAAAAATGTCTATACATATAGGAAAGCTTATGCATATGGACGTAAAGCAATGCCTAGATCCACGATGACCGATGACATCAATAAGCAATCGTACCTAATATGGGGCACCCCTCAAATAGAGGGTCAATGTAGTCAGACTGAATGGGGACTAACCAGGTGACGTGGCAAATCTTGGGAAGGTTTATTCAGAAAAACTGTGATAAAATTATCTTGAGAAATAAACGGACGATAAGAATTTTATCGGGCGCAAACATTAAAGGACATTAGGACGTAGTGGCGATAAAATCTAGGAAAAAAGCAATTTAATTGGAGAAATCTGATGCAAATAACAAACCAAAGTCATCTTCTTCGACGTGATACACGACCGTGCGGTTCGGCCAGCGCTTGGCAAAGTCCTGCAGCCCGTTGCGAGTGTCAGGGTCTGCGGCCTCAGTTATTGCTTCTCGCTGGGACTTCGTCAGCAGCATATCACCCTCGAAGTGCACTCCAAACTCAGCTAAAGCAGAGTCATTAGTCATCCAATAAATTTATTTGAATTAGTAAAATAATGAAGCACAAAAAGACTAGGAACAAAAACTTTTTGGAAAAAAAAGCGAATTCCGAAAAAAATTACTAAAGGAGGAAAAATTACTTTTCCATAGTCACCGCCACTTCCGAAAGTAAAGTAATTTTTTCATCCGAGTTGTGTAGACTATATTTTTTCATCAAAAAATATAAATTTAATGGTGCATGCATTAAGAATGCGTGTTGACGCATACAATGTCAACTCATGTATGCGGAGCAGATCCACAATCTGCTGCACCCATATCCGCTTGACAAGGGAAAGCACCAGCATTCTAGCTCTGATGCAAACTAAGCTAACATAGGCTCATATCATGACAGCCATAATAATAGACAGAGCTATGAAGAAGTTATTAACATAGGTCAATAAAGGAGAATTTCTACAAATTAAGAAATAATTAATAACTAATCCAAGAATTTAAAAATGTTATAAAGTATATGATTATTTACCATCGTTCTCGAGATCCTCGTCCTCACAAATTGGCGCACCTATGGAAGCAACTAGGATTGTACTTAAAATTATCAGTATCATATTATGAAACAGTTCCATATTAAAATACTTTGGTTTGACCGCCAATAATATGAACCACTAACGCACTGAACATCGTCACATACCTCCTCGCCTTTTTAAACGAGTGTTGCTCCTACTCACAAAGGTATAACAACGGGACATCACAATCGATCACCTAATTAGATAGTCAGGTTATCTTTTAACGCGTTTACTTACGAAATGGAGTGGTTTTTATTTCACCACTCGAGTTATCTTTAAAGAACCCTGGGGCGCACTCATCAGGACACAGTTAAATTAGAGCATGCCTTTTCCTAAGTACCTGCAAAAATAAACGTAAATGGCAAATTAAAACATGTTTGGAATAGCTATTTGAATTTTTTTTTTAATTAGAGTATTTTTGAACTTTTGGTCTCGTGGACTTGATGTCTTGAACCGAACAAGCGCGAATAAAAGATGACTTTTATTCACTCTTAACTTGCAGTCTAGTTTGCCAAGAGTAGGTGCTATAGTATCCTTCTTAGGGGACTATGACAGGGAGTTCCATACGCGATATATGTTGAAACATTATTTTTTATTTTATGTAGGTAGGTATGTATGATTGTTTACAGTTCAACTCGCGTTATTACAAAGCGGGGTTGGTCTCGCAAGTCGCAACTTCCGACCGTATTGCTGCAACGAATGGTAGTGAATTAAATGTGTTAGGTCGGAAGATCTTAGGTTTCGCCAAAGACCATTAATTTTATTTAAAAAGACTTGACTGTTGGTTAAGTACCTTTGTGTATATTTACTATGACTGCTCTGTTGGTGTAGCGGTCGCAACTACGACTCGAGTCGGACAAAATGTGTTATTGGGTTTTCCATTAGGAATTTCTCACTAGCAGCTAGGAATTTGGAAGTTGGTGGTATGATATCCCCGTACCTCGGTGCGCACGTTAAGCCATTGGCCGTGTACCTGATTTATCTCCCGTCGTGTCGGATATTGCCGTAGCATCGGACTATGAGTGTGAGGGAAGAGAAATGCACCTGGGTGACCTGTGCCTGCCCACACACGCCTGCACTATAATATCTCCCGCACCGATGGGTAATCTCCGCCGAGATTTGCCGCAGTGCGACTGAAAACGGTCAGAAGGACTATTATTATGATATTTTAGAGATGTAGATTTTGAAAATGCAGTAAGGGTTTCAATGGACTTATGTAATGTACCGAGCTGTGACGGGTTGCCCTGATACATAGTTCCGGGTTGAAGCTGAGGCTAAGTCAATTAGATTTTATTCATGTTATTCAAAAGTTTTGTAAAAGTTGGTTTTATTGTAGGCCTGAACCACGGAATAGATACTTTGCAAGAAGATATAAATAGCACATAACTACATATGTCTTGCTCTTGCCATAAATCTGTATAAAGTAGGTAAATAGGTGTATTATTAGATAATTCAGTTTTATGCAACTGGATAAAATTATTCTATGATACTGTATTTAAACCGAATCAGGCATGGTTATAATGTAATAAAATTAATTTTAAAAGCCGTGAAGTCATAAATCGTTATAGATTTAGAGCGCATTCTGCCAATATTTTAGATTATTCACGCTTGCCAAGCGTAAATATAAGTACCTACTTCTTCTAAGATATAAGCAGTTACAGTAACTATTCTAGACTCGCACTAAAGGAACCATGCAACACTGTAATATATCTGTAGGCAAAGGTGTAAGATTGGCTACAAAGCGACCTATTGACAATACCTAAAATCGGAAGCACAATGAAGTTTATGTAGGTAAATCGTGGGGCTTGCAGAGTCGCTGCCACAGAACATTAATACTCTAGCGAGGTCTAAGGTTAATGGTTAAAGGGTACACATATTAATATTGGTCAACACGACCTTATCAAATACACATTATAATGGATTGAATACCATTTTTTTGCTTTATTTATTTTCTTACATACTAATTACATTTTTAAATATTTCTTAACAAAAACCATATAAAAAAACATTTATAAATATAAAAAATAGTAGCCCACCGGTATCGGGAACAGGGTCCAAGCTACCGGCGGTCAGGGCTCCAGAGAGAGGAACCTCCTAACAATACGAGCCATGTCCAGAAGTACCGCTTTCTGAATCAAGCCCTTGATCCAGCTGCCTAACGAGAGCCTCCTCAGGGATACCATTGTTATTATCTTGTTTCTTATACACAAAGTTTTACACACAATACACATATGTAGGGTCGCTGCTTTCCAGTCATGAATGGATGCGATGAAACTTTCAGCTTATCACTACCTGCTATCAGTGTTAAAGAAGTGCGAGACCACGGTACCTAGTTTTGGCAGGTGCAACGCCGCTGAGCTGCTGCAAAGGATAATATGCTCATTTTTAACCGACTTCCAAAAAGAGGAGGTTATCAAGTCGAATGAATTTTTTTTTGTGTATGTTCAGCGATATCTTCGCCAATTGAGAACCTATTTTGATGATTTGGTGAGGATCTGATGCTGATCTTGATTTGCAATGGAACTCTTCAATAATAGACAGCAAATCTGTCGCGATGGCTGCAATCGCTTGGATGTTCATTGTTTACACAACATCATAACATACCATTACCATGCCTGAATGCTCTGAGATGTGCACAGTCTACAGTACACCCACATTTTAACAGTTAGGTATGTTAAGTTCCATTTCATTGGGGATAAGCCTATAACCATGACATGTATTGTTAACGGTTCACTAATGTTTCACCAAAATTCCTTTGACAATTTTTAACCGACTTAAAAAAAGGAGGAGTTTCTATGTTCGACTGTATGTATTTTTTCTCATGTAGCTATGTTCACCGATTTCTCCGCCAATTATAGACCGATTTTCATAATTCTTTTTTTAATCGAAAGCCTATACTCCTGAGGTAGTCCCATTGTCACCAAATCAGAATCTGATGATGGAAATCCCAGGAAAATCGAGGACAACCCTCAAATTTTACAGGCACATACAATGTTTTTCATATACTCTCTAACGCAATTCAATTTTCTGCCTGGTAATCATCATCTCAAGTTGTTGAGCTGATGATGGAAGGTATAAGTCAGGATCAGATGATGGAATATCCCAGTAAAATTAAGGGCAACCCTCTTTTATGGGCATTGTTTGAAACAGTACACTTTCCATGTGGTCCTATGGTCATCAGGTCAGTATAATGAAAAGTCCTAGGCCAAATATAATGAAACTTTCATCACCCCCTTGTAAGACATACGCCGGGTTTTTTTTACTAATAAAATGTTAAACTCATGCACAAAAGCTTATCAATAAAACAAAATGCAGGCAAGATACAAGAGCGAGCGAAATAATTAATAACTGATAAATTGACGAGTTTCTGACCTAATCATGTTGATGGTTATTTCTGTTATGTGTAAGTGAATTAGTGATCAGAGTTGGTTTTACAAATTGTGATGACAATCTCTGAAGTCTCTCTTATATTTAGCGGTATTTAACCGACTTCAAAAATGAGGAGGTTGTCAAGTCGACTGTTTTTTTTTAATATTTTTTTTGTGTATGTTCAGCGAAATTGTCGCCAATTTTTAAGGTTTTTTATGGTTCCTTTTTTGGTTGAAATAAGATTCTTCCGTGGTGGTCCGTTTAAAGAGAAGATGTTATGAAAATCTTATTGTCTTATGATCTTATGTTATTGACATAATGATCTCATAATAACTTTTAATTACAGTGTAAAATGTTTCTATGACAAAAAATGGTGGGGGACATCACAACTAAAAAGGATCAAAATTAAAAAAAAAACTTTTTTATATCGTTCATTTCAAAAATAATGATCCTCCCCTTGTAAAATATCTACTGGGATATTTTTCTACAGTATAATGATTCACCCGACTTTTCAGTTTCCGGCAGCAGTGATTTGTCGCTGAAAACAAAACATCACGTCTGTAATACCCGAAAGATTAGGCAAAGGTGTAGCTACACCCACATTTCTCCAGTTATGTTTAAGTTCCATGTCATATGGGGTCAGCCATCAACCGGGCACTTCCGTGGCTGCTACTGAAACATCCGTGATGGAAAAACCTAATAAGTAATAACACCTTACCTTAAGGGCATTACATGGCTCAAATCCCAAAAACAGCGTATGTTCAAAGAAATTTGTTGATGAATCCCTTCGTGCGTTTTCCGTGTAAAAAAAGTATGTTATAGTTAAGTTCATCACAAATAAATTGTATTGTTTAAAATTTTAATAAACCTTCTCAATTTTTTTTGGTTAATCGTAGAAAATAGGTCCTTTTTCAACCTTAATTGTAAATTATCTCTGTAACGGCTGAATAGATCGGCATGAATTTTGTAACAACAAATACGTAATTATATACTTAATAATCTGTATTGTTTTTTTTCTGTTATTTATTTTAATATTTTTAAATAATAAATATCTTTAAATAAGAAATTTTGCGAAATGTGCGTGGCAAGTCAACAAAAACCAGTACAGGGATCAAATCATCAAGGTCATCGAGCAATGTAATGCCCTTAACCATGCTTTATTCTCAGAAGTCGCGCGTGCAACGACTACACTACACCTCACTGGAAATAAGAGAGAATAATCGCAAAACATCAATTTATGAGGACTGAGAATAAGACAAATAGGATGATAGGGTCAAAGACAAAGATGAACTGTTGTAAATAAAGTGCTATATTTATTTTACAAAATAGTTACAAAAAGAACTTGACACACAAAATTTTACTGTACACACCTGCGGTTTTGATTACTTTGAAAAACCAACTAACTCAATAAATGTACATTAAAGTATAATAATATTATAATAAAACAAACCTTTACTTAAAGTAAGAATTAAACTTAAAAAAACGGTCCCAAAAAAAGATAATAATATACTAATATTTAATTCAATTCATAAGATTATGGCATTTCTTTAATTTAACGTAATACTGAACTTGCTAATACAACAAAAATATGTACGCTGTTCACTATAATGTGATCTTTATACTTCTTATGAATACTTTAATAATGTATGTATGTAATAAATATGAACATTGTGACAAATTATCATTGTGTATTGTAAAATTAAGCCAAGGCTACATTGCTTTGCGATTAGAAATCTCACATGCGAGTGATTGCATCAAAGTTAAATGATTTTCACGATAAATCAGATACATAGTAGTAGTTACCTACATGTCAAAGTGGTTTTGTAAATCAGTGATCAACTTTGATGCAACGCCACCCTATAAGACATCCTTTGGTGACATAATGGGACAATTTTAAATATTTCTCTAATTTACACATCAAATACAGTGAATAATTAATTTAGGCAGTCTTTAATATACTTTAGTTAATAATTATATCCGTTATCGCTCCGTATTTTCATAATACACTAAATAAATAATAATACCAGATAAAGAATGGTAACATACCCTATTAACTTAACTATCAATCAAAATATTTTACATACAAAATACAATATCAGCACATAATTCAGTAAAGCACTGTAAAACATTCTAAATATTGGTCTAGTTATTATTGCATGGAACTTTATGTTCCTTTTGAAAATACGAACTACCTGATCGATGCAAATACATTTTTTTATTCTTAGCCTGTAGTAAAAATGGTATTGCTTGTTTCAAATCTTGACTATTGTTACATTGACACTTTGTTGTAGCACGATTACACATATTGCGCGTACAATCGCAAGTCGCAACAAACGAGGCAGCTCGGCAACATTCGTACATTGCACACCTCAGCAACACTATCATATTGGGGTTTATTACGCTTAGTACTAATATTCCTCTAATACAATTGCCTACGCGTACAGGACGTCAATAAGACTGAGTAGTAAGCGGCACGCTACATGATTAGTATCACAAATTGTGCAGCAATTCTAACAACAATTAATTTTTATTGCTATTTCACTGAAGACTCGATCGTCTTAAGGCAAATTAAACGTTGATTATATTACACTATTCGAATTTGACCTACCATTATATATTTAAAAATGCGATTACTGTGAACATGAGACTATCAAGTGAATTTAAATATTTATCCAAAGTTTTCGTACAATACCTAGCTACGTGTAGCTTCAGAGCTAGCAGCGTTGTATCTAAATCTTACATTATAGTAAAATTACGCAAACACTGAAGAATAATGTAAATAAGTATACATCTCAAAAGTATGTAATTTCGTTAGCTTCCTTGCAGGTAGCAACCTATAGGAAAAAGTTTTTGAATATCAAAAATAAAATATGCATCAAATTCATTTGAATACTTTAAGAGCATTGCACAAAAATGTTGCATTAACAGTAATACTTCAACAAGAATGAAATGGCATCGACGCGTTCAGACAGCGTCATCTTTTTTCATAAAAATATTAGAGACAGATCTCATATTAAAGTATGGACTACTTATTATTAAATGATTGAAGTTCATTATGTATTATATTAGCATTTCAATGTGTTCACAAACTTCTAATAAACTCCCTAAAGTAGTATTTCCCATCGACGGTCAATAATAGCCTAATAATGTAGCAAGATATTAATTACATATTATCTTTTCTTTACTTGGTTCGAACCAATGTATATTTAAATATGAGTCTTTGTTGCAACTTTGTACCATTAGAGCATTTCTACAAATTTCAGACACGCAACATTTTCGCTTAGGTACTTAATAAGTAATTACTTGTACTAAGTATAGAAATGGGACATTTCTGTTGGTTTCAAAGTTTGGCACACATTTAAAAATGATATGTTTATGTCATAATGCTCAGCTACGAGGGGGTATACTTTAATACAAGTGTATACAAAAATATAGTGTCTATTTTAAAACTTCATGACAGGTCATATTGTTTAGGGGTTTTTAAAATATTTATATTTATGGAAGCCCCTTACGAAAATTGAGTTTTGAAGCGTGCACATTTAACTTTCCGCTAAAACTAAAATGAACTGTCCCATTTCCTATATGTACTTACTTACGCGTTAAAAGTATGTTATTCAAACATGGTGAACAATTTAAAAATGAATACACTCGAAATGCTTAATATCGACTAAGTCACTATGATCAAACAGTAGTTCTGCTACCATTCCTAAGACTTCAAAAAGTTTCCTCTAATTCGATGTATAGAAAGCTAACTTCCGAAGCTGGCTTACTCAATAATGTATATAATGACATCAATGGCAAATACAACAACGAGATGGTTCAAGGACTTTACTCTAAACACCCAAGGCGTCGCTCGTTTCATCATTAGTACACTATGCAAGTCACATGCTGATATGTAATAGACGACAGTTATTCGATTTAAATACTGATAGAAATAATATTTACTCGATTATTATCATTTGTTGCACATGAAAAGCGTTGTAATCGTAAGCGCGTAACCTCAACCCTCGTCGCATCGACCACTCACACTCGGTTCAATCACAGTCGAGAAAATCGCACAATTAATAAATACACTAATATTAATTAGGCCTTTTTAGGACAGATAATCACAATTTCTCTAAATTAATATATCTCCTCGACATACAATTCAAGCGACTCGTTTAATATCCTAGTCCGTCTTCATTTTCTTTGGATTCAAAATTTACCTGCAAAAGAAAACATAACATTAACATTTTTGGTGAGAGCACAATAGTATCTTCTAATTAAACCGTGCGAAATAAAACGCGGTTTTGGAAAAATACCAAAACCGCGTTTTATTTCGCACGGTTTTGGTATTTTGTCAGTAAAAACCACGCTACCCTGTTCTCGGCTGCCTGGGACAGCCCTCGCTGTGCGTGTGTACGTACCGATAGGCGGGCCCCGCGGTCAGGCGGCGGCCTGCGCGGGCGGCGCGTGGCTGGCGGGCGCGGCGCGGGCCCTGCCGCCGCGCGGCTTGATGCTCTCGGACACTTGCCACATCGCTTCCTCGCTCAGCACGTCGTCGAACTCGTTGAACATCGCCAGAATGCGCTCGTTCTTCTTGAACTTGTACTGCCTGCTAACCAAAGTAATATTAATTTTTGCAAAGATCGGCCACGTGACCTCAATTAGTGGGTGATCGCGGCAGTTAACTTTACTTTTTTGTCATTGAATTTCTTGCGTACATACATGAACGTTACAACAGTTTGATGGAAGTTTTTGTTCAACCTTTTTTATCAATTATACTTTTTAGTATAAGACCCAATACAATAACTACAAAGTAAGAGTAATCAAATCGAATTACGCACTCTTTATGGAATCTCTTCATATTCTCCATGATGTGGTACTGCTGCCACCTCTTGGTGAAATTGATGCAGCCTTCCGGTAGGAGGTCCGGATTACCGATGTGGACGAAAGTCAGATCTTGAAGGACTAGACCACTGAAAAAAAAAATACTATGTAAAATATGTGCAACTGTATTAGACTCTCTGGAATACCAGCTTTCAGACACCTGAATACCCTTGTCGGCTTGCCCCTACGGCAATAGTGGGATACTAGCTAAAAGTTGTCGTGTCGCTCTGACACCCAACACTTTGACAGATACATTTTTAAAGCTTTGTTTACAAAAGGAGTTCCTCGACCGAAGTGAGGTGGATTGTTAATGTGAATCGTAGGCGAGAATTGTCGGAAGACTCGTACTAATGAGCCAAGTTTACGTTACTTTTATTAGAGATAAAAAATATGAATTATAATATTAAAAAAAACGTACATGTAGGGTATGCAGGGCGGCTGCGTCTCGGCGAGCGCCTGGCGGTAGGTGCGGAAGGAGGACGACGAGTCGATGATGGTACAGTAGTCGTGCAGCGTCTCCACGATGGAGCGCGGCCAGCCCAAACGCCGTACGGGCGGCGAGTCCAGCGCTGACACCAGAGCTAAGTACGAGTTGAAGTTGTTCATCTTGCGTAACGCCTTCATGACCTTCAGGAACTTGCTGGCGTACTTCTCTCGCTCTCGGGCTTCCTCCTGTAAGTATTTTTTTTTTTTAATAATAAAATCAAACCAAACAAATCAAACAGGTGGTAGATGGTTTAGCTACCTCAACCTGCACCAAAGAAATTTCATCTGCATTGCCATTCAGAGACATCGTTGAAATGTCTCATGTGCCTGTAATCGGAACTAGCCTTGCTACTGGCACAGGCACTATAATACTGACTGAACTAACTGACTAGAAGGCCAGTTCTTTCATAAAACAGTAATAGACAATTCTATTACTGTTTTACCCAAATCTAAAATAACAAATTGCATCCTCTGCACAATTTTTTTGCTGGACTAAATTCAACTTTGTTGACGACTACGAACCTGTTCCAAAATCCTAGAGCGTGCCCAATAGCTCATCTTATTGAAGTGTTCCGTGAACCGCGTGAGGTTAGGCGAGCTCTCTTCGGATTGGTCGCGTGGCCACAGCAGCACCTCGGCGGTAGTGAGGCGCACGAACAGCGCGGCGTCTAACAACGTCATCTGTTCGGCTAACTCTGTCGCTTTGAAGTCGAGGAGTGTGTCGCGACGCGTCGATACGCTGCCGAAGCATGGATTTTCGTACTCGTATCTGTTGTTAGTCTGCAAAAAAAAATGTATTTTGTTGCTTTTGTTGCATCGCTTCCACACTTGTATGACACAATAATGCATGACATTCCATTGAACATTATTACTCACTGTTTAGTGTGCTTTAAATGGGTTTAGAAAATTATGACCTTTTTGTTCATCAAATGATAACAAAAAAAGTGATACCTGTCACATCTGTGAAATAATGCCAATGATTTATTATAAACGTTCTAACAATCCAGAGTGACTGTTATATTAATCAGTATGTGAACTGAACTTACTTGTTGGAAGTGAAGCTGTTTCTGCTTGTCGACTAGAATTTGCCTGAGAGCCTTCGCTATGATCAGCTCCTCAGCATCCACGAGCCAGTAAATGAACTCCATTATCTCTTGCATCAGCGGGCAATCCAAATCGGACATCCTGAAGTCAAACAAAACATCGTTGTTAAACTAATAAGCTAAGTGGTATGGTTTTGCTCGCCCGACTGCCTCTTTGGTCTGCCGACCTGAAGCGCAATTTTTGGTCGAAGGATCCTATCTTCGATTCCCGGGTGTGCTAGTTTTTTTTTTTTGTTTTTGTTTCACCTTTTTTGTCCCATTGCTGGTCAAGGGTCTCCCCTTTCTCCTTTCTAAGCTCTTATTCTTGTGAGTGTTTTTTTTTAAACCGAAACCTAATGTTCGTTCGGGCGTTACAAGTTTATTTGTTGATTAAAGATGTTAGCGGTGATACTCACGTGAGGTCGGCAACGACGCGCGTGAGCAGACAGAGCGTGGAGCGCAGCTCGTGCGGGCGCGGCCGGTAGTGGTGCGCGCGCCGCACCAGGCGCGCCACCAGGCCGCCCGGCGACACCCAAGTGCGGTACGTCGCCAGGAAGGCCTCCTGGTACGTGAAGTCTGCACCCACAGGTAGCGTCAGTACACACGTTAAACATATTTACAGATAATGACGGAGTCTACAGATACTAATCTGATAGATAAGCTAATTTCCGCAAAAGTTACTATTCCGACAAATGTTCACCGTCCGCAACAATCAGAATTCAAGCTTCCGTCAGCACTGTTTATTTCTGCTATAGGAATCACGATAGCAGAATTATACAGTGAATCTTTTCCTTATGGGTCGCGTAAGACCCTTGACAAGACATTATGACTGAGACTCCAACATTTACCTGCAAAACCTCTTTGTACATTTTACTACACAATTTTGAGCGCCCCTATTGCTCACATTGCCTTTCTGTTCGCACGACGTTCAAAATGTTTGGGGTCACATGGCAGTTCCATGTTGCATTTGTTTATTACCGTATGAAATTGGGATATTGGCATGTGGTATTATAGTAAAATGTCGTGCAGAACATCGCCGTGAACGGTCGCCTAAAGGGCACTCAAAATGTGTAGTATACGTCTAAAGCAGAATTAAAGCTTTAACATATTTTTGAGTAACAGTATTAACCAAATCGAAACATTAGCTATAAAAACTATAGCTTGGTTTTAAATAATTTGGATAGTCAAAAAAGTATGTTACTGTAAAATTGCGGTGCTAAGCCAAAGCGGAAGTTCATATGTGTAGCGCTTAACTACATCTAAAGCTTTTCGTTATGTTTTAGTAACACATTCGTACGCTAAGTTTGTGTGGCTTAGCTTAGCCTGCAACACTATGATAAAATTAATCTCACGTATTTTGTCGAACCTGAGACAAAATTCAACAAAACACATTACATGGCTCTCATCAGAGCTATGTGTGCTATAGCTAATTAGTGAATTATTTTCATTCAGTGTTTTAAGCAGCGCAAGAAGTTTCAATATCACCAGTTAAAACACATTTCCAAGACTACATGAAGCAACATTCAACAAGCTTCCAAATATTAGTAAAAATAAAAACCAGCAAAACTTCCAGCCCCATATTAAAGAAGGGTTCAACCACTTACACTCGTCCGTTTCTGTAAAGTGAAAGCATGAGAGTTGAGAGGTTAGAAGCAATGATAAGACATGACTTAGATAAAAAATATAGTTACAGATTGTATGGAGGTGGTTTTATGTTAAGTCTCAAAATCTATTTAAAGTCTGTATTACTGATTATTCTGTGTTGTCTGTAAAGTGTATGATATGTATCCAGTACCCAAAATGCAGTCATTCCTTTAACCACCATATTAATGAATTATGAGATGAATTAGGAATTTAAATTTCATTGCTATCATTCAGGATGATGCTTATTGTCAATAAAAGTTAATGATCCCTTATCCATATTACTCGAGCAGATTACTGACCTTTGGTGGCCTTGGTGGCGAGTACGATGAGTGCATCGGGCTGTCCGCCGCGCACGTCGGGCGGCTCCTTGCCGGGCCCCTTCAGCACCAGCCACGAGCTGATGTCCGTCTGCAGGATGATGTCGTCGGGGTCCGCTTGCGGAGGCTCGCTGTTGCTTTCAGCAGCAGCCGGTGCGGGTTCCGTACTGCCTTCACTCCTCTGAGACAATAAATAATGAGTAAAACATAAAAAAAGGTTCTCTCTTCTTCTCCCTCTTATGGTAATTAAAGCGTTGTGTCGATGTGTTACCTGAGACGGAACAGGTGAGGGCGTCGGTGGTTGTTGCACAAGCATTTCCAGCTCATCTTCAAGCGGGAACTTTCCAGGTGCGGGAGCAGTGGTACTTGTAAATGATTCATCAGAATTCTGAAACAAGGCGCGATCGTAAACTTGAGCAATTAGGTATTCATTAGAATCTAATTGTCTGGCTATTAATTTGTACACTAATACGTATAGGCATTTGCTGTCGGAAAAGGTATACGGCCAGAGCAATTAAAAAAAAGGAACATTTGAATAAGCTTATGTGTTTTTTTGAGGTGTCATCATCATCATTTCAGCCGAAAGACGTTGCCTGCTGGACATAGGCCTTTCCAAAGTGTCGCGGCATTGACCGATCCCGAGCGACTCGCATCCAGCGGACCCCTGCAACCTTCACCAGGTCATCGGTTTTGAGATGTTTCCCAGTCATAAAACTAAGAAGAAACAGCAAAAACTTACATTATTCAACACGGTTTCATCAGCGGAGCTGTTGTGTGATGACGGCCGCGGCGACGGGGGAGGCAGTAACTCGTTGCTCGAATTCACAGAGAACTATAAAAAGAGATTAAAAGTATTCATAAATAATGAATTGCAATGAACACTGGTGTAACCTCTGGCATCTTCTTCAAAAAATATAATTACAGTACCTACCTGTAGCTGGTGTTAAATGTGACTCAGAGTTTTGACTCAGACTTTTGGGCTTCGCCGCAGTCGGGTAAAAAAAGTTCGACGTAGCACATTAGCGAGAGGAAATGCTGTAAATAAGATTAGGTTAGGTAGTTTGTCGTAGTTACCTGTTTACTCTTGTTCATCTTGGGCGGCAGCGCCGGGGGCGGCTCCAGCGGGATGGGACTAGTACCACTTGACGTGATCATGTTCACGCTGTCTTCTGAGCCACTGCTAAAGAACAAAACAAACATGATCAATATAGTGTATGCCTATTCTCTGCTCATTTTGATTAACAATTAAGTATATTTTATCTATACAGGGTGAATTTTTCAAGTGGGCGTGGATGGACAAATCCGTAACTATGAGGAATAGAGAAAAATACGCAAAGGAGTCTCGAGCCCGATTTTGATGAAAAGTAAAACTGCATCATTAGATTAAAATAAAACAATATTCTTAGCCAGGAATCACACCCATTGATTTCAGAAAAAAATACACACTGTATGTACACTATTCGATAATTTCGCTAATAAGTATCAAATTCTGGGAAATAATGACATAAGGCAAACTTAAGTAAATAATTTTGATAATACAATTAATGCCGAATATTTTAGTAAGGTTTCGAAAAACGATTATAAATTCTTTTGCAAAATTATTAGCTATATTGTTTTGATTGAGTAATTTAGATAAATAGCGTAAAATTAGACTGTATCACGTAAGTAAAAAGGAAAACAAATTCTTAGCTTTCATACCTCATTGGTGGGTTTCCAAAGTGCTGTACAGTAAATGACTGCGCAATAGACCGCTGCACTTGTTGACGCTGCAGACTGATGGCGCCGTCCCCGAGTTGTTTGGCACTAAAAACGAAAAGGTTATAAATGTTAGTTAACGAAAACTTTATACCTGTTAACTATACATCACAAAGCCGTCAAGTTACATTAATTGCACAATGAACATTAAAATAATAGGTAGAAACTTTGACTGTGGTTTATTGCACGGCCTAACGAACATTAAGGCTCTATTGCACCATAACTAAAAACACTTACTACTAAACGAATTAAAACATGATTTTTTATTGGCCAATTGTTTGAAGTTGACAGAGCAGCACAATATTATGTTTGATGCTAAATATGCTTAGTGATGGTGCAAGTTGGTGGCAAAACAAAGTTGGTGGCCAGAGCATAAAGGCACGCGCATGCCCTCCACGCCAAGCCACAATTTCACATATTTGTGTTGTTTGGAGTACAGGGCACGCGCTTGCTTGTCACATTTATTTCACAATGGCGTTCAAAAGGTTAAGTTATTGTATAATTACCTGGCTACATTATACGTGTGTATCGAGTGCCGGAACATGTCCGGCGGTGCTGCGGCTCCGGGAGCATTCGGCGGGTGACTGCAGTTCCCAAACATCTCCATGTACGCCATAACTACACAGATAATCACTTCAGTTATATTTCAGTTCACTATGGATATCACAAGGCGTATTCGAATTAAACTCTGTATTTCACTTGAAGATTTTGATGTTCGAACTAACAATTTGCGGAACATAAATGATATTTTGGAAAGATAAAAATTATCTTATCATCGAAGTAGTTATTATTTATCAATACTTGTTTAATTACAATACACCTTACAGTTAGTCAAAAAGATGATCTGATACACTAAGAGCGAAGGCGAAAATGTGTTTTCCGAAGAAATACAGTCATATTAAAACATGAAACAGCAATAACACATGATCGTAATGAAGCGCTAAATACATTCCTCATCTCTGGTGATAATTAACTACGGCAAGAACCGAGTTGCGCTGTCGTCAACCAACGCATGTAAGCTGCGGAAGCTTATTTGTACAAACGTAGTCATTTCGCGCGTGGAAAGCAAGCAAGGCATCCACCATGATAGCAACACTTTATCGACATATCACTTTAAAAGAAAATACGGACACAAAGTTTGAATATTCATGGTAGAGCCTCCAAACATCGAGTGAAATTGGCGCCTAGTTTTGCTAGTGTAAGTGACAAGAAGCTTTGTTGACTGCTAAAGCACGTCTGATGAATCTCCAACATGTCCGTTCATGGAGTGGTCCTTTATGTCTAAAACATAATGAAACACGTATGCTTGCATCTTCAAAGAAACAGATGTTTTATTTTGGAGCTAAATAGCGCTTTACATGCATATATCCACTCACCGCTGTACGCGACGCTTTGGAACACTGCCGCGCCGCACCGGCACAACAGACAAACATGCCGTTATAGCCCCACACATAACATTATCATTCATATACCATAGCGCCCAAGAAATCACAATGACCAAAGGATTTTTCAAGAGTTACAGAACCATTGAGTGAACATTCTTATAGACCACATACAAATGAAAACAATACTTGTTTAGAATAACATACAAACATGAATAGTGCCATTGACAATGTGACAGTGACAGAACACATTCACAGTTTACTTTAATTGACAGTATAGTATTTACACCCATTTATTGTTATTGATTGTGGAGATCTTATGCAGGCATTCCCAAGAACTTGTAG
Source organism: Noctua fimbriata (assembly GCA_905163415.1). Classification (NCBI taxonomy): domain Eukaryota; kingdom Metazoa; phylum Arthropoda; class Insecta; order Lepidoptera; family Noctuidae; genus Noctua; species Noctua fimbriata. The sequence continues at coordinate 9,487,773 of LR990922.1, read as the reverse complement.
TTAGCAATTAAGGTGAATAGTTATATTAATCTTTTTTTATTTAAACGAATTATTTCGTTCCGCCACCGAAACTGGGTCAAGTAGTTTACATTGGAGTTTGTTTTTTTCAGGACTGTGCTTGAAAAGCTGAACAAAAAGTATACTGACTGTGTTTTTTCTTCAGCGGCAGCGGCGGCGGGCGCGGCGGCTGGTGCACCGCCAGCGTGTGCGGCCGCGCCTCCCCGTGCAGCGAGCACAGCGGCGCCGCCCTGCGCACACGCACACGTTATGCACCATCCACAGTGAACGCACTACACCTCATGTTTACGACAGACGGAGATAGGCGTCAAGGTCGTGTGAGCCAATCACCTGATTTCGACAGTTGGGAAATGTTGTTGCACGTCGACGCGAATGTTCCGACGCGTCTTGACGGGCAGCTCGGGCGGCGTCTCGTTCTCGTCTGATGTGATGCTCGCCAGTCTGGACGGCAAAAAACTAAGTTACGAAAATAAACAACTAAATTGGTTAGTCCGCCTCGCGTCCTTGGTGATGTAATTTATACCGTGTTGCGATGTTTTGAGTAAGTAACAAAATTAATGTACCGAAGTATGTTAAATTGTTGGTAGAATCACTGTGCTCATCAAGTTGGGAGATCTTATCAGTGCTAGTTATTTGTGTTTGTGCCAAAAATGGAATGTTATTTTAGAATGACGTGTATACAATTTATAATTGGTGGTAAGTGTTAATTTCAAAACTATTTTAATTGGATTTAATCACATGTAAAAAACAAAAACAAGCCAATTCACTAACTTTTTATAAAACTACAGGTAAGAAGGGTTCTGATAAAACTACAGGTAAGAAGGGTGTGTGTGGTAAAACATAGGAACACTCACTTTGAAGAATGGTGCGCGGTTATACTGTTCATATTGGTTACATTCATGCGGCTCTCAAAGCTTTGTAGTGTGCACTTCATTTCGGTCATACAGTCTGTACTGTTAAAAAAACTGCAAAAACAATAACAGAAAGCATGATACTTAAGATATTTAATATACTTTGCTATAAATGGTCATTTAAAAATGAATAACATTTAACTATTTTAAATGTAATCTGATTTCCATCACACTCAAAGTATATTAAACGTTTTAAAAAACACAGAAACCAGAAACATGAAGAAGAGGAAAGAGTGATAATTAAAAATGTAATAGAGGTGTATTAAAAAACGGATGTGCAAACAAACAACAGTAGAAAAGACTGGCAAACGAGATAAGTAAGGGTGATACAAGGCAGGTTACCTGTCCGTATGGCTAGTGTAGTGGTGTGATGAGAACGAAGATGTGAAACTGTGTTCAGCCGATATCTCTGCATGGCCGACTGACACAAACCCGGACTCATTGGAGAAACTTTGGAAAATCATACAACACAAATGATACGAAAATAGAAATACCTGCTATATTCCGCTGATACATAGTTAAGGACTATAAATAAAGTGTGTCAGAGATAAATATTGAGCAGACATGTTCAGGAAGGAAAATTGTATGTCGTATTTATACTACAAAATTGCTACTTCTGGAGCTAGACTTACTAAACAGTTTGTATTATATTTAATAAAGATTTTTTTAAGCACCTCGTTATTCGTGTTCGTATTTCCTGCACCTTATTTATTATGGAGCAACTTATACGGGTTCATTACATAACATTGTATGACTTACCGATTGTGGTTGGAATTGGCGTGCGCGTGAGTCGAGTTCATCTGCGACTCTTGCGACTCCACCGAGGTGCGCATGTCGCTGACGTTGTTGCAACTGCACATGCCTATAATGTAATATTCTTATTACGAATACGTTCTTAGTAATCCACTCGCAGTTGTTATAAGTTCAAAGTCAACCTGTAAAAATGAATCATCTAACCCTCTTACTCATAAAAGTTTTGTAGTAAAGCAACTAAGAGGATGACAAATGTATTTTTTTAAACACGATTCTTGAATGAAATCAGAATGGCAAAACTTTTTATTAAAAAAAGGACTTATACACCAGAGCTACCAACGTATTGGAGATCTGGGAGCCTACCGTAATGTCTTAAAGCAGGAGCAATTCCAGTGTGGGAAAGAGATGGCACAAGACGACCTGTATAGCTGTGTCCTTCCCACACTGGATTTACTCCTGCTTTAAGACATCATAGTAACCCCCTCATCACAGTATTCAGTCGTAGGCACACGGGAAGATAAGGTAAACCCGTCTAGCCTGACAGACTTTCGAGGCAAGAAAGAGTTTTATCAACCGGTAATCTAAGGGTGTGACTAGACCGTAGTCTATCAACAACATTGCGGCATGTTTTAAGATGTGTGTGCATCGTACCACACCGTTCTGGTTTCACTCTAACAGTTTTTAGATACTTTCAAGTAAATGCCGTACTAACCAACTAATTCCGAATTAGGCGGAGCAAACACGTGGTCGTGATTAGTGGAGTCGTGTGCGTTCCTCTCCTCATCATTTGACACATTCAGCATTGAGTCCAGCGAACCACTGCTATGAGATTGCAGAGACAGTCTGTAAATGTACAAAAAGACGACAAAATTTTATAATGCTGCTATTTTTATCCAATTCTGTTTAGTGCTTCCGAGTGCTTGCCAAATAAAAATGATCCTTATTGCAAAGTAAATCATAGTTAAAATTCGAAATCATAATTTAAAACATGAATGTATCTAACAGTACCTAAGTACGCATGAAAGTGATAACAAGCTTTCGAAGCGTAGCATAGTTGAACGTTCAACTAACCTATCAATAGAGAGAGCCAGTAGGGAGTTGTCGTTCGCTGACTTACGCTTAGGCGGCAGAGGTGGGGCCAACTCGATTTTCCTGCAAACACACATTGCACTCTCACTGACCATACCTTTTAATAGCCTTGGTTAAGATTAAGACTATGTACAGATGTACTATCCTACTGAGCTAACACCAATAACCTTGAAATTAACTATTAGTATTGATACGCGTACAGTTGAAAACATACGCAATTAACCAATAACCCCAATAGAGTAATTAAAATCTACATCCTGCGTTCCGTAGTATCTGAAGCTAACGGGGTCGGAATACTTTCAAAGTGTTATAGTGTTGCCATTAAATTTTACGCCATCCATCAATACTGTATGTGCTATTGTGACTGACTTTCACGTAGTCGACACGTTTGAGTAGTGTTTGTTGGCGCGGCTATGTTAGGTTGAAGTAAAAGTGCAAACCCTATTCAAATCTTTGTTCCTAGTTGGCATTTTCCAATATCAACTTTACGTAAGTGTATTTTAGGTTGATTTTAGAAAGACTTGTAATATTGGAAATGTGAAATGTCGTGTACTGACCGGTTGGGCCTGGCAGGCTTGGGTGGTGGTGAGTCGGGTGCGTCCAGCACGGACTCGGACGAGTGCGAGGCGCGCACGCCGCTGTTCTCGGACCCCGCCTCGCCTGTCAGCAGCGACCGCTCCTTCGGCGTCAGCGGGATATCTACAAAGACGTAACAGTATGCTTACAAAATGTTTTTATAACAGACATATTATTTGTTTTACATAAATGTTTTCCCATAGCATAAAATGTTTAATTTAAGATAACATCTAAAACGAAAACTAAAGATAAGCATGATCAAAGAAATAATTGTAAACAATTAAAGATTGTTGGTTTTGCAGCTACAAAGTATGAACAGCTAAATGATAGCGAAGAATTTAGCCGTTGTATTTAATTGGCGGAACTGATTAGTTCCATCACAGTGGTTTTGTAATGGAGGCTCTATTATGTATGATAGCGTTTCAACAGAAATGAATAACGCACCTGGCAAGGAATTCCTTTGCGTTGAAGACCGCGGCGAGACGAGCGCGGGGCGTGGGGAAAGCGCGGGCCGCGTCATGTGTTGCTGAGCCAGCGCTGATACTTCTTCCACAGCTCCCGTCACTCCTTTGACCACAGAACTGACGTACTCTGGCGACAAAGCTTCAGCCGACGTATCCAGTTCCTCGTTACTGGCATCAGCTCGCAAGCTCAGAGCCGTGATCTCGTCGCACAGTCGTATGAGCGTTGCTAATGCCGCACAGAGACGCTTTACGGCACTTGTTAGTTGTGGCGATCGGCTGCAGTATGGTTTTATTGCTGAAATTTTTATGATACAAAGTTATATTCATTATTACCTTAATAGGTCCTCGAATACAAAAGTAATCAAATGGTTTCCGTGGTTGGGTATCAATCTCAAAACAACAGGAAAGATTTTGTTACGTTTGGTCATTGATACCTAAATATATAAATTCTAAGTACCGTAGAGTTATTTACCTTTATGTATATTTGCAATTGATTCAAAAACAATAGTGCCATTGTCGGGGAGCATTTCCAGTTTCCCCTTTGTAATAACATCCGAAAAGTGTTTTAAGCCGAACGTAACCTGCGGACAATAGACGTGTTAAGATAAAATGTATGCACAGAATGGACGGAGAGGTATGTAACTTTGTTGAGACGAGTACTGACCTCTTTGACTAGCCGTTCGAGTTCTTTGGCAGGTGTGACTTCCCCTTCCTCAGCGGTGTTATTAAGGTTTTTCGCCATATTCCGAATTTTCGGGCTAAGTGGCGAGTGCGATCTGCTGTAACAGAGGCAAATAAAATACTAAGTACCATTTTATGGATAGTAAACAAGCTATACTTTTAGGTTGAATGGTAGAAAATGCCTATGGCATTCAGTACGCCTCTGAAATTTGTGCTTGAATTGTTAAAAAAAAAGTGAACTCCCAGCAATGAAATGATACAGCCAGTCTAAAATACATAAACGATCACTAAAGTTTAAATATTATTTAAATAAAATGATATCGTAACGTAACTTTAGTTTACGGTGTTTCCAATTGACAACAATTAACATTTCATTCAATTAAACCAAAAATAAACCACTTGTTTATTCAATCAATGTGAGTACTGTCTATTATATAATCTAAATGATCATTTAAAATGTCATTGCTTGGTATGCGTTGCGAAAGAATCTGCTTTGCATGCAAGCCCACACCTGTGCGCGAATACAAAGCTGAGCTATATTTGATATTCAAGTAGGAGGTCCCGGTTCACCTTACTCTATGTGAGTTCAAACTAAAAACACGATATAGTTATATATATATATACATACGACTATACGCCTGATATAGTTTTTTAATTGCTAGGTATTAAGGTCACGAGACTCGAGCATTTAATGTGTTTCTAACTACTCTTCTTATTTGGTAAACAAATATTGCATACTGTACAAAGATTTTATTTTGAGAGAAATCATGAGTTTAATGTTTGTGTTTTTACACAGATGATGACGTAAAAACTCGTGATTTTCGGTCGCTGTTTGTCTAGTAAATAAACACGTTAGGGAAAATACTGTTGGTACCTTACTAGTAGTAGTAGTCACAATGTATGTTTTTTTTTTATTATTTGTATATTAAATTTATAAATATTCAGTGGGAATGCCCAAATTAACAGGAAAATAAAATACTAACTTTGAATATAGGATTTATTACCTAGTCCCATTGTTTTAAGATTTATAATTAACACTGTTTGTATAAGTTGGTTATAAATAAATAAATAAAACTGTTATAAAGATAACCAGCACCTAATTCCGTGACGAACACAAAAAAGAGTTGTCATTACAGTTCAAAAATATTCATTGTGTGATTTCAACTGTACAGAAACATTTCCCAGCCAAACAAAGCGTAATCGATATTGGAAAATTGACAAAAATAAAATGTAGTGTGATTCATTGTGATAGTGTCAAGCAAAATGTGTTAAGTAGGTAGATACTCTTTCGGGTAATCTTTTATCAGCAAGTATTCTGTCCAGTGTCCATACTACAGTATACTTGTAGTTATTAATTTTGCCATTTTTATTGTGAAACAAGTGTTATTTGCCCTGATTCGAATTGTATGAAGCACGCAATATACAGCTGTGAGTCGTTTACGATTATGTTTTATCGAGTCATCATTTATTGTGTTTGTTTTTTGATACTTCTTTATCTTGCCTGTGTTTACTTTGTGTACCAAATGGTACATTGATTACGTCCCTTTATTAACTAAACAATTAGATACATTCTAGATATTTCTCACTGTGAAATATGAGTACTACTAGTAATCTTTGGAACAAATTTTTTATCACTATAAGACAACTGTCAGATCGTACCGTTTTCCATTGTTAGCAAATCTCCGGTGAAGTTTATTTTTTCGTTTGTGAAACCATCCGCCGACAGGCGATCTTAACGCGCTCGACATCATATCGCAGCTGCGACTCCTTAATCGTAAAGTACACCCGACAACACTACTTGTTTCATAAAACTTCTTGGACGGAGAACTACTTTCGAACAAGCTCACTGAGACAAAACAAAAAACTGGTGTCCACCGGCCGTTTAATAAATAAAAAGCGATTCGGTCACGCTGACAGCCCGCGCGGACATTAAAATGTAATCACTTAACATTGCACGCACTAAACTAATGAGATTTCAGCGGACAATGTACTAATGAGTCCGACAGCCGCGGGTCGCGCTCATGACTCATAATTAACGCCACATTTAGTGCAATGTCCACACTAATAACAAGCCCAATAGTTAGACTAGTTACTACTTCACGCAACTATACGACTTATTTTACAAATTACGACACCACAAAACTATTTACGTGACTACTTCAATAAAAAATATGATAAAACTTAACACAATAACACTGTTCCTGCACTAGTGGCAAAGATAATACTGTGTGAGTATGAGCGACACTTTCTTGTCGCTGTCAGTCGAAAGATAGGAGGGTTATGTATGTAAATTTATCAATACAGATAACAAGTAATATACAAAGATTTCATTGCAGTGTAAACAAGTACTAGATAAGGTGGCTACACCATAAGATGTAATCAACAAAACATCTGCAGTTTGTAAAGATAACGTTTGCGCCATGAAGGTAATGATTAGTTTCTTACCTACTGGATTTTGCTACTAGAATAATAAGTGTACAAACATTGTAATGTGATTGGGATACTGTCACGTACTTATTGTTTAGATTAAAGAAGCGTATTTGGAGCATGTGCCTAATAAGGTACGGAAGCCAAGAGAGACGGGCGTGTCCAAATCACGCTTGACTCTTTTCAGATACATCATAACGCGCGGAAACATGACGCGTTATAATAGAAGCGGATGTACACGTGTGTTGACCTGAGATTTGAGGAGAGATGCGGAGGTCGGTGATGCTGCTGCGCCGGTGAGCGCATGTTGGAGATGCGCTCGAGCAGGTCGTCCTTGAATGAGCGTGCGCGCCTCGCCAACTTGTTGGCGCCGCGCAACGACCCGCGGTGCCCCGAGCTCCCCTCGCTGCCCGATTCGTTCTCTGTAATTTTATTGAATCAATTACTAAAAATTACGACTGTAATGAATTTAGAGGAAATACAACAGTTAACAAAATTACGTTTGCCTTGGATTTATTTTATTATGCATCCATACACAAATAATCATTAGCATATAGCAATATTCTCTTCAAACATTACTATTTTTTTCTAACCATCTCGAAATGGTGCCATATATGTCCCCTACCTAAAGTCCCTACCTTATACATGCAGCATGGCACAAAATCGGATGTTAGAACTGACCTAGATAAATTCATTTAAAAATTAAGAGGTGATTAATCAATAAACCGTATGTTCCTGAATACTACCTGAAATCTACATGTTGTTGATTAATCATCCTTCACAAATAACGATCAAAGAGATATATTCATACACATAGTTATAAATGTAAATCTAACATAAAGGTAGGTACAGCTACTATTACGGCTGGATAAACAAAAACTAGCGTAAACATAATAATCATTTTTTAGATGACCTTACACATGATACAGTCAAACAATTGCGTCATTCTGACATTGATCTTATGAAAACACCTTGTATTTGGACCTTAACTTATAAAAAACTACTAATCATATTCATTTTGATTCTTAATAGTTATGTATATTTGAGAAGTTAAGCACTACTGAGTACAGTTGGTATCATTGGAGATACCTGTATGTTTTATTTGAAGGTATTTCCGGATGAACTAACACAATGACCTTCCATAAAAATATTTGGAGAACTTGTCCTCTGGAAACTTACCGAAGATTAAGCATAAAAATGCTGGTATAATACTCTTTTTATATTTTTCAATTAATATAACGTAGTGTTCGGTTTTAAGGTAATGTTTATCCTTTTTATGTCTTTATATTTTATCGTTTAAGATTAACTGTACAAACCTATGCCCAAAATTATCATCATTGTATAATGTTCCTTTAGTACTTTATAAGTTGACACCTAATTAATGCACAAGTAGGTAAGTAAAACTTGTTAAAAGGAAAAATAATAATTCAACAAGTTATCCTTTTAGTTAGTTAAGGTAGTGCAATCTATATTTGAAGCTAAAATAATGGTATTATGACTTAAAATACAGGAACAAAGAAACAATCACTATGGGCTGGTTCCACTTATTATTTGTTTTATGATTTTTACTGCTATGATAACTGTTTAGGGCAAATATCTGCCAAGCAGGCTAACCATGATTTGGTGGTGGTAATTTTTTTTTTTTAATAGTTTCTTCTAAAGGCTCAAGTTTATAATAATAATATAATTTATTTGCTCAGACAACAATGATCCACGAGTTACTATGTTAGTGTATTATATTACGCTCAAACAACAAACAAATGTATGAATTATTTTTACAAATTTAGGCTTAAGTTAGGGTACGTGAAATCTATGTTGAACTGAATTTATTTATTTTAACATTGATTGTGTATTTTATCCTTTCGAAGCAGGAAGATGTCTACAAAATCAGGCAACCAAGTTAGTTGTAACAGGAAAATATTTCATAAAATTTGTTACAATATCGATATATTCTAAGAATTTATAATGACCTACAGCAAAAATTACAATAAGTATGGTAAAACACTCACAAAAAATAAGTACTTGCAATAAGAAACCATTTATTTTGATAAATTATGCCAATTTTTTGAGACTTGCATCGCTACAAAGAAAAAAATATTGTACAAATGAAAAAAATACCTCAACAGATTGCAGTTTCTGCTCTATGACGCAGAACAGGTCTCCTTTATCCACAACATCAAATATAATACAAGAATGGAAATTGAACTAAGGGTCACAATAATCTGGAGAATATAAATGTAGTAAATATCAGTTTATCAATTATAATGCCGATGACGCGTGAGTTTATAAATAAACGCGAAGGCGACAGGAGGACGCGCCCAAAGTCGCGGTGACGACTGGCGTCGACTGAACCAGTGAACCTCCGCACTTGCGAGTCGCGCCGCCCGCGACAGACGGACGCCCCGGTACATACTCGCTTCCCAAGCCCGAGTGCGTCATACATAACACATCACCAGCACAGTGCACACACACTCGGTATTAAGTCCTACTTAGCATGCGACTTCGGTATAACACGCCTGCCTGTCCTGTCGACGCAGTCGTCCCTTATGCGTACAAGATCACTGACGACAACTCTTTTAGCATCGGCGCGACGGCAAAACTCATTTTGATATAATTTGTACAAGATTTATTCAGATTAATGAAACGTAATAAAAACGACATTGAAATAGCATCTTTAGTATTACTGACATTCGCTACATCTAGGACACTTATATTTTATTCATGAAGGCGTAGATAATCTCTTGCATTTACATCGTGGCTTGTATAATTTATTGAATGTGATGCGGCTCATGTGGTACTACTTTGTTTTTAATTTTCCGTGCCAAAACTGGCAAAAAGATTTTATATGTTTATCATCAGCGCATCTTAGTCCATTGCTGAACATGATAATAGCGCGTCATTTAACTCCATTCTCGCTTATTCCTATCTAGCTGCTCCAGCTGCTATCGCTCTACTCACATGACGTAAGTACAGATTTGGAATTTGGCACAGATATCTCAGTGAATGCCCACCATGATCTATCGACCATGGCACGGTGGCCTAATCATTAATTAAAGAAGTAAGTGTTTATTCAAACCATCACCTTTAAAATTCAATCGTCTATAAGAGATTAGAACGCCATTCCGCCTTTTCAGAAAGGCGAAAAAGGTCACCGTGCAGGCTTGTCCAATGAAAGTTTAGCTAAGAAAAAAATCGAAAATATTATGCTTTATTACCTACACGGGATGCACCCTGTTTATTTTTCATACAGGAAGCAACCTGTTTATATTATATACAGGATGCATCCTGAATATTTTATATCTACGTTTTAAAATAAAAGCTTAATTGATGCGTGCTTAGCGTGGAAAAAGACTTTTAATTTCATTTTAAAACCTTCACGGTTCAAGTTCAGTCGCACCATAACCCACGACATATTTTGTCAGGATGTTTCAGATTTAACATACAAGATAAATAGGACTTGACACCTTTCAGTTCCTAATAATATTATAATATCTAGAAAACGAAAGCCAATCTAATCTAATAATTATGTAAATAAGTGAGATTCTCTATTTAGCAATCATCTGGAAACCTACTAACCTTATGAATGTGTCTTCGAAATCGAAAGTTGTTTTCATAAGTTATATACGAAATAAAACTTTAAGAGATATCCTCATTAAGATATTGTATTAATCGTTTTAAAAACTAGGTAACCGGCTAGTAAATTTTAAATGTCTTACAACAATGAATTATGTTAATTTGAGAATACACATCATTTTATAAGTAGCAATACGAGTAGCGTAGTAGCATTGTTAAGTCATTAGTCAACTTTTTTGTCAACGGCCTTAACATTATGATAACAATAGATACAATGGTGCAGTTCCTGCGTCTCTTACGTCTTGTTACACAATATCAAGCATTTTATTAGATGCACTACCACTACCTGTTTATAAAGCGCAAAGATACGAACAAGGAAGAAAAATCGAAAGCTTTGCAGCTGGTGCTTCTCTTCCGTTTCGCTTGTGGAAATGCCTCATGATAACTTTTTAGACGGTAGAAACAACTTTCAACTCAGAGACTGACACTGGACTGATATTTTACCTTCGTGCTTGTTTTGTTTGCCAATAAGAACGTAATAGTTATATTGGGTATGGAACGCGGACCAATTTGTATACCAATAGGTTTTATTAATTACATCATAAATAATACGCAATTTATTTCGTACCGTTCTTTCCAGAATTGCTTTCGTTGTTTATTTGGCGGTAAACTCCTGGCCCTGGAGCGGGAGTACTTAGAGAAGTTCGGCAATGTGCTGGTCGACTTTGCGCATCTACTACGGAATAAGACTTCCTAGCATCTTCTCTGCGGCACACTGTAGTGTCACGATCATCCAATGAAGACGCAAAGTGCTTCAATTGTCCGTCATCCACCAAGTTTTGAAGACTGCTCCCGTTTCTTATTTTATTTTTGTAAGGATAGTTTCTTTTCGACGGTTTCAGCGTCAAGTTGTCAAAACTTTTACAAGGAGTGAGGGAATACACATTATTATTTCTTAGGTCGTAATATTTATTGGGGTCGAACACAGTCATTCGTGGACTGTGATCTACAATAATATCGGGGGTTTTATATTTCATTGGACTGGTGCTTTGTAATCCATTCTGTGTTACCGGTTTATACCGATTTCCACGACACTTTATATTTCTAATATTATTTTTTATTACAGATGATCCTCTCTCTTCTAGAGCCTGCAGCATATCACTTGTTTCTATCAACCTCAGGGGAGTTAACCCATTTTTGTAAACGTGATAGCTCCTTTTATTTCTTCTTTGATTAAGATTGTCGTCGTGGATGAAACTTTCGTCGTAATGTGGCATTTTTCTTTTTGGGTCTCCTTATTTCTTAATATTTATTTTTCTTATATTAGTTTGCTATTCTTGACTATGAAATAGCGAAGTTTTTACTGAGGTTAACACACACGCACTTTCTGTACTAATTCCAATAACTTTGACGACTGGTTCGTTTCTAGTTGGGGTCACACATTGCGGATATTTCCATAGTAACCGGTGATCGCAAGCAACGAAGCGGATGCTAGCCGCAGTGAAAAGGAGGGCCCTCTAGAAATCCAAGAAAGTGGGCAATGAACCTCTATTAAGTTTCACTATTTTGTGAAAATATTGGCATTTAACATGGCTTTATATTGTCACGACATGAACATATCTGTATCAGGCTACGGTCAGACACCGAAATAGCAAATACGTTGGAAGATACAATTAGATCATTATTTATTTACAGTATGTACCCGTCGTCGGTGTAGATGGCGACGGCCGTCACAATATGAGTATCACGCGCGTTTGTTTTACATTGACTGATGTCCAGCGTCCACTGTCAACCTTGACACCACAAATTCGAGCGCAATAAAACCGATTTAACATTAGCACAGTAACATTATTTCGTTCATGAACGTATCTCACTAGTCTTTCAACTCTCGTACACAATATACAGATTTGTAATTAATTAATTAACCACTTGTTTTATCATTTGAGAAAGTAACCGAGTCAAAACATTACACTAAGGGAAAAACTTGACATCGGAATTTAAATATACTTTCTCTGCAAAACGAACGTCTGATTTTGGATACTGCTGTTTTCACTTTAACAATATTTGAATAAACACTGAATTTAAATTCCAAAAAATGGCGATGATTGCCTTCCACCACATAATTTCCTGTAACAACACACGACCGAACAACACCTAATCTAAAAATATCTGTGCGCTTTTTCACAACACGATCTCGATATTCAGCAGAGCAACGAGTGAGCGAGCTCATGCGCAGCGGACCATAGTATTGACACAGGGTGTCGATCGGTCGCGGAGCTGGGCGGCGCAGCCGGCGGCGGCGAGCACAGGCGCGGCACCACTGCCAGCCTGTGACCGGTACCCCGGTGCTGTCACACCGGCGAGAGTGAAAGTGCAGCCACCGCCGCACATCTCCGACAACTAACCATTGCACACCTGTCCTAACAACATACACCATTCCTACACTAATGCGAGCTCGTTGCATAACAATCGTAATCTCTTCTTTTCTTGCAGTCTCACATAGTAAATTGTCTCTGACATACAATAAATGTAGACCATTGACAAAATCAAGTGATGTAATGTAGGATTGGTCTTAATATTAATCGTGATTGATGCGTTCTCAATTAAGTACTTGATGTAATTAATACTCACAGATCATATGACGAGTTTGGCAAAGAAAGTATTAATTGGTTACACTCTAGTAGGCTTTACAACTTTACATCATACAACAGTCGGAACAGTCGTTTTCTCTTATATTATGCAATAATGACCAAAGCAAGATAGTTAAGTGTGTACATAAAACTTGAATCCCGCTTTCCTGCTACAATGCTTTTGAGGCTCTGCTTACACATTTATACAAGATACAATAAAATTGATGCTAAATTCGAAAAATGAATAATAAAGATCATTCCTCTAATAATTTTAGAACAAGTAATTTTCATGTTGAATTTTAATCAAACGAATACTCTAATTATGTAGGGAGATAACACCGTGGCATTGACACATTTTAGAAATCTGGTGCAAAAAGTTTAATTTTGTATCCCAGGGCTGATAAAGGGTTTAATGAATTTAAATTTTGCATACAATATAATTATATCATATCCTTCGGCAGAACAATTCCTTTGCTGGATTTGAGCCTTACCACCTTTAATCATTAAAAACTTGCCACCAACACTAAACACAACACTCGTTAAGCACTCCCTTCCAGACTAAATCAGGAACTTAGAATTATGTTTTAAAATGTGAAATTATATAACCCGATTTACTGAAATTTTTTAAAAATAGGTACCCCTAAATAACGCCTTACAAATGACGTCTATGTGATTGCCAACATTGATGCAAGTATTCCGAATCTAACTTTCATGGCGTATAGATAAAGCAAAATAACAGTAACTCGATGGGCATGCCAGCCAACATGGTGAGTACAAAATAAAATAATGGAAGCAACGGAACAAAAAGTTAACCGCAATGATACTCTTTTATACAAATCTGTAGTTTAAAGTTAGGACAGCGGAAAAAGCATTACATGCTCATAATAATTATGCTACAAAATAAACCAGAAACATGAAAGATACTTTGAACTACATATTTTACAGTAATTATAAATTGATCTAAAAAAAAAAATATTTATTGCTTTAACGGTCGGATTAGGGTTTTCTTCCGACAGCAGCCAGCCACACGGGCGCGCACGCGCACTCGGGCACCGGCCACGGTCCATGTAACTCACTTTCCAATAAACTAGCCGCGGTCGTGATACCTAGCTAACGGGATCATATACTTCTAGGTAGATTGCAGCCTGATCATTACACTCAAGATAATGTAAGGTACGCCGTCGTCCGTTAGCATTGAATTATTGCGTGCTCAAGCTCGATATCATTGCTTGTAATGAATTCACATTTTGACCATCACCTATAACGCTAACAGCGTTTTAAATGCTATTGTTATTATATCTAGTTTGAACAGTATTTTGGCATTCTTATTTAATTCTTTGCCATTTAACATTATAAAATCTAGGCTCATTCCGCCGCATCGTGATGGTTAAGATAACATTGCGTTTGCGGCGACGACCATCTCATCACGATTCTTCACAATAAGAAACCGTAATGATAAAGCGAATTACACTGCAATTCGAGGTTGCAAGCTTGCAATGTTTTTATACCAATCGTTATATCGCAAATTTTGTAAATGATTACATCCAGCGTAATTTCCCGTATTGGCACATGATTATCTTTGAATTATACCACCTCCTGTCTATTGGCCATATAAGACCACTTAATAAAAAAAATAAGGTAAGATAATAGTTGCTAGCTAGTGTTGGCGCCGGTCATGTGAAGATACCAGCCCATTTTAATTAGGCTTTTGTACAAAATTTTGCATAGCACTAGTGACTTCTACTCAAAAAACCCATGAAATCCATTCATAAGGTTTAAAGAGTAAAATGACGGAATATATTTATATGTAGATACATAATTGTTTTGGCATTTTATGTATCGATCGCACAGTGAACTCCAGTGTAAATGGCTGTTCTTCAATTCAATGCAAATAATTATAAGATGAACAAGTAGTCCCTTTTCAATCACATTTTAACATCATGATTCTCCTGCCCTTATGCCAACTTATTTGGAGTCGGCGCAGCATATCTTCTTCTTCCATATTTCTTTATTACTTGTCACATCAGCAGTCACCTCCTTTCTAGCCATATCATCTTTTACACAGTCCATGAGTCTATCCATCGTTTCTTTGTTCTTCCTCTACTCTTATAGACATCTACATTCATACTCAACATATTCCTCACTACATTTTCCACATTCCTCCGCATCACATGTACCATATCACGATAACCGATTACGCACAACTTTTCAGTTACCGGAGCCATTTTCAGACTTCCTCTCATGTACTCATATCTTATTTTATCCATTCGCGTTACACCACACATCCCCCTTAGCTTCTCATCTCAGTCACATGCAAATGCCTTTCATTCATCCCTTTTGTCGGCCAACATTGTGATCCATACAAGACAGTAACTATCCGTATCTAACCGTGGTTTTATAAATCTTCCCCTTGAGTTTAAGGGGCATGCGAGAGTCGCATATTGTTCCCGTGACTTGCCGCTATTTCATCCATCTAGTGTTAATTCTGTGCTTAACACCCCGATCTATTTCGCCATCGCTTTGCACGAGTGAACCGAGATACTGAAAGTCAGAGCAAACTGGAAGGAAAGCGCTATCTAGCGCTATGGCTGCAGAACTGGAGAGACCGCCGAAATCACAGAAAATGTAGTCACAGTCAGTTTTACTTCTGCTGATTTTCAACTAAACATTCTCCAGCTTCTGTTGCCATTTCTCCAATCTGCTCTGGATCTCAGGTCCATCTTAACCGACAAGAACAATGTCGTCGGCAAACAGCATGCACCAAGGAGCCTCTTCCTGTATGTCCGACGTCAGATCGTCCATAATCAACAAGAAGTGGTAAGGACTTAAAGCCGACCCTTGATGCAAGCCTACAGCCAAACATAACTCGTCAGTGTTGCCAGCAGCTGACCGGACGTAGGTACAAGATTGTATGTACATAGTACCTACGTATTAACTCTACATACTTCCCAGGTATACCTTTCTCTTTCAAGGCCCACCACAACACATCCCGAGGTACCTTATCATACGCTTTCTCCAGATCAATGAACACCATGTGCAAGTTCTTGTGTACACGTCTGTACTTCTCGCACAATTGGCGGAGTGCAAAAGTGGTGTCCATTGTTCCTCGACCTGGCATAAACCCAAACTGGTTTTGGGTGATCTCACTCTCCTCTCTTATTCTTTTCTCTATCGCTTTCTCCCATACTTTCATACTATGTGACATGAGCTTTATCCCCCGATAGTTGTTGCAGTCATGCAATCACCTTTATTCTTGAAAATGGGCACTAGCGAACTATTGCACCATTCTTGTGGAATCGCTCCTTCATACAAAAACCTATTGAGGAATAAAGTCAGCCACATACATCCGTCTTCTTTTAAACACTTCCATACTTCTACTGATATTTCGTCGAGTCCTATAGCCTTTCTATTTTTATACATACATACATACATTTTTATGCATACTTTGAACTGCCTTCCTTACTTCGTCCATACTAATTTCCGTCACCAAACCCATATTTACTTGTACCTCTTTGAGCACACCGCTCCATTATTTTTTTTTTCAAAATAAAACTTCATCATCTTTAGACAGAACCTTACCAGTGTCATCTTTTATACATTTAATATGTATTAGATCTCTCGTTCTCATTTCTCTTGCTTTTGTTATCCAGTAGATTTCCTTCTGGCCTCTAGGACTGTTCAGTGAGTCATACAACTTATTCTTGCGCCTTAGCCCCTGGAAACTGCTAGCGCCTTTTTTACCTTTCTCTTCCATTCTTTATAAATCTTTTTCTTTTCACCTTTTACACTGTCATTCCCGTTTGCTACACCCTGTACTTTTTTTAACATAGACCATAAATTGACGATTATGGGGTTTTTAAGAGCTCATTTTTTTATCTAGGTTTGTATTTAACATTTTATTGAAGGTCAAAAACCTTTCGATAGCAATTTGTCAATTCGTGTACGTAATTGGCCACAATTGGCATATAGTAATTCACACGCAAGTGTTCTCACGTTTACACTGCACTACTGCAGAATTTCCATTAATATTTCGGAAATGTCCATTTCAATTTTTTAACCTACTCTATTTCTTACAATTGCACGTTGCAATAAACGATATGCCACGTTCTTTAATACTAAGGAAATTAAAGATAAATAAGCATCATATTTGTAATGAAATATTAATGAAATACTGCGAAATCGAGCGCACGATCATTACGTTCGTTGTGGCAACACCATACTATTATAATTACGTAAATACTAGCCGAGACGAACCGTACGTTTATCTTAGGGGCATAATAAAATATTTAAGACTGCAAAAACGATATTATGATTATTTTAGGCAACAATCTGAGCCTTGTTTGCACGAAACGGCCGAGTAGTTTTACTTCAATTAACATTAAGATTTAGTTCTAAAAAGGAAATAGCCATCTTAAACCATGGAAGTAGCTTAGGAAAGTTTATTTTTTTTTCATATTCAGAGGTTTTAGTATCGAATTTACTTTTTCTGCTTTTTAACATAACATCACGCCTATAATCCCCAGCGGGTTAAGTTCTCGTATTAGCCAAGTAAACATAAAAATACTAATCAGTCATCAAGGTGACAAAATGTACAAAAAAAAGTAAACTCGGGTGTGACACTCATAAATTATGTTAATAAAGCGAGATTCGTGGAGTTTAATTATCTAATTGTTCGTTTAAAACCCATGTCATCCCAACAATATCATCAATCAAGTTATTAAACGCAGCAGCACGGTTTTTTTTAAGTTGTTATTTTACTTCTTCCCTTTCACTTTCGTCAAAATATGAATAACAGTTATCCAGTTGTAGATAGTATCCTATCAAACTTTGTACAATATGAGAACCACCAGTTACATCAATCAAGAGTCGCCGAAGAGAATTGAATTGGCGCACTTAAACACACATTTGCATAGAAGACGCTATGTGAATAGCTTTGTAATGGAGGTAACATGTGGCAAGTGCAAATGGGTTCCATATAACGGGTCTCTATATTCAGAAGAGCATTATGAAATAGCTCGGCTAACTGTTGAGGTACAGTACACATTATGCGAATAAAACGTCAACGTAATACTCCTTTGGGTAGTTACGTACAATATGTTTTATAGACTGCCGGTGTCATGATGTAACGATGATGCACGAAAATACAAACCTAATAAATTTAGTTTCACTACATAAGATTAAATGAACTTGTTATTTAATTATTTTTTAAAGGTTATTCTAATTAGATGTTCCCTTACATTGTGTATATTTTTAGTTATTTCTTTCAACTTGAACGAGAGCTAAACTTACAAAATCGACTCTCTTCTAGGTGAACATAGAGAATAGTCTCTGCTGCTATGTTTTTTTTTCTGCAGGCCAACTATTGCAACTATTTGGCCTGCAGAAAAAAAAACATAGCACGAAGAGATGGCCAAGTCAGGTGCCAGAGCAACAGGAAGTGCCGCCAAAACGTGGCACCCCATCACGCCACGGGCCACAGCAAGTGGATGTCCATTTTTCCAAAATTAATGAGAAGTTACGATCCTCAATATTGAGAGACAGACTTAAGATGAGGAATTCCAAAATTGTTATGGAACTTGAGTATAATAAGGCAGGAATAGGTTGACATTCCAATAGTTTTCCATTTTTGAATGGGGTATTTCTAGATGCTATCCTACTTCCTACTAATGTTGGTGCTATTATATGTGATAATAGCACCATTAGCATTTTTTTTCTTCCTTCTCTGTCCCACTCCTGGGCGAAATTATAGTGTCTGATAAATTAAAATTACTATATTAACAAAGATTGCCATAAACCCGTTAGTAAGTAGACTTTACATCGTCGAGACAAAATCGTTGTCATTTGAACTATGCCGTATTTTTCTCATAACAATGAACCGTGAAGCCTGGAAACCAAAACATTTATTTTAATTACAACGGTTACAGGAAATAACAGTCGCTGTACGTTGTTCTCTTATGAGAGAAACGAGGTTGTATGACCGCAATCACGTCCAGGCTGCGTCCGTGACTGCTTCGCCATCCAAGACTATGCACACGGACTACATTATGTTCTTTGAATATTACAGACACAAGAATCTATCATCGATTTACTAAAAGTTATATCGGCAAACTGTGGCACAGTACGATACACAACTGTTAATTATTAATGTCCCATTTATTGTGTTGTCTACACGGCTAACATATTTTTTGCTGTGCGTGACTAGAGGCAATTAATAATTTCTAATCTACACTGCATTTTTAGGGAGCCAATTAATGTGCTTGAAATACTCAAACCAAAAATTAGCACGGCGCGGCGTGTCACAGATTACTGACTTAAATTCTTCCGAAAGGGCTGGCCAACTTTTAGCAGAGCGCAGACAGAAATGAGTGAAAATGGAAGGGAGATGCCTATGCCCGTGGGGTAATGGGGGGCTAGCTCGATAAATAAAATGTCAGGAGATACTGTCTTCTTTTCTGTCGAAATGCACATAACGGATTACCAAACAGACTACAATGCACGGAATTTGTGTCAATAAGCTACGATCGTTCATTGTAGCGGTCGTTGTGAGACCCATGTTTAACAGTCACCAATTTCAGGTGTTATCCATCTATACAATGTCGACAACGATTAATTTTAAAATCACTTCTTATGTTCATTGGATAGGTGTTAGCTATGAGATATTTTATTAAACAACGATTGATGCCTTGAAAAAATTGTCAATGGTTACAAGTCAAGTTGGTGAAAAACTTGTCTATCGCGAACTGCCCAGCAGCAGACCAAAAATATATTATGGACTCTTCTTTAATAAATTTGCTAGAAAATTGAACAACCTATTTACATGCGAGTCTCGTAGCTGTGAAACCTCGAAAATATTATAATTAGTGGTGCGAAACAGAACGCATTGTACTCAATAATCTCGCGTCTCTGCCAGCATCCTTCGAGACAGGAATGTGTCATTATTACTACAGGAAACGGGATATTTACCATGTTTGCATGTTTGTTTGTTTGTTTGTTTGTTTGTTTGTTTGTTGTTTGTTTGTTTGTTGTTTGTTTGTTTGGTTGTTGTTTGTTTTGTTTGTTTGTTTGTTTTTTTTTTGTTTTTTTGTGTTTTGTTTTTTTGTTTTGTTTGTTTTTTGTTTTGTTTTTGTTTTTGTTGTTTGTTTTGAGTTTTGTTTGTGTTTTTTTTTGTTTGTTTTTTTTTGTTGT
Organism: Noctua fimbriata; assembly: GCA_905163415.1. Taxonomy (NCBI): domain Eukaryota; kingdom Metazoa; phylum Arthropoda; class Insecta; order Lepidoptera; family Noctuidae; genus Noctua; species Noctua fimbriata. Next base: position 9,467,466 of record LR990922.1, on the reverse strand, counting down.
TGTTTTTTGTTTGTTTGTTTTGTTTGTTTTTTTTGTTGTGTGTTTTTTGTTTGTTTTGTTTGTTGTTGTTTTTTTTGTTTGTTTGTTTTGTTTTTGTTTGTTTGTTTTTTGTTTGTTTGTGTTGTTTTGTTTTGTTTTGTTTTGTTTGTTTGTTTTTTTTTGTTTGTTGTTTGTTTTTGTGTGTTTTTTTTTTTTTTTTTTTTTTGTTTTGTTTGTTTGTTGTTTGTTTTGTTTGTTTGTTTGTTTGTTTGTTTGTTGTGTGTTTTGTTTTTGTTGTTTTGTTTGTTTGTTGTTTTGTTTTGTTTGTTTTTTGTTTTTTTGTTTGTGTGTTTGTGTTGTGTTTTTTGTTTGTTTTAATGTTAGTGACCATGATAGTTTAAAATCTTATATTAGGAATGTGTCACTTTAATAGCCCCATTAAGAATACGCGATTCCGTTACGGTTTTCAAATAGGATTATCGTACCACCATAGTCGAACAGTCAGTCTTTTACAGGTTCGAAACGGACGATGGATATATGTTTTTGTAGTATGTTGTCATAACATCACATAGGGGGAAAGTACCGTAAATACAAATATGGAGATGGAACCATGAGGAAATAAGCTACAATACTTATCACAAAACCAACAATGGAATTCGGAATTCAGTTCTATTTCTTGAAAATTCACTCCCATGATCGGAATTTCGAACACAAGCGCTAAAAAATATCACTCCATGGTCAAAGGTTCGGTGTCTTATCGCCAGCCAAGAATTAGCATACACAGCTGGGCAAAGACTATTTCCCTTCAACTCTTTCATTGTGTCTTTCTTTGTGAGTGTCCTTAATACCACACCTGCCTTCCAATACTCCTGGGCCGGAATGAAATTAAAATCTGCCGCCGTCAATCGTGGTAAAACTCGACGGCAATGTCCTGCCTCAGATATCCAGTAAAATAATTAAGTGGTTTATTCTATTGAGTAGATGGTAATAGGCAGGTGTATTCAATAATTTATGCACCGAGGTAGACGCAATAAAATTGCGTGCTTAACCAAGAGTTGCCAGGTTTTAGTACCTATGATACAAATTCATAGATGAGACGATATAGCGAATCCAATCAAAAAAGTGGGACGGAACAAAATTTGCCGCGGCGGATGCTGTTCTCGTTGATTGGCACTTAGGGTTGCCAGCATAAAGAGGTTTTTCTTTGGTCTTCAAAAAAAGTTCAATTTTAAGCCCAGAGTATCCAATGTAATGTCATGATGACAAATCGGGTGGTTCCAGTTTTTTGGTAATCCTAATCGCATTACCGAATTGCCAATGATCATTCTGACAAGACTCCAAAATATCATGATTCTAATTCGAACTTAATAGCGCGTAGTGATACCTCTTTTCTTTAGCCTAGTCTTGAACAGCTGCACTTTGTAGGACACTAGCTTTTGCCCATAGCTTTGCCCGCGTGAAAATCGAGAACTATCCCTTGAAACATAGTACTGGGATAAAAAGTGTCTTATGTTAACACATCCAGATTATAAACTATCTATGTGCCAAATTTCATCCTAATCCGTTCAGCTGTTTTTGCGTGTAAGAGTAACAAAGTAATGTCCAACCATCATAAACTTTCGTGTTTATAATAGAAGTAAGATATATTTTTTTTTTTTTTAATTTATACATACACTAGTTTTTATTTATTATCAAGCAGGCAGTTGAGACAACCAACTGACTTGCACTGTATTTGCTTATAAGTCGAGCATAGAAAATGTTGTGACAGAACCCACACTGAACTGCTTCAGGAATCATCTGGGCAGACTAAAATAAAATGTTCAAGCTATTTGATACCACACATCGGTTAGTTAGCTGCTAGTATGTGTCTATTATTTACGAAAAGTGAAGTTCAAGCTAAGTCAGTTATTTTTAGCTTTTAATACTGACTACTAAAACTGGCTAATATAGAGGTTTGGACGGACAGTTATTGTGTTGTGATCCTATAGCTCAGCCTTCACTATTTATGGCAAAATTATATTGTTATTATTACAACTTTCCTTCTAATATTTCCTTGTATTATTTTGCTTTTATTAAATGTAGTGACAAATTACAAGATGTTTACTTGGGTTTACAGTAATTTCATTCATAACAAAAAACAAGTAAATAATAATTATTATGTCATACCTGTTAGGCAGAGATGTTTAATCTGCACTTTGAAAATACAGTCAAATCTGAGGATTGGAACCCAGAACCCTACTCACAATGAGATATCATACAAACAATGAGTCAACTAGAAAGAAATTTCAACTGCACCGTGTAAATAACTCATTTTCAATATATTGTCCCGTTGATGAGATAATTTGCAATCAAAATTTGTTTTGTATTGGTCATTCAAATGAAAAAAATAACTTGTATTGTGAAGTGACTTTGCAAAAGAATTTTTGGTCCTAATTCTATCAAATATAATATTGTCATGTATTCTGGATGGAATCATGAAAGAAATTGTCACAACAGTGTGTGTTAACATTATACCTATTACAAATTACATTATGACTATTTCATGAAATAATAAAAAATAAAAAAAATACCTGTAGGTAAATTTATTTTATCATGATGACCATGTTCATGACACATACATTACCTAGCTGAGATTACTGTGGACACAAATCTAAATCTATATTTTTTAAGGTTACTTGTTTATTCATTATTCCTAATTAATAACCAGACTGGCGAAAGTTGGGTAGCTAGATCGATCAAAATGGGAATTTGTTTATCAATTGATTATATTAATATTGGGTAGAGTTTGATAACCTTTGTTGTGCTCTTTGTAAATAATCAACTGAATGAGTGTTGTGGAAATAAAAACTAACAAGAGCTGTTTTTATGATTTCTCATTCATAATGTTTGAAGATGAGCATTCACACTCGAGATGAGCACTGCTACTTCATCAGAATAGAACACAGACAAAAAAGTTTCCGAGTAAAATTGCTCGGTGGGTCGGTCACACAATAAATTCCATTTGAGGACAAAATTACAGAATAACATAGTATTGAAAGCTTGTACACTACGACCACTAGGTAGAACATTGTCATATAATTTGTAAAATAACTAGCTCCTCTCTAATACCTACATATTCAAAGATACATTGAGATAAATAAAGAATTACAATAACTATCTAATTTAGGTAAGTTAGATGAATCAATTTCACGTACATTGAGTTAGCAAATATAAATAGAACTAGAGAAACAGATGAACAAAAACTATAATAAATTACTACAGAATGAAAAGCATTATGTTCGAAATAACTTACCTTGTCCGCATTTGTCAGTCTTTGGAGTGGAAGTCATTTTATTTAAACTGTTACTACTATGTCATATTAACACCGATAACAAAGCTTTTATTTGATTTAAAATTAGTTAATAGGACAGAATTCACGAAAAATATCATTAGACTCGACCGGCAGCCATGTTTAGAAAACAATTTATAATTTGTTGCAGTTACCGCCACCTATCCAAATTACAGAGAATACTTCTTTTAAATATTTAAAAATAATCTACTAGATGGCAGTACGACCATAGTTTTACTTTGAAATTAAACTAAAATAGATGCAATTATCATGATTTTTTAAGAGGCAGTACTTGTGGCAAAACATTATTCGCAACCGCAATAATTAAGTAATCAAATAAAATAATAAAAATGCCCACAAAACAGAATGTAACAAAAAGCACACATTTTTATTTCATTTCGGTTTCCTTTGCACAAACGCCGGATCCCACAGAATACTAGAGAATAAAGAGAATACAGAATAAGATCCAAGAGTATACAGAATAAAGATTAAAATACTAAATACACTTCAACCAACTTATCTGTGCAGGCGGGAAAACGCAGAACTAAAATAAATGCAACGAGTTGACTTATCGATGCAAATTTTCGCGACAAGCAACGCCACCTTGAACTGTACAATTAAAGTGGTCATACTATACCAACTTTGGCTTTATTCTTCGGCTTGCTTTTGCAACAGCTTTAGCCACGGGTGTCGCTAGTATCATTTGACTCACGGAAAATGTCAAATAACATAAAAACTGGTTAGCAATAAACTTTTTGGATTTTGTTTGTGGATGTAATTAATTTTCTAAAGACGATTTAAAAAACTACGAAAAGACCCAAATTTTACAGCCGCCAAAAATTCAAAAACCTCTCTAATTCCGTCAATGAAAATATAAGACCGGTCCAAAAGTTGCTTGATACTACGAAATCAACCATACTTAACCTATTATTTTCGGATTTTATTCATAAGTTTTGAAGACACATTGGGAGTACAGCTGTCCAATCGTGTTGTCATTCATTTTTAGTTCGAGCGTAAGTGATATGGAGTATGAAACCCGTAAGCGTGAAACCTTTGGTTTCGGCTTTACTAGTCAACTCAATCAAGCACCAAGTGTATTTATCCGGCATCGCATATAGAATGTGTACCAATTTATTTTAACTATAATACAGTGTGACCATATTATGTGGTAGTTTCTTGTCTTTTTGGCATGTTTAGTTAACGTTTTATAAAATTGGCAGTTTTTGCCAATATTACAATTACTGTAGCAAATATTATTGAAAAATTTCCTAATCTTGCCGATGAAACAGATTCAGAAAATTCAAATTGATTACCGACAATTAAAACTTGACAAAGAAGTAAGTGATTTATTAGAATCTGGTGGTAGCGGTAGTCCGAATCCTGCTCTAACTACTCTAATTGTAAATCATTTTTGGGGTGATATTGGAAAAAAAATAGACATTCTAATGGAAACTTAAAATATGTACACATTTCTAATTTCGCTAAGGGATTACTATGCTTACCAATGTCTAACACTGTATGCGAAAGAATATTCTAGCAAATTAATTTCATTAAGACATGTAGCATTTGTGTTGCATGTTAAACAAGGCATTGGAGAGCATGGCGATTGCGTTGCATTCAAACCAACAAAGAAAAGTTAAACCGTATGAATAAAGCCATGTATAAAGAGATAGAAACTGGAGAATATGAGGCTAATCGCAATGATAAATTTACATTTGACCTAATTAATAATAAAAATATGATTTGTAAAACAAAGTGTTTTTATTTTTTTTACTACTACTATTACAACGGTAAACAAACTTGGCAATTTTTTGGGATTTTTTACTCGAGTCTTTGACAGGATTTGACAGGTTTCAAACCAAACTGTGGCAGTATCGATAATTTTAAGATGGTCACACTGCTGTAATACTATTTACGCGTCTGTGGTCAATGGCGGAATTGTTGTGTCACAATGTGTTATGTGTGTGTTGAGTGTTGATGTGTATCGGTGTCCCGCTTTAATCTTAAAATATGAACACGAAGTTTAATTATTGTAGCACACAGTTTTAATACGTTTTGTGTTATACATTATTCGCCGTTCTGTATAACTGAATTACGATTTGCAATCGTTATAATTCGCTGCGAAAACAGCAGTGAATGAAGTAGGTAATCATGGCCGACCCGCTGAGTTTACTTCGACAGTACAACGTAAACAAAAAAGAAATAATTGAACGTGATAATCAAATTATATTTGGTGAATTCTCGTGGCCCAAAAATGTCAAAACTAACTATCTTATGTGGGGGTATGTATCAGTTGATTATTTTCATTTGCATCATACTGAAAATTACCACGGTATGTCTGATTTCATAACAAACTATTTACTTCTTTTAGCTCGGGGAAAGAAGGCAACGACAAGGAATATTATACATTGGAATGTCTTCTCTTCATCCTTAAAAATATACAATTGACGCATCCTGTTTATGTCAGACAGGCAGCTGTAAGTACAGCAACTTCTTGTGTGAAACTCTTCCAACATGAATATGCAGTGACTATCTAATTTTCTACAGGCTGCAAACATACCCGCTGTACGTCGTCCAGATCGTAAAGAATTATTGGCATATTTGAATGGTGAAACTGCTACTTGTGCATCTATTGATAAAAGTGCACCATTAGAAATACCAACACAGGTAAGGGATGATGTTTCAACCTAATAACATAGTGCTTATAAATGAACAAAGCTGTAACAAACCATGTGATTATAGGTCAAACGTAGTCATGATCATGATGGAGGTGAATCTGCAGCAAAGAAACCTCGTATTGAGGAAACCCATGTGCAGAAGGTCCGAGAACAACTTGCTGCCCGACTGGATGCACCAAAGGAAGCATCAGTTACAGTTGATAATATCAAGTAAGCAAAAAGAAAATGGAAAGGTTCTATTTTCATACTTGTAATCTCTAAAAAAAAACGGGATATTGGGAGCTCAAAATAATGAACAATCACGGAAGATATCGCGAAAGTGACATATGACGTGAAGTATAAGTTTAGTTGTAAACCGTGAAAGCTTAAAACAGTGTCTATCTATCAATAATCATTTCACCTGACAAATCTATGACAATCCTATAAGATGCAAATTAATTCAGCAAAATTAAAAAGATAAAAAATATAACCATGAAAACCATTGACTTACAAGAAGATAGATGCTCAATGGTTTGCATGATTGAATTTTTTGTAGAAGATGATCACTGACAAGTAAAATTTCATTCATTAGTGTGTTTTTTCAAGTGACAGTGCAACTTGCATTTGCTAATTTAATTGCAAACAAAAGAAACAATTGACAAGTTTGAGCTTGTCCAGTGGACTGCTTGAGGGACATTAAGCTTACAAACTCGTCAGCTTGTCAACACATGTGTTGATTTCAACTAGAGGGTGTTGCATTCAGAACTACTAATATGTTGCAAAATATTTTAAGTTTATTACAGCAGCAACAAATAAATAAACAACTAAGGATAGGGTGGTACAAAAGTAAACATCAGTAAAGAAACTACTTCTTTTAAAAAACTGGCAAGGCACTAGGACTTTCTCAAACTGTGCCACAACAACATCTTTTGCCTTCTGCATTGTGTTTGATCCAGCTGAAACTGGTTGTTGGCTTGTTGGTCCATCTAGCTTGGGGATGCCCCCAAGCTAGATGGACCAACAAGCCAACAACCTGCACTCGCCAATACATAGTCCCCCCTCAAGGACTCATTTGCACCATTGGCATCAAAGCAGAAGCTCTCTAGTATGCACTAAAGACAGCACATTCCTACACTCCTCCTTACACTTACTGCGCAGTGTGCTGTCACTAAAGACACTACTTAGTTCTGAATTTGAGCTGTTTCAGTTGTATGTTCCAAACGTTTTGGAATATAAGTACAATTTTGGAGCTAGCCGAAAACGTAGCTTTACTAAATGATATTTGTTTTCAGGTCTTTATCAGAGGCTATGTCCGTGGAGAAGATTGCTGCAATTAAGGCAAAACGTTTAGCTAAGAAGAGAACCACAATCAAGAGCAATGATTATTCGGACACACTGGGAGTTGTTGGATCAGACTTCAGAGCTATGCTCGACTACGATGTAGACCTTACCAAGGATATTATCAGCCGAGAAAGACAATGGCGTACTAGGACAACAGTATTACAGAGTAATGGGAAAGTAAGTAATGTTGGAAAACCCTTGATAAGAACCAGTGTCAAAATATTAATGCAATGAATATAGAAATACTGGGGTGCCACCAGTTTCACATAAGGGAGAGTGTGAGTCAACCTTAACAGATAAACATATATGCTATCGCGGACTTTTTTTTTGAATTTTTTAAGAGGGACGACTCCGTCATACTTGATTGTTGCAGCGCACGCAACGGAAGCTCTCAAAAACAATAAATTTTCACTATTTTTGCAACATTTTTCATTGATGCTCCGCTCATATTGTTTTAGCGTGATGTTATATAACCTATAGCCTTCCTCGATAAATAGGCTATCCAACACTGAAAGAATTTTTCTATTCGAACCAGTAGTTCCTGAAATTAGCACGTTCAACCAACCAAACAAACAAACTCTTCGGCTTTATAATGTTAGTACTGATTCAAGTAGGTCACAATATAAATTCTCGGAAATATTTGCATTAATCGCTAAAATATTCTACTTATGTTTTTTTCCAAATAAGGTCTTCCCTCAACAGCCTTACGTCTTCATCCTTAGACACTTGATGACAGTCATACTCCAGCTAGGTCTTAAGTTCTCACCAAGGTGCATGAAATGAGCAATAACAATGTAGCCGCTGTAAACTGTTGAGGACCTCTTGCAACTGCCTTCCATCTCCATCATCAGACCTTTGATGACAGTCATACTTCACCTAGGTCTAAAGTTCTCGTCAAGGTGCAGGAAATGAGCCGAGACACGATATAGCTGCCGTAAACTGTTGCGGACCTATTGCGACTGCCTTCCGTCTCCATCATCAGACCTTTGATGACAGTCATACTTCACCTAGGTCTAAAGTTCCCATCACGATTTTTCAATTTTAAATGGAACCAACTTTGAGATATACGTTTTTCACAAATAAAAGGATCATGCAGAAAATGGAGTGAAAATAACAAAACCATATCGAGCACGAAGTTAAACTGCTAAAATATAATGCATGGAAAGCGATCGAACACACACTCTACAGGGTATAAGGCTATGTAGATTTTCAAAGCAGCGTGATGTAGACTAATCTAGCGTACCTTTTTCTATCATAACTTTTAAAAAAGCCCGTCAGTCGATTTTAAAGTTGTCTTGTGAACATATTTTTATTCATTAGTATGATTTTGATTCAATAGATGTCGCTGCATGTATCTTACCTATTGATGATAAGTTCGTGAACACTCAGTATTTTACTGACTGCTACATAAATACCCTTGATGATAGAACTATTTATTTGAATAAGAATTAATACTACGATGCGAATGTAACCAACTTTTTTCTAACGGCGAAATAATTAAATTTTAGAACACAATAGCTGCTATTGTGACTTAACTATGATAGTTAGATATATTCAGTCGCGGAATTTTTTGTAGGTAATAATGAGTACTTTAATCACGTACTACATAATTTTTAAGTATCATCAATAGTTTTCTTAGCGCACGCCAAATAATTAATTTTATAGGCAAAATTTTGCTACTTTGATTACATTATTGCAATTTTCTTAAGGATCTCTAATTTTTTTTAACATAAATTATAGCTTTTGTTACTTCCTGGTAATAAAATTGTAGCTTTCTATTGGTGAAAAAATGGTTAAAATTGGTCCAGTAGTTTCGGAGTCTATTCGGTAGAAACAAACAAACAAAAAAATCTTTCCTCTTTATAATATTATATTATAAAGAGGATATTATATATATTAGTATAAGTATAGATTTATGGTTCACTATTTTGGCGATAATGGCTTACACATAAAAAAACGCAAAAAGCCCGCGGCGTCGCCCTCGTGGTATTCGATAATTGTCCCACGGGAACACATCAACATCCAGGTTATAAACTGTGTTCCAAATTTCATCCAAATCCGTTCAGTAGTTTTAGCGTGAGTAACAAACATACATCCATACTCACCAACTTTCGCATTTATAACATTAGTAGGATGTGTTAACTATATTCACTATGCTTTTTGTGAAAAATAAACATTTGTGTTAACATGAACTTGAACGTTTTCAGATGTTTGCTAAAAGTATTTTGGCTCTTCTGGGCAGTATCCGTGCACGCGAGGAAGGCAGACCGGGAGCACCACGGCCGCAGCCCATCGTCATGCCGCCGCCAACTTCCCTGCCACAACAGCAGACTCAGTACAACAGATACGATCAGGAAAGGTTTATTAGGCAAAAAGAAGGTATGTAAACTTATCTCTTAGTACTTTCCCCGACAGCCACGCGATCACATGTATTTTTATAAATTTAGTATGTTCTAAATTCATCTATATTGTTTTGTTTCAGAAACGGAGGGCTTCAAAATCGATACCATGGGTACCTATCATGGTATGACATTGAAATCAGTGACAGAGGGGCCGAGCGCTCCAGCCGCTGCTCGCGCGCCTCAAACACCGAACCATCCTCGGCAAATGCCACGTAAGTATTGACACTTTTACTAGGCTTCTAGATAAGTTAATTTTACGATGTGTTACTTATTAATACTTAGCATTATGTATGTAGAAATCGATCACAAATTGCACTTATTCTCTCCGATGTGTGTGCCGATGTTAATGAAACGATAATTCAAAAGGGAGGCTAAGGCGTCGCTCCACTGTTATATACTAATGTTTTATATTATCTTGACCAGAAAACGGATCGATGGGCGGTAGTACACCAGGTCGTCGTGAGCTGCTTCCCGTGGCAGCGGCACGGCCTCCCTCAGGTGCGGGTGGTAAGCGACCATCGCGCACGCCCATCATCATTATACCGGCCGCAACCACCTCACTCTTAACTATGTACAATGTTAAGGATACACTGCAGGATCTTAAGTAAGTCCCTAATCATTAAGGCTTTATTTTGTCCAGTAAAACATGAATTAGGTGATTCACTTTTAAATATAGTGGATTACAAATAAGCACTAGGTAGCCTTATACTAGAGGAGATATTCTTTACACAGGGGTACTTCAACCAATCTTATTTGTCTAAGAAAATTTAGAAGTACCTATAAAATTTATACACAACCAAGGAACTTATATACTAACTGGAATAATTACGAACAAAATATTGATATCAAAAAACCGTTTGAAAATGAACTTTATCTCAAACGCATAGAGTTCATTTAATTAATTCAAAAGGGGAAGAAAACTTCAGAGCGAGAAAGCGACCAGAGTGGATTGTATCCTTGTCTAAAAATTGAAAGTCCACAAAATATAATATAATATTTTTTTAATATACTAGGCGGAAATAACGTTGATATCTAAACTAGCACATAAATCGTAACGGGATTAATTTAATATTCAAATACTAAATATTAAAATAGTAATTTCTTGCGAATTAAAGTAAGCTTAATATAAATTAAATTATTTATGATTAAGTTATTTCTGAATGGCAACAAAGCTCATTTAAACAAACAATATGGCCGATACAATTTCGCGCTGAAGTGATATTTTTGCGTTATCAAGTTCTTTTTACATTACCTTAGTGAAATCTTCCTCTTTAAATGTCGTGAAATAGAGTTGTGTGAAGAGGTGCAATAGTGAGGGGTTGGCTGGATAGAATTTATTTTTTCAGGTGAGTTCTTTTAATTTTGTTTACAAATTACGACTAGGGTGACAATGTTCTAGATATGTAAACGGGGATCATGAAAATATTGTACAGAATACGCCTTTTCTATTATCCATATCGGTATTTATAACCTTGTGCAAATGCGTACAAAATACAAAATATTATTATTTATAATGCAGTAGCAAAACTTAATCAATTACTCAATTTTATATTAACAAAAATAACTTTTTGAAAATAAACATTTGAATTCTATTTTTACTTTTTTATATACTATTTATTACTTTTTTACAACTGTTTTATTTCCTTTATTTATATTTTTACAAATTATTTACATTTTTAAATATTCCTTAAAAAACAATATAAAAAACATTTAAAAATATAAAAAAATTGTAGCCCACCGGTATCGGGAACAGGGTCCAAGCTACCGGCAGTCAGTCGTTTATTGTTTGTGTATTAATAATACTGTTTTGTTTTCCACACAGACTCTCTAACAATGAGAATCTTCAGCAACGGTGGCTTGAAGTTGTTCCTTTAAAGAAGACGTATTCAACTTATTGCCTAGTTTGCAACCGTCTTCCATAATCAGCATCTTCGCACTTAAATTTAAGATTACTGACTCATACTAAAAACTAACAATTACATAAAACCATACAATTAATTATGTATAGTGTGATTAATAAATTTATCAAATACTACGTATTAAGTTGTATGAATATGCTACATGCTCATGTTTCATCTATGGGATTATTGCAGCCCTGTACGCTTTAAAATCTCTTTACAAATGAAGGAAGCAACCTAACATGTAGACCACTGTGAACAAAAATAAGTTTTACGCATTCTTTACTTTACAGTATGCGTAGGTTTCGGCTTTGCCCTGTCTTTTTATACCCCGTAATTTTGAATAAACTGCTACCCATGCAAAGCGGGGAGCGGGGTGCTAGTAAGATAGAACAGAATGACTGTCCCAAATGTAAGAACAAATATTGGATACGGGTTATTAGAAAGAGATGACATACACTCTCGAAGTTTTCTCGCTCGGAACGGCTTTCCGTTGCACGTCATCATTCCAGTTAGTATATAAGTTCCTTGTACACAACAGACTTGTTTGAACCATAACTTATTCAACAACAATTTTCTGTTTCTGTCCATCTTTGAATATGACAGAATGTTTAGCACAAATCGCATTTAGTTGTTTATGGTGCCAGTGGGCGTTATTCTTCTTTGTACGCATGTTGAGTCACTTTAAGATTGTCCATCAGTAAACTTGATTGCAACAAAATTTACATGGGACATGTTAATGCTGATCGCGACACGAAGCCACTGATGACGCAAAGATTTAAGCTAATTTTTGATAATGCAATATAAGATTTCAGTAAAACCTCATATATTTTAATTCCTTTAGCACTGACGATGGTTTAACAATAAAAGAATTTGTCATAACATTCCGATATTCTCTTCAGGTTCATGACTGTGGAACAAAAGAAGGCTGAAGGTGTAGCACGTGAAAATGAAATCCTATTGCAGAGGAGGAAAGGACCCAGTGGGGACCTACCAAACAATGCAACAACTATGACGGTATGTATCTACATTAAAAAAAAAAAACTGCTTTCCAGTATGGTTAAATCGGTACCAATTGGTGCAAGTAATATACACACAAAGAAACAAGTGCGTTAGACGAGCGGACCGGAGAGGAGACGCGTGACAACCGAATCACATTGGTTGAAATCTGCATCGCTTCTCTCGTCTCACTTGTGGTCGTACCTTGCGCTCGTCTCTGCTTTGGTTGGAGTCCTGTTGACCATTCTACCCGCACCGACTTGTCCGTACTGGGAACCTGTATCTTTATGCAAGCAAGCACAAATTGGCGTCGCCCAGTTATATATACAATTGCAGTCAATGGTTGATATTTGCTTCTAAAACTGTAAAAATTGTGTGCCCCCTGTCTCTAATTTCTAAAGTGAGAGGTGGAAAATTTTGAAAAAAATTAGGTTTGTAGTCCCATAAATTTAGTTTTGATGTTGGATACATCAAAACTAAATTTAAATTAAATTAATTTACATTTTTTTTTGGGGCCATGGAACCCTGTGTGTGCGAGTTCGACTCACACTTGGGCGGTTTTTTAATACATATTAGGTTGTTTTGCGGCTGCCTTTGCTTCTCCTTTAACCTGTAAAAGCAAAGCGCAGAAATATAGGATTTTAAATCATAATTTCATTGTGATTAACGACAAAACGTCTCGGCTGCCAGAACAAATATTCCCCACTTGTACCAAAATGTACTATTAGCGAATCCCTCATACTAAAATCGTTGATTCCAGGTGCCTTATCGCGTGGTAGACAATCCAGGCAGACTTTCAGCTGCAGAATGGGACCGCGTGGTCGCCGTTTTCGTTCAGGGACCAGCCTGGCAGTTCAAAGGGTGGCCTTGGGATGGCAACCCTGTCCAAATATTTGCTAACAGTGAGTTTACAGTGTATGCTGTTTTTTTATTTATGTTTTAGGGTGTTAACATTTCCATACATGGCCCATTTTGTAATTTTTGAATCATCATTCAAATATGAAAACAGCATTCAATGGCTGAAGGAAGTGCAGAAAAGCAGAACAGGTCAATTACATTGCCTCCATGTGGGATCTTCAATAGTTTGTATACAAAATCATAAAATATTTTGAGAGATAGAGAAAAGAGATCTGAGAAGTCTTTAGGCAGAATAAATAATTTAAAAAATTTTTTGTTTGTGTTCTTCTAACTAAAGGATAATAGCCAAACGTAAGTGGCAGTGGGCAGGGCATATTGCTCGCAGAACGGATGGCCGAAGGGGCCGAAAAGTTCTGGAGTGGCGACCGCGAACCGGAAGACGTTGCGTTGGAAGGCCTCCCACTAGGTGGACCGATGACCTGGTAAAGGTTGCAGGGATCCGCTGGATGCGAGACGCACGGGACCGGTCAATGTGGCGACTCTTGGGGAAGGCCTATGTCCAGCAGTGGACGTCTTTTGGCTGAAATGATGATGATGATGATCCAAAGACATCAACGCCCATAATTAACATTTCATTTTTTTTTTTTCATGATCCCTGTCTAATTTTGCTCTGTAGTAAAGAGGCTTAAGTAATCAAAAAGCGCATATAAAACAAAATTAATCTCACATCCCAGCATTTTCTCACTGCAGGGACACAGGCCTCTGACGTAAAGAGTGGGCTTTAACGGTTGCGCCTCTTCCAGCAACATTGAATCACATTTTTCCATACTCTTCCTTTTCTGTCGCTCAGAACCGTCTTTTGCTAGAGCGAGAAACAGAGAAGTGCTATTGCAAGCGGCAGCATTGGCAGTACGCTCTGTTTTCCGCTTCGGTGCTGCTAGATGAGACGCAATCTTATTCCACCACGGTTTGTGGATAACGAATTTATGCTGAAATGATGATGAGAGAGCAAGTCATTCTATTGCATAATCTTTATTATGTATATAAAATTCAAAGTCCTGACTGGTATATCAACGCACAACCTAAACCGCTGGTCCTAGAGACATTAAATTTCAAGGGTGTGTTCTTTGTGAAGAGTAGTCTTTATAAACAAGTCTTTGCGTTTAACTGTAGAAATCTTGAAATAAAACCTATTTACCAGACTCGACCAAACATTATTATCTATTTCTTTCCCCAGTATGTGCGTTTCACTTGAAGTTCGACGAGATGAAGTTGGACGCTAACGTGGCTCGCTGGGCCGTGACCGTGCTCAACCTCAGTCGCACCAAGCGTCATCTCGACCGCGCCGTGTTGCTCGGCTTTTGGGAGACACTAGACAAGTACGTATAATTTGTTTTCTCCGAAATATCGCACAAACAAACACACACACATCACACACACATACACACGCACACACATCACACACACACATCATTCTGAACCATCCGCATAGAAATTTACCATCGGGATTTTTTTTAAAGCTGTTCCATACATTTAGACCGTGTAGGTATTGCAATTTTGTAGGAAACAGCTGTTTTTCTTTAAACAACCGACGAAAAATTGTATGTGGGGGTTCAGAATAATGTACTGAATACCTGGTAACCATTTTATCGTCAGTGTTCCTTCCACCTTATATAAAAAAGCAGTTTAAAGATTTTCCTATTTTATAAAACCTTTTCCGTTTGCAATCTCGCAATTTATTTGAATTCATAGCTATATGACCTTTTGAAGTTGAATATTCTGCCGCCATAAGATAAAAAGGCCCATCTGAGAAAACGTAATGGAAAAATGTGCCTTACTAGATTCAGTCTAGACCTTTTTTGTTTATTTTTCTTAACATTATTGCGGCTACGACGCCCATTTTTTATTTGTAGATATCATAGTGAGAGTAGTCGTCGCGTATCGTCTGGTTTTAACCTTTTGTATTCCTGAACATGAAGCCGGCAATCCCGTTATATTGCCGGTACGCGGACCAACGACAAAACGACATCACTGGTTTTTTTTTTCTAGATAACTTTAGTTCACGGATCAACCAAAGGCTAAATTCTCGTTGAGGCTTCTGCCCATTACAATTCTAAATATACAGTCATTGGTTATACTTTACTCCTTCATTCCTCACTTTGTTATGAAACTGCTGTGTAAACATAATCGATTCTTCATAACTATGTTGATAGTTTAATCATTCGTTCTCTTTGTTTCAGGCACATGATGAAGAATAAACCGCATCTTAGGTTCTAAGTCCGTTGTAGGTAGCATATAGTTTTATCTATTAGTATATTATAATGCCATGTGAATATCTGAATGCCTTCAAAGCAAAGCGAATCTAAGTCAATTCATACCATTTAAGAAATATTTTGGCCAATTTGCATAGTGAAATGATATTGGTATGTTGTGTAGGGTATCCCGTTGTTATTCATTATTATAATAAAATATGACAGTTTGTAAACACTTCCTAGTTCTAAACCTATTGTAATGTATGGTAGTAACACCATGTAATATTTTATCGTTTGCAATGTGACCACACATTTTTTTTTATTATGTGCAGAATATGTACTGTCAAATATTTTATGTAATATGTATACAAAGCCCTGATTTAATGGCTTGCAAATATTTATACATAAGTGGATATGTTGAATGTTAAAAATATGAATAAAGTATATTTAATACTATAGTAGATATCATTTTTAACTACACAATCCCTCTTTACTTTAAGGCTTTTTAGCGTGATGATCATCACATAGACAATAATATGACGTGGGGTCGTTCTTGTGTATCATTTTATAACTTGACAGTAAGCGATTTTTGTTTTTGCTTCTTCTATGTTCGGTTTTGACTCATACCCACCTCTTGATTGATGTAGCCGTATCGCCAAAATATTTCAAATGGTATAGGACTGTTCAAAGATCTGGGATCTTTGTTTATTGACAACAATAAATTGTTGAACATAACTTGTCCTTTTTTATTTACACACACCACACTTCTGAAAGGGATTCCATTAGTGATAGTTAAAAAAAAAAACATTTGGTTTATTTGTCTTTATTTAAAATTTCATTTCAATGGTAGTATATAACAATAAATAATTCTGATCTCTTTCAGAGATAAGTACACACATTTATATTATGTAAGTATAGGTATGTTTTTTTAATGATATTTTCTGTACACAAAAATAAAACCATTAGTTTTTACCCATAACAATATCACATCGTTAGGTGTGTACTTTCTGTGTGCCCGTTTTTTGCTTAGTATTTAGTAACTATACAAATTATGTACCTACTCTTCTTAAAAATGTCCAAACTGCTAGATCAAATGGAACAAAACTATTGGGCAACTTATCGAAATTAGCTTTATAATCAATTTCTAATTCATTGTAATGTACCTAAATTGTAAGATTCTCAAATTAATAAGTAATAAAAAAAAACAATTATTATAATACAATCAATAAATATAAAATTATCTTCAATAAAAAGTCGCTGGTATCGCTTGCCCCGATAAGGAATGATAGGACCAAATTTTACCGATCGCAAACATCAACCATCGAACTATTTTTAAAACTATTGTTAATACACACTTTAGTCTTTCAAAAGGGATAAAGTATCCGCCCAAGATCGATGAGATTTTTTCCGTTTTAAATGTAAATTAATCTTTAGCCTTTTGTGCCGCCTTAGAACCTTTCTTGTACAATCAGCGATTGAGATTATTGACATTTAGTTAAATACATTAGCATTACATTGACTGTACAAAGTGGCAATCTACAGATAAGTACTTGTTTCCTTGGGTAAAATCCTAGCGTATCAGCACCTTAAACGAATAGGTACGTCAAAACTAATAATTAACCCCTGTAAGAATTACACTTAATGCAAACCGAACATAATTAAATATGTATATTATCAAAATAAAACACATTGCTATACCTACTCCATTACTCCTAAGGTTGGCTATGAATGAGTCGATGAGCTACAAACTATGAGTTTAGCACAATCACTCATAGTGATGCGAACAGGGCTCGAGTCTTATCGAGAACTACTGCATACCACGTATGATCATTCTTTCTACCCATATTAGTTGAGAATTAAGGATATTGTCTGCAAAATATCCTTTATAAG
The DNA here is from genome assembly GCA_905163415.1 of Noctua fimbriata. Taxonomy (NCBI): domain Eukaryota; kingdom Metazoa; phylum Arthropoda; class Insecta; order Lepidoptera; family Noctuidae; genus Noctua; species Noctua fimbriata. The sequence goes on along the minus strand of LR990922.1, from coordinate 9,449,862 downwards.
CAGCTTATAGATATTAGCCTCTGACAGAGCAGATTTACATCTAAAAGACCTGTTACATTAGCATAAAAAGGGTTAAGAGCGCACGGCCAACTTAAAGCCTAACCGAGCTCTACTATCGACTGGAGCAACCTTATGATAAACGTTCCTAACAACAGTATAGTAACATAATGCATGTAGTAAGTACCTAAGTATACTTACATATTGTAATAGGTGTGCTATTGGCATAGTTCAAATGTCCCAACGCTAATATAAAGCTATGGAGCATAAACGTAATGGGCTATCACGAGTATCGTGTAATTGAACCATTATCCTTAACCCTCGCCTACCACGTCACGATCGATATTGTCTACTGCTATCATGATCACCTCGCCTCAATCCAACATGGCGCAGCGTCAACACCTCGAAATGCACGTCCCCCATAGGAATGATTCGTGCAAACTAATGAAATGAACGACGTCTTTTCTACCTACGTTATAGCAAAAAATATTGCCATTTGGCTTTCACATCTTTAAACACTGCATTTTTACCAAATATATTTCATAAGTACAACATTTTTTTCTTAAAATTCAAAATGAAAAGTGTAAAAAGCTTTACGCTGCAACAACATCAAAATACCATGTAATTTTTAAGTCATTAATATAACACGATATTACACAATTATATTTTACAGTTATTGCATTTACACAATATTGTGGGCAATAATTTTGGATAAGGAACATACCTATCAGTCAAAAAATTATATCAAATTTTAATTAAGTAACTAGGTACATCACCGCCTCCAAGAAATTGAGGTCTTTAGTTACAAAATATATATTTTTTTGTTAACATTACCCTTTTAAACTTTCTTGTAGGTAGGTGAAACAGGACCAAAAATAGTTAACAATGTACGAAATCCAAATAATACTTAGATATGGTACAATAAATCGACAGAGTAATTTTGTCATAATTGCTTCTTTATAGTCCAGCTCCGACTACTTTCTAATATTCGAACGTTGTTGATGTTGGCACTACCTCCAGCACCATTTGCAGGAAAACTGTTATTTTATCTGGAACAAAAATGTCGAAATAATTAGATAACACGTTCTATGAAAAAATATCCATGGGGGAAGTTACAACCAGAAAGTATTGAGAAGTACCAATCAATTCTTACCCATAAACGGCAAAGAGTAGCCCCACTTGACGAAAGGCACGTACACCAACCCGCCGGTGCATATGAAGGCAGTAGCGTACAGGTACTCCCACTGGGGCTTGTCTACGATCGGGGCCACCACCAGGTATGTCGACACCAGCAGCACCACGTACGGGATTATTATCGGCACCTACGAAAATAATATGTGAAACTACTGGGATGATATGGGGAGAAAAGGCTTTTGGCGTAAGGGCCTAGAGGATAAGGAAAGAGTGTGATGAAAAGGCTTCGTTTCGAAACGAGGGCTTTTTACTTATATCACAATCATGAAGTTTTGGCTAAGCTAACCTACCAAAGATACAAAAGTTCTTACCTTGTATGGCCTGGGTGCATGTGGCTTAGTATGCCTCATAACGATTAGGGCAAGCATCGCGCCACCGTAGAAGATCCACGCAGTGAAAGAGAAGAAATCAATCAAGGAGTCTATTGTTCCGTACAGCACCATCGCCATTGCTATCAGAGACTGAAACAACAGAAACATTAGTAAGTATATACCTACAACGTAGTGAAATGATTAATTATTATTAAGTTATCGTACTATGTGCTGGTATTAACTTACATGGAATATCAATCCAGGTGCAGGAGTGAAACGACGAACATGAACGTATGATAAGATGTCCAGTAAATGACCTTCCCGTGACGCTGCGAAGCACAACCTGAGCAAACAAACAAAGACCATCAGTAATTGAAAGAAGAATCGGGAAAATTACGCAAACAGATAGCGTTACTGATTAAATGTGAATATTGGGTGCGTAGTAGTAGTAGATAGGTTGGGTTATGGAGGGGAAAGGGTTGTAGTAGCTTCATTTTTAAAGGTCATGGTCACGTACCTTCCCGCAACAAACAGCGTGCCGTTGGCAGATCCGAACGTGGAGATGGTGACGGCCAGCGGCATCAGCCAGGCCATCGGCCCCAGGAGTCGGTTCCCGAAGGTGACGGCCACCGCCTCGCTGTCAGCCATCTCACTGACCGACATCACGGCTAAGTACGACACGTTCACCAGCGCGTAGCACAGCGTCACCAGGGGGATTCCGATTATTATGCTCAGCGGTAAGTTTCTATAATTTTAGTAGACAAATTAATTAATGACCTACCTATCATAAATTTTCTCTAAACATATTTTAATTTCTTCGGCCAAATTGGTATGCACTTGAAAAACATTTTCTTCTTGGCCTGTGAGTAAGGCTACAGCTGGCTACGAGACGTGTTTCAATTTCAACAGCAATTAATTTCTCAAGCCACTAGGGATAAAAAGTGGGCCTAAATAAATAACATGACAGGGTTTCTGATTGCATTGTGGGCGAGAATAATAATTGAATCAAAAAATAAGAGCAAGAAAAATGAGCACTTACTTGGATGGGTTCTTAATTTCCTCAGTGACATAGTTCAGGTTATTCCAACCGTCATATGCCCAGAGGCCAGTGTAGAAGGCTGTGGCAATGTTGCCCAGCGTGGCCGTACTACTTGCGAAGTTGGGCTCCTGTAAATGTCGCGTATTACCTGCACCATATCGAACAACCAACCGTCAGTTTTTGAACAAATATTTACAACCCATTAGGATAATGAAAAGGGTAGCTAATGGAGACGTTGAGCTTGAGTTAGGTGGCTAGTTACGGTGATTCATTTGATAATGAACTGTTCCTTTGTTTTTGGGTGTATTTTTTTGGTTCATTGCTAAGTGTAGATGGTAGAAAGGTAAAGCTGGAAGTATTCTTCCGATATTCGACCGCATCTGATCAGCCTGGAAGCAGACTCCAACACATCGTTCGGTATCGTCTCGGATGATGATGAGTAAAAGCTGTTGAGTGCGAACATGGGCTTTACTCATGTGACATGGGTGCATTACCTAATATTAACTTATAAGCTCCGCCGCCCACGATGATAGCAATCGCCACCAGCTTAGCTGCCGTGAAGATGTTCTGTACATTCGTAGCTAAATTGACGCTGTAGCAGTTAACCGCTAATATCATCACTGCAAAAGAGAAATTATAATTTAGACTCTGCTATTTATGGCTTCCAATGGACGACATCTTATTGACTTCAATTAGCACTAGCTATAAATCAATTTGTTTTTGTCTATTTCGATCTTTAATCAAGCATATTGAAGACTGGGTGTTCGTTATCGTTCGCGTACCAATGGAAATGACCGCGACAAGTTTGACGAGGCTGACCGGCGGCTCACACTCTGATACGAATGGCTCCACTGCATATTTTGCGAAGCTCAGACATATTATAGCCATCTGGGAGGGTTTCAGTACTAATGTCGATACCTGCAATAAGGAAAATACAGTTTAGTATCGTATTTTATGTGGTTAATTAATTTTTCCTTGATACGATCTAATTTACCCATGAAAACAGAAATGCGGGAGGTCCTCCGAACGCATCCATAAAGTAAGCGTACTCGGCGCCTGAGGACGTGTTCATCGTTCCCAACTCCGCGTACGCGAGCGCTCCTAATTAAAATAAATCATCATTAATATACAATAGCATAGGTATATGAGAGACTGCAAAATAAACTCCTAATGTCCATGAACTCATGTAAACGTGGGTAATAATTACTAGAGCACGCTGAGTCAACGAAACGAACAGCTACGTGCCACATGCCACGATTAGCCACAGTCAACAGCAAAACAAGCAAAGCAATTACGACAATGTCAATATAAAACTGAATCTATTACTGAAGCCGGCAACAAGTAGGTACAAAGTTGAAAGGATTCTTTGATCTATCAATTTGCAATCTCATCCGTCCGTAGCTCCGTACGTTACAATGTTATTAAAGTTCCCGATAGAAATACAATTGCTTGTTGAGGCAGTTAAACAATTCGATGATTGAAGTATCTACCTACATACATACATGAGGCAGTCACGCGACTGATCAGTGAGTACTACTTATTGTTTCATGTGCCACTTACCAAGCAGCGAGAGCAGGCCACATGACATCCAAATGATGAAGCTAATGCCCACTGAGCCGGTGCGCTCCAAAAGCCCAGAGGGCGAGACGAATATTCCAGAACCTGTAAAAATAAACCGCTTTACATTATGCAATTTATTGCATACATATTTTCATGTTTCGGTTGCCGGGGATAATTCAGTGCTGCCATAATGGCGCATAGAAGCTCTATATCCTCCTAATTTGTCTTACCTACCTACGTAAAACGTAGCTGAAACTAAGAGCTTTCCTAAAGTAAATAGATACTATTTATCTACCTATATTATTTTGGTTATCACTAAACTTAATTAATTCGGGATTTTAAGCAGCATTATGAACTTCGCCTTTACTAGGTTTGCGGAATCTAACAACCACTAAAGTTTTTCCCTTCAGTTTGAAAATTGTGATATTATTAGAATCGTCTTGATCTACGAAATAAACATGTATTCTGACTAAGCTGTGATTTTAGGAGTGTGTTTTTTTTATTATGTTGTTTTTCAAAGCGTATTGTTTCAAGAGTTATATCGACACGTGGTTAGCACTTTGGCACCCACGTTGGCGCTACGTGCTACGTCCAGTGTTGACGCATGGGATTCAAAAGAACAATCTTCTAAAACAATGATAGATCGCTGGCTCGAAGCCTATTACTATCAACGAGTTCCACATTCTAGAGCACTTAATTAGGTGCTTACACTTGTGGCTTGTCTTTGCAACAGTCGTATATTTGGTCTATATTTTTCTATTCAAATCACAGTAACAGAACATGAAGTAAATAAAAGAAAATACCTACAGTGTAACCACAGCAGTTAACATCAGGAATCGCATAAAAGATTTTTCTCATGCCCGTCGTATTTATTTCAATGCTACGGGAACTAATTATAATTTATTTGGATTATTATAATTAATTACGTATCTTGCGTAAGTAAATGTTTATCTTGAGCCAGATGCACATCTGAATATTTTTTCGCCGAGCCAATATGCCCGTGAAGCTGGTGCGGTAAGCACGTGTGACGGTAACATGAAATAAACAATCACGTGATGAATTATTTATATGTCGCGGTTACCATAATATTTGCAAAAGGCTCTACTTTTTGTAGGCGAAGTTAATATTTGTAAGGAAATACCTATACATTGTAGTTGTAACCAATGTAGGTAAATATTAATTTAAACGTTAAATGACCATTTAAGTTCAGCTAAAAATGTTTTATCATCACAACATCTGACTTTGAACAAAGTTTTTACAGACTCTTGACTATAGAAACTGGGATTCTTGATTAAAATATTTTAGAGTACTGCTGCGAGCCGGATAATTGCCTCTTTTAATGCCAAAAGGTTTGGGTCCGACCACACTTGACAGAATACATTAAAATGCAAAAATAACGCGGGCAAGGAAATCCCTTAGCGTTTTCCTCAACGAAATGGGTAATATTGGAATATCAGAGCTGGTTTCGTTAAGGCAAGTTTTACGTACAGTGAGTAAAGACGTCATACCGATCATAGTGCCGACAATTAGAGCCACCCCACTGAAGAGTCCCACCCGTCTCTTGAGGTGAACAGGGTCGTCCGGAGCTGCGTCCGACCCCTCCAACTGCGTAATCCAATTAAAAACAACACATTAGTAGGTACTAATACTAAAACTGGACAGGGTAGGTTTTTAGACGGCTATTTCTGTAAAAGAAAAAACGTTTCGGCACTAAAAACATTCGTATGTGGTGTGGTACACGTTGGCCTCGTGAATACGAATATTTTTAGAGTGATCAAAAATTGTAGTTTTTTTTTCTCTTATCTTACAATTCTCAGAGATGTTGTAACACTAAAACAAACTATACCTAGTGCACTTATCAGGCAACTTCATGAGTATGAAAACTAACATGCTGGTATGAAAGTTTTTCAAGAAAATATTACGTCCACAGTCCAAACCACATAAATGCAGTGGGCGAACAAAATGTCCCACGCAAAAGACGTTTCAAGAAAAATATCACGTCGTCAAAAAGAGCAAAATAATCTGGCTCAGTGCAGAACTTTGTAAATACATCCAGCTCGCGACTTTGCCTCTAAGAAGATTTACTCTGACACAGAAGGACACTAAACATTGAAGGATTTATTGAATTTGTCATTCCTCTCAGGAATGTCCTCGGGAACCATTAAACGAATAAGATTTTCTACTTCGAACAGTTTCAAGATTTTCTTGTGGATATAGAATTTTCCAGTGCATTTCCTGCCGAGGCACAAATCAATAGTGTAGTCAGTCGTTTTATGATTATGGGCCTTTATCAATACTTGTTCATGAGTGGAAAACCATACCTACTTCACTAAACTCACATAGGTACAACACTCGTACATACAGATAGACTTACGTACGAGTATGCACCAACTTCGAAATCAAAGCGGATCGATACTAGCATCGTAAACAGGTTAGTTTATGACCCAGCTACCTAACCAGAAACCTAACTAGCTGCCACACTCATCACATTAACAATCGGATAAACAGTATTGATTTTTTCTTTCAAACACTATATTTTGTTACTAAATTGCTTTTACAATTCCGTGCCTCATATCGAAAAACTTTTATCGTTGGTCTTCCGCAGATTCTGAGTGAACACTTCATTTCTACAAAGGTTCGTTTCAAGGATCTGGGCCATTAACTGTGGGTGTTAGTTTTCTACTCCATTTTAAGATACGTTTGTTTTTAGAGGTCTTTAAGTACGAGAGTGTCAGGTGAGCTAATGTTAGATAAGTGTACGGTTCAGTTTAATCCTTATTTCAAGGGAATATGGTCTTTAATGAGTGGGCGTAGGAGTATGGTCTGTATAATAGCGAGTAGGTGTGGACTTTACTTTTTACCCGACTACGGCGAAGCAAAAAGGAGGGTTATTAGTTGTGTGTAGTGCAGATTGTCTGGTTTGTAGTTGTTTGTCAGTGCGGTTGGTGTTCCTTTTTTCCTGAGCAGGCGTTGCGTCAGCAAAGGGACCCATGGAATACCTACCCATCGCTTGTACTACAGTGGTGTGTCGTTGTGGTTGGTCTACCTTGTCTCCTGGGTTGACGTTGCCGTCGGTGAGCGCACCCGCCGCGCCGTCTTCTGCGTCGCACTCTGCTGAGCACCCGCGCCATACCAATCCGCCTTCGCGTGCGCTCCCTGTAGACAATGAAACAAATATCTTAGCATATGTGGAAAATTATTATGACAATGCTGCTGTAAACTATATCAGAATTCATGGTCTACGACGTAGATCGTATCAAATCATTTATTTCTTTGCAAACATGGGTCCATAGATGTTCTTTTCTAAATGAGGTTTCCCACATTTTGGCGTCACATGGGCATGCAAATAGTTTGTTTACAATTATAAATTTAAAATAAGTGGCATGTCATTGGAATATTAAACAAAAAAAAAAAATCAACATGGTGAAAGTAATAAAAAATATTATCAATAAAATCAAACGGAATAATATTATGCCAACTAGAATAACAATTATGTAAAATAAAGTAAAAGTAGGAATATTATAAATCGGTCAATAACAGTAGATGTATAGAGTAACAGAAAGTATTTCAATCAGTCAGCGAATCATCATTTAGAAAGTCGTCAATTAAGTAATAGCTTTTCATAATTAAAATTTCCATTAGCGCCCTTTTAAATTTTAATAAAGTCAAGTTTTTATAACATTAGGTACTCTATTATATATGCGTGGGGCGATACCAAAAAAACTTTTTTGCCATAGTGCTGTTTTTTTTTCATAGACAAGTATTGATGGGCTACGCCGTAGCCATCCTCTGTAGACCTTACACTAGTTATGACGTAGCGGTTCTACGAGGTCTAGGGAATTGATATGTTTTTTTTTAATAATGTCAAAATCAAGCCTAAATAAATTAATATATTTTTAAGCAAATATTGAAAACAACCAAAACAGAGTTGTGAAAAGGTAGTGCAGAATTTTAAGAGTATTGAAGACAACGATACTAAGGTTATGCCAAAAACAAACCCGCTGGTGCTCTGTTATTAAACTTCAATTTGTTTCCATAATTTTTTTTAATAGGAGCGTTCACAGAAGGGACACAATTTTTTTTTTAAAGGGTCATTCACAGAAACACTGCAACTTTATTTTTTTTTAAATCTAGTAGGTATAATTTATAACAAAGTAGCACAATCATTGATATATTTAAAGTGTTAACTAATGCACAGACACAAAACGCTGATTCGTAATAATTTAGAACGCTTACAAACGCAGCGTTTTCACAGCACACATCTAAACATACACTGATGGACAGCAGTATATTTTAATTAAATTAATGTTTACTTGCTTTAACTTATTTTACTATTAAAGTAAGACCCCGATTTTTTAAATTGGATTATTTATTCACAAAATCTAGGTAATCAGAAAACAACATAACTATATTTTAACCGGTTACTAAAAATAACAACAAACAGTACCACAAGCTGCAATTACTACAAAAGGATAAAATATCCTTTTCCTGTATGTCAAAGTATAAAAGCATTGTTAAAAAATACAACGCATTACCATTTTTCTTTTTCAAATCCATAAAAGTTTATGTATCCGTTGGCAATCACTATTATAAATTTTATTTGATTAAGTTTTATGTTACCGAAGATAAAACCACATAGCAAACAAATAATAAAGGTAGGAACTGTGATATTGCTTATTGGTATTATATTTTATTACTACACTAAGAATACTTGAAACCGCAAGACACGTTATATTTGAAGGACTATTTCTAATAAACTGATATATTATTTGATGAACGTGTGCTGAGGTTGAACGCAGACAGCGTAAAGAATAAATTTATTTTGAGGAAGATGAGTAAAATAAACAGCCACCGTGTAAAACCCAGCTGAATTCACCTATCAGTGTCCTGTTTACACTAAAGGCATGACACAAATAACCTGGCTATTACAACATTCAATTCGATTACCTATAATAAATACCTACAAGCTTAGGTAAGTACGCACTTTCAATTCGATAAAGGAAAATATGCTAATTTATTTTTACTGCTAAAATGATTAGTCATCATTTTCACGCTTGCTTCCAAAATCGTGATAACAATGTCTACGTGATTTCTTAGGCGTAAAGCCTGTATAACGGTACTGCTTAGTATGATTTCTCAGAAACTCTTAAATAAAGCTCAAACAAGCTCAGACTATGTCAAGATCTGCGACACTTGTCTAACGAGGCTAATTGAAATTATTGTCTAGTGTGCCTTGTAAGAGCAGATAGCCATTAAAAATAATGAGTAGAAAAATGTGTCGGTACTTGGATTGGATATTACAGAATAAGCGATCTTCAGAATCATTGCTGTGTTCTTTTCTTGGAGAGGTAGAATACAACCTTCGTAGAGTACAACTGAAATGTATTATTAGAATTGAGACATATTTTTTTGTAAATGAGCGCTTTGTTACTGAAATTTTAAATAACGTAGATAGAAGAATAGGAAGGGCTACTAAGTGAGCGTGGCGAGACTATTAATTTGAAATATAGAGCATCCAAAAAGTTGTGTGGTAATCGGTTGTCGTGGTATGGGCATGTGATGCGGAGGAATGAGGAAAATGTCGAGAGGGAAGTTTTGAGTAGAGGAAGACCAAAGAAACGATGGATGGACTGTGTAAAGAATGATATGGTAAGAAAGAAGGTGTCTGATGAGATGACGAGTAATAGAGAAGTATGGAAGAAGAAGAGATGCTGCTCCGACCCCAAATGAATTGGGATAAGGGCAAGAGAATGATGTAGATCATCCAATACGCAGTGGGTGTTTCGGAAGCTCTACATTTTCTTCTAAGAGAGTTTCATTCATAGCAAGTAGTCTCGTACTGAAAGATTTGCCGGGAGCCCGGGAACCCCTTAAAAACATCGCTTTGTCGTTACAAAATTTTCCAAATAAAAACATAATCATTCAAGTAATCAAATAAAATATTTGGCAACCATTCAGTTAACCTGCTATAAAATAACAATGCGGATTAGACGCGTATTTTGTAATTCTACTGTTGAAAATAGAACATATTTCAGACCTTCGCATCTACTAAAATTTCTAGTGTTACAGCCTGAAATAGTGACAGTCACGCCCATTGATGTCACACAGGCAATATAAATTGAGTGTGAGAATATTCTACAGTTGGATACCCGACATAATCACACTTATACTTGCCAAAATAGCCAGTAAATCAGTGATAATTAGGACTATAGCATTGTTACGTTGACTATCAAGTAATGCGTTGAAATAAAATTGTAAATGAAATGTAAGAATCTAATGATCTTTTCACACTTGTGCTGACTATCCAGAGAGCTATTTCAGTTGTGGATAGAATTATTTAATTCGCGAAGGCCGCGAATAAGAGCTGCGACGTAATGTTTCAAGAGAACAGCGACTACAGCGACAATAAAGATGATGGCGATTACCGATTGTTTCACACAAAGTTGACCGATGTTGCAAAATAAACGTGTTCACAAACAATACACTTTTAGAAAACAAATGAATAAATCAACAAATGCTTTCATGCACAACTAGAAACGACTAGACTTGAAATCATTTGAAATATGGCATTTTCTTTGTCATAGAATTCAATGAACAGCATTTCAGTTAACTACTTTATAGTAGTCGTTTTATTATCTCCTTGCTTTTTCCCAACTATGTTGGGGTCGGCTTTCAGTCTAACCGGATGCTGCAGAATACCAGTACTTTACATGGACCAACTGCCTATCTGACCTTTCTGTGTATATCTTAACACGAAATACCCCTTCGTAAAACTGGTTGTCAAACTTTCAGGCCACTGACTACCTGTAACGATCTACAATTGACAGCCGGGACCAAGGGCTTAAAGCTTGCTTTCCGAGGCACGAAGGAAACTCGGTATGCAATGGGTTGTCACCCATCCACAGACCAACCCAGGCAAGAGCGGCTTAAGGTTGAAGATCGAACCCAGCGCTGTTATTATTTAACCATTAGTTTTATTATACCTGGGAACAATTAAATCGACTCAAGGGCGGATTGGTATTGATTTATGAAGCAAAAACTGCCAGTCACATACACGTGGACATTGCGGTACCAATTGTGTGTGCAAAGCACCTATGTCTGTTTATTGATAACAATCAATTTATGAAATAAGCAATGAACAATTAGACTAATAAACATGTCTAACACTAAACAGAAGGACACACTATTTGTTTTTGTTTGATATCATCGAAGTTCGGGCCCAGGTTGGCCGTTGTAGATATAATCTGGCCAAACGGGGTATCTTTAATACATGAGATCCATCCTAAACAGAATGCCAGTGTGGAGCTCCTGTGCAGGTTATGGTCCTGCGCATCCTACACAACCACTAGCACCTTTCAGGATTCAAACGAAGCAAATGTTAGAGCTGTGCAGTGTGCAGGTGCAACATACTGGTCTAACACAATTTGAATTTAAACGACACGTAAAGTAGAAGCAGATCGAAGGACGTGACACCGTAAAAGAACTCAACCGAAAGCAAAAGTCAATTATCTCGTGTTAAAAAAACAAAACAATAAAAGCTTAGCGAATGTAATAAACACGCGGAACATTAGACAGTTTGCCAATTTTAGTTATTATAATGAGTGCTTTGTGATGCCAACACTTTTAATTGAGGACAGAAAAGTGTCCTCTAGTACTTATGTCACAGAGTTCTACCGCGTAGCAGTATACCTACGTTCAAACAAGCCCAAATTGCTGCTTGGAATTAAAATTCAACATAGAAGCCGCCTTGCATCTTACTATCAACTTTGTGACGCAGTTATACCGAACATCAATCAAATAATTTAATCTTATCTGTAATGATATTATGAAGAAACGATAACGTGACGATGAGCACAGACAGACCACTCAGGTCCTCATATCTCATAAATACAATTATCCTTAATGTCCCAGCTCAATCATATTGGAAACACAACCATTTACGGTGATAAGCATTGGATTTATTACAGCTCTTTGATCTATATTGAATCAAAGTAATTCCGTCATCAATCGTAAACTAAAGATGCTCTGGGTGGTATCATTTATTTAGTTAAAAAAAAAACTCTTATAAATATGTCACTGAAGACGTTAACTAAGAGCTTTTACGTTTTACAGAAAATACTACCTATAACCAAAATGACATGGCCGGATGCTGCCTGCAAATGTACAGTTATTACTAATATGCGAAAATTTGTTATAAAATAAACTAAAATAAATCGCAACAATTACATTTTCTCTAAAACAGGCGACAAAATAATATTTGTATTGTTTTTGTGATCTATTTAATTTCGGCATAATTCTATGCAATGCAACACAGTCGCATTTGCGACGTTATAACGTTTACTCTTGAAATTAAGCCGTATAATTGTGATGGACTTTCGTTATAATTTATAATCTTACAATCATTGTGAGAGTAGTAGCATTTGTAACAGTGTAGTCCGTCCGAGTCTCAGATTCTGCTAAATCAAGCTCCAGTTTCGATTTTGATGACGCAAACACCGTATCACATGACACACCGGACACAGTGTAACCAAAACACTCCGTGTGCAGACCAGCACGTACACCAACTTCTTACTAATTACCTATTGTACGATTTACCTTATTGCCGTTTCATTCAACAATTTGTATTAATATCTAAAAATAACAGACTATTTCTATTAGCATTGGATCACTAGCGTCATCACAGTCATCATATACCTATTCAACTTCTATTAGCTAGTATTTTAAAAGCGTGTTTTCTATATTAACTCGGAAAATGAAAAACTTTATTCTTGTAAGTAATCGAATTAGTTGCTAGTTGAGAAACAAATTTAATCAATCTGTGGCGGTCTTTAAACGTGGCTTTCCATTGTTGAATTTTCAGAATACTTTCTCGACCGCATTATTGGAACAATTCCAAAATACCTACATATAAATTACTAATCTTTAAATGTTAGAAGGACAAATCATCCGATACAAACGTTGTTTATCGTAAGGTTGACTTTAATCCCAGATTGTAAACATTATCCAACCTCGAAGTCTACGCGAATATTACTGCTGTGAGTACAAAAGCTAGTAATAACTTCATCATACGATTCTTAGGAAAACAGTGGTAATATGTGTTATACTTATCAGTAACAATTTACTTGGACACATATTGGTATAGACAGAGTGTTATTAACGGACAGGAAAACTTTGTGGATATTGTTATAATGAAATTGAAGCCTTTTTAAGTAGCGTAGACACTTGAATTGTACCGTTGTTTTACTTAGTTTGATAACTAATTGGTACAAAGATAATATTAAATGGGTAAGATCTCAAGCGTTACTACTTATCGTCGTCGGTAGGGAGTGCTCTAAATTAATGTTAGCTACAAAGAAACATTTGTATGAAATCTTGTAAATGCTTCGCTAGAGAGGTGGTTTTGAACTGACCCATAACTTGTTGCAATACAATAATAGTTTATCATTCCAGGCGAGAAATATTTTTAAATGGACAAAAAGATTTATCTCCGCATAGTATGACGCAAAAGCCGGCTCTGTCACGAGGTTTGCATCGTAACAGGAAGAAATAATTATACAAAACGTTGCGCTCAAGAGTCTGTCTAAATATTTATCGAACAGTGCGATTTTTAAAGCGGCGAACATCGATCTAAGTGCGCCGAGAAAATAACTTTTATAAATATAAATTTCCGCGTTCTTCATTCATTCAATAAAGTTTGAATTGATTTGTTAATCTCTTCCTCCGCTAGTCTGAAAGTAACAGCTAAGACAACTGTGTTGGAAAAATAATTGGTTGGATCTACAACAAGCTAATTGATTATTAGCACGATGCAATAACATCTCTATGTATGCGTTATATAAGTGAGTCTTTTCTCTGAAAATAAAATATTAAAAACCTTCAAATAAAAAGGTCAAGCGTTTTATTGGACGTTTGTCGTATTTGCCCGGGCGTCCCCAAAGGACATTGACATTGACCATGAGGGCGCCACTAGCTATAGGCCTACTGAGTCTTTGTAATCTTGACTACTTTATGGAAGATTTATGGTTGATTAACTCGTTATTGAGGTGTAACAGGAACGTACCCGATTTTATCCGTACAGGGTCGGATATAAAACATACTGGGTTTAGGGACACTTTACATTAATAACAAGAGAATGACATTTAATGGGGACGTATCCATTAGGATTGTTTTAAGTAATTGTAACGTTTCATACCTACATTTGTTAACGAGTGTCTTCATTATTGTTAATGTTAATTAACAATATAGAGAAGCTTTTAATATCCATTTTTCAGTGCTCAGTAGGTGCATCTATTGATTTTAAGTTACGTAAACTGTAATGCATAATCATCATCTGCCTAGCCTTTTCCCAACTATGTTGGGGTCGGCTTCCAGTCTCACCGGAAGCAGCTGAATACCAGTATTTTACATGGAGCGACTGCCTATCTGACCTCCACAACCCAGTTAGTACTGGGTAATATGATACCCTTTGGTTGGATTACTGGTTGTTTCGGGCCACTGACTAACTGTAACGACTGTCAAAGATCTACAAATGACAGCCATCGTGGTCACCCATCCACGAACCCACCCAGGCAACCGCGGATAACCTGAAGATTGACCCGAGCAGCTGTTATTATTTAGCCACAAGGTCCAAAACTATTATATACAATATTAAATGTAAAATGCCAGTGGTTTTAGTTCTATTTCAGTGCAGTAGGCGGGTGAAAACTGTCAGTGATAATGATAACATTATGTGGAACGACTAAACTAAATGCTACGGCTACGGCCTTGCCTACGTGCTACGAGAATAACTGTTCCCAATAAATCGATACTTTACGTACTAGCTGGATTTGTAACTGCAGGACATTAGCGTCAATGTTTTATACTTAAAAAAAAAGGGCTTCAACTGCAATTGACATTTACGGGTTATCGACTTAAACCAGAGAAGATAGATGTGATAAAGTATTAAAACGTAGCGTGAGCTTTAAGGTTAAGTGTCGACTAGTCCTCACTTATCCCGGGCAGCGAGTGCACGTAGGTACCCTTGAAGTAGATCTACTTACTGATAATTTGGTGGTTTTATTCTAAACCCTAGGTACTTAATGTTTCTAGTGGCTCCATAACACTCTAGCCTGCAGCTCGGGTGTTAATTTCGCCTCGAATGCAATAACAATGTTTCCCAACTTACATCAAAATGTACTATTACAACGAAAGATTTTAACATAAACCGTATTAATTCGTAAAAAGGACCTTCAAAACAAATCATAATGAATTCTCTGATGTTTGTCGTCCCCGTCTGACATTTACTTTCAATTTACACATAAGGACAGATTTGTAAATATTTAGGACATGAAAGTTTAACGACCGTTTTGAAATAAAAGCTCTTACGAAGAGTGAATAAATAAGTGATTAGGAACATGTGATTTAATTGATTTTGTCCAATGTAATCAATGTATGTTTGTATATTGTCTATCTTTTAATATATTCTATTATGTCTATTTATAAAAATTAAAAACCATTTCAGTTTGTTTAAAGTTGTGGCGCCAGCCAGATAACATAGTCTAGAAATATATGTATGTCGCATCCTGGTACATAGGACCCTGGCCAGGACATACTAAGTGACATACATAGTGTCAAACAGTTGTGGGCGCAGAATTAGATACGGGTAAACTAGAGAAATAGCTCCTTTAACTTGTACACAGTTCATTGTTACAGAGTCCATTACTAACACTACTGTACTAACTAAATACTCTTAACTTATAAGGAAACACAGAGCAGTTTCTAGACCAGTATGTGTCGCGACCGCGCCCGAACGATTACTGTCGTTCCATGGGACTATGGTCCAAAAAATCTAATTCAATCCAGCAATTTCAGTAGGGATGGCTGTAAAACCAACCGACATTGCTGGATTGAATTAGATTTTAGGGGCATTGCTACTAAGATAGCTAAATTATCCGTTGTATTTGTTCTGGTTAAAGGGACTTGCATTTTGTATGACTGGCTTTTCTAAGTCCTAAATTTAGTAGCTAGACAGACTATGTAAACAAATGCCGTGATTTTGATGTTAAAGTCTCATAATAATGAGATGATCTAGCTAAAAAAGTAGTAACAAGTAAAGTTTCGACACATTTGATTCAGTTTACGTTAAAGGAACTGACTTTCCAGCGTTCTTCTAACTCTATCGTCACCGCACCAAAAACTTTTAATTTCGTTTGATCTGTCGATCGTCGATCGTCCTCTATTATTTGTCAAAGGACCAAGGGCACGGCCTTGCATAAACGTCACTTGAGTATCATCAGTTCATCGATTCAAGACACGATTAGTTTAGTGATTCACTAGTGTAAACTAACCCAAGAGCATTTTATTTGGTTTACCGAAATGATGACTAGTAAGTACGTCGAGAACAATGTTTAGGACTAAACTTTGCCCGATCGATGCCGACAGCAACGCGGCGTCTTCGATGTAAACAATGACGAACCCAAGTGCGATTCAGCATGAAGCACTAACGATGGCTTCTGACCTTCGGTGATTGCGTTATACAGTCCGAAAATTCGGCACTCATGTTGCTTATCCTGTGTTATGACAGCTAAGAGCAGTCGCCTCTACATTACAAAGACTTTAATGAAACCGCTTCAACAATCAAGTTTTGTTGAACTTTTTTAAGATCAGGCTTCGATTTCTCAATGGTTCAGCTATTCACAATCTGGATAAACAATGAACATTGGTTATATTCACGACCGATCATGTTACTGTAACAAAATAATAACATTATTCAGTCCACAGAAGTCAGATTCTCACAATGAAATCTGTACAGTGGTGTTATCAATAACACTTTCTGCCGAAAGCAATAAACTAAACTATCCTTCAGTAGTATACCTTCGGCACCTGATTCTGTCTGTTGCTGGATGAGACTTGCTATGAGATAGGAAATGAAGACTAAACCCAAATCTTATTAGCCTGATGTACGGTTTGCTCGACGGAGCTCAACTCGTCACCGTAGACACCCATCCTAGAGGTACATCAGTTCGCCATATTATGCTAACTGCTGACTTCTAACTCCAAACAGTAGGATGCTCGTTGCTCTGCTACCACCGTTGCTAACCTTGTCTTGTGATTAGCCAGCATTACTTCTGAGTAATTTGAGCGTTAACTGAGGAGGAGCTCATAGCTAAAAAATAACAGTCACACGGGTGGATCCTCAAGGCTATGCCGCGCCTGCCTAGGTTTGTCCATAGATGGACGATCATCCATCATCCACCGAGCCTCCTCCGCGTCTCGGAAAGCACTTCAAGCCGCTAGTCCCGGCTGCAACTCGTAGAATCCCGACCGCCGCCCCCGGCAGTCAGTGGCCCGAAAGTGCGATATCTAGGTTGGTGGGAACCAAGGGGCACCGCACCACCCAGCACCAAGCGGGCTGCAGTTGCCAGCCAGGCAGTCGCCCGCACCCGGCCGGACTGGAAGCCGACCCTAACACAGTTGGGAAAAGGCTAGGCAGATGATAACTTTTGAGTTAATTGTTGCCCTACGATTTTTCCACATCCGAAACACTTTAATTTTAATAATTTGGAAAACATTGACACCTAATTTGATATCTTGCAATTTCGCACTGACGTCGTGTTAACATTAAGGAGTTTTTTTTCGCTTTTATCGGAAAACCACGTAAAATAAATTACAACAAAACAAAACGGTTGCAATGCCCAATGGCGCATACAATGGTGCTTAGTACACCCATTTTTCACGAAAACCATCAAAAGAGCATCTTGTAACCGGAGTAATTCTAACGGTAAGGAGAATCTCAATTTCAGTTCAAGTATGATTCTGTTTACATTTAACAACTCTGTAGTCATGGTTTAAATGTCATTCGGTTGGGATACTTTCATCAACATAAACCGCGTAAACACAAAATGTAATCATTCTATGGTATCAACGAATTCACATTCGACTCGGGAATCAATCCCAGAACCCAACGCTCAGCAGCCGCGCCTGCGACCACGAGCCCAACGTCATCATCAAAGCAACAAAGTTAAGTTGCATTATGACATCACGCCTGCAAAAGTATGGTTCAGGCAGAGATGCACCCAACAGTTCACCCCGCCCAACCTGGGAATCGAACCCTAAACCATCCAGCCGTCGCGCTTGCGACCATGATAACCCAACGGGCTAACAGGGAGATCACAATAAAGTATGATCAACACAACAAAGTGAAGTAGCGTGTGCACCCTCATAATCCAAATCCACATTGCACGAAACCATGAAATAATGTGTCATCAAAGAAACATTCCTTGGTAGGTGTTTATAAAATGGTAACGGCTTACCGGATATAACACCTTTACTCGTTCTCACTCAAACACTCTCGTTTCACGTCTTTGTCAGACAGACAGCATGCCGTCATGCACCGACGGTGGATAGCCACTCCATAGTAATCCGACCCTCATCATCACAGAACTGTGCACCGTGCACGTCTGTCTAAGGAAATTGAATCCGAAACAACGGCTCGGCCAGTTGTTTGACGCGCGAATAGGCAGTTCTGTTTTTCGAACAGTTCATACCATTATCCATTCGCACTGTTTTCACGTTCAGGAGATTCGTATCGCATTTCTGATGTCATATCCTGGTACATAGGACCCTGGCCAGGACATACTAAGTGACATACATAGTGTCAAACAGTTGTGGGCGCAGAATGGGATACGGGTAAACTAGAGAAATAGCTCCTTTAACTTGTACACAGTTCATTGTTACAGAGTCTTAATACTCTGAACTTAAAAGGAAACACAGAGCAGTTTCTAGACCAGTACGTGTCGCGACCACGCCCGAACGATTACTGTCGTTCCATGGGGCTAAGGTCCGTATCGGACACCATTCTTCTAGAGTCAGCACAACGCCTAACAAAGGCGCTTGTGTTTAAGTTTAAGAACATACTCATCAGGATCCGACATGTATAATAAAGTGAAATATATAGTAAAAGGTTTGTATAAACATTATAAGTGGCACGGCAGAACAATTTACTGAAACAATAACATTTCATGTACTTTTATTGTACCAATCAAAGCATACCGTAAGAATTTCACACAACTCAAGCATTGTTTTCAAAATATTGGAAGTCACATTTACAGATGAATGATAACATCATTTACTTAACAGAATAAATGAAATAGTACATTTTGATATAGGTGGGGAAACTTTGTTATTGCATCCGAGGCGGAATTCACACCCGAACTGCAGGCGAGGGTGTTATGTTATACGCGTATGAAACGACGTTGTACAGCACACTATCGAAGAAATAAAATATTAGAACGAAAAGTATTTTTGTCAGGAATTATTACGAGACTATGATTTCATTTGCTTTTTTTCCGCGCTTTGATTTCGCCAGGTTGAAGAAGAAGCAAAGGTATGATGCCGCTAAACAGCCTAATATGAAAAATTGATAATTCAAATATTTTTGAATTTAGAACACAAATAAATGTTAAATTGTTCATAAAAGTTTTTTTTTTTTTAAATAATCATGTTTATCTGTGATATACTATTTATTAAAGACAATTTAAGGTTCGGCTTTTATACATATAGCGGATCCTGGATAGACTCTTCAATTTTTTTTTTGTGCAAAGTACTTATTATCTTGAACAATCTCACGAACTTTCAAGCTTAGGAAACAAATATTTTCTGATATAAAAAATATCAAACTTTGCTAAGTTGCTTTTGACGTAATTTTGACAGCATGTGTTGCTACTTTAGGGAGTTTTAATAATGCGTTTTGATTTTGCAAATAACAAGCACTTTTTTTTAAATTTATATTGGTTTTTGTTATTTTATTAAAGTTGAACAATTTCACAGCGATTTGGGCTTTTAGTGATTTTTTGGGTGAATAACCACGAAAATTTCGTTTTCGTGACAATTAAAAATTATTTTTTTTATCCAGATGGTATCTGCATTGTATGTTGAACCTAATCGTAGTGCGATAAGAACCAGTTTTCGAGGAAGTGTATTGAAAATAAATTACATTTGAGGCACTTTTTATCAATTTATTGAATTTCTAGAATACCTAGCAATGTCCAATATTTTATTTCATAAAAAAAAATGCTGAATGGATTCTTTTGCCGTCACCTCTAATATTTGTTTTTGTCCTTGTCTTGGCAGCATGAACAAAATGACCTAACTGTGCAACCTGTAGTGAAAAAATCACATTAAAATTTCACCTTCATCTGTGAACACGAGCACTGGACCAAACGCTTCATTATGCAGTTTGTCGCCGTTGTGATGCGCTGGCGCTTGCACCGAGCTCCGTAACAACGCGGCCAGCTTGTCCCGCATCGCATCGCACATGCGCGCGCCGCACACACACAGCCCCGCGCGGCGCCGGCGCCGACCACCGACGACTATTCCCCACTGCTATATCAACCCACTGATACACTATCCACCGCCAAAATTCCCACGTATTCAAAATAACACGATTACTGAATCCAACGCACCCACGGATATCCTTCCCCAGTCAATGTCACTGCACTTATAACATTCGGAATTCAGATTTTTAAATCGCACGACAATACACGACGTGACCAGACGATTATTACGAATATTGCTTACGTCCACAACACGACCTTTGCAATACGAACTCAAGGAAGTTTATAATTTATTTAAATAATCGACAAATTCAAGTTAACAACCTTCTAATTACATAAATATATTATTATTTACTATCACAATTTGGATTGACTTGAAAATGTATTTTATGTAAAAAAAACCTTTTTTGTTTAACGATGTCTGTGTAAATGTTAAAACTTTTTAGAGCCTAAGAGATGTGAGCTGAGAGCAGTTGCGCGGGGCGAACTGTCTATTCCGGGCGGGAGCGAGCACGTGGGCGCCGCCCGCCCTGCCGCCGCCGCGCGCCCGCCCACCGATCAATGGCCACGAGATTTGATATCTAGCCGTATCCACATCTCTGCACTTGTCACATTATGATCAATTTAGTAAACAATACATGACGTATCATTTCCACGTTTTATTTACTTCCGTATTGTGATCCGTTTCGATGAAAGTTGTAAGCATATCTAATTCTTTACCAGATTTTACGTTTGTTTTTCAGTTGACCTTCAAACTTTACCCTCGCTACTTGTAACTAGTTAGGGTCGAATTCTCAAAGAATCAATAAGAATAAGCGTCGAATATCAAAAGACCTCATTATCATGGAAACAAGCAAATAAAAAGAAATAGGACAAGAAAAAGGCTAGCCTATACCTCCGAACATAGTTTACGAGTTACTTGTTATTTCTCTTAGTAGAAAAACAAGTAAGAAGGAAAAATAGGTAGGGTACGGTTCCGTCCATCAACCGATGATGACGCAATCGTTGGCGCGGATTGCGACCTCACCATCAAACAATGTAAGGCTTCTCCAACAAAACTCACTCGTATAAACTCTCTTTATAACCAAAGAAAAAGTACTTCAATTGAAAATTCCGTATCGGTATCGGCTAAGCATTAAAATAAACCAATATTAGAACATGGCGCAAGTAATTAATTTACTTGAAGGTGAAATTCTTGCAGTGAATCACATAGTTCAGCGAATTCACTGTTATGCAGACCGTCTCGTGATCAACAAGCCTTTATTTATTTTTTAAACTGTACAGCCGAGCGTCTGTTTTAATAAATGAAAATATTTAGTAAATTGGTGATCATCTGAATGTAGCTAGTTAGTCTAGATTAGATTTCATTTTAATTTGGTGTCAATTTATTACGATGAAACGTTATGCTCGCCTAACGAATACAAAGTAGCATTGCATTTGCTACAATTTATTCATTTTCGAACCAAAATATATCTTCACGTAAATAATAATAAGGATCTCGTCCAGTTTTATCTCGGCGAATAAATCGTAGGTAATAAACTTTAGAGAAATATTTCAATTACTCTATAAATGTTCGCTAGAGACTGTGATGAATGTTTTCTTGTAATACTGTTTATTTTGCTGTATTCCCAGCCTCTAAATCTGTCTTACAGCAGACCCAGGTTACATAGCTTTACACCATTTCAATAAAAAAATAAAATATATGAAAACGTAGCTGCTCTAAATTGTGGTGCGGATGGCTTATAATATAAATCTTAAGACAAACAATGCTTATTTAGACGGTCTCCGTCCGATACGACGACTCTTTGGCACACGTTACGATTATCACACATACCAGCTGAGTACCATGCATCTTATTGCAGAACCGCCCAAATTAAATGCACTTTCGTCCCTTAATCGCAAACAATTTTCAACCCTAACACAAAGAAATAAAGGTATAACAGATTTTATATTAGTGCAAACTATGCTGGTCGTACATTATGTGACGTAGAAATATTTAGCGTTTGTTACATTGGAAAAAATGTCTTTGAAAATGGAGTAGACTTACCTATACGTAGCGTCTGGCATATAATAACTACCATTGACAGAAATAAACGTAAAGTAGAGCAGAATATAGAATGGTGTAGGTTATTTCACTAGCGACTGTGGGAAGCTTTTTTATTGATTGGTTATCATCGCATGTCTGTAGTCACATAGTCGTAATTTAGTGACTACGAGTTCCACACCACGTTTCAAACACGTCATTTGATGATACAATAGAACGTCATGAAAATGTGACTTAAAACTTTTATATTCACAGTTAACTGTATGTAAATGCTTTTTATTTCTACGTTATGTAAACGAATCTTTTTATAATCATTTGTTCGTAAGAATAATTTCATTGGCTGTGAATCAACAAACTCGCCATGAATAAGGACGAAGAGAATGAGATATGTAAACTTTTGAAAATTACAGGTTCATTACCGAATAGCACTATTCAGTGAATTTCATGAAATTGAGTTGGCAAGTGGCCATTATTAGTACTACAAATTGATGTAACTGTCATGGAACTTAAGAATTAAGATCACTAATTATTTCTGTATCAAAATATTGTCATCGTGCCACTGTATACAAGGTGTAAACGGACCCTTCACGAAGCCGTCAACCAAGCATTCTGAACATACATCAAACTAAGTAACAAAACTCTACACAAAAATTATTGCCGGGAAACGACTTTCTTTTGGGGTGAAAAGTCGCGGTTTATGTTAGGACTCAATCTAACGCACTACAAACATTGTGCTGATGAATGAATTGAATATAAGAGGGGTCATAGGGATATTTAAAGTAAAAAATATAAAATAAAAAAGTTGTATTTAAAAAAAAATATGAAAAAGTTGGAACTTTGACCTCCAATATCTCCGTAACTAGAAGGTTCCCAGGTCAAGAACAAAAAAATATCGCAACGACGCGACGGGGAGAACGCCTTTCGACTTCGTTAAGAGTACTTTTACACCCTTTATTATAAAACTATATACGAGGGTAATCAAAAACGAGAAAACCTTTAATCTTGAATGCAATTTGGATGCGATGAGCCGCAAACACAGTAAATAGGGCTTATAGAAGAACCTCGCCGATTCAAACAAATGTATATATTCGAATGCCGCACGTAAGTAACTTCATAAATAAATGGGTAGTATTTAAACAAGGGAAAATAAATTCAAATTAACGGTGTCTAAAATATAGAAAATGGTCTACTGAAATACTAAGTGAGCGACAAACAGTGGGTGAATACAAATGTTTAAAACAGCGACTTGAAAATACAAATTTGAGTTACTAGTTGTTCAATACGATCAGTGTGACAATTCAAGGACTCTGAAAAAAACCTAAAACAAGGTTATTAACCACTAGATTGTAGATAAGGCGTAGTCGACGTAGCTCCTATTTCTGTTTGCAGGGTTTAAAGTAACCTAACATTCCGGGGTCTTAGTACGCTCACTTCGCTCGCTCAGTAGACCCCGCCATCCCCTTCGAACCTAACCTGTCCGAGTCGGGGTGCCACAAGTCTCTCTCAGCCTTCGCTCGCTCTTGCTTCCTATATTCTCCTTGCCGCAATGACCGGATAAATAGTTACTTATTTGGTACATATGGTAGTACTTGTTAGTCGCCCATTCAGTATCTTAGTCGCCAAATAAATTTTTATTCGTCCGATTAATAATTTCCCTAAATAAATGTTGTCCCTACACAATACGTAGGTACTTAAATTGAATTTCACATAGGTCTGACTGGAGGTAAATGAACCCTAGCTGTGCTGTGACAGAAACATACACAGACATCGTGTCGCCTGCGTCCTGTGTGCCCTCTAAGTGACCTTCCACATGTTTCTCCTCCGAACCTACCATATAACAACCCATATATCCACGGAATATGCCTACTGAGAGCGTATAGTAAAAGTTCTATAAACCACTCGCACGAAAATACATTTGTGTCGTAAGTAAATGAATGAAAATAGATAGTAAGTAGATAATGCCAAAAAAATGATCTCTTTAGTGACAAAAAATATTTATGTTTTGGTGTCACGGATTTCCTTAATGAACATTTTTCTCTACATTATTGTATAGAACAATCAATCAGGAAAGACAGTGCCAAAATTGTGAAAAAATATAAATCAACATGAAGAGATCATGATTTTTCAGTATCTATCATAATTTATTCAAGAACGAGAACGTGGGCATGTACCTATTTTATTATATGTACCCGACCTCACGACATCAAAATCAGGGTTATAATTAACTACGGTCAGTAAAAACGGCTGAAAACCAGACAAAGTTGAGCTTATTAGAGAGTAGAGCACGGCATTTATCAAATTACTTATGGTAATAAGTGGTCTGGAAAACACGATCATGGAATTTACAACTATTTGTATGCATAGGTTTTACCATTTATCGCCTGAGTATTTACTCGCTAATTATGATTAGAGTAAATGACTTCAAAACGAAGCAGCAGCTATTTTAAAATTAAGTAATCAATTACTGAATGTTTGGAGATACCTCTACTCTCTCTCTCTCTCTCTCTCTTTCTGTGGGTTTATTTTTGTATGTATGTACTAACAATAGCTTTATAAGGTTTTTTGTGTTACTAACAGTATATGGACTACATCTTCTATTGTAAATGTCTTCTATTCTATTCTATTTTGCTGTGTAATTTAATTGGTTTACATATACTTCTAGGCGAATTATATTTCTTTTTTTAGAAAACAAGTTTCAAACAGTGTATTTGCATTTCAAATAAGAATAGGTAAATGCAATTTTAACTTAACACGAAATAAAACATGTTACATTTAGCATGGTATAACAAACATGCAAATTTTGCAAAAAAATCATTACACGTGCGACGCCTAATCTAGGTAAAACGTGACACAACACAATTCTTGAAAAAAAGCAAGCTATTTATTGAATCAACAGATTCCTGACAGACCTACATTTCAAATACTAGATTTTGCCCGCGATATCGCCCGTGTATATTTCGTTATTTATCCTACTGGAATGAACTACCGGGAAAAAAATTATGTTGTAACCCATGTCATGATTTATCCGAATGCCTATTTGCATGAAAATACGTTTAGCCGTTGAGGTGTGAAAAAGTGAGACAAAGTTATCGCATTTATAATATTACTAGGTGTTGCCCGCGACTTGGTTCGCGTTTAAATTTTGATGTGTATATGTGAGAATATTATATACATTAATAAATTAAAATAACCTATATTAACTAACAAACAAAAGCAGCAAACGGCAACGCGGCAGGCCCAGAAGGAGATGGCGGGACGAACTCGACTCTTTTAAAAAAGATTGGCAAACAACAGCACTGGATAGGGATAATTGGAAGGAGGGAAGGGAGGCCTTTGCCCTGCAGTGGGACACAAATGGCTGATAATAATAATAATATATTAACTAACTAACTTAAAAATAAACTTAAAAAATGGCGTCAATAAACTCCTCCTCAACGTAGTCAACTGGTAATGTACCCAAAAGACTGGCGGCGTTGCCACGCTGTATGGCAACGCTAAGCCTTTGGCCAAGCTTTGTGAGAATTAAAAATATATTTTTTCACAATAATCTACAATCTATCAAATGTATTTATATCTTTGTCAAATTTCATTCATATCTGTTTAGCCGTTCTGGCATGACTGAGTAACAAACATCCATCCAAATTTTCGCATTTTTAATAATTAGTATAGAAGTATATGTAGATAGGACTCATGATTTTTGAGCCTGAAGATGCTCAGACCCATTTTTCTTTCTTAATCTATATTGTCCCACTGCTGGACATCCCGTATAGCCTTTCACTCTTCTCTCCGGGCAGTTTTCTCTGGCCAATCTCGCACAAACGCCCTTAAGTCGTCACACCAGCGTTTTCTAGGCATAGGTAGTATTTTTTTGTGTTTTTTTAAGTTTCAGGGATGTAATCAAACCAGAATAAATCTTAGGCCTTAGGCATTCTCGAATAAGTATTATTTTACAAAGCCACAAGAATCAAATATCTGTGCGACCGACATAACATAGCAGACAGATCATAAATACCTAAGTCATACAAAAAAGAGCAGAATATTCTAAGAATACTTATTCTGCATTCTTTTCGTTTTAGCAACTGTTTCCAATAAGCGACGAACCGAAGAAAGGAAATTCTCGCACCGTGTTTTATAACATCAAGGTAAATCTGTTAGTGCGGTGGTAAACTCGGTGCTATGACGCATTGTTCTCTCTGTTAACACATTACGTTATTGCTGAACATGATATCAGTGTATAGCTTGCTGGTTTATTCACCTGTAAAACAACGACACATACGCAATATAACTACCTCATCTACCTACTTAGTTCTTAATATGGTTAATATTATTTCCAAACTATCTTTTTCAGCTATCTCAATTTGTGTGGATATAAAAGAACACCGAGATCCGTATTATAATTAGACGCGACGGTCAGTTATTCTGAGATTGCGAACGATGTCATGTGACATGGCCCACAGCAGCAGCACGCACGCTTTCTGGAAACATTGCTTTAGTTTAGAACTACTCGTAAATCTCACATTACTACACTAAACAAGTACTTTAGAGTTCGTTAATAATGTAACACAAAGTTTTCCGCTCACTCTATAATAGGGCTACTTGAGACCAATTAATACGAGGATGCTATATATAGCTAATAACTGTCCATAAAGCACTCGTTTCTTACATTCATGAGCCTAACAAATGTTCACAACTAACTGCTACCTACTCAAGGTCGTCTCACCATCGTTATAATTCATGTTGAAGGTTACGTCTCTTATCTAAACTTCGAAAGTTTTAGATAGACGGAGAGAATCTCTGAGAGCACGACGAGAGCGAAACCAGCGTGGTGCCGTGGTCCGTGGGACTAATCAATATATTCCACGCATGCGTCACAATGACTTCAAAACGTCTTCGAGTACTCGGGAGCGTAGGCGTTTGACGTGTTTTGCTGATTCTCTCATAATGAAAATGTCATCGAAAGGAAAAATACACCTACCTACACTCTCGAAATTCTACTCTCGAGATGACTTTGTCACGCACCGTTTGCATTCAGGGTCAGCCCTAGCAACAGATTGATACGTCCTTCAAACAAGGACGATCGGAATCGTCGCTGAAACTCGGGAGAATTTTTTGCTACATAAGTATAAAATTCTACAGCGCGATGGTCAAATGACAACAGCTATATCATGTTCAATTACTTCGCCACGTGTAACCTAAAAAGGAGGACCGTGAATATCTCCCGAGAATGTTAACGTAACCTTGTAAAACAAAATTGAAATTACTATATGAGATTGTATTTTAAAATTTAAATTTTGCGAACACAAAATAATGAATCCAAACCTTAATCTCCAAGAATAGCTTCTGTAAGTTACAACTCTTCGCTAAATTATAAAATAAATGAACAAACTGATTTAATATAATATTTTAAAATGTAATGTGCCTAATTAATATTAACAAAGCAAGGCTGTAAATTTTATTATGACTAATGACATTGATGATGATTGATGTAATTTCATGATGTTTTTTTATGATTGTTTTATTGAGCATGTACTAGAATATTAGTACACCATGTTTGCACGACTGATAATTCGAATATAGTGAGACTAAAATTATTTTACCGTGCACCTATATTCTGGCAAATAAATTAATTTTCTTTTCATTTCATTTCAAATATTTTATTTATTAACCCATACAAGCATTACCCATTTACGTAATATATAGAAAATTATTCTGAAAGAGCTGCTATCACGACATATCTTATGAGTATTTCTGTAATTAAATATTTTAACGATCATATCATAAAAATAAAGATCAATTGATAACATAAACGGTGCTCTAAATACTTCAGAATGAAGAAAATGATTGATTGTACTCACAATAAAAGTTATCTCCTTGAGATATTGAATGGAAAATAAATTCCCAAGTGGAAAATTACTTGGTAGAGTACCTCTCCTCATTACGTGAACCACTCCGGCTAAGTACTCCTAGTACTTACTTTTAAAGAGATGTTCTTTGAGAGTTATACACAAGTATACGCTTACACTGTGGTAAGCAGTAAAACCACTTTACCAACTTAACTTGGAAATAATAGAAAATAGTGCAGAAAAGCAGCAAGGATACCTAATAAAAAATGGATAACGTCCAGAAAAAAAAAAAAAACTTTAAAGGAAATTTAAAAAAGAAGAAAAATAAATGACATCACTGAGTTCACCGAAAAATTAAAGGTTTTCCTTCAGTCAACCTTGAGGCTTAAATTCATATCTCATACGTAGAAATGAAATTATATCAAACTAATCAATGTGCATGTACACTTCCGTCCTTTATATCATTTTATAGACATCCCTTATCAATAGATAAGACTATCAATTCTATTGAGACGGATTAGAGGCTTAAATGCAATAGATTTATAGATATACCGCTGATAGCCATCGATTCTCCTAACTTATGAGTAATCATAGCAGTTATGATAAGGGTTATCTTTAAATGCGTGCCGAATCATGATTATACGGAATTAGTGGGTTTTTAGTAGGGCAGGCGCCATGCTTTAGTTTTATAAAGGTTTGAATAAAAAACTTTCAGAACCAAGCAACAAAGTAAAGTTAATATGAATCAATTAAATTGTTATTGCTTTTTTTTCATTTCTTCACATTTCTCCACTCAACCCCTGCACAACATATCTTGACCCACATTTCTGAGAATTAAATGTAACCTGCAGTTGTAAAATCTGTCATTTCAACTGAATTTTAAGTCTACAAGTAGTGTCTTCGTGAACCACTTTAAACGACATGATTACGTTTAAGGTAAAAAATTAATGCCAAATAATTGAAGAAAATTAGTACAGTTGCTAAACTAAACCTACCTTTTTGGAAACCCACGTGTTTCTCCATATCACGAAAGGCAATGATCACAAAAATCCGTTATGCACACTCACAGTAGACCAGCAATAGCCGGTGATACGAGCTCTGATATCACTCAGTGGATATCACATACGACTTAGGCCCGTATTGATAAACACCTATCATTTGTGAGCTCACTTATCAAGAACTGTTAAAATGTTAACGTCATTATTAAAATTATACACATAAGTTCGAATCTTCAAATAAGCAAATTAATATTTATATGACCTATAAGTGGCTTAGTAGCAAATTCAAATAAATACGTGGCCAACAAAAAAATCCACGTGCGACACCTACTGCGTCTGCGACTCCTACAAGTCTGCTACGAGCGTACTACGCATCTGCTACACTCTCCTACAAGAATACCACACATGATCTGCTATAGTCTCCTTCTACTGCTACGAGTATAATCTGCATCCGCTGCGCTAGCCTACGAGTATACCACGCCTTTGCTACGCTCTCATTTGAATCTGCTACGAGAATACCACATATCTGCTACGCTCTCCTACGAAGGTGCTACGAGTCTGCTACGTTTATACGACGCCTTCTTACGCCGACTTACGCGTCTGCCAAGTGTTTATCATGCATGTATGTTGCGCGTCTGCTACGCTCTTCTTCACATCTGCTACAAGTATATTACCGGGTCTGTTTCGCCATCCTACGAATCTACTACGCTCTCCTACAGGTTTGCTACACGTCTGTTTCAGAAATACCGTATTACGATAACAAAAAAACTTAAAAATTACTTTAGCTTAAAAATTGCTTTAAGCTGCGTGTATATAATTATACAGGTTGGAAGGAACATCGACGCTAAAACGGTTACCATGTATTCAGTACACCATTCTGAACCACATAGAAATTTTTCATTGGTTATTTTAAAAAAACTTTTTTGCAAAAAATAAGCCGACTTCAAAAACACAAAAATGTGAAAAATAAGCTTTAGAAGTCGGTGACTTTTTTTTGTTTGATTTAGTTTTTTTGTCACCGTTTTCTGAAGATAAAGTTATTTTTAAATGTTTTGTTTTTGATGTCAGTTTTATTTTTTGCAAAACGTTTTTTTATTTTTCCGTTTTGAATTGTAATATCCTATACAAATATTTGCTATGCATTTATTTTATATTGTTAGCGTATTTTTATTTCATGGTCATAGGTTTATCCCCAATAAAATGGAACTTAACATATTTAACTGTCGAAATGTGAGTGTACTGTACACATCTTCGTACACCCTCAGAGCATACAGGCGTGATTTTATGTTATGATGTTGTGTAAGTAATAAACATTCAAGGAATTGCAGCAATCACGACAGTTTCCTGTCTATTATTGAAGAGTTCCGTTCCATATCTCCGAAATCCATGATCAGATCATGACAATATTTCTGTAAAATCAACTTGGAAGTGTACTTTTTCAAACAAAAAAAGAATTTTCCAAATCGGTTCAGGCGTCTTTGAGTAATCGGTGAACATACATAAAAAAAAATTGCGACGAATTGAGAAACTCTCCTTCTTTTTTGAAGTCGGTTAAAAAAAACAGCTGTTCCATACATTTTGAGCGTCTATGTATTGCCCGTAGCCTAAAACCAGCAAAATATGCCAAATAAAATGTACATCCTAAAGTAATTTTTAAGTTTTTTTTGTTACTACTAACACTACTTTTTTTTTGGCCGAAATAAACATTTAATTACTTATGATTGCAGTTTTGTAGGAAACAGCTATTTTTTTAATAACCGACGAAAAAATTATATGTGGTAATGATGTACTGAATAACGTGGTAACCATTTTAGCGTCGATGTCCCTTCCAGCCTGTATAGGCTGTATATACAACATTAGTTTTAGTATATGCGAAACCTGATACACGTGTCTAGTATTTTATGTAAAGAATCTATGTACAAAATTTCAAAACTGTAGCATGAAAAATCACAAAGTTATAAGCTTGTTCTGATACCTAGTTGTCCGCTCAAAAACGTGGTCACCACGCAGCGCGCGCCTGGAGCGTCGTCTTGAGCTCATTGATAACAATAATTTGGCAGTAGGTACCTAAATTATTGCGATAGGTACTAAAAGTCGCTCGGTGTCTAACTTTTAACTTTTTTAAATATTTTTGCGAAAAAATATAACATGGTTTAAAAATTATTGAAATCGATTCAGTAACTTATTCTGAACTATATTCAGGTTTCGCATATACTAAAAATAATGTTGTATATTGTACCTCGTCATCAAACTATGTCATTATGGTTCGTTACGTGTCGGCTCCGCGTCAAACCTTCAGCAGCACAGTATTTCTCAGGACGAGGATTTCAATAAGTCGCACTAACAATATACGTATAAAGGGAGTAAATAGACCCTTAACATATCCGAAAGGCACTTGTTCTCCCCGTCTTTGCGATCATTTTTATGTTGTAGACCATACCTGGGAACCTTCTAGTTACGGAGATATTGGGGGTCAAAGTTCCAACTTTTTCGCAAGTTTTTATTTAAATACATGTTTTTAATGTAACAGTTTTACTTTACACACCTCCACAACCCCCGTACTATTCAACCCATCCATCAGCACAATGCTTTGAGTGCTTTCCATCGAGTCCTACCGTAAAACGCGATATTTAACCCCAAAAAAAAAGTCGTAATAATTTTTGCGTAGTTTGATGTACAGAATGCTTGGTTGACGGCTATGTGAAGGGTCTGTTTACACCCTGTATAGTAGTAAGCTTCTCTCTCTCAATAAGTCAAGCATTTTATATCACAATAAAAGTGTCAACGTTTCGACTAATAAAGACATTAGAGACTATTATATTAATTAGTCAAATATCTCATTTGCAGATGGAGCACGTGGTAATAAAATGACTTTAGTGGAGTGGAAGGAAGACCAAACTCACATGTACATAATTATGAACACCGGTGGATCCACATGCACATTGCACGATCCCTTACACGAACACAATAGTAATAAATAACACGAATAATTTAGCTTCGTTGCCCATTTGGCTCTGGTGTTGTTGTAACGAGACCAATAGACATGTACTATTTAAAGGTAATAAATACAAGAAACATTAATTAGGTAGGTGCATACGGTCGTATGAACCGATTCTTCGTTTGTTATTTTCCACCACTATCGCAAGTGCTGACTCTCGAACTCAAAACTTTTATTTCAATCTAGCTGTTGCAAGTGACATTCGTCCGCATGAAATTATTATAAAAATATCACTTCCCTATTCGAATCGGATTTTGTTAACAATTTAAAAGGTTTAAATTTTTTGCATGGAACCGTAATCCTTTTTCTAAAATAAAAGTAGCCTAAGTTATTACAGTTAAAGTCCCGTTAAAATCGATTCAGACGTTTCGGAGATTAGCCGGAACAAACAGTAATCAATCAGTAAAAATATGTTATTTTGAAATTAAAACAGACATTTCAATTTTATTTACTTGTATAGGTAGACCAGTTCCAGGCACTTCTGAATACTCAAAAACAAACGATGGAGCTACAGTACAGCCACAAGGCATAAGACCAAAGAGTTGGGATTCTTCGCTAGGTTTTCTAAGGGGTCAGGCGTGTCTGTTCAACAGAACAGGAGGTCACCTTGCCATACCCCTGTAGGGAATACCGACAAATGCGTTTGACATTGCTGGTATTATAAGCTATCTTTTATTTAGTTTGACTTGATACTATGTGATGGTGAACTGATAATTGACCGGATTTTTATTTCATGGAAAACTATGTTGATACTAACCTAATACCAAGAAATGTAAGAAGAAGTGAGAGAGAGGACCAAGAAAACTGTCATTACAGACATACTGTACTAAAAAAAATATATAAATAATACGTCACATGCACTTGTTGCAATAGTTACTGTAATTTGATGTCTTTTAAATGTTTGATCAACAACAAAACAAACCAAAGGTTTCTAATATAACCTATCTACTCAAACAGATAAATTAAATGATGAGAGTACTCTTACCGAAAGCATATTCATATTATTACATCTCGAGAACCACAGCGACAATAACACAATTGGGGCAATGACCATAAATAGGAATGTCGATACCCGACAGACGATGTCAATTTATTTTCAGCTAATAATAATGTGAGGCTCATTTTGAAACGGTCTTTGTTACTTTGTCATGTCACACTCGCGTGCATATAATATGAAGCTAAAATGGTTGACGCGCTTTTGATGAATGATTATTTTAGGTATCTTGAAATTTAAAGTATTGAATTAAAAATCAATAAGCGTGAAATGAAAAACAACAATATTTTTTTTCTTATTTTTCACCAATACTTAGGTACAGGAAAGAAATATTAGGCCACAACTTGTATGCTGAAACTTTTAGCTAATATAATAGGTAGGTAAATGTAAAATTCATGGAGAATAATAATATTTATTACCTATCGTCCTCCTTTATAATGATGTAGAGGATAAATAATGGATTATAACATTTATAACATAACAACAGAACTCAGGAACTAACCATCATCGCTTTGTACTAAGGACGTCGTGCTTCTACCCCTGGACTATTTTGAAAGCATAAAATAATAATCGATTAACAGAAAATAGTTGATTTTTATTGTATATCTACAATGACGAAGGAAACCTCCTCTAATATATTTATGAAAGACTTGCGACAGCGCAATAGACTAGCTGAGCTGCAGATCATTAGAGCATAGATATAAAGAATTATTTCTTCTTTGAAATCAATGATAAGTAACTGATACCCATCTCAAGAGTTCTGGACTTATTTTCCTGAATGAACCTGTAAGCAGTTCTTTAGCTACTTTCAGAAGTAATTACGATAGAATGTTATCTACGTCAACGAACTGGTGGTAACCAATTAGTGGTTGACTTTGACCTTCACGGAGGTTTTATGGGAGCCTTTCCTTGTGACCTTCGTTAGGAATAGGTAACTGCACTGTTACACAGAATACATAATAGTACAAGTAACTGTTAGACAGATTATACATCATACAACTACCATTACAGGTCTAAACCTAATTCGATAGTGTGTCTATCAACTATTAGGATGCAAAAAATATTTGTAGTTATTGTTTTACTTGTTATTTTTAAATTTGGTTTTTTAATATCTAGTTCAATAAGGTAAACTTTACCAAAAAACTTGGGTTATGATACTATTTGCCTGCGCTTTTTCCTGAATGATGTAATACGAATGAATTATTTCATGTTGCTGCTTTTCGGCCGCTACTAGCAGCCAGAAAGGCAGCTTTAATTTTAAGTATGCAAGTAACTTCATGGTTTTCGAAATACGAAAAAAAAAAAGCTGATGAAATAAACATGACCGCTCTGTGCATGTTTAGTCTGGCAGGAACGAATATAGGCACTTACTTAGTACTTACCTATACCCATACCTACCACCTGTCTATTTTAAAAACAGAAAACCAAATAGTCATCTTAAAAAATTGAACTTAAAAAAAATGATAAGCGTTAATTAAAATATTCTGTTATAGTGTAGATATTAAACGGCACACCCTGATATCTACAGATATCTGTAGATATGGTTTTAATTTAATTGAATGCAACTGAAATAATTAAGCAGTACCTATAGTTTTATTATTTATAATTATTTGCATTAATCAATACTCAAATTAATTAACTAGGTAAAAATACAAATTAATATATTCAATTTTATACGCTCAGAAAGTAAAAGAAACATCAGAATTTCATTTCAATTATTCTAAATCACTTTTAACTGAAGAGACACCACTCAGTTGGTAACAGTTTTTTATTGGATTTAAATAACATGAGCAATTAGAGCTGTACCGGGAATTGTGAAATACAACTCTCCGGTGCGTTCGTGTAATATTAGAAACAAACGTTTTATAAAAGAGAAAGATGATAAGAACAGTTACAATGAAGGATATTTTCAAAATACTCACCATTACATGCATTCCCTGGCGTTTGTTCATGGTGATGCATTGCTCGAAGCACCGTGTTACGTGTGAAGGATCGCGCCCTTTCATGTCACAAGCAAGACTGAATTTTACGAGCGATCAACGAAGCCGGCTGAAACGGCGAGCCACACCCCGCGGCCCCGCCCCTGCCCCCCCGCATGCGCAGGCTGAATTAAAGCCGTTATTCTTCTGAGTGCCAATACATGAATGACTCCAGCGAATACCAAAGTAACGTGAAACCGTCGTCGCCTACATAAACTATTGACTGTCACACACTGTATGTTTGGCTGCAGCATGATTTGCAACAGGCACCACAATGTTCTTTATTATTCGTTCTGAATTCGAAGCGTTAGCTGTGTCTGTTTGTACGTACGCAGATACTGAAAATAATAATATTGACAAATGGACAATTTAAGCAGTATAGGAGAAAGGACGCTCCCCAGATTTAAGCCACAGAATAAATAATAGTACTAACGTATCAAAGCACTGTATTTTGGTAAATAATCCATCAGAAGATTAATTGCTTACATGCTGAACAAGAATAAACAGAGTTTTAGGTAGGATAAGGGACCTTCAACACTCTTTGAAAGTCGGTTTTCGTACTCGTGAAAAACAACAACTTTTGCTTGCTTTTCCTCGTTTAAACTAACACCCTGTATATTTTGTAAATTGAAGGCGGTCAGTAAAAAAAATATATGGCTATATCAATCGAATAGCTCAAGCGAAAAGCTATATCGTGGCGAAGGGCGAGCGTTTTGGGGGACTGTCTCTTGTGCGCTTTGACGTCCAAAAAAACTGATTATCAGCTTAATTGGAATGACTTTTGATTTTGAATCGATCTACCTAGAACAGGTAGCTTCACTGTTTGATAGTTCATTAACAACGTAGTGTAGGTCCCTACTTAGTTTGAGCGATTAGAGTTAGCATAATTGTAATGCAACTCTGCTGATAGCGATAACCCTTCACAATATTATATTAGCATTTCTGGCGTTCTGTATAAACACTAGTTTAGGGTTTAGAATAAAAACACCAAATTATCAGTGGGTAACTTAACCAGAACAGAACCACAGACCCGTAGCTTTATAACTTGGATGGTTTTTTTTTTAAATGTCTTGTAAGTGTGAGAATCTAGCTGAATGACAAGCAATTGGAGAGGCTTAGGAAAGTTGAGCAGTGGAGTACTATAGGCTTCTGAAGCATGAATGCATGATAATGATGGTCATAAATGTAACGAAGCGATTTTCATCCAACTGTCGTGTTCTTGAGAAAACCAAGACAAGAAGCAATCGATGTGGACTACTAATCTCGATCTTAGGTAATAATATTGACAAATTATAAATTGCATTGCATTATAAATGCGTGAACTTTGAGGTCTCGTCTCAACCAGTCCCTATAATTATCTAGGGTGATGACGGAGTTACTTATGGCGCTAGAGATCAACCTTACACTTTGTATAACTAATGCACTAATTGTTCCATACTTGACCCATGCGAACCTCCTGAAATGTTAATCAAGACTCAGAGGCTAAAACTATGGGCCATTGACCCTTGTCACTATTGATAGGTACTTACATACCATAGCTAATGAGAGACATGCCTACTTTGTAGAGTTCGTGTCGAACACGTCGACAACCTCGGATCGTTTGCTGACGTCAATACTTTTTGTAACTGTAGGATAAAACCGGATGTTGCTATAATAATTCAGATAAGATATAAATAACTAGGTTCAAATATAGCTGGATGCTGCAGTTCAAATAAAGATGCATTCTTCCAGGAAGTCCCCTAAGTACCACTTATAAACTACGTAGTTGTAGAGGAGAGGCTGGTGATGGCGAATTGGCGATGACACTATCAGTCTAGAGAGCCTAGATTAGATACTGCTTTTGTTAATCAAATGTAGGTAATTCAAAGTAAACTTATTATGATATCATCTCTAGTACCTGCCTAGATACCTCATCGGGATGTTTTGTGATACTAAAACGAACGGGTAACTCGGTAGATTTTGAATTCCTTTCCAATCCTATTTCTCTAAATTATAACAATCAAAGTGTGTCTAATAATTATTTTACTTACAGCAAAGAAAATTTAGAAGCGAGAAAAGTAAAAGATGTCTTATTCTTTTTAAGGCCGGTGAATAAATAAGTGTTAAATCATTATAACGCTATTTCGTGAACTTGGTGATAAACATTTGGTTTAGTTAAACTCCCAAGAATATATTTTTGTAGTAGGTACCGACCGCTATTTCATAATAGATGGCGTTGACAGCAGCTCTATCAATCTTTTAATGAAACATCAACATGACAATGACGACAGATGGCGTGTGATTGTGAAATTGGAAACTTGTGGTTACGACTTACGATTCTTACTTTTATTCTTTACTCCATTTTTCCATGGGATGACAAACAAGTAGCAGTCTCCCTAATGGTAGATAAAAATGGTTACCTACCTGCATAGGCTTTGACACCTTGGGGGTATAGTAGCTGATGGGTGGCCACCAATCCCAGTATCGTAAACCGGCAACCACACCCAGTATCGGACATGGATCTATCATCTACCCGTAAATTAGAGCGCTGTTTAACGACAGGAGATGGAAGAATGGATGGTTGGTTGGTTGGATGGATGGATGGATGGAGGGATGGTATGGTATGGTGGTTGTTCTTCTCCGTTCCTGCAGAGGGGCAGCCGCCGAAGACAATTGTCGATTTTTACCTACTCATTTAAGGGACCGACTAATAAATATCGTCTCACATTAAAATGGATAATATTGGGAATGCGAATCATTTCGCAGTCTACAAAACAACGTTGTATCTCACGACACATCACTTCGATAGCTTACAATAGGTACGCACAGGTGTTGTTGAGTAGGCATTACACTTATTATGACTAACCACTTCAAACAAAGGTCACTTGAGAGTTTCTAAAGTATGTTAGAGATGCGAGCGGATGTATTTGTGTCGGTTCTAGGTATGATAATTTGGCCCTCAGTTTGAGAAGACTGTGATGGATATTGAATTTCTTTTAAATGAAAAATAATTGTTTTTTTTTATTTATTAATATAAAATTAAAAGCAACCATTGTTACAGCGTACATCGTTCGTTACCTTCCTTTATTATAACTAGATCTTAATGTATATTTTGTTGTAGGTAATTTAATTATACATACTATAATAATTAAAAATATGCGATGTAAAAACACGTGAGAATCATATTGATCACTAATTTTATAAGTATTGAAATAAAAGGCAAGGTCATGTGGATGATGAACATAATAAGCGAGGTTTATAATAAAAACATTAATAGTATGTATTTATATGTAGTTGTCTACATTAAATGGACTTCATGATGCATAGGTAACATAATACCAATAACAACATTGACATATGATACAAATGCTTTTCAAATGTTTAGCTATAAAAAGCTGTTTCTTGCATCAGGTGATAGGTGTAGCTTTAAAAGCTGCTTGTATAGACGCCAGCGCATCACGCTACTACAATCTGTTAAATTTCTTTAATATATTGTCAACTTTATAGCTAAAGGTTGATTGGGAAAATTTGACAGTTTCAGGTAGCTTGATATGCTGACTGTACCATAACAAGTGAAACCAAACAAGCCTTGGTAATATAATAATATTCAAATGATATAGCCCTGATATTTTCTTTCTTTTGCTATTGTTCATAGGTAGGTATTTAGTTTTTACGATTGAGTCGGTGTCTTAATGTTTTTGTTCTCTTAACCCACAACTTGTTATGAATAGTGCTGAGTAATAACATGTTATTTTATAATATAATGTACCATTAACTACTTATAACTAATATTTAAAATCCAAATATATACAGAAATGTTTATTGTTACATAAACTCTGTTCAAACACTGTCTGTTTTGCATTATAATAATCCAATTATGGCGAACAGATCAGTGAAGAAGCCACAGTAGTCGAATTTCCACATCAATACTGTATATTTCGGTTTTTTTTACCAAAAAGCAACTGAACAAATAACAATTGACATATTTTAACAAAGAATTCAACTTAAAATATCACATTTTGTATATCATGAATGTTATGAGGTATGAACTTCACCATGCTTTGAAACAAAATTATAATCTTTAACTCGATTACATTGATTTTATATAGTTCTTGTTTGTTATTCCTGAATATTTTTAGCACATTGCTATTTCAGGCATAAACAATAAAATAATTTATCCTAACTTAATATTGGCAAAGTTTTTCAAAGTTGTATTATTTCAGAATAATAATATTATATTATACCTACATATTTTGTTATTACCAGAAATTACAATATGCTACAATATTACATACAGAATACATTATCTTATCATTTGAAACAAAGAGTTAGAAGAATATTATTTTGTTTAAAGCAGAGTAAAAACATACCTTACAGTATTTTTATAATGTTGTTAGTAATTAGATACAATAATACATAATTTTGGTATACACTAATCCATAGCCCCTTTCTAACAAATAAAATTTACTTTGTCATTAATGTATTGTCACAATCATAAATAGCTGAGTAATAAAGAATGTCTTTAAAAAGCAATTGAAACAACGAGCTTTACATAATATGTTTAATAATATTGTTTTATCTTTAAATTTTCAACAATAACAAGAATTTTACAAAAATCAAAAGCCTTTTTAGTATGTACTTTAGAAACTTCATTAGATGCCAGAATAACTGATAGATATGGGTACAACTATGTATATCTGTTGTAACCTTGAACAAATACATATTTTCAATGGATTCCAACTAGTTTATTATACTGATAATATAATTAATTTTAATGTAGATTATATTAGACCACTTCTTTAATCATTTCTAAATCTTTGGACTGAAACTAATAATCTTATTTGAGATTTTTGCAAAGTTGCCAAAAATAATCAAAATAATATTGTACTTATACAAGAAAAACCCCAAATTATACCAATATTTTTGTAACAATGTATAATTGTTTTGTTAGTTTAAAAGTGCTTATCAAACCAATTAATTTAAGTATGTGAATGTGGTACATTTTATTTCTATACATTTTTACATGATATAAAAGGAAACATTACTTACAGAATATTATTATACTTTAATGTATGTTTACTTTATATAATCTGAGACTAATAAATTGCCATCACTGAAGCGTATCTCTTAGGGCCTAGCAAGCACAGTTGTCACCATCCCTGTTACGACCGTTGTCATTGGCATTGAGCTTGATTTGATCAGGGAACTCGTTGTACAGCTCTGCTTCTGTTTCCTGGGCCAAAGCATTCCGAGCTATGGTCTGGAATGCAAGCTCCACATTGACAGCCTCTTTGGCACTTGTTTCAAAGTAAGGAATATCATTTTTACTTTGACACCATTGTTGTGCACGCTTGGCTGAAACAGCGCGATTGTCCAGGTCCACCTTGTTGCCCAGAATGACGAATGGGAAGTTGTCAGGATCTCGTGGCGAGGCTTGTA
Source organism: Noctua fimbriata (assembly GCA_905163415.1). Lineage (NCBI taxonomy): Eukaryota > Metazoa > Arthropoda > Insecta > Lepidoptera > Noctuidae > Noctua > Noctua fimbriata. Next base: position 9,409,174 of record LR990922.1, on the reverse strand, counting down.
TCAAAAATTCGTCCCTCCAACTTTCCAAGGACTTGAACGTGTTGGGGGCAGTTACGTCAAACACCAAGACGCAACAATCCGCCCCACGATAAAACGCCACTCCTAAAGATTGGAAACGCTCTTGACCAGCAGTATCCCAAATCTGCATTGTGACGATTCGATCATCTACGATCACCTCTTTCGTGAGAAAATCTGCGCCTATTGTTGCCTTGTACTGGTTGGAAAATTTTTTGTTGACAAACTGATTCATAAGCGAAGTTTTGCCCACACCGCTATCGCCAAGGATAATTACCTTCAGCAATACCTTTTTTCTCGATGACATTTTACACAGAAATTTATAAAAACGTGGAAAATTACAAAATAATCACACTCTTTGTCTGTACTTTTGACATAAAACGAAATTGATAAATGCGTCACCTGTTTTTCGTGGCTAGTTTATTTCGATGCCCATTGAGTGTTGCCACAAAGGATAATTAATTCATAGCAATAGATTTTTCAAAGATGATGGATGGACTGTGTAAAGGATGATATGACAAGAAAGGAGGTGTCTGATTAGATGATGACTAATAGAGAAGTATGGAAGAAGAAGACATGCTGCTCCGACCTCAAATGATTTGAAATAAAGGCAAGAAAAATATGAGATTTTTCCAAGATTATTGTCACAAGCATTAGGCCTTAGACCTTTCGGTCAAAAGGTCTAATATTTAGGCCAACGCATTTCTTAAGACTTTCTACCAGAACAGAGTTATCTATTACAAGTTTTAACACGATTTTTAAGGAGCGTGAACGCATTCATTTGGTGATCCGTTGTTTTTCAAATAAATCGCCGTGCCGGGTGGTAACCGGCCGTGAACAAAAGACATTTGGAGACAAAAAGTAAGTAAATATAGAGGGAAAGAGTTACAACTCTGTGGTAAAATTTGCATGTATGTAAAGTGCTGCTACCATGAGTTTGGTGAGTGAACTAAAGCTACCCACCTCCCTATAGGTACACACCTATCATAGGTATGGATACTTAGATACTATGAGGATTTAATTTAATAATCCTATTCAATTTACAGACATCTACTCTCACATCTCAACTAAAAAAACACGTAAGAAGTTCAAAATACTTTCCTTTTTATTATTATCAAAAAGAAATTAATGTTTATTCGTACTTATTATAATATATTTGAGATGCTATTTCTTCGAAGTTCACTCATGATAACAAAACAACAAAAATTACCAACTAAAAACAAAGTGATAACAATATTGTGAAATAGAAACAAAACTTAACAAAAAAAAATAACAGTAACAAGTCACTATTTTAACATAATTAGCCGAGTTAAACGCGGAAAGCGCTTCAACGTCGGGAAAGCCGCAGTTGATAGTCAATGACATTGCCGTATGGCAACTATGACTTTTGTTTGACAATTTGAAGTTTTTATCGCACCAAACTCCAGATGTCGCTGTCGTCTATGTAAATTGATGAAAGTGCTAACTGTGCCCCCCCTGTTTGAAGAGTACGTACCTTTTATGAACCGCTACACAAATATGATGTACGATTTTTTTATAAATAAGATATATGTTGGCCCTCCATACATGTAACTGAGGGTTGAAAAAAGGCTGAGTGGGTAGTCTTTTTGATCAGAACAAGAATAACGTCACCATCGAGTAATAACGTTTACTTGTCTTTGTACAGACGCCCAGCACTATCTATCTATTATCTATTATGAAATAGCGGTACCTACTACAAAAATTTTAAGTTTAACTAATTCAAATGTTTTTTACCAAGTTCACAAAATAGTTTGGTCCTTAAACACGTTTTAATGATTTAACACTTATTTATTTCATCGACCTTAAAAAGAAAAGACGTCTTTTAATTTTCTTTGCTGTAAGTAAAATTATTAGACACAAACTTTCATTGCTATAATTTAGAGAAATAGGACTGGAAAGGAATTCAAAATCACCAATATTCGTTGAAAGTTCATGTTACGTTCTACAATCCCAAATTTCTGAAAGTTACTCCTCCTCCTCTTACTTAAGTAATTAGAGCCCTCCCCTTCTATAATTACTAAAATAAGAAGAGGGACACAATTTTTACTACTTATGAAGCAAATAACTCATCAACCATTGACATATTATTATCAGTCATTTGTGTCCCACTGCAGGGCAAAGGCCTGTCTTCCCTCTTTCCACTTAACCATTGACTTAAGATAAAAAAAGTAGCAATTTTTCAAGAGTTTTCGATAAACACCAGATTGTAGAAGCTTGCTTTTGACGTCATAAGTCGTTTTAAGCAAGGAACTTATATACTGACTGGAATGATGACGTGCCATGGAAAGCTGTTCCGAGCGAGAAAACTTCGTGAGTGGATGTCATCTCTTTCTAAAAGGGTATCCAATATTTGTAATTACATTTGGGACAGTCATTCTATTATGTCTTACTAGTACCCCGCTCCCTGCTTTGCATGGGTAGCAGCTTATTCAAAATTACAGGGTATAAAAACACGGCGAAGCCGAAACCATACGCATACTCTAGAACTCTGTTATGGGATAGGTCTAAAAAGTAAAGAATACCATAATCAGCCTAAAATGTTCCCACTGCTGGGACACAGGCCTCCTCTCTATAAGAAGGAATGGGCTATAACCCACCACGCGGGCCCAGTGCGGGTTGGTAGATGTCACATGTTTTCGAATTTTTGGTTCTACGACATGCCGGTTTCCTCACGATGTTTTTCTTCACCGTTTTGAGAGCAGTGGTGATGAAATAAATTACACAAAGTAATGCGCCTGCCTGGGTTCGAACCCACTACTTACTGTTCGTAAGTCGGGGCTGCCACCACTGGGCCACCGCTGCTCTCACTGGGCCACCGCTGCTCTCACTGGGTTACCGCTGCTCTACATGTTAGGTTACATCCTTCATTTGTAAAGAGATTTTAAAGCGTACAGGGCTGCAATATTCACATAGATGAAGCATGAACATATAGCATATTCAAACAACTTAATATGTAGTATTTGATAAATTCATTTATCACACTATACATAATATGTAATTGTTGTTTTTTAGTATGGATAATAGAAAAGGCGTATTCTTTACAATATTTTCATGACCCCCGTTTACATATCTAGAACATTGTCACCCTAGTCGTAATTTGTAAACAAAATTAAAAGAACTTACCTGAAAAAAGAAATTTCATCTAGCAAACCCCTCACTATTACACCCCTTCATACAAATAGAAACTTTTCACTTAAGGGTATTACATGGCTCAAATCCCAAAAACAGCGTATGTTCAAAGAAATTTGTTGATGAATCCCTTCGTGCGTTTTCCGTGTAAAAAAGTATGTTATAGTTAAGTTCATCACAAATAAATTGTATTGTTTAAAATTTTAATAAACCTTCTCAATTTTTTTTTGGTTAATCGTAGAAAATAGGTTCTTTTTCAACCTTAATTGTAAATTATCTCTGTAACGGCTGAATAGATCGGCATGAATTTTGTAACAACAAATACGTAATGATATACTTAACAATCTGTATTGTTTTTTTTTCTGTTATTTCGTTTAATATTTTTAAATAATAAATAAAAACCAAAATTTTGCGAAATGTGCGGGGCAAGTCAACAAAAACCAGTACAGGGATCAAATCATCAAGGTCATCGAGCAATGTAATGCCCATAAGCAATGTAAAAGTAACTTGATAACGCAAAAATATGACTTCAGCGCGAAATTGTATCGGCCATATTGTATGTTTATATGAGTGTCATCTATATTCCCATTCAGAAATAACTTAATTCATAAATAATTTAATGTATATTAAGCTTACTTTATTTCCCAAGAAAATATTTGTTTTAATATTTAGTACTTGAAAATTAAATTAATCCATCGTTACGATTTATGTGCTAGTTTAAGCTATCAACGTGATTTCCGAAAAATGTATTAAAAAAAATTAAAAAATATTTTTTGTTTACTGACAATTGTTAGACAAGGACACAATTCACTCTGGTCGCTTTCTCGCTCTGAAATTTTCTTCCCCCTTTGAAATTATTAAAGTAATACGAACTCTATGTCTTTGAGATAAAGTTCATTTTCAAACGGTTTTTTGATATCAAAATTTTGTTCGTAATCATCCCAGTTAGTATATAAATTCCTTGATTTTGAGAAAATTATAAGATTTATCTACGGTTCTTTTTTATTTTAACTGTTAAAATGGTTAAAAGTGTGTATCACGTCTTGTAAAAGTGAATCATATGGAGGTGGTGGCATATCATTTCACAGGTAAGGAATATTATAGATTTTGTTTACTAACAATAATTAGTGTGACCATGCCTACGTTTTGCACACGAAAGAAAGACATAATGCTTTCGGGTATTTTTCATTAAAACTGTTAATATTTTGCGCATGAGAAATATAATTTGTACCTATGTATCGCCTTATTGAAATAGCATTACTTTTGTTTTTTACAGCTTTCCACGAAAAGAAAATAAGGCAAAAATGGTTAAATGCCATTCCCGATCAATCATCTAATGAGCTCACCACATTCTATCCAATGAATAACGGATGAAGAACCACAAGAATTACAACTACATAGTAAAATCATTGGCTAATTCGTATTTTTAATAATATTTTATCATGCCAAAGGTGGCTTACGGCAGAAACTTCAGAAAACAATTAAGTTTAGCCATGTTTAATTTATAAATGTTTGTCACAGATTTAGTTTTATTCCTTCCATTTGAATATCCAAACACCAATTCTGCAGAGCAAACGGAAAAAGATCATGGAAAGGCCATGGTCCCCAACGAAATTCTTATTTTTTATCTCATAAATTATTATTTCACAATTTTAAGTAACCGTAGATGTGATAACCGGACACAAATTATCTCTGTCAAAATGAAGTTTTTTTTTTGTTATAAAAATGTTTGGTCACCCTATTAGAAAGAGACAAAGAGCCCTGTTATTAATATCTCTCTCGTCACGGTTTTCTGGTAGAGTGCTCAGTCCAGTTTATTATAGAGTCCATGATCATTGATCACAATTAACTGTAAGGTGGAAGCGCCATAGTAGACCGCGAAATTTAAATTTTCTTTCGTTTTTTGCGATTTACAGGTCAATGTCAGGTTGTACCTTAAACTCTCAAAGGTAGGCCGACTTGCACCACAAATGACGAAATAAACATTGTCTTACACATCTTTCTGTCACTGTCATATACAAACGATTGATAGAAACAGAGCGATGTTTTAAAATACGTTAAAACCCTAAAAGCATTAAGCAATTTGTAGTGCAAGTTCGTCTAAGTGTACAGTTCAAGCTAGCGCTGCTTGTTAAGAAAAAATGCTTCGATATGTCAAACTTGGTGCATTTATTTTAGTTCTGTGTTTTCCCGTCTGCACACATAAGTTGGCTGAAGTGTACTGATGTTGGGTTATTGCTACTGAGAAGTCTGTCAATGTCCATTTTCTGTCTAGTGAGGTCGTGTCATACGCTCGGCATGACAACCATACGGTTTGTCAGGTAGCATTCGTGTGTCAAAATCAAAAATGTTTAGGATCAAAATTTTTGTATGAAATATTCCCTATGTCCGCTCTATAAGTCTTTTAAATCTCTTGTTAAATAATTATAATATATAGCATCTTATTCTACTTGAGACTAGCTAGACACTCACACTTATTTAGAATAGTCTTGCTGCGCGTCGCGGGAAGTGAGCTTTTAATCTTTGGATTGTAATAGTGTACTCTGTGAGCAAAAAATTAAATAAAATCATTCATTCATAAGTTCATTCACAGATTATGTTCAACTCTTTAGATTAGTTCAGATCAATTTCGGTCATAGTAGTTCGTTCGTTTGATTGCTCTGTCTGCGCTGATTTCTGTGTGATTCATGAGTTTTACAGAAATTATTTTTCTAATTTCATTACCTGTATATTTTTCACTTTTTAAAGTGCAAAATGAGAAAGTGATGACTTCGTGTTCCTTCGTTACATAAAATTATAATAGTTCGTTGAACCGAAAGGAAAAGAAGGTAAGGGTTAGATCGTGTTGTAAAGATGATCCGTTATGCTGCTCCAATTTGTGACTTTGATTTAACTTTTATTACATTTTAGATGGAGAATAACTTGAGCCGTAGTGGCAGCCGATCGAGCTCCGTATGTGAGCTGGAAAAGGACTTTAGCGATATTGAAATTATGAAAACTAGGACGAACCGACGTAACGTACTGCTCCGAACGCCAGCCGCGCGGAAAGCAAAACGAGTCAGATTTTTTAGAAATGGTGATAAGTTCTATTCAGGAGTCATAATTCCAGTCTTGCCAGAGAGATACAGGTTCGTAATATGCCTACAATACTTAAGAAAACACTGAAAAAGTTTTAGTTCTGTATAGTTAGAAAATGTTTGGAGCACTTTCACTTTTATATATACCTATAGCTGAATATTCTAAATTAGATGTCTATAAAGTATTTATGTAAGTAGTTACAGTTCAATTGTGAATTATGAAGCAATGTTCAATTGTTGAAACCAAGTAAATTGCATGTTAGCAATACTGTTGCTTGCTGTAGAAAAATGTCATTCTGCTGATTTATGTGTTTCTAAAGTGCCTATTTATCATTGCAGGGTGAAATATAGTCACAGTACATTATTCTGATTAGTCTAAATTGTTTACAATATAATTAACTAGGTGTTTGTGAGATAAGTGCTCACAGCTGTCATGAGAAAGTCAAGTAGTTAGGAACTAGATTATTATGACTTAGAAAAACATTACTGAATATCTTATAAGATAACATCTTGTACCTTTTTAATGTTATGAACATAAAATCGTAGTGAAACTGAATAAATACTACAAAGGAAAGTTTTATGAGTAAGGTATTTACAGAGAACTGCTAAATATAACTTTAGTATGGATAATTATTGTTATTATATAACAATAATAACATCCACACTTCTACTAACCTATGTAGTCTAGTTCATGTTGATTTCACACTTGTTGTAATCAGTGAAATAAGCAACAATTATACTATCAAGGTTGTACAGGATGCTATGATAATTGGCTGATTGTAATTTTGTCTTTCCTTCCCGTGATGTATAAATATCCTACTGATTCTGATTTCAAATAAATGCTAATTATTTGTTCCAAAAGAAATAAGTTAATGTTTGTTTCCTTCCCACTTGCTGTGACTGCTTCTGTTTGCTTTCTAATTTTCTTGCATTTTGTGTTACATTAAGAACTGAGTCACATTGAACTGAATTCCACTAACGCAATTATCACAGATATTTTTAATAGATGCAAATCAGAATTATGGTTTCTAGTTCAAAACATTCTAAAACTTTTAACTAGCATTGAAACTTACAAGTGTAGCATACAACCTATTCACTAATAATATTTAGTAATCAAAGATTTTGGTAAGAAGGACTAATTTCATCTTTCTGACTGACAATTCAAAAGTGCCTTTATATAGTTAATTTGAAATAAATGCTTTGAGTTTTGCTATTGACATATTCTATATTGTTATGTATTTTCTGATTACAGGTCCTTTGATAGTCTCACAGCAGATTTAACAAGGGTATTAGTTGACAATGTAACTCTGCCAAGTGGTGTGAGGGCAATATATTCACTTGAGGGTAGGAAAGTAAGTTTTACTCATATTTTATTTACACACATTCCAGCTCCCTACTATATCTTGATATTTTAAACTTTTGCATACAAATATATTACATTTAATTGGGGTAGTAGTTTGGTAACAATTTTTTCTAATACTTTTACAGATAGGCAAACTGGATGATCTAGAGGATGGGCAATCATATGTTTGTGGTGGATTTGGTGAGCCTTTCAAACGTCTAGATTATGAAGCCAGTGCAGTTACCCCTCAATCTTTCAGACTCAGTGGCCCAGAGTCTCTGAGTGACAGCTCAAGTCCGTCCCCAGCCAGGGCTAATAACAGATTGTCCCGGTATTTGCAGGTATAGTGAATTGAAAATAAATCAGTCACCTTGTTGATCACACTTGTTTATAGAAGCATAATTTTCCTTGATTCTATAATAGTTACAATTTAAAAATATTTCAGGCAAATGGTAGTAGTACTACTGGCAACGGGACAGCACGAGTTAGCCCCGCTGGGGACAATGTAGTCCGACCACGCATAGTTACTATTATTAGAAATGGAGTGAAACCACGAAAGGTAACAAATCAATTTTGTTTATCAATTTCCACACAATAATGTGTCACACCTTGATTACAAATTAAGATATATTATTTCCAAGCATTTGAGAGCCCATGATAAATGTATTCATTATGAATCAATGTATACCTCAGAAAATCTTACTTATGTAGTATGTCAAATAACAGGAAAATTATTTTATTATTATGTTAAATTACATACTATGTTAAAAACCCACTTATGTTCAAAGCAATGTTTGTCCACAGGTGTGCAGATTGTTACTAAACAAACGAAACAGCCCCACTTTGGAACATGCACTAGCCGCTATTACCGAATGTGTTAAATTAGATACAGGTTGTGTCCGTAAGGTCTTTACGAGAACTGGCTCCGTGGTCACAGCATTGAACCAATTCTTTGAAGTTGAAGATGTTTTCTTTGCTTATGGAAATGAGAGGTAACCTTGGAAATTTAAAAATAAAATAATTATAGAAAATGTTTGTGAGTATACATTACAGTTAACTAACTTAAGGATATATTGTTCTCAGGGTTAACCAAGAAGACTTTGAATTGGAATTCGAAGAAAATAAGGCTGTGCTACAATGTAGAAAAACTCCAATATCAAGAAATTCGAGGTCTGTAATCATATTTAGTTTCTCAGAAATTGAATTATTAATATTATTATCCTTGTAAGCAACAGAAACACATAACACAAAGTTAGTAACTTTGTGCTAAGCATTGTCCGCAAAAGTGCTAACAACAGATATCATCATTATACACGGTGTAACAATACCTCTTTAGTGGTGATTCTGACCATCATACTCGACAGCATTCCCTAAGGAGAATGGGTCGAAAAACAATAAATCCCGTATAAAATATGGCATCAACTGACTCAATTAGTATGAAGAGTCCAATTTGTATTTGCTTATTCTGTAACACCCTGTATAAAATCATCAAAACTACGTCTACAACTCACAGGGCGGGTCCTAAACCGCGTATGCCAGTGAAAGCCGGTGGTGGAGCAGCGCGTGCAGCCAGTGAAGCCGGCGCAGGCGCCGCCGGGGACGACGCAGACGAATCCGCGGGCCCCCTACTCCCACAGCCTTTGAGACTTAAATACAGCGTCGGCAGAATCATAGGTAATATTTCGAACATTCAACAATCATTATTTCATTTTCGTACCTGTTATTCACTTCTTAATATTTCCATATACTTGTCTTGTGTTAGTGTGCTATTTAAAATCCGGTCAGGGAATTTCAACCGTGATGCTCAATTTTTTACTGTCTCCATGCCTCGTAAACGGTTGATTCTGCCGTACACGTAATTATGTTACACCTTTTGCTTCCCATATATTTTAATGACACAATTTATTAATATCCATGACTCTCTCAGAGTTCGTAATGATAATTATAGAACTTCTACAAAATATTTTTTTCAATGTAATGTTGGATTCACCTTGATCGGTTTTTACTTTTTTTTTTAATATTTACCAGCAATACTTTGTATATCATTATCGTACCATTTGTCATATCGATAATAGGTGACGGCAACTTCGCTGTTGTACGGATATGTAAAGACAAGACCACCGCGAAGGAATATGCTCTCAAAGTTATTGATAAGGCAAAGTGCAAAGGCAAGGAACACTATGTGGAGGCAGAGGTAACTTTATTATTACTATTAACTTAGTTGACAATACAAACCCAGAGCTTTTAGTAATCAAACACTGTTTTAAGCTTGCACGGTTTAAAATTAAACTTATACCGTCACTTACGGAATATCTTTCGTGATTGTTCATTATTTTGAGCTCCCAAACACGGAAGATATTTGTAAGGGTCAGCGCAGACAGAACGGAGCGCAGCGGAGAGGATTTTATTAACGCACTTGAAAATAAACTTTAAAATTATTACAATAAAGTGCATAAATGCTTGAACCTGACAAAAAATGCTCGCGCGTCCTCGAAGATACGCGGGAATCATACGCGATCCGAAAAGAAAATGCCCGAGACCGCGCGGGGATTATTCCTCTCTGTCTGCGCTGACCCTAAGTGACAGTATTACTTTTGCTTTTAGTAATGTCTCCAATCTTCATCTTCAGTTTTGCATTGCAATAAAATATTTTTCCCCCCCCCTTCTTGGGGGAGGCCTATGTCCAGCAGTGGACTTTTCGGCTGAAATGATGATGATGATGAAAATATTTTTAGCAAGTCTATTTGCAAACAGCTTTTGAAAAGTATGTGTGACGCATTTTGCAGCTGTTTATAGAGTAGAGAAAATATTTTGCAGCGTCGCCTGCGCTTAGACCAATGTGATGCCAACGAACTTCTTATTTATTGACTTTACTAGATACTCGTGATTTTATAACAGAATTACTTTATCTTCAGGTTCGGGTCATGAGGAAGCTGTGTCATCCACGAATTGTCTCTCTAATCGAGGAACAGGATAGCCCTGAGTGGCTATTCCTTGTAATGGAGTTAGTCAGTGGTGTGTATCTATAGCTGTATTTGGGTCTTGTAATCTATCATTTCATCATTAACAATACTCCAAACGATATCTAATAGACCATAGCTTTATTATTCTCATTCCACTTGATTGTTATTTATATTTTTAGGTGGAGACTTGTTTGATAGTATCGCGGCCGCTTCCAAATTCTCTGAGCCCCAAGCGCGTTTGCTAATCGGCCACTTAACATCTGCTATCGCATATCTACACTCGCTTTCTATAGTGCATCGTGACATCAAACCCGAGAATCTATTGGTAAGCTATCAACTAACAAACCTTGAAAAATATTCAGAGGAGGCATGTTACAATTACTGGCTCTTTTATTTAATTAATTTAAAAAATATATCATTCTTTTAATTCTTGTAAATATGCGTCATAATTCATGTATATTTATTTCATTGCATATTTCATAATAAAAACAAATGTATTAAAAAAACATAATATTTATACTGACGATGAATCCTGAAACTTATAGTAATAAATATAGTCCATAATACTATAATTACGAAACGTGGATATATTTTCAGGTGGAAGTGGGTTCGGATGGCAGTATACGCGGCCTGAAGCTGGCTGACTTTGGCCTTGCAGTGGAAGTATGGCGGCCCCTGCACGCAGTCTGCGGCACTCCTACATACGTAGCGCCCGAAATACTGCTCGAGACTGGATATGGATTAAAGGTATTAAAAAAAACCGGTCAAGTGCGAGTCGTACACACACACACAGGGTTCCGTAGAACCAAATAATATATTAAACATATTTTGAAGGCTCATTCATTGTTTGTTTTTCATAGCATGTTAATGAAAAACAAAGTTACTGCTGCAGTTTGATAAAAAGTCTCATATCTCAAAAACTAAACATCAAATCTTATTCGAACCAATTTTCGTTGAAAGTTTTTTTTACGTTGTACAATCCTATATTTTTTTAGAATTACTTTAGAAATCGAAGAATCGTTCTGTATGGTGTCCGGACGTAAAGAATAGCACCATCCCATATCTTCCCGTGGGTGTCGTAAGAGGCGACTAAGGGACTTACCAGAGAATGGGCAGCAGCGTTCTCTGATTCTACAACAACCATACTGCGATCGCCAACCCGCCTGCCAAGCGTGGCGATTATGGCAAAACCCCCCTTCTTGGAGGAGGCCTATATCCAGCAGTGGACTTTTCGGCTGAAATGATGACTTTAGAAATTACAGGGCCTGGGACACATTTTACCACTTTGCAAGTGACTATCTTTCAAACGATTGACTTTGCGAAAAAATGGTTTTAGAAACCTAAATGTCATTTTTGAAGACCTATCTATAGACACCCCGCACGTATAGATTTGATGAAAAAAATAATTTTTAGTTTCGGTTCCATGTATGAGGAGCCCCCCCTTAATCTTTTATTTTTGTATAAAAATCATAAAGCGGTTCACAGAATACATCTTCAACCAAGCCAACTATGTAGTCTTAATAGTTTCGGAATAAAGTGGCTGTGACATACAGACTGATAGACAGACAGACATGACGAGTCTATGGAGTTCCGTTTTTTGCCATTCGGTTACGGAACCCTAAAAAACTTCTCAGAGCAGATTTCTGGATCGTTGGGTCAGTTACCTTTTGTCTGAAGAATGCTATAGTATTTGTATTTTGACATATTCTCTATACGAAAGCTGTGGAAACTGCCATTTATTCTAAAAATAAAAGTTATCTGACAATCGAACAATTGGTCCTTTATCAATTGTCACCTACTAAAACGTGTATTGTTTCTCAAACGTGCGTGTACGCATAATACTCGAAAACGTGCCATTCACATTATATTAAACAATACATTAGGTACTATTGAAACCATTATGTAAAAGTGGTTGTTGTAGATTAAGATAAAGATTTTTTCCCACTATTCTTTACTGTTCGTGTGAACTTGAACTATTAAGAGCGTCATCCAAAAAGTAGGCCACGTCGAAAATTGCTGTCAAATATTTACCTGTTTTAATTAATTTGGGAATTTTTTATTAATAATAATTGCAATTAAAACCCTGAATTTGATGTTGTAACCGTTTTAGGTGTAAAAAGGCATTTGGAAAGTATCCAAATACTTTTTTACATCTAAAACTAAATATTCGGTGTTACGATATTAATTGTTGCATTTCATAATCAAAATTTTAGTTCACTAGTTAGCCATATTTCTTATTTCCGTACAGTAATATTGCAATAAAATTAATCAAAACAGCGAAATATTTGACAGCTATTTGCGATGTTGCCCACTTTTGTATAAACATTCTTAACTCAATTTTGTGTTATGTTTTAGTCATGATGCTATTCATCTAGGCACATCATAGGCTATATATTAGACTTTTTTCTTTTCTAATTCATTGCAGATCGATGTTTGGGCCGCTGGCGTTATTCTATACATCTTGCTGTGCGGTTTCCCGCCGTTTTCGTCTCCTGACGGCGATCAAGAGAAGTTATTCGACGCGATTTTGTCGGCTCGTCTGGAGTTCCCTGCACCGCATTGGGAGCGCGTGTCTGCGGGCGCCATCGACCTCGTCGCTAATATGCTGCGTCCACAGCCCGAACTGCGCTTCGCTGCCGAAGACGTACTCGACCATGCTTGGATGGCGGTTAGTTGATCACACCAAACCATTAATCACTACTGGCTTGTACTCTATTGCGCTTGTATATTTACGGCTAATTGCTTGTTGAGGTAAATGTTTGATTGACTGACTCACTTCCGAAATACAGTTGAAATAGCGTAAACGTTATTATTCACAGGATGATTATGACGAAAGCTGCGACTTCCGCACGTGGTACGACGAGGACTCGTCATAGCTGGGCGAGTGTCGCCGTCAATCGGTGTCGGCGCCCTTGTGACGATGCGTTACCGGCCAAGCCGAGACTGGAGCTCATTCGAATCTACGCTACGGCTTCAGCGTTTAGTGCTGTTCTTATCACAGCGATGTATGCCTTTCGATATGTTAACACCAATACCAAAGTTATTATTTATCATATTTTACCTAAAGATACTGCATGCATAAATAGTTTTGTATTTATATATTGTTTGGTGCGAACTCCGGTGCAGTATTATTGTTTTGGTTTTGAATTATTGTGTTATCTTATATTGTAAGACAAATTCTTAAAATGATTTCCATTCAGCGAAATATAATATGGGTTAGAACTATCGGCGGCAGTTTATACGCCGTTATTGTATAGTGTTAGCATATAGCTTGCCAAAATTTTAATGTAACATACATTGGTGGAGTATATACTACCCTTAAAACTTTTTAAATGTGGCTGCTCAACTGCTTTTGTATTATTTTTGCAACTTTGTCAGCCAGTGAGTAGTATAATGTTATATTTCGCTTGTTGAATCAAACTGACAATTCTAAAGATCTCTAGATTTCTCTTACCGCTTTTTTAGCTATTCAGTTTTAGATTGAACTTTAGATTTAAAGAAATTATAATATTTAATACGGATATTTTTATTTAACGATAACATTCTGTAATATACGAGTAATATATCTTATTTAATTATTTGAATGAATTCATATTTACAAGGTTAGAGCGCAAGTTAATTATAATGATTTTTGTATAATATGAATTGCTTGTAGGCGTATATTCAATGCTATTGCTTCTATCTATCATATCATAATCATATCATTCATTTCTTGATTAAAACATTCCCCTATTGAGAAACAAATCAAACAGTGACCACGTAAGACAGACAGTAATCTTTTACGAAATGGTAAAATTAAACTGCAAAAATGGTGCTAGCGACAGCGATAACATTTTTTATAAATGTAGTTAAGTAATGAATATGTCCATGACACAAAACAACCAATCTACTGATTGTTGAATGTGGACACACCTTTTGGTATTTATATCTTATCAATTTCAATGATGTTTCTATGAGAAATGTCGCGGATACAACGATCTAGCCATTACAATTGGCAGATTTAAAACGATTGGCAATGAGAGTTAGTGATATGAGCCTAGTAGTCGAGTATAAAGTAGGTTGTGGCGTGAAAAATATCCTTATTATTGAAAATGGTTGTATTAATGAAACACGTTTGGTCCCTGTTGCAGCACAAGATGTAACAACACGAGCAGTTCATAGCGTTTAACTAAACAGCCTATTGCTTAGCAACGTAGAAGCTGAAGCCTAACTTATTTGTAATTAGATAAGTGCCAAATTCATTTCATTATTGCGCTTATATTAATCATAATTCACGCAGGTCGCAGCAATCAATGTTCCTCTCGAATATAATGTAATTTTTTTTTTACTATCATTATTTAAGTTATTTTCATATAATGTAGTGTTAATATATCACTGAGCAACACCAAATGCAACCCACATTAGACTGAAATACATTCCTCCACAGTATGATGTGACACTGTAGCTTTCATCACAGTGTATTGAAAGATATAATAACGGTACCTAGTGATTGTTCTGTGTGTGTTTCCATTTTGTATTTTGTGGTTTTGTATTCCACAATTTTATGAAATTTGATAAAGAAATTTACTGTTGTGATTTATACATGATCAGAGTTGCCTAGATAGATACCCCAATTTTTAATGTGGACTAAGTATGAATATAAATTATGAAAGATATCAATTGAAAATACACAGAAAATTCAAAAGATATAAAAATGTATCTAAAAAATACAGTCGCAATTCATTGCATGTCAGTCATAGTGATTCATAAAAATTTTATAATGCAATTAGACATGATATGTTCATTGAGTAAATGAGAGAAATAAATAAATTTATAAAAAGTTGGTTTATTTTATTTACATATTATGAATCCTTATTAGTAATACTTTTAGTACATTTTTATTTACTAAGAACATAACCACTTAACAAGAAGCCACTTGAAGCATTCATCATGACTTCGGGATGAGTTCTGTCTGGCAGCACCTGAAAAGAATACATAAAAAGTAAGTAATGGTATAACCATACCATACCACTTCTAGTTTTATGAGTGTCCTCCAAGAGAATTTATATTACTATTTCAGTAATGAAATGTGACTTATGTTACTGCCACAGATGTCTATGGACGTCAAATCAAAAAGTGCTCACGACGCCTCGGGCGGCATGGCACTTCGAAAATAAGTGTCCGTTTCGACCGCGCGGCCATGGCGTTTTTTTTAAATAAAAACCATCCCAAGTTTTTGTAAAAACATGTAAATGTCGATTCCCAAAAACCATAAATTTGTCAAAGCAATGGTTAAAAAGTTATAAGGGTTTGAACGTGGCCGCGCCATCGAACCACGCGGCCATGGAGATCTTTAAAACTAAGCGTCGCAGAGACCTGAAATTTAGGAAATAGTAGATTGAATTTGTAAAAATATAGAAAAAAATCCTGTAAAATATAAATATTTTAGGAGCTCTAAGGCTAAAACCTCATGGTCGCGCCATTGAAACGGTGACAAACACGTTATCGCCGATATCTCGCTGAAAAAACATCGCAGACGTCTGAAGTTTTTTGTAAAACAGATTTGATTTTGTCAAAACTAGTAAAAATACAACAAAAAATCCTAGGTTTATATTTCAGGAGCTGTAAGACTAAAACCCCATGGCTGCGCCATCGAAACGGTGAAAATTTTGTTTTTCGCCGATATCTCGCTGAAAAAGCATCGCAGACGTCTGAAGTTTTTTGTAAAACCTAGATTTAAATTTGTCAAAACTAGCAAAAATACAACAAAAAATCCTAAGTTTATATTTCAGGAGCTGTTGAAAAAAATCTTTAATTTGTCGATTAGGGTGACCACGGATTATTATTTACAGAGAACTTTCCACCTATTTTTATTAGAAATGAAATCCCAAGGATCCAGTGAACAATAAGATGCTATGATGATATGGCTATTTCTTTAAAAATCACATAAATTAGAGATTGTTTGCTTACACTAAGATCTATTTCTTATTGTTCACCGGATCCTTGAGATTTCATTGTTGTTTGTCACCGTTTCAATGGCGCGGCCATGAGGTTTTAGCCTTACAGCTCGTAAAATATAAACACAGGATTTTTTTCTATATTTTTACAAATTCAATCTACTATTTCCCAAAATTTGAGGTCTCTGCGACGCTTAGTTTTAAAGATCTCCATGGCCGCGCGGTTCGCCGCGTTTCGAAGGCGCGGCCACGTTCAAACCCTTATAACTTTTTAACCATTGCTTTGACAAATTTATGGTTTTTGGGAATCGACTTTTACATGTTTTTACAAAAACTTGGGATGGTTTTTATTAAAAAAAAAATACCATGGCCGCGCGGTCGAAACGGACACGAAAATAACACTTTTTTATAGCGCTTGGCATAAAGAACACAGATTTTCGTGACATGGCCGTGGTAAAAAGGTTGATCCCATGTCCCATGGCTATGTTTCTGCCTTTCCTCTATCTACCAACTATGCATAGACAATGCTAGTACCTACTGAGTAATAGATGATCAAGTTGTATGATGTTATCAACAAAATATAATATGTATGAGTATTTGTTTCTGAACTTCCACATCTCTTGATGGATTGGTTGGATGGCTAAACTGACGCTAAAACGGTTACCAACTATTCAGTTCATAATAATCTGAACATGTGGTAACCATTTTAGCGTCGGCATCACACATTCCACCTTGTATATATTGTTTTAATTAGATATAAATCCTCACCTGATAATTTCTCATCCAGTTGCAGGACAGCTTCAGAGCGGCCACATTACTTTGTGTCTTCAATGACATATACAACTGCTGCAATGGTTCTGCAACATTGTAGTAAATCACAAAAGGCCTACCTGGTTTCACAAATGTTACTAATTCATTGAAAATGTTTTGTGGGTCTTCTTTACATGCTATAACTAATGAATCCATTTTCTTATGCAGTAATTCTGAAGCAGCTATATTGTCAAAGTGCCATTTTGGCTTTTTATTTTCTCTTGGGGCCTCAGAGCTTATGATAATATTGTCATTTTCACTAGGTTTATTCTCAGTATCATCTTGTTTGGTTCTTTTAGATTCGTTCTCTTCCGAGTTGTCATCATTTTTCCTCTTCAAAGGATTTTCCTCAGTACCATTAGCTTCGTTTGCTGGATCTGCTGTACTGTTAGTGTCACACCCTTGATAAAATTGTCTGAGTGCAGAATAAACATTGACTGAAACACACCTATTCATTTGTTCTTCTGGGAAATTCATAGCCAACAGAGCTTGTTTCTGTGACATGTTACCAGGATGCATGTGTATTAATTTACCATTTGTATTTTGTCCAATAACGCTCAACAACGCAGCTGCCATTAGGCCATTGGACCCAGAATCATATAATAAATGATTTCCTTCACAATGAATATTAACTGTAGTTATGATTTGCGACAATGTATCAATCCTTAAGTTTTGAACCTTATTTGGTTCAAGTTTGTACATAATTTCACTAATGATCCGAAGATTTGGTTTTACTACTTGAAAGTATTCAAAATACTTTTTCTCTTTTTTTCTCAAATACTTGTCTTGTGAAAATTCAGTTTTATTGTGAAATGTGTTAGAGTTACTGATGAGTGTTTCAACAATATCGGACGCTTTGCTAGAATCACTTTTTAGTGTCTCTATATCAGCTGCTGACAACTTTTGTGAGCGTCCATCATCAAGTATGTTTCTGTTATCATTTCCAGATACTTTTATATCAATTTCATCTTTTAATTTTACAGCTTCATCTGCAAGTTCTATTGTGAATTCTTTATTCTTCTTACTGGTTTTAGGTATTAATTTAAAAACTGAAAAATATGGGGAGCCCTCTAATCCTTTCAAATTAATAGTATCTCTTCCCAAGCTAATCTTCGAATCAGACTTATTAAATTTGTGTAGTTTTTTATAGTTTTGTTTCTGGATGATAATGTAATCACCTATTTTAACTTCGTTGGACATTCTGAGCAAAGTTTTTTTAGAGGTTAGCTCTCAAAACTGTGTTTATATTTGAACTGTTTCTCACCTTTCGCTTCTAATTGATACTTAATCAATAGCTAAGTACTGGTAGTCTCTCAATGAATTGCTTTTTGTAGGATAAAATTACAAATACCTAATACAAAACCATACTTTCGTTCGTCAACATAATTTGACAGGCAGAGGCGGCTACGACGGGTCACTCACAATTAGAAAAAAAAAGCAAATGACAGCAGGACTTAGGATGGTAATCAATGTCTTTTAAGCCAATGTTTCCTTTTCCAGCCTTGCGGTACGTTACGGTACTAAAGTTTTATAAAATAATATTCGACTTAGGACCAGGCAGTCCTAAATTATGGGTACCTTAAGTCTTATAGACAGGTACTCAAATCGATGTTACTCTTTTAAAGATTTAAACGTGCATCTGACTACTGGAAGGCACAGGTAATCTCAAATCAGTACCCGATTTAAAAACCATCCATTCACTCTTATTGGTATTGTATTTGAGCCTGTGAGCCACCGCATAACTTTCACAAACTTTTAGAAGCATTCTCATTGCACCGATAGATGGGCTCAGCAGCACCATATCATCAGCGTAGCTGATGTTGTTCACGCAAACACCGTCTACGTGACAACCGATTTTAGTGCTACTGAGCCTGCCTATCAGTTTGTTTATGTATAAGTTAAAAAGACGGGGGGAGCTCAACCCCCACTGCCTCACTCCACACTCCAACCCATACATATCAGAATATGAGCCTACCCACTTAACTATATTCTTTTGATTGCCCTCCCTGAAGCAGATCAGTTTGCCGATGAGTACTCTGGCCCCACCAATACGTCGTTCAATCCTGAAATAGACTGGTGTGCCATTGAACTGTTCGTTCAATGGCACACCAGTCTATTTGGATAAGTGTGTCTGCACACTTACCCACCTTCGTAAGAGGGGAGAATCCCACCGGTCTGCAAACACATTCAGGATGCCACAGGAGGAGGAGCGCAAGCGCGCCATCATGGAAGCGCATCGCTTACGTATGATCGCGGCGAACCCGTCGACACACGCATCCGCGAACATCCCTGACGCGCTACATCGCCAGGGCAACCCCAAGAGCACCCTGAATGCGCTATTGTACTGTACGCGCAGGTCGCTGTATGCCCGCTGGGTATACTTGGTCCACAGGCTGCACGTGTAAAACGACTGGCAGAAGGCCTTAAAAAGCGTTATCTTAACCGAATCAGAACAGCGTGCAAACCTGCGGGCCAGCATGTTGCAACGTACAGCCAGCGACCTGCGCTCCCTGTCTATGTCTACATTATCTTTCAAGTCATCAGTGACCCAGTGGCCCAAATACTTAAACTTCGATACCCGACCTAAAGGGGAACCAGAGAGTGAGAGTTCAGGCAGCTGTTCGTAGGCTAAATCTTAGATCCCTCTCAGCAACCGAAACCTATAAGTATTTGGGTATGTCGGAAGCGCTGGCCATCAATATTGCTAACATGAAGCAATCGTTGAAGGAGCGCTTCTTTGGCCGCCTGAAAAAAGTATTTAATAGTCTTTTATCAGGCGGCAATAAGGTACGTGCCTTCAACGGTTGGGTCATGCCGGTTCTGATGTACTCTTTCGGCCTACTCAAATGGACTCAAACAGAACGAGATGCTCTGGATAGGAGGGTCCGTACATTGTTGACGGCATATCGAATGCATCACCCGCGTTCTTCTGTTATGAGACTGTATATCCCGCGGAAGTGTGGGGGTCGAGACTTTTTAAACGCTTGAGACTCTCCACAATCGCGAGATATGCAGTCTCAGGGAATATTTCCTTGAAACCAACGTGGGGATGCATCGAGATGTGGTCGCGGTGGACAAGGGCCTCACCCCGCTCTCCTTGGCTAAAGAGAACTGGCGCAAACCTGTAGTGCTTGACACTAACGACCGCATGGAGGTATGGCAGAGTAAGGAGCTTCACGGACGCTTTTTCCGGGCCCTGCATGGGCCCGATGTAGACCTATCAGCGTCCGTAGCCTGGCTACGTTCCGGGGACCTCTTCGGAGAAACCGAAGGTTTTGTCTGTGCAATTATGGATGAAGTTATGATGACGAATAACTACCGGAGATTTATTGTGAAGGACGGTACGGTTGACATATGTCGGGCATGCCACCGTCCCGTCCAGGCGAATCAATCCGTCACATTATCTCCGGGTGTTCTCGTCTGGTTAACAGAGAGTACTTGTATAGACACAACCTTGTAGCCAGGATTATCCATCAGCAACTTGCTCTAAAATACAACGTTGTGGAATCGGAAGTGGCGTACTATAAGTATGTGCCCGACCCAATTCTCGAAAATGGCAGTATTAGATTGTACTGGGATCAATCCATCATCACTGACAGGACTATTGTAGCCAATAAGCCTGATATAGTGGTGGTGGATCGATCAGAGCGACGCGCAATGATTGTTGACATAACGGTCCCGCATGACGAGAACCTCGTGAAAGCTGAGAAAGAGAAACAAATGAAATAACTCGACTTGGCACACGAGGTTGTCGACATGTGGAATGTGAACTCGGCTATCATTGTGCCGATCGTCGTGACACACAACACATTGACTTTTAGGAAATAAGATCTTTCCTTGAAATTTTGTACGTATTTTCTTGCAAATAAACATATTTGATTTGATTTTACACATTAGAGAAATATGATTTTTGTTTGACCAGCCATTCAGAATGAATTCAGGATGAAGGACTCAGAATTCCTAAAACTTTGTTGTATCAATAATTGATAAGATGAAATAACAACGAGGAAGAAGAAAACACACTAATACGGTGCCGAATTAAGTTTAGACATGTAATAGCGAAAACTTATTACTGCTACATATTATACAATGTATCAAGAAGTTTTGTGGTAGCTGCATACATGGTCGCCGAACGTTGCGTCAGGGCTGTGGCGACATCAGCGCTTATACCCATTTTACTGTTAACGTGGTCACCCTATAAGATGGATTTACCATGGTTCCCGGTTTCAGAGCAACTAGAGAAGCAAGAACCTATTAGTGAAATGAGAATGCATTTAAATTACAATATATTATATTCAAAACATTTTTTAATTGATTTAACAAGAACAAAAATATACTTATTTAAATTTTTTAACTGCCTTTTTATGATTTATTTAAAACTATTCTTACAAATAATATACAACATTATTTTTAGTATATGCGAAACCTGAATATAGTTTGTTCAGAGTAAGTAACTGAATCGATTCCAATAATGTTTAACCCATGTTAAATTTTGTCTCAAAAATATTTAAAAAAAGGTTGCAAGTTGGACACCGAGCGACACTAAAGTACCTATCGCAATCATACGGCGCTACCGCTCAGCTGTGCGCCCGCGCGGGAGAAACACAACCCCTTCAGTCGCCCAGATGCTACAGATTAATGCGCAAGTGTCACGCTCCCGGATCGCGACCGCGTCCGGTGCGGCGCCGCCACCAGCGCCGTGAGCCTAGTTGGGCTTCGGTTGCTCGTGTATGTAAAAATTATCGTGTAACCAAACCATGTGTGTGCGATGATTAACATTTCTAAATACGCCAAGATGGTTAATTGTAGAAAGATATGATTATGTGATATTTAGCATGGTTGGCATAAGGTGCAACAAATCGCATTGACTACATTTTATCACATACGGTTGCATTTACGAATAAACTACATAATAATATCTACCTACACTTGACCATTACGACAGTCGAAAGCCTGCAAGTGTGATGGAAAATGTTATCACCTGTTAATTGCAATACAATCGCCGTACGGTTAGGTAACTACTGCAAAATTATTATCAATGAGCGCAAGTCGACGCTGAACGCGGGGGCGGGGCGAGGGCGCCCGCCCCGCGGTGACCATGTTTTAGTAGGGACAACTAGGTAACAGAACAATTTTATCTTTGTAATTTTTCATGATACAGTTTTGAAATTTTGTACATAGATTCTTTACATAAAAATACTAGACCAGTGTTTCGGGTTTCGCATATACTAAAACTAATTTTGTATATTCATATTTTAGCAATTTCTACCATTTTTTCCACACAGCATATTTTTTCACGTGGCTTGCCTAGTAATTTACCTTTTTCTTTTTCAAATTTATCTATTTTCTCCCAACCACTCCAATCTATAACATTGCTATTGTTTTCATTTATTATTTTCTTGATTTCTTCAAAGCCACCCTTATTTTGGCCATCATCATTATTTAAATTTTCATGTATTACTTTAGCCACTTGGAATGCATTTCCCATTGTGTGTAGTATGACACCAACAGGTCCAGTGCCTAGCCATCCAGCTACATAGAGCTTTCCTAAGTTTGAATATGCATCTTCAACAATGCCCTTATCATTAATTACATAGCCATTTTTCAGTACCAAGTCTTTATCTGCTTGAACACTTTTGTAACCTATACTTCTGAATGCTAAATCACAATTCAGTATTTCTTTCTCTTCAGTAGGCACACATTTTTGATCCTCCCAACTTTCACCAACAAGTTTATTACATGTTAATTCAATTCCAGTCAGTTGCTTGTTATCATCAACTAAGAATTTATTTGGGCTTCTGAAGAATACTGGTTTGAAATATTTAATATTGCTGTCATCAGTCACTGTTTGCTTCTCACTTAAAGATTTTAACATTAGTTCAGTCAATCTCTTTCTAGGGCGAGGTAGATCAGGAACTACTTTATGCACATCAGTAAAGTCATTCTCATTCCATATTGTTCTACAATTTTTCAACTTAAGTTGCTCTCGTAGTTCTTTAATAGTAAAAGCAACTTGTAAAGGCCCTCTTCTACCAACTAAATATATTTCTTTAAGCTTTGATTCAGATAAAGCAGTAAGAGCATGTTCAGTAATGTCAGTTTTCTTCAGCTCATCAATAGGTGTTAGTAAAATTCTTGCAACATCTAATGCAACATTTCCTTGCCCAAGAATAGCTGCACTTTTGCAGGACAAATCAATCTGTAAGAAAAATGGCTTAGAATTCTTATAAAAAAATCATACTGCAAATAATTAATGTATCAAACCAAGATTCGATTTTGAACAGAAGAACAAGTGATCCCTAATAAATATGTTTATTGAAGTTAAGTTAATTAAAATAATATAATAATAAATCCAATTAATTATTATTAATTATTTAAGCTTGGACCCTGCTCCCGATACCGGCGGACTACTATTTTTTAATGTGTTTTTACATGGTTTTTGTTAAGAAATATTTAAAAATGTAATTAGTGTGTAGGAAAATAAATAAAGGATATAATCCAATTAGATCTTTAAAAGTAAAAAACGGATGAAAAGGAATTTTATCTAAATTTCTGTTTATTCCTAGGGGGTTATTATCTGAACTGATATGTTACAGGCAAATGCTCACTTACTTTTAAATCTCTGTCACAGGGGAGTCCATTGTACCAACCTACAAAGTTACGTGCAGCAATCACGTTACTTGCATCTTCATTTTCTATGCCAAGTGTTTTGTCTTCTTCAGCACCATAAGTCTGGAATAAGTTAAATTATCCATTAATTCATGAAGACATTATGGCAATATATCTTTTAAAGTAATGAAGGTAGTTTACCAAAAGTACTGCATCATAATGTTGTCTCAACTGTAGAAGATTCACATCTTTGCCCAAAGTTATGTTTCCATAGAAATTAACATTGGGTTTTTCGGCCACCTTTGTAAACTGATTTATTACATTTTTCACTTCTGGGTGATCTGGAGCCACACCATACCTAGAGTAACAAAATTGGTTGTATTGAATACATATTTGTTAAGGTAATTTATACATAAGTTTTGTTTGTTTACTTAGCTGTTCACATATTTAAACTGTTTTGAAATTAAAAATATACCTTATCAGTCCAAAAGGCACAGGAAGCTTTTCCAATATATCAATATTTACAGAGTTCAGTTTCTTAGTAAGATGCATCGCTGCATAAAACCCCGCAGGTCCAGCACCAACGATACATACTTGAGGTCTTTTAATGTATGTTGTTGATGAAGAACTAAAAGCCCTTCTCAACAACTTGTAAGTCATTTTGCGTTTTATTATAGCTGCCCACAGTAACAGTCTTTATACACACACTGATTTTAAATTCAAAATTTCAAATGTTTTGTCAGATAAGATAAATTACAATGAATACATAATATTACACCGACGAAAAACACATTTTTTGCTTTGTTGCCACGGTGTTCTTTTATAATATTACTTTCTGCAAGTGCCCATAATTGCTGCTCAACAATGCACATACTTGAGTCCAATTTATTTTAATATTATGCTCATTCTTCAACAAATTAAAAAACGTGTTAACTTATCAAAACAACTCAACAACTTCAAAAGCTGAACTTTGGAGTGACGCCGTCTATCTGTGATTATAGCGAGTCTGTTGTGACAGCGACAGGTGAGCTGGTGGGTGACACAATAATCAAGAACTTTATAAAAACTGGAATGATGACATGCAACTCAATTCGTTCCGAGCGCGAGAACTAGAGAGCGGGTGTTATCTCTTTCTAATAGGGTACCCAATATTTTTGTCCGATGGAGCGCATCTTAATGAATGAAAAAATAAGCGACCGGGTAAGGAACACCACGCTGAGCTCCAGAACTCAAATTGCCGACTTAGCTTATAAAACTGCGAGACTAAAACGGGACTGGGCAGGCCATGTCTCCCGGATGCACAGCTGTGGGCCCGAATATCGCAACACTGGAGCCCTGAGACAGCTATGGAGTCGCGGTAAGGTTTTGATACTTTTTTTTTATAAAATACTAAACAGTAATTACTGATTTATTATTATGGTCCCTTTTCTCTCATGTGGATTATCTGTCAGCTATCTATCTGACAATCAGGGTGCTAAAAAAAGAGTTTTGACTTTCATTGGTAGTAGTGAACAACATTTCTCTTCTAACTAATTTCCATTCAAATGACATTAAATTTTAACTGGTGCTTATTAGTTACGTACTCTGTAGTTTGTTTGTGATGTTTATTACCTGATTTTATATAAATTTGAAAATTAGAATATGTGTGTGTAATAAGAATATTTGTTTTGACCTTGTTTTCGTCCTTTCAGCTACTAACATTTATCTACCACAAACTGCAAAGTTCGATGGTTCGCCTCTCTGCGCTGCCGTCTCAACATGACACTGGGGGAATATGGATATCAGCCAACTATACTCTTTGATATCAGCTCAATTGCAAAAAAAAATGCTAAGAATTTATTAGATATTTCTTTATTAATCAGAATCCAAATAATCAGAGTTGAGGTATTCGACTCCCGAAATGTCGCCTGAAACTCCTGCATAAATAAATTGGTCCACTTTTGACTCTTCAGATTCACTTGATAGTTCAAGTCTTGATCGCTAACTGAGATGAGTAGATGACAAATTAGTCATTATAGAGAGTTCTTCCACGGCCAAAATATTCATTTTCAATTTTGATGACATGGTCAACATAATTTTTCCATTCTTGTGCAGTTACTGACTGAAATGCTTCTTTAGCCAATTTCGCAACATTTTGACCGCAAACATTCTTTTGTGCAATTCGCCTTTTTACTATTGCCCCAACTAATTCGATTGGGTTTAAATCACAATGGTAAGGAGGCAGCCTTATCACTGTATGCCCATGTTCAGATAAAAGTTCATCAATGTAGTAGATCGGTTCAGGTTTATGTTTTTTTACAAGCATCATGATGATAAGGATGGTTTCCGCAATGTTTAATCAAATGGAATGTTATTTTCAAGTAGCCACAATTTGATTTCATCAACTTTTGATGAAGATGTAGGAGCCTGGGGAAAAAATCTTAATTTAATAGTTGAATTTCAATTTCAAATTAAAAAAGGATAGGTAATAATAATGTAAAATTACACTACCTATTGTACATTATTTTAATTTAATACTATTTCGCAAGAAGTTATAATTATAATATTTAGTATTTGAATATTAAATGAATCCTGTTACGATTTATATGCTAGTTTGGCTATCAACGTGATTTCCGATTACTATTTAATTTTTTTACTTGCAATTTGCAAAGCCACACTCTACTCTGAAGCTATCTCGCTCTAAAGTTATTATATATTTAATTAAAAGGGGTTTTAATTAAATATATATGTCGCCGCAAGTGTGTCTATCTGCCAAGATAATTAGTTAAACTAATTGGTAACCAACTTATATTTCTTTGTGGTCATAAACGATAATCCTGCCATCTGTTGCAACTATTATAATACGCCTGTGAGTGAGTATTTGACTAATGTTGAGTGTCGAGATCAGCAGCGCCATCTATTGACCTCTCTGTGAAATCTTAATCAGTAGCACTTGAAAATCAACTACACTCGATATTCTAGCTAAAACTATAATTATAATTAACATAAGAATATTGGTTCAACACTATAAGGTTTCAGTCGTTAATAGTAAATCACTTGATACTATGTTTATTTATGAAACGGCATCACCTACTGTCATTGTGAATTCACGAGAACGACTCAAAGAGTATAGTAATAATGGAACAAAGAGTATAGTAATAATATGGAAAGACTTTAACCATCAATACCTACCCCCGTAGCATGACCACCGTAGACAAGGATTTCTTTGACGTGTCATGCTACGGTGGCTGCTTAGCTTTTTCCCAACTATGTTGGGGTCGGCTTCCAGTCTAACCGGATGCAGCTGAATACCAGTATTTTACATGGAGCGACTGCCTATCTGACCTCCACAACCCAGTTAGTACTGCGTAATACGATACCCCTTGGTAAGACTGGTTGTCAGACTTTTTGGGCCACTGACTACCTAACGACTGTCAAAGATCTACAAATGACACCCGGGACCAACGGCTTAACGTGCTTTCCGAGGCACGGAGGAAACTTGGTATTTAATGGGTGGTCACCCATCCACAGACCAACCTAGGCAAGCACGGCTTAACCTAAACCTAAAGTTATTGTAAAGTGGTATTTTATTGTTTGTAAGTTTTACCGAACTTACTATGTAATGAATTACTGTACTGAGTGTGTAGTGCTAAGTACAGAGAATTCGCGTAGATACAACGAGAAGTCGAGTTAGTTAGCTTGCGATTAGAAAACAATTGAAGTATGTAATTTGAAGTGGTTTTTCTAGTGAGCAATAATAAGTTGTGCAAATGAGAACTGTAACACGATGTAATAGAGTGTGTAAGGAGTTTCTTCGGTTCGTTCTTCTCCTTACTTATAACCAACTATGTTTGCGAACGGACGGCTCAACTCTTGAAAGTTTATGTGCCTGTAATTGTTTTAATAGAAAATAAACGTTTGTAGGAGTTTGAGTCAAGTGTTGTTTGTGATTCCAGCTACCCACCTACCTATCTACCAACAATGAAGAATCGTGTCGCACGGTTAGAGACTCGAAGACAATATAGCGGATGGCGTCCCGCGTCGATGTTTAGGGATAGTGTTCGTCCTACTGCATTCCCTGTCTTAACATAATAATAAAAATACGAAACAGTTTAAAAATAACAAGGCACCGGGTGATGATGGAATTACGGCCGAACTTCTAAAGGCGGTTAGAAAACCGGTACTTAAGGCCCCTCAGAAGCTGTTTGATTCCGTCATACTCGAGGGGAAAACGCCACAGGCATGGTGCAGGGGTGTGGTGGTACTCTTCTTCAAAAAGGGCGACAATGCCCGGCTGAAGAACTATAGGCCCATCTCACTTCTAAGCCATCTCTACAAGTTGTTTTCAAGAGTCATCACGAATCGTCTCACGCGCAGGATTGACAATTTTCAGCCTCCCGAACAAGCCGGATTCCGAAAAGGCTTTAGCATCGTAGACCACATACATACGCTGTGGCAGGTTATACAGAAGACTGAAGAGCCTTGAGACCTGCCTCTCTGTGTAGCGTTTGTGAACTTGGGCTGTACTGCAGTCTCTCCAACGGTGCCAAATCGACTATCGGTACATCGAGGTGTTGAATTGTTTGTGCAAAAACGCCAACATGTCAATCCGACTTCAGGACCAGACCTCGGAACCTATCCTTCTGCAGCGAGGTATGAGACAGGGAGACGTCATATCTCCAAAACTGTTGGCCGATGCACTGGAGGGGGTATCTTCAAGGTTATGGCCTGGAGAGGGCTAGGCATCAACGTCAATGGCGAGTACATCTCTCAATCTCGGTTTGCCGACGATATAATGGTCATGGCTGAGACCATGGAGAACCTCAGTACCATGCTCGATGACCTCAGTAGATCTTCCGAAAGAGTAAGTCTTAAAATGAACATGGACAAAACACCCAAGATCGGAGACGCAGCGTTCGGGAAGTTGCGTGGTATCTTCTCGTCCAACTCACCGCAGTGTCTCAAGACGAAAGCCTATGACCAGTGTGTGTTGCCAGTGATTTACATACGGGACCGAAACGTGGTCGCTCACAGTGGGCCTCAACAGAAGGCTTAAAGTCACCCAAAGGGCAATGGAGAGGGCTATGCTCGCAGTTTCCTTGTGATGAAAAAGAGAAAAAAAAGAGAAGAACCGCGAACCGGAAGACTACCGTTGCGTTTGAAGGTCTCCCACTAGGTGGACCGATGACCTGGTAAAGATTGCGGGGATCCGCTAGATGCGAGTCACACGGGACCGGTCAATGTGGCGACACTTGGGGGAGGCCTATGTCCAGCAGCAAAAAAGTTCATTTTTTTTGATATTTGGTTTTTTGATATTGAAATTTTGTTTGTAACAAGGAACTTATACAGGGTGGAAGAGACACCGACGTGGAAACGGTTACCACGTATTCAGTAGATCGTTCTGAGCCCTCCACACAGAAATTGTTCATCGGTAATTTAAAATATAATCTGCCGTTCCATACATTTTGACCGTGTAGATTTACTAAATGTACCAATTATGTAGGAAACATCTGTTTTTTTTTTATAACCGACGAAAATTTCTATGCGGGAAGGGCTCAGAATGATGTGCTGAATACGAGGTAACTGTTTTCTGTGAATGATAATAGATTGCACCACGTATCTTTCGAACGAATCATGTCGATTGAATTATATTAATATAAGGAGAGTATTTTTTATTTGTTTTGATTGTCAAATTATAAAAAAACGCGAGCGAAGCCGTGGGCAAAAGCTAGTTGATAATATATTAACTTGAAATATATACTTAGGGAATGGCTAGTCATAGTCTTGTCAGATTCATTTGTCGTGATCAATTTCTTTGTTGACGTAGTGCAACCATTAATAAAACCGAATAAAAAACAAATTCAATGATTTATTTGGTTTATTACTGGCAACTGAACAAGAACGAAACAATTCATGAACTGTCACTGATTGTCAATGTCATGAGGTTCATCCATCGTCCATTTACCATTTCCACGATTTTCACAGAAGTTACAGAAGAAATCTTGGTTTTTCTATAACTAGAACATTACAAACCAACAACTCCTGTTAAAAAATTCAGTATTTAATCAATGCGAGGATGGCGCATGCTAAGGATATAAAACAGCTCTTCACTAGGTTATATTCTTTGAAAAATGGGTAAGTTTAATAATTGTCAAGACGGCTATTGGTCTTAAATTTACTACTACTTGTCAATAGTGACCACACATATTCAAACAGATCGTCACTTATCCCAATATATGTAAAGTACTGACTTTACATATGTTGAGAATTCCGACTTACTTCACTGGAAGTAAGTCGGAATTCTTGGTTTTATTGCATCATTAACTTAATACATTTTGCAGGTACAAGACAAATAGATGGACCGTAAAAAACTATAGTCAGGACATCAAGTTAACCGCACCAGTGGTGAACAGGGGCAATGTAACGCCTTTGCCACCACTGTCCGAACCTATGGCCCTGCCTCCAGTTATTTACTCTTCAGCTAAGACTGAGGATGCTCTAACAGAAGTCACTGTACTCAGCAATGGTCTGCGAGTGGCATCAGAAAAAAAGTTTGGACAGTTTTGCACTGCTGGTGGTAAGAAGAATAATTTTTAACACATCAGTTATTCAAACATATTCATATTTGATTTTACAGTTATCTAAATATCATTAATGCGGTTAAGTGCGTTCATTTCATGTTAACCTCTTTGGAAAGACTGATTAATAAAACCTCTTTTGTTTTCAGTGGTCATTGACTCTGGTCCAAGGTATGAAGTTGCTTATCCCAATGGCATTTGCCATTTTCTTGAAAAACTGAGTTTTGGTGTAAGTATTTATCATATTGTTAGTTTTGATTTAACAAGCTGATATCATTTCCATACATATTATAAAGGCATTATTTCACTTTGCCCCACTATAAGTGACTGATCAAAAATGTTGTGTTACATTTCAGGCCACACAAAAGTATGCCACTCGGGATGTCATGCACAGAGAGCTTGAGAGACACGGAGGCATCTGTGACTGTCAAGGTTCTCGGGATACCACTGTTTATGCCACCAGTGCTGATTCCAGAGGCTTGGCTGCTGTGACTCAGGTGAAAAATAACATAAGTTTTTAATTTCTATGCTATTGTTTTGTTCATAACATGTATAATTTCCTCACTCTGTAGTAGAATTGCCTGTAAAATAGAAAAAAATAATGTTTAAAGAAAAATATTTTTAATAATAAACTGAAACAAATGACATGCTAATTTAAAATCAATAAATTTTTTAGACTTGTAAGATAGGTTTGTTCAGCAAAATATGAGTTTATGTAATTTTAATTCTACATTCCAGATTCTAGCAGAAGTGACACTGAGACCACAACTGTCCATTGAGGAGATGGAAGCAGCCAGACAAGCTGTTGCATTTGAACTAGAGACCCTTTCCATGAGGCCGGAGCAAGAGACAATACTGATGGACATGATCCATATGGTATGTTATGCACAATGTTACATTTGACTAGAATTTAGACACACTTTACATGTAATATATCCATATAAGTTATGTGAGGTGTCTGATGAAATGATGAGTAATAGAAAAGCATGGAAGGAGGAGACATCATGCTCTAACCCCAAATTAATTGAGAGAAGGGCAAGATAATAATAAGAAGATAATAAGAATATAAGTTATGTGACAACCTGGAGGCCAAAGTAAATATTATATTACGGTCACTGCTCCTTTATTTTAGAAACTCCTTTAGTTTCATCTCACTCTCTCCCATTGAAAACAATGATGGCTCTACCTCTACCGTATTAAAGATAAGATATTTTCAATTCCTTTACTTTTTTAGGCTGCTTACAGAGGAAACACTCTTGGAATTCCTAAGATTTGTCCGAATGAAAATGTCAATAAAATTGACCGGGATTTAATTCTAAACTACCTCAAAAACCATTACACACCTGATAGAATGGTTGTTGCAGCTGTTGGGGTAAGATAATCATAAAAAAATACTAAACTTTTTCTAAAAAAAAAAAAAAAAAATTAAATAAGTATAATATAATACCTTTTGGTTGCTTCAAACTCTCATGATGTTCTTTATTCCTAGGTTGACCATGAGCCATTTGTGGAGTTTGTGCACAAATATTTCGTGGAAATGAAGCCTACATGGCAGGAGGATGAACTTCATGCATTCAAACCTATTGTTGACTCTTCAATTGCACAATACACCGGAGGAATGCAACAGGTAATTACATAATATAAACAGATACAAAATAAGAATTTCTGAATTTTTCTATTCAATAGATAATAATAACTGAATAATGTTTCAGGATGACTGTGAAATTCCTCTGTATCCTGGATCTGATCTTCCTGAACTGTCTCATGTTGTTATTGGGTTGGAAAGTAAGTACCTACCATGTAACTGGCAAATCTGTTTGAGTATCACAGTTAGAGCTTGCAATCTATTTGAATATTCAACTAGTTATATGTATTACCCAGTACTAAGTGGGTTGTGGAGGTCTGATGGGCAAAAAAAAAAAAAACATATATATATTATGGTCTGTTGTGGGTCTATGTAAAATATTGGTATTCAGCTGCTTTGCTTAGACTGGAAGCCGACCCCAAGATAGTTCAGGGAAAAACTAGGCAATTTTTTTTGTTATTATTTAGTTGTTGTTGTGTCTTCTTTCTTCCTGAACTATTCAAATAATTAGAATATTCATCATCATCATATCAGCCCAGAATCACCAACTGCTAGGAATAGGCCTTCCATGTTGAATATTACTTAAAAAAAAACAATTTTCGAATATTTGCAAACCCTCATCATCTTAGCATATTCCCATTTAGTATTAATAGCTTATTAAATAAATATTTCTATTAGAAGTAAATCATGTAGTAGTAGTAACCAACTCACAGTAACACCAGTTCTCTAATGATTCCTACTTTTTCTAGGTTGCTCTCACAGTGATCCTGACTTTGTGCCAACATGTGTGCTAAATATGATGATGGGTGGCGGCGGCTCCTTCTCAGCCGGTGGCCCCGGCAAGGGGATGTACACACGACTTTACACTAATGTCCTAAACAGGTAACTAATACAACAATATTTAAAAATTAAAATATAAATGAAAAAATGTAAGAAATACATTACAAAATATTTTGCGCACGCAAAATACGCGCTTTGGACGTCGAGTTGCGGACACCAGCCCGATATACAATACAATACATTACAAAACGAATTAGCATTTGGGCTTAGAAATCAATAACCCAGAAGAACCTATACAGGAGACCTAGCATTTAATTTGATTCAAGATTCTTTATTTGCATGAAATATGGTATTTATAGTCCTGCAAATAAAAAGGTTTCACATATTTTGCTTACTTCATCCAACATGATACTAGTTTGGTATGCAGCACATTTTTGCCTGTATTTTCGTGGCTTAGTTAGAGGCTTGCTGGTTATAAAACCATAATACCTACCGCGTAAGTACGCACGGCGGCCAATCAAGCTATGCTAAACCAAATTAAGCTATGCTAATCCAAATTAAGCTGATCTCTCATCGATGGGAAGGTCATACAAAGCGAAGTTAGGTTATACTGGTTATGTACAGCTTGATGTGCCGCCGTGTGTACAAGTAATAGGTACTACAAATACAATTATAAAAGCAAGATTCTCATGCTCTGAAACATTTTCGTTTTTACATTATGACCTTTTGTTTTTACATTATAACATTTGTTTTCGCAGATATCATTGGATGTTCAACGCCACAGCGTACAA
This sequence comes from Noctua fimbriata, assembly GCA_905163415.1. NCBI lineage: Eukaryota > Metazoa > Arthropoda > Insecta > Lepidoptera > Noctuidae > Noctua > Noctua fimbriata. The sequence goes on along the minus strand of LR990922.1, from coordinate 9,375,559 downwards.
CCACGCGTACGGCGACACAGGACTGTTTTGCATACACGCCGCCTCACCTCCTAGCCGCATTTACGATACGACTCTAGTTATCGCTCGGGAACTCGCTAACATGGTCGGCAAAGTTGGAGAAAATGAACTTCGGGTAAGATATTTAAATTAGTAAATGATGAACTGTTTCATAGTTACTCGCGACTACCACATCTTAATATATGAACATGCTGAAGCCTGGTTATAAAGGACTTTACCAGTCTATTCAAATTTTCAGAGTAACACTGATTAGTTTTTAACCGACTTCAAACAAAGGAGGCGGTTATGTATTTGGCATCTTTTATTTTTCTTGTATCAATTACTAGACTATTTATAATAGACCGATTACTGGACTATTTACGTGATTCTTTATCAATTAGGTAAGGCAGCCCGCGCGGTAGTTTCATATAAATTGTGTCAACTTTGCTTGAATAGTTTGAGTTAGCTCTTTTAATACGTATTTTCACGATGGACCCTTATTAACATCTAGTTACAATATAAAATTAATTAAAGACTGTGCGGGTAACTAAAAAGGATAAATAAACAACTTCAAAACTGCAAAATCAATAAAAATATCTACATGATATAATCTTTATTTGCAGAGAGCAAAAACCCAGTTGCAGTCAATGTTATTGATGAATTTAGAAGCAAGACCAGTTGTATTTGAAGATGTTGGCCGACAAGTGCTGGCGACTGGCAAAAGGAAGCCAGCTTCATTCTTTATCAGTGAAATTGGTAAGTAATTAGAGATAACCCCCATTGTAACCATATAATTAGCAATATTGTAAGACCTGTGTCTATTTAAGTATTTCGCACTGCCTATGTCAAGGAAATTAGTCACAAAAAAACTCATCATATCACAGATAGATGAATTCCATTATGACTTTTCTTATTGCAGAAAAAGTAACAGCTGATGATATAATTCGCGTTGCACAACGAATGTTGATTAAAAAACCAGCAGTAGCCGCCCGCGGCAAACTCACGAACCTCCCTCTCTACGAAGAAATTCAATCCAACATGTCCATCGGTAAAAGTGACTCAACAACTCAAGGAAAAAAACTCAACCTATTTCGTGCTTAGAATTAGGAATCTGTCTGGAAACTAATCTGTACTGTAGTAATAAATTAATAAAAATAAAGCTATGCATTTTTTATTGGTTTTTTTATTTGATATTTATAAAATGAAACAATGGCTAATGATTTACTCTATATATTTATAAACTATATACAAAATATTAACAATAATTCATGGCAAGACATTTGATTTACATAAATACCACTACTCTAGTAGTTTTTTATTTTATTTTGTTAACAAGTTAGAACAAAAATTCAGTCTTAATTTATTCCTTAGTCAGTGTCAGAGAAACTTGTATTAGATATTTAGTTTTTTTTTGTCTAGAACCCAGCTGGGAGCATTTGAAACATTTAATTGCCCCATCTTCGCAGTTCAGTTTTATATTTACAAATAAGTACATTTTGTTTAGAAGTAGGTAATACACATAGTAAATTACCCATTAACTGTTCTTTAGGTTTGAACACATTTTTAAGAGAGCTTGTAATGCACATGAATAACAAGTGGATTCTATATCCACAAGAAATTATGTGGTGTAGTAAAATAATTCGGATAAAGCTCAGTCGATGTGTAAATGATTTGTATTTGAATGTAAATCAATGGATTGTCAAAACAATTCTCAACATAACATTTCTTTTGGTTTACTGTGCCATTTTAACAGCAGTTTTTGCTGCCTCATCAACATCCTTAATGATTGTTAGTGGTAGACCAGATTCTTCAAGCAATTTTTGTGCTGAGTCTGCATTAGTACCCTGTAATCTGATAATAAGAGGATGTTTTGGAGGGTTTTCCTTGCATGCGGTGATAATACCGTGTGCAATCGTACGACAGTTGACAATACCTGCAAAAAATAATGTATAAATTGTAATATCTATAAATCTCCCTTATGATAACTAATGACAATATAACATAAGATAGCTTACCACCAAACACATTGACAAAGATAGTCTTCACTTTTGAGTCTGATTCCAATATCTTCAAAGCAGCTGAAACTTGTTTTGGTCCTACACCACCACCGAGATCCAAAAAGTTTGCAGCCTTTCCACCATTCAAGGTGATGATGTCCATGGTGGCCATTGCTAGGCCAGCACCATTGACCATGCATCCAATGCTGCCATCCATATCAATGTACACAAGGTTATGTGAAGCTGCCTCTCTCTGAAAAAGAAGATTAAGAATTTGTAGTCAACTTAGAAAAAGTTTTCAAAAATCAAAATCAAAGCATTTATTTCAAATAGGCCAGTTACAGGCACTTTTGAATTGTCGAAACAAAGACAACAATGAAAAGTAACTACAGTCCCAGTCACAAGGCATAAAAACTGTGAAAGTACTGTAGTTGCCCATTCCCTAACGTAGATCTCTATGGAGAAGAATGGGCAAGAAACTCCATGGACACTCTTTTAAATCAGAATACTTTTACAATAACTTGGTTACATCATTTATGTTGAGATGGTACATTATGTGAGAACGATGTAGCAAGATGTGTACGTTAAAAGTGTCCATAGTAAAAATAATTCAAGAATAAAATAATTAATTCAAATAAGCCGTGGCAACCAAGAGATGACCAGTCACAACTGACAACGCCCGTTCACGAACATGACGCATGTATCGGCACCATTCAACTTAACCATTTTGAAGGGAACTACATGATCCGACACACGCGCCACCATCAGCGAGACATTTGAGTGAGCATGACATACTCTTAACCGCCGTGGCACATTCAAGTCAAGAAAATACGTAGGTTTCCAGAGAATGACAGCTTTCTAGTACAGAGTACTCACACAATATGGGTTATCAGTGTATTTTGGCTTGACCCTTTTTTACAAGGACAACCATATTTTGGTTATCATTAACACTAGAAACGACATATTTACCATATTTACTATTTGTTTTCCGAAAAATGAAAAAGTGCAGAAAAAAGTTCGCTAGCAGATCCAGTGAGTTTCGTGAGTCGGGAAAAATCAAGAGTGAAAGTGGTACTACCGAGCGCGTAAAATGTATAAGAAAGATGTAGATCTTTTTGTTTGCTCATAAACAGCCACCCGCACACTGGTCCACTTTAAGGACTAAGCATGGAAACCAAAACTCTCAACTCATACATCCACCCGCAATAACTTCAGTTTAACCGTGATCGTGGTGCTAGCAACAGCGTCAAAATATCGGGAACTCGAAACAAAATATAGTAAACATGGTAAATATCCCATTTTTAGTGTTAAACCATTATATAGACAGCTCATCTTTATTGGGCGAATTTATGTGTTTCTTATCACTAAGCAAGATCAGCTTGCTGTTGCAAGCAGTAGCAACATTATCTTCATCCAAATTTTATCACAAGTTGTAAATAGCACCAAATAAAGAAAAATAAGTGATATCAGAGGTTACTGAGATAAAGGAATAGATAAACAAATACCCATTATTTACATTGAACAATGATAAGGAAAACACCCAAGAAGTATGGTTGTGTGTGTGTGCTAAGAGTATTTATTGAAGTTAGGTAACAATTGTACCAAGGAGTTTATAAAAATTAACACCATTTAACCTCATATGTCCAAAGCTCAAATACCAATAGTGCGAATGAACACTGATACTAGTACTATGTTTTGTTTGCACATAGTTCAAGCAATATACAAGTACATCAGTACTCTGGGTGATCAGGAAAACATAATACTTTTTTTTAAATAAGCAAAATACCATTAGAGCTGGAAAATGGGTGCAGCAATTAACTAATTAGTTTCTTATTAGCAATTAATTTTAGCTCATCTTCATTACTTACTTCTTTAGGGTCACTCTCTGATAGATCATCCAGGGCGAAGATCTCCTGTTGTCTGAAGTTAGCATTGTCATCAAAGTTGATCTTAGCGTCCACAGAGATCACTCGCCCATCATCAGTTTCAACAAGAGGATTAATCTCTAGCTGGGTAGCATCTACCTGGAAACACAAATTGCTCATTTTATGAGGAAGGTGTACCTTATCTCCTTGTCCAGCAGTGGCACAATAATATTATCAAGTTAGCTTGTTTAACAAATAATTAAATACCTTTATAAATAGCTGCCAAAGTTTTTTAAGTTCTTCAGCACACTTAGCCTTCAATGGTCCTTTGAATTCCAAAAACTCTGCAATCTCATTAGCTAACTCATCTGTGATACCCTCAAATATGTCAACGGGCACAGTTTTCAACAAGTGTGGAGTCTTTTCAGCAACTGCCTCTATGTCCATACCCCCAGCTGGAGAAGCCACTATGGCCGCTCCATTGTAAGACCTCTCCATCACAATACTGAAGTACGTCTCCCGCTTAATGTTGACACTCTCCGCCACCATTACCTTGTCCACTAAGATCCCGTCTTTCGGAGTTTGTTTTGTAATCAACTTGTGCCCAATCATACTCTTCGCTAATTTCAAAACTTCATCACGATTTTTGGTAAGGTGGACCCCTCCTTTGAAACCATTGTCAAAGTGGCCTTTACCGCGACCACCGGCAAGGATCTGTGCTTTTACAACGTACTCATCAGCCTTAAAATCCGCTAGAGCTTTGGTGTCCAGTTTAGAATCAAGAACTCTGAAATCCTGTACTGAAACTTGATATTTCCTTAACAAATCCTTACTGTGAAACTCTTGCAGATTTAGGTTTCTGGTTGCCGTTACTTGTGGATAATATCTAGGCACGATCCTCGTTAATAGTTTCAGATTTTTTGTTTTCAACGCAGCCATAGCGAACTTTGTCCAGTTACGGAAATAAATCTTAACCTAACTCAACGATAATACTCGTTTACTTTTAAAACTTGATGACTATAGGGGGAACACGTTATGGGCACTGCACTTAAACAAGCAATTTGAATTAAATACAAATTCTAACAGCTGGTGAGGTGGATATATTTATTAATATTATTGCCTTTTTTTTGCGGCGAAATTCAAGCGCCAGTACAACCACCGAATGAAAATGAATGATAGACTCAGATAGAATCATAGAATTGGCAGATTTATTGCTGGAAGAACTGTCAATGTCATGTTTGTCATTGACTGTCATTCAGCCAATTACTGCGGTCAAAACCGAATGCATGGAAGTAATAAATGTATACTAAAGCTTAAAGGCCAGCACAGTGTTGCCAGACCTAGTAGTGGAACACCAATGATAAGTATTATACACTTTATGAAATCTTTCCTTGCCTGATAAGTTTAAAGAACGGTCGTGGTATAGCACTGCGTAATGAGCAGACTCCTTTAATATCCTCACGTCGCTCCTGTACAACAAAGAAGGCAAATACATTTACATTGATGCAACGTTGCCAAAACGTTTTAATAAACTTAAGAGCTTTCCACTGCTGTTGTCGTATCAGTTTGATTAGTACTCAACAACAAAGTAAAACATTCACGTTTTAGTCAATTATTATGAATGTTAAAAACAACTTTTTTTTTATATATTGTAACACCAAAGTCGTAATGCCAACCTCCAAACCTAAGTGAACTTCCTTTTTCTCGTGTTCATTTGACAACGAGAGGTTAGAATCGCTATTTAGCTTGAAAAAGTATGTATTTTTAAAATACAGTGAACTTTTACTTAGTTTTGTGAATTGTGATAGGTTGTAATTTGATTACGTTTATTTGTAGGCAATCATAATGGCTGAGGAAAACTGGAATGATGAAACCGAAGGCGGCATGGCTGTTGACAACGCGCCGCTGCCGCTAGCCGCTGACATTCCCGAAATCAAGCTGTTCGGAAGGTGGAGTTGTTATGATGTCCAGGTGTCTGACATGTCCCTGCAGGATTACATTTCCGTCAAGGAGAAGTACGCAAAATACTTGCCCCACTCTGCTGGCAGGTACGCACACAAAAGATTCCGTAAGGCACAGTGCCCCATCGTTGAGCGTCTGACCAACTCCCTTATGATGCACGGCCGCAACAATGGCAAGAAACTCATGGCTGTCCGGATTGTGAAGCACGCCTTCGAAATCATTCATTTGCTAACTGGTGAGAACCCTCTGCAAGTGCTCGTGACGGCTATCATCAACTCAGGACCCCGAGAAGACTCGACTAGGATCGGTCGTGCTGGTACCGTGCGCCGTCAAGCTGTGGATGTTTCCCCTCTGCGTCGTGTGAACCAGGCCATCTGGTTACTGTGCACTGGTGCACGTGAGGCTGCATTCAGAAACATTAAGACAATCGCTGAGTGTGTTGCTGATGAGCTCATAAACGCTGCGAAGGGCTCATCAAACTCTTATGCCATCAAGAAGAAAGATGAGTTGGAGCGTGTTGCTAAATCCAACCGTTAAAACTTATATTTTAAGAGACGTCTGAATAAAAGAAAAGTCCGAAATGTTTGTTTTATTTGTTGTAAGCCCATTTCCTTAGTCTCTTTGTAGTAATTTTATGTATGAATGATTTCTCCAGTGTTGTGATCACAAAATGATTTAAACAATTCTCTTGGTGGTTGACTAAAACTTTCTCCACCTACCGTCCTATATGACTCTGCTGAATCAACAGCTGGTCGTAGTGCGTCATGGGAGCAAAATATTTTTATTCTTGTACTGTAGCTAACAAATTATACTAACTAAAAAATTATGTAAACCCAATCATTGATCAAAATTAGTCATTAAGTTTAAGTGAATTGTCAGCCAAATGTGGCCAATGACCATATAATTAAGTTAAAATAACTGTTGAGGGAAAATCATGTTTCAGAAATGGGTGGTGTAATTTATACATTTGGGGGCTACTTTTAGTATTGATATAAATTTCATTTTCAATTTACATTTTTTTTTTTTTCAATTTTTATATCTTGCAAATATTAGAGATTTTGTAATTATATCAGTATGCAATTGAACATTAAATAAATAAATTAACAACAAACAGAACTACAATTTGTTTACAATGTGGAAATAATATGAACATCCAAAACCACGTGTACAAGTTGATTTCATGACATAAAAAGAAAACAATGTTATTAAGTTATTGAGCGCTAGTGCAGTGCCAAGGCTACGAAATCGATTATGATTGTTGTGTCAAGCTACACAAAGCTGTCATATTTTCCCAATCAACCGAGCCGAACCGATCTAGCGATTATAGTTGAAAATCTATTATAGTTGACAGATTGTAGTAGCTTGATGTGCTGGTGTCTATGCAATGGATTAGATCCCAAGAAGTGCAGGTTTCGACACTGTCACGGTCAGTGTTTAGACACTGGATGGGTCAAAAGATGTGATATGGTTTGGACAGGAGCTCCGCATACAAACAAGTTCTCGGAAAAGCTTTTATTTATAGCTGGCCTTTTCGAGTGTCAATTGCTAAAAAAAATATGCACAAATAATATTATTACTGTGTTTTGTATGTTGTTGCGATTAATGGAATCAATTGTTAAAAACGAGTTAGATACATAAAAAGAATAAAATTGATCCACAATAACGTAACATTTTAATGACTGTATCAAATCACTCAACTCTTCACAACATAGTTTAAATCGATTTCTCTTAGGAAACATCGCACACCAGCCAACACTAAAAGACAACTCAACACGGCTTGTCATTTTTACAAAATGTCAAACGAACTGTCATTGTAAAGTTTAGCTTGAAGTGGAGATTTGGAATGGAGAAACAGGAGAAAGAAATGTCGAAAAACTAAAGTGGAAACACAACACTTTCTCTTATGTACTACATTGAAAACAGTGGATAATCAATAAAGCTATATTACAAACTCATACGTAGTGAATAGGCTACAATGATTCATAGTTTGTTTATAATAAACCCATCTGGGTAAGTATTGAGCTTGTAAAGCAGAGCATTGCTTATGAATTATCGACTTAAACCTTCGTGAAACTAGTCCACTACCTATACTGGTTGCAGAAAACCTCATGTTTATTTTAAGTAACTCCTTTGTATCAGTGCAATTGAGGAATTTAATTCTATTTGTTTACTTGTATCAGTTAACACAGAGAGGACAATAATTCTCCTCTAAAAGAAGGATAACTTCCATAAACCCGAAATATATCAAATGTATGTCCTTATTCTCTTTACAATTAATGCTATTAAATTTCTTACAGGGATGTATTTCTTGAAAAGCATTGGCGGAGTGTGGTTCCAAGATCAGTATGTGACTACTACTTGGAAGCACAGCGGGCCTCTCCCAATGTAAGTAAGGCTTTCATTATAGATTATAAGAATTACACTAAACATTAAATTAAGTCATACAAAGAAGGGGTTGATCAACCTTCTTACTCACTGTGTGTTGGTAATTACAAACCAATAGTAGTCTTATGTTTCCTCACTATGTTGAGAATAAAAAGTGCTAGGTTTGAGGCCACTGGCCAACAAGGTAATTTTATAGTATGCCTTCAATATTAGTAATTCCCTTTGTATGTTAAACATAAAATAATGTGTTTCCAGGATGTTCCTCCAGTGCTGGCCGCCCCCCACCACTACTTGATATCAATCCAGAGAGGAGGCGTGGCTCTGGTAGCGGTGTGCATGCAAGAAGTAGCTCCACTGTTTGTGATTGAGTTCTTGCATAGAGTTGTTGATACATTCAAAGTAAGTGAGATTTATTATAGCCTCCACAATATTTGAAGAATACCTACTTTAGATTCACCTTGGGATTCTATCACAGTATGAGTAATTGCTTACTTTTTATAACTAATCTGTTAAATCAGTAGTTTGTGCCACTGCATCACTACTGAGACTGTTATTTATGATTTTATCAGTCCATCCAATATTTAGAGCTGTTTCCAAATAATACGGTATTTGATTAGCTGTTCAAATGGGACATAAACTCTTTAAAGAATGACAAAGCATTTATCATGTTTTTTTTTTCAGGACTACTTTTCAGACTGCACAGAAACAATAATTAAGGAAAATTATGTAGTTGTATATGAGGTATAATTCACTGTGCATTACATGGCATAAAAATACATTAATTTAATTATTTAATTTTCTTTATTAAATATTATTTTATTTTACAGTTGTTAGATGAGATGCTTGACAATGGTTTCCCTCTGGCTACAGAGAGTAATATTTTGAAGGAATTGATAAAACCGCCGAATATCTTAAGGACTATTGCCAATACTGTTACTGGAAAATCTAAGTAAGTATAATGTAAATGGGTGAATACACCCATAAATATATCCATTTACAATATTAAAATAAGTAAAACCATAATACTGTAAATGCATGCATGTTTGTAATGGAAAGTTTTAGTAAGCCCGAAACTTACAATTGTTTTTATAAATCAGTAGCCACATACTGTGATCATTAGGAAACATAAACAAAAACAATGGTCTTTCTTCTACCACGGTCAGAATATATCCCACTGTAGACAAGCATTTCTTTGCCGGAAGAATCGACAAAATTACAGATTGTGTCGACACAATGACAGATTTCTTTGCACTATCTGTCATTTTGTTCCATCAAAGAAATCTTTTTCTACGGTGGTCATGTTACGGGGGATGCTACGCGTGCACGGCATGCAGGACACATGAATTGCATGTATATAAGCATGTTTCTAAAGACATACAACTATCACTTTTAAAAACCCGTTTATATGGTGGTCATGCTACGCGTGCTACTGCATGCATGCTATGCTTATTACATTAGATTGCCATTGAGGCTAAGAAGAAGATAACTAAGATGACAATTTATTATTATGTTTTCAGTGTTTCTTCTATACTGCCATCTGGGCAGTTGTCGAACGTGCCGTGGCGTCGCTCCGGAGTCAAATACGCCAACAATGAGGCTTACTTCGACGTTGTAGAGGAAGTTGACGCCATTATTGATAAGAGCGGTGCTACCGTGTCTGCGGAGATACAGGGTTATGTAAGATATCTAAAATATGTCACAGAAATTTAATCAAAAGTAGATATTCAAAATGCAATACATAACTCATATAGCATAACTCTTGCTAAAAATAAAGGTTTAAAGTCAACCAACCTTTCTTATCAATACAATCACTTTTTTTTATGGTTTCAGATTGATTGCTGTATAAAGTTAAGTGGAATGCCAGATCTGACCCTTACTTTTGTAAATCCACGTCTTTTCGACGATGTTTCATTCCATCCTTGTGTAAGATTTAAAAGATGGGAGGTGAGTAAACCTGAAACTTTTATACAAGAAAATATTTATTTATTTACTCCAAACATACATATCCTAATATCCTTACAGGCTAGACCCAATGCGATATTGTAGCACACTTAAAATTGAAATAGTTCGTTTTTAGCATAGCAAATTTTATATGTAGCTGTTCTTGTAATTTCACCCAAAGTGCAACAGAATAAGTCTAAGTCCTCAGCCATGAGGTTGAGAGTGCGGAGCGCGCTCGTGAGCGGCGCCTCGCGCAGCAGGTTAGTTCGCGCGCGCGGTTCCACCAGCAACCACGGCTGACGACGACGACCCACATACCCGTCTGGCACGACTAGCTCCACCCCTCGCAATATATCCGCATTGTATACATATAAATGCATGCTACAGAAAGAAAGATAGAAAAATTACAAACTTATAAATTAAATCTTTGCTTTGAAAAGCTCTCTAAATAAGGGTGAAACTGTATCAAACCCATTAAGTAGTTCATATTTCTAGAATCATTAAGTATGCAAGGTGTAAACGGACCATTCACGAAGCCGTCAACCAAGCATTCTGAACATCAAACTGAGTAACCCAAAATGCAAAAATTTTTGCTGGGAAACGACTTTCTTTTTGGGGTGAAAAATCTTTGTGCTGAGTAAAGCAATAAATAGTAATCGGGTCATGGAGGCATTTAAAGTAAAGTTATAAGCTTAAAAACTAGGATTTTCAAAAAAAATTGTGAAAAAGAAAAAAAAAAATTGACCTCCAATATCTCCGTAACTAGAAGGTTTTTATTCCCAGGTATGGTCCCGAACAAAAAATGATCTCAATAACGGGGATAACAAGTGGCTTTTGGCTTCGTTAAGGGTCTATTTACACCCTTTATTTAGTTACAGTGTAAGGATCGTCGCGCAAGGTGTTACCATGAATTCAGCACATGAGAGAGAGAGAGAAAGAGACAGAGAATCATCAATTCAACGTAACAGAAAAGCGTCGTTATTCCATACAGACAACAGACTATTTTATACTATTTTATATTTATTAATTTATATACTTGTAGATTTTCTACTACTAAAAAAGTAATGAAACTCTTCTCTTCCAGTCTGAAAGGATACTATCATTCATCCCACCGGACGGTAACTTCCGCCTCATGTCGTATCACATTGGATCTCAGAGCGTCGTGGCGATTCCAATGTACGTGCGACACAATCTCACGCTGCGGTCTAATGGAGACCAGGGTCGGTTAGACCTCACGGTTGGGCCCAAGCAAACCATGGGACGGACTTTAGAAAGTAAGGATTGGTTTTTATTTAACTTTGATCTAACCGGGTATACCCGGGATTAGAATTCGGTTAGAGAACAAATTAATATTAATATAAATACGAAAGTAAGTCGTATCTGTGTCTGTTATCTTTTCCCGCTTAGCGGCTGAACGGATTTCGATGATATTTGGCAAACAGGTAGAGAAAAATGGCTTGAAACTATGTCTTGAGTTAGGACTTTATAGGATACTTTTATGCCGATAATACGATTCTGATCTACTCGTGGGCAAAAGCTAGAAGATAATAATGTCATGCTGCAGATACGAGAGAAACCTCTTTACAAATAAGAGAAACATAAATATAGTAGGTAGTACTATTACAATTTGAATTCTGTTGGCCAACATGACCAAACAAATTTACCACAGTATCATCATTACTGTGCACAGATTGCATTCACTGTGCTAGATTTAAACTGTGGTTTAAACTATGTTAATTTTCTTTGCAGATGTATCTCTAGAGATCTGTATGCCTAAGTGTGTGTTGAACTGCTCTCTCACGGCAAATCAAGGCAAATACTCATATGACCCGGTTAGTAAGGTGCTGTTATGGGATATAGGACGCATTGAGTTGCCAAAACTGCCGAATATTAGAGGATCGGTGAGTATATTACTGTAATTATGGAACAAGATGAGAAGAAAAGACATTGCTGGCCTAAAAAAACTCTTAGGTTAGGATTTCTATGGGCTTGAGAACTGCGCCTGCTCTAATAGAGGGTTATCTTCTTGAAGACTATTTCATTAATCCATACTTGCCTTACATAATTAACTTCAAGTGTCCATGCTTTTTATGACACTCATCATAAATCTTCAACCTTCCACTCTTTTCTGTGTGGGTGTCTCCGGAAAATCCTTTCATCCCCATCTAAACACCAAAACATTTTCAACAGGTGTCAGTACAATCAGGCGCAGACACTTCAGGAGCGAACCCAAGCATTAACGTGCACTTCACGATACCCCAGCTAGCCGTCAGCGGGCTCAGAGTCAGCCGCCTGGATATGTACGGGGCAAAGTACAAGCCGTTCAAGGGCGTCAAATACGTCACTAAAGCGGGCAAGTTCTCTGTGCGCATGTGATCGGAGGCCGACCAGCCCGAACCGTGGATGTGCTTGGGATTGCCTATGACTGGAAGTCGTGTACAGTGATGTCAGTGTTACTGGTCTGATTGGATCAATGTCTTTTTTAAAAATACAGGTTCAATTTAAATTAGCTAGCGAACCTGATAACATAGAAAAGCCAACTAGCTAATTTAATTTGATCTTTTGTTTTTACGTTACGTTTGGGTACTGTTTGGCGGGAATGATTGTGGATTTTGTCGCTAGCGAATAAAATTGGGAAAGCTGACGCAGAATGAAGTTTGCGTTTGTGGTGTTGCGTGTACGCAAGTTCTGTTTTTGTTGCGCATAATCTGCCCGTTCAATGTTGATACTACTTTCGACGCTCTGTCACACAGACGCGATCATTATCTTTGAGTCGACGGACTTTAAAGAGCGAAATGGACTACGATGGAAGGGCAGTGGTAAGGTTAAAAAACACTACCGCCAGATAGTACCGTAATTATTATAATATTATCGTTTATATGATAAGAGAACTCATAAAAATATATATCATCAATGTCAGTGTATCCATGTCAAATAAGTTAGGTATGTAAGTTGTAAATAATATATTCTATTCAACGTTATAAATACTTGTATTAAAACATTATTATGCAGTATATTCATGACTTTTATTAAGCTAAATAAATTAACATAATTGTTTTTAAAGTGTAAGTTAACAATAGAATGGTACTTCTTAGTAACAAATTATCATACAACAGATCAAGATTTTAATATTTTCATGCAGAAATGAAAACAAGTACAGGGGGGTTACTATGACGTCTTACAACAGAGACAAAAGAGACAGAGCTATACAGGTCGTCTAGCGCCATCTCTTTCTCACTCTGGAATGACTCCTGCTTTAAGACGTTATGGTAAGCCACCTGAATGCATTAGGTAACTAATTACAAAAAAAAAAACCCAAGTGGAAATTGATTTCGACAACCTTATACAGGGTGGTGCATATAATACGACAATAAATTGAACCTCACGAATGACGTTCCTAGTTCCAGTAGACATTCAGTAGTTTAGTGACAGGATATTATTTTTCTACGTGATGTAGATTAATAGGCTATCACCGACAGGTTAACGATCCTCGCATCGGTATACAGCGTGGAAACTTTCAACGGGGCTGTGAGGGGAATTAACTTAACCCTTAGGAGACTATCCAATTCGATCCTGTTTTTTTTAATACTCAAAAATTACCGTAGAAGTTTACTAAAAATTCAGAAATTGCAAAAAACTTTTCACATACATTTTGTTTTTTTTATTTTTTTTTTTATTTTGTTTTATTACAAAATGGGCCTGCTCTTGACCTCGATCACGCCTGATGGAAAGCGATAGATGAGGTCTATGATGGGACGAGCGTGCCCAGAAGATATCTGTTCATTCTTGCTTTGAAGGCTGACTGACAGGTTAAATGTGGAAGAAGAGAACACAGAGAGTTCCACGCTTTGGCTGTGCGCATTATAAACGAAAAAAAAAAGTTTTTTTTTAAATATTAATCGATCTTGTTTCTAATACTGGGCAAAAACTTCTAAAAGACCAACCATCATTGGTACAAAAAAGTCAGAAATCGCAAAAACGTAAAGTTACATACCGTCTTCGTGATCATTTGTGTTTAATTATTTTTTTTATATTTCGGATTCACAAATTCTTTCTTAGGACCTGCAATGATTTCGAGTTTTTGATCAGAAACAGGATCAATTAACATCAAAAAATATTTTTTGGTTTAAATTTCCAACAAAATGTATGGAAAAAGTTTATTGCAATTTCTGACTTTTTGGTACTCCAACTTGGGTTGATCCTATAGAAGTTTTGGATCAGTATTAGAAACAGGATCGATTGGGACCAAAAAAATGTTTTGTGTAAAATGGCCATTTTCTTGCTATTTTTTTATTTTCCTTTATTTAAACTTTTACATTTAACTCTGTCTTTGGCTATTTGGGCCCAATCCTATTGATAAGAGTCCAGCTCGTCACGTAATTTTCTTGCTAACCGTACATTTTTTTGAAAATCTGTGAATGGGAATCAAAATTTCACGATAAATTATGGATAGTCTCCTAGGACCATTTTCTTGTAGCTGCAACGGATAAGGTAGTTCCCCTTACTGCCCCGTTGAGTTTCCACTCTGTATGAACATTAAACACATGTTGCCAACACGCTACTTCAAGAACCTTTGCCAAATTCGTTCCTTAAATTTATTTCCAGTCGCGAATTAGTGCAAATTATAACTAAGGTTAGTAAACCAATATTTATTGTTAAAGGTGTTGTATTTCTTTAACAGTTTTATGCTATTTAGTTTGTTTGAAAAAAAAAACCGATGTAAGAATTTATTTGATAGTTTAAAGATATTCCTATGAACTAGTATTACCATTGCTTTCATTTATTTTCGTATTGTCGGTGCCACCCTGTATACACAATAGACAAAATACCTTATGTAATACACGTCTGTATTACATAAGGTATTTTGTCTATTGTGATGCAAGTGAACTCAATTGTAAGATCAATAAAGTTATAAGGCAGTTTGCTAATAGAAAATAAAAATACATAGGCACAGAAAAAAAAAATTATACTTAAAACGCTTTAAAGTGACATCATTTTATTTCTCGTATTCTTCTCAGCAAACTCTAATTCATTTGATACCGATATCATGGGAATGCATAAAAAATATCTAGTGTGCCATCTTTGGGAGTTCGCCATAGTGGATTTAGAATGAGGTCACTTAGCTAATTATGCATTGTCATCTAAACTAAACATGTATGCAAATTTCCAGCTTAATCGGAAACCGAGAAGTTGGTCAAATTTAACTTCAGAGATTTTTTTACATAGTTACTGCTTATAAAAACGTGTTAAAAATGGTTAGTTTAAGGCTGATTTCGTTGAATATTCATTCCGGCGAGGTTCTTGAGCATAGCTCTAAGTTCGGCTTCCAGCCTATGCGCGTTCATCTGCGAACTATCCTTGTCTCGGAAGTATCGCTGCACAAGTACCGACATCAGTGCCGGGTATTCTCTCCGTACAGACGCTTCCACATCGCGCTCCTAATACACAAATAATTAGCGATAAATGTTTCGTTTTGTTCACACGCAAATAACTACCTGTAAAACGAACGGAAGTGATAGTAATTGGTCACTATTCACTTCAAATGATTGTCTATTGTACTTTTTCAAATCTATAGACAGAAGTTCGTCTACTCAGATGCTTCGCCATTGGTTAATAAAGTGGCAAGCTGCCTGCCATCTGGATACCCCAGATACATTTCCTGGTACCTAAACGGTGGTAATTGAACCCAGTGTTTCATACTCGCAGCCACACTTGCGATCATAACACCGATGAGACAGAAAAAGTGAGTTATGCTAAAATTATTCAGAAACGGGGCACTAGACATTAATGTCCCATTGTCTGTATTAAGAATAAAGTAAAATCGTTCATCGATTCATTGATACGGGTATTTATTGCCAGTAGCGTTACCTACGTTTTATGGGAATCATGATGGAACGGTAACTTAGCTCAAGCAACCATAGGTACAGCTTACCTAGCTAGGTCTTTTCCTCACTTGACTTTTATTGAGGCTGGGTACGATTTGCGGAAACAGAAATTATACCTTTTGTCGCTTTTCACACACTACGGTCGGTTAGTCAAAGCAGCCGGCCCCTCCGGATACCAGTGGCAAAGTTAATTGGTAAGATGGGTAAATATAAATTCCTTTACACCTGTATAATTTACTCAGCTTACTTATGGGCTCTCTGTGCACCGAGCCCAGTCCTCTGCAGCCAGAACGTATATATGAAACTTCACTGACAACTGGTCTCTGATTTGAGCATTTGAACAAAGAACTAGTTAAACTCTAATTATGGTGATTCTTTCGATGTGATGTAGCACTCGACATTAAAAATTCTAAACTTCGATTACTCAATTTAGAAACCAGCAGTAATGGTGCAATTAACCTTGTCGTTCATCTGAATTTGATTGCTTCTGGAATTCGGGAAAACGATCTAGTGCAAATGAACGGGGTCGTACGCACGGCGGCCAGTCAAGCTATGCAAAACCAAATTAAGCTGATTTCTCATCGTAGGGGAAGCTCATACAAAGCGAAGTCAGGTTATACTCATTATGTATAGCTTGATGTGCCGCCGTGTGTACACCCGTCTTCGGATAAGCTCGTTTGGCTTCATCGTTTCTGGTAGTTACCCGAATTCGGATACCGACGCCATTTTTTTTTTCACTTCGAACTGTGCTTTGCCAGTCGTCACAATGATTTAATTCCAACTACTCGAAGTCGTTAGCTCGTATTCATTTCCATTGCGATGAGTTCCAGTGTAATATATGGGCTAAGGGCTAACGACTAAAACTAATCGTGCTGTTTATTTAGGTCTACGTCAGCATAGACTATAGAGACAAACGCACCATGTAACAGCAGTATTGAGCAGACCACTTGGCGTATACCCCCGGTAGACGGTTAAATCTGCCACGGAACCATTCCATGACGTTACCCATCCCTGAAGCTGTGGGGATCAAGTTGAATGGGGACGGCAGTGTCGTCTGCAGCATGTAGTCTATGTATACCTGAAAACAGTTTTAAGTCTTCCGTTAGAGTCATTTTAGGGAGCTTAAACGGTCGGATAAAACTCTAATGTGGTAGAACAGAAATAATAAAACCTGATCGTAGTATTTATGTAGGTAGGTCAACCATTTGGAAATTCTTTTTCTGCCCAGACAAGTTATTTCCAAAAGTGTAGATTCCTACCTAATATTATAAATGCGAAAGTAAGTTTGTTTGTTTGCTACCTTTTCACGTCTAAACCACTGAACCGATCATCCTGAAATTTTGCATAAGCGTTGTCAGGTGTACAGAAACGGACATATGGTACCTTTCATCCCGAAAAAAAGTACTTTTCCCGAGGAAAACAACAATAACGTTTTTATTGTAATAGATGGCGCCACGTGTCTTTCGAACACGATTGAATTATATTATTATAGAAACTTTAGTACAACCCGAATTGATTGTCAAATTCCAAATTAACGCGAGCGAAGCCGCGGGCAA
Source organism: Noctua fimbriata (assembly GCA_905163415.1). Taxonomy (NCBI): domain Eukaryota; kingdom Metazoa; phylum Arthropoda; class Insecta; order Lepidoptera; family Noctuidae; genus Noctua; species Noctua fimbriata. The sequence goes on along the minus strand of LR990922.1, from coordinate 9,357,971 downwards.
ACGCTATTTATTCATAAAAGAATCCTCTTAACAAATTTTAACTTTAATTAGATACCAACCACAAAAATTATGATTAAAGTAAAGGGTGAGGCACGCATTTAGTCTTAAAATTGTAATTACTATAATGGACAACGTAGGTAATCAAATTTTGTTCCATAAAAAGTTTTCTATTGAAAGAAAGCAAAGCGGTTTTCAAAGATTTCATAACGCGACTTTTTTTCATTTTCACTTAGGAAACTAAAAGGTTCAACACAACAGACTCTCGCCTTGTAGGTAGGTAACGTCGACTACCTTATGGGTGATTTTTAATCGCTTAATTATTATAATAATATTATAAACAGTGCTTCTGGTATAAATTCTTAGCTCTTAGTAGTAATAGTATCTAGGTAATCTGTAAATCACAAACCATGCAAAGGCATCGTCGAAAGTTTTATTTTTCATTAGGGACCTCGATTGAACTACAATTTCCTTATTGGTGAGTCATATATGTAGTATAGCCTAGGCTTAGGTGAAAACCTGTACTTGAACTTGGACAAGTACAGTAACTATAAAGTTTTATTGCTAGCTTGAGACCATCCACGAGTTGATTAACCTAGACTTTTTTTATGAGTACATGGGCATTTGTAGTTTTCAAGCTCCGTAAGGCAATTTACAAATTTTTTTTATCATTACTACCTACTACTACCTATGCAATTCTTAACAGTGTTCAGCAAAATGGCATTTCACTAAGGCTAAGGTAAGGTCCCATGGTGGGACTCCCACCGCAGCTTTAAAGAAAGGTAGAGAGAAGGGGGTAGGCCGAGCGGCGATTTTACAAATTCCTACGATACCTATTTACTTCATTATATAGGTGACTGGTAATAGTGACCGATACTTAAACACGCGATTGTACTCATGATAACAAACAACTTTCCCAAAAAAAACATTTTTTTAAATGTTCATTCACTTTTATCACTATAACCCAACAGCTGTATGAAATTCTCGCGAGCGCGTCTGTGACCTATCAGCTGTTAGCCGCATGACGACGTCCTGTCTTATTACTGTTCAACAGTGGGTATGAGCAGAGCACCCGCACGGCTCGCAAGCCCGCTCCGTAATGCTCCGCAGTTGTGTTATCATGAGTACCTACAATCACGTGTCTAATTACCAGTCCCCCTATATATATTGCTGGAGAGTTTGTTCCACCACTTCTTGTTCCCAACTAAAACACTAGGAAATGTCGAAGGGTGGGCATTTTGGGGACAGTCTCTTGTAAACTTGACGTTCAAAAAGTGCTGATTATCAGCTTAATTTGAATATATGTATGACTTTTGATTGCAATTTTGTAAGGTAAAGGGAATGCTGTCGTATCATTAGATATACCGACATAGGTAATAAGGGCCCGTAAAACCCAATCGGCATGAGGCGCCTAAAGTGTTTATATTTTAGAAGGAATGTTCAACATTCATTAGCATTTACACGACAAGCATGTTTTTTCACTCATCCTCATTGGTGGCAATGCTGAATATACGATTAAGTACAGTAGGCCGCTGGTCATTGATAACAAAACCCGTATTAGCTGGTCTCTTATTCTGTTGTAACTCAGTAGTATGCTAGGCTAGATCAAGGTTAAAGTGTTCAACGAAATCCGGTCGACTGTACCTACAAGTATCCTCTTCTACAACATAAGGAGAGTGACTTTACGTCCTAGCTGCTTATTCCTTGTAGGTACATTTATAATGTGGTTCTGTAAGGACATATTTGCATTTACATATTTACAAACATTCTTGCGGTACATTTAGGTACTAAAGTGAACTTTTACGATAGCCTTTTCCCTATTGTATTATATTGCGTCTGGCGTACTTTATAACTTAGTGGAATCTTGTTGAAAATGGCGACATTAACATAAACGTAGTACTATTAAATCACTGAAAACAATGAAATTCTTAAGTTGACGAGTTTGTGCAGGTAAAATTATGTAAGAAATAATGCTGGAATAATGTAAACTTACCTCAGTCTTCCCGAAAGTCCACTCTATGCCCACGTTGTCGTTGACTTTTTGAAAAGTATTGGACATAGTTGCTATGAGCATGTTTAGCACGACTATAACGGATATTACTTCGAAACCTGTAATTAAACTTAAGTTCACTGCATTTTTTCAAGTACTTATATGCAATATAGTGACCATTAGGTCGTTTGGTTGAAATCTTTGTTTCAAATCGGAGATCGCTATCAATACAATTCTCATTTAACTATATAAACTATGGAATGTCAATTCCGTTTATTGAGTAGGTAGCAGGTTGGAAGGAAGACCACGTAATACTAAAGCTAACTAAGATGGTCAGAGTAATATGCCCAACCACACCACGAAGGTATTATGACATAGATTAGATACGTTTTGGAGTAGTTCTTGAGCAGTAGCCTTATCTGGTTTGATGACGTAGCAACAATTTAAAACCCATATGCATTTAGGAGGTAGTCTAAGTTAAACAAAGACGACCTCCACCTTCAAACAGTTTCATATAGAAACTATCTTTGACTTTACAACCAACTCCACTTGTAACTTCTACTTACATCCAAAACAGAAGTATCCAATACGTTCGGTATACGCGTGTCTATTCTCATGGAACTTCTCCAAGCTCCTCGGGTCCCGTGTGTTCTCCAACACTACGTCCGCACTCTCCAGAGGCGCCATACAGAACAAGGCCCAGAACAAAGTGTTCAAAGTATCGGAGAAGCTTGTGAATGAAGACACCTTAAAAAGATAAGTTTCGTACTTGTATTTTGTAGAATACTTGTATTAATTAATGATACGGCTAGAAATGGGGTGACTACTGACATGAAGATATACAAAAAATAATGTTAAAAAATATAAGGTACAACAAGGAACAAGAAGAAGAAAACATTGTCCCATATATTGGAAAATATAGGTGACAATGCAGTTAACTTTTGAAAAGCTCCACGGAGTGCCATTAATCGGACACCGAGAATTGCTTATTGGAAAACCTCAACAGATTAACAGTTTACTGGACCCAAAAAAAGGGTACTGGACCCAAGAACCCACGCCGGCTGGCAAGGCAGTTTTTCATACAAGGTGCAATGTAACATGTAGTTAATTTCATGTAAAAACAAGCTTATTTTGATAACAAAAGCACCTCATGAGTCATGGGAACCAACGTGAATGTTTTATATAGGCAGATCATCCGGTTTTTGTTCAACAACTAATGTAAAGTAACTGTAAACGTTTCTTTGTAAGTTGCAATGATCCGTGAAATAAGCAGCAGACAATGTGAACTAATGATGGAACGCGAAAGCTCGTACCATAGAGTAGACTTAGGAACTACTGGGTTTATAGTCGTGTCGCCTACTGTCACTATACATAGTTTACATCTGACAAATGTTAAATGGGAGACAGGGACTCCACTGTGCAGTCTAAGTATTAAATCGGATGAACTTTAACTTGAATATACAAGGTAGTAAAGAGGCCGTAAGTTCCGCTATAACGCCAACGCCTTATTTTACTACGGTTTTGGTCAGGCCAAACAAGATACATTCAGATCTGACCTTAACCTTAGAAATACGCATAAAATGTAAGAACGTTCAAATATAAACTCTTTTAAATAAAAATCCCGTAAATCTTAACCGTCTCGCTTGTTTAGAAGTAGTAACATACGCTATGAAATTTTTTTTTACCATTAACCTACTCTGTTAACTTCTGTTTCAAAATGACATGTGTGGAAGATTGTAAATACCATTAAACACCGTTACTGTCGCCAACGGTTAAAGTTTAATTTGATAGTTACAATATTTTAAAGTCAAATAGTGTCTTTTGCCTATTGTGCTAGGGTTTAAGGTCAATTGTTTACCTGTACTGTCTTCATTCCGAATTCGTCTTCGTACACCATTCCGTCGTAGTATTGGTAGAACCGCGCGAGGCCGGCAGTAAAAGCGAGTATAATGATTGCGAATATTAAGATGTACTTGTAAATGTCGATAGTCATTTTCCCTAACGACACCTGAAAAATAACTGTATTCGTGGTGACCAGTTCAAGTGCGCATCGATTGCTTCCATATGGCGACGCCGGTCGAAGTAGAACTAATGTAACTTGTACAATGTACTTGTACATGTTTGCATTGAGAGGGCTCTTGAAACAGCAAAGCCAAAGAAGGAGACCTAATTTGAATAAAGGTATGTTTGCAACATTTTCTAACGAGGGCATTCTTACATAGAATCAATGCGGCATTTAAATGTAAAATCAGCATACCTGCAGCGGCCCTAGATGGTAGTTCAACTGGCACAGGAACATAAGTCGGAAGAAAGCGAATATAGTCGCCAGGCAGAACGTACCCTCGGCTAATAGAGTTGGGTCGTACTGTCTCCAATATTTGCGTTCTGTATATTTTAAAGGTCACGTTCAATATTCTATTGCAAATTAGATGTTACATACAATGCCACACACTATAAGCTAAGCGAATGCTAAGTTCATGTGTATGTATAGACTACCTACTGCATTATGCTTGGCTTATTTCATCTCGAGTACCTATTTGCTACTTAGGCCCAGAGCACAAGTGCCGGTGATATCTACTCGCACTAGGCGGTGTCTTGCCATCTAGTGGTCCAAGTAATTACGCTAAGTTGTCGCTGAAGCAGTAGATTCACGATCATGCTGACGGTTCATGCTCTTGAGTATGCATATTCTATAAAGATATGTAATTAAACGGGTAGGTAACTCTTTTCCCAAGTCTTAATGCTAGTGCAAGTGCTAGTGAAAGTGATATCAGTAGGAAAGTTTATAGAAACACTTTTATACGACAATATTTTTTAAACTTGACGTCCACGTTTTGTTAACGAGGTATGAGGCACCTGACGTGGCACCTGAAAATTCATCATTATTAACTGCAACATCAATGGCAGCGAGGATCCAGAAGATGAAAGTAAATCCGAACAGCAAGAGCATGATCATCTCGGTCCAGTTCCACATCTTGCTGAAGTATCGGTGTGGGCCTTGCATCAGGCACATCCGTAGAGCCGACCAGGTGTAGCCACAGACATACAGTATCAAAGGCGCCTCCGCACCTATCAAAACAAGTGTATAGTCCGATATAGATTTAATTGAAGTGAATGGCGTTGTGAATCTAATATAATAATACCAGCTCATTACTGTCCCATTGCAGGGCACAGGTCTCTTCACATATAGACAACCCAATTACCAACAGAGCACTTGACACCACGTTTGATCAAGAATTGGCGATATCAAATTTATATTAATTAAAAGTTTTACTTCTTCGTCTTCTTCTTAGACTTTCAGTTAGTTGCTCATTGTTTACTGAGAATGGGTTCATAAGGATCAACATTTCTTTTTTCGATCCTGAATTTTGTTTCCAAACGACTATCGTCAACTAACCACTTTTGGCGTGCCAACTCAAATGTGTTGACGGGTCACACTGTGGCCCGCGGGCTTGGGGTTGAGCAGCCTTGTCCTAGATATACTTAAATAGTAACTATCCAGTAATTTCATGTTAGTTTCTAAGTTTATTATTTGTAGCAAATCGCTTCCATCTACACTTGTGCATTTGTATTAAAAAAGAGGTTTGCACAGTGATCTACTTCGCCTATAGGTAGAATTTTCCTTAAAGAGCATTAACTGTAACTGCTCCGTTTATACATAGACTGATAAATAAAATAATGTGCTACCCAGCAACTTAACTGTGCAGTACATTAGAGTGATACGTTATCAAGCTTACTGAGATATCGTGTGCAATTAATTGTGATAATCTTGACAAAGCATCTCATCAGCGTCATTAGAAAGTAAATCGCGAACCTGTGTTTGGAGGTCCTCGCTGCTGACGGAGTTTATCTTGATTAGAAATAAAGAAGACCAGGGCAAGGAATACGAAGTATGCGGAGACGTGTGTGATCAGTTTGTTCAACGGGATCTGCCAGTGTGCTACGAGGTTGTGACGAGGCGCTACCTGCAAACACTCTCAACCAATTAGTAGATAGCCTGTCTTAGACTGTCGTTGCTGAGACTATCTCGTTGTAATGATCGCAAGGGCGACTGCTGAGCGACTGGTCCTGGATTAAACAGTGTGATGGGGTTTTTCTATTACGAGTTAACAGGAGCTAAAATTGTGCCCGGTTGCCTCTATAAAGGATATACCTTACCTATAACTGACGAAATATGGGTGAACTATACAGTGCTGCCTGGTCAGGCAAATTGAAGAAAGGAAACAAGCGGAGTTTAATGTAGAAATACATTGAAGGAGTGACTAAGATTAAAAACGAATAATCATGCTCAGTAACTCACCATGCAAACAATCAGAATGATTGGTGTTATGAGCACTCGGCTCAGCACTGTGAAAGCTTTAAAGAGTACAGGTTTTGTTCTCCAACTGTACCAATTGCCAAGCCAGTACGATTCTAGTACCTATGAATGAGTTATTATCAGTAGGTTTAATTAATTTGACAAGTTAATTAATATGACTTTATTTACTGAATCTGTTGAAAGTTCTGTTGGAATATTTAAAGGAGACATACATTACTGAAGGATTCTTTTAGCTGTTTATCGTTCTAATATTAATTTTACCGTTTGAGTGTTAGGATGAGCGACAAATTCTTTCTGCCTTAAGTCGACGGCCATAAGCAGGCGAGGCAACACGAAGTGCCGACGCCCTTTGCCACCCGACGTCTGCTTCAAAAGACATTCCACTTCTTCTGACGTACGACAGCATCCTATTCCAAACAGTTCCGATTAGAGTTTAGATCATTGTGACTTTCTACTATCTTTTTAAAAAGCTGTTGTCTAGTTTCACTTGTGTATGGATCGGAATGCTGGGCTGTGAAGAAGATGGATCAAAAAAGATTGCATGTAGCAGAGATGAGAGAATATTGAGGTGAATGTGTGGTGAGACAAGAATGGATAAAGTAAGGAATGAGTATATTAGAGGAAGTTTGAAAGTTGCGCCAGTTACAGGAAAGTTGAAAGAGAATCGACTGTCTTGGTGATGTGATGAGGTGGGACGAATCACATGTGACTAAAAGAGTGATGAATATGAATGTTGGTGAATGGAGAGGGAGAGGAAGACCAAGGAAACGATGAATGGATTGTGTGAAGAATGATATGAAAGAAAAAGGTGTAAATGATTGCGTGACGATTGACAGGGGAGAATGGAAGTGAAGGAGCAAGTAATATGGGTCAAGGGCTGGAAGATGACGATGGTAACGTTAGTATTGATTTTTGAAAGCTAAAACAAACATACAGACACGTACACACACGTACATACATTGTTAGGATTTAGATTCAGTGGCCTCCACCAGTTCCAATGGCAATACTGCTATCTTGTCGCTGAGCGAACACCTGATGCTGTAGCCAATATAGTCCTCCTGAATTCCTTAACGTTTTTGGCTTGTCTTCCTAGTTGTGACTTGATTAGATACTAAATGGTGATTAGATACTAATGATTGTGTTTGAAAATAGTTTTTAGTTCAAAAAGTTTTTGTTCAGTAAAACCATATCTTCACCTATAAGGTCCACGGCGAACGCGCTGACATCGTTAGCTACCTGCAGATAGGCTGCAGCCAAATGCCTGTAAGCGGCAGCATTCTCGCCCATTTCTACAGCCAGGCAGAATGCGGTCAGGATAGGGTCCGAGGAGACATTCACCATGTAAGCTGGGGAAGCTATGGCACGGTACACCGACAGGCGGTAGCTGCTTTCGTGCAGCGGATCATTGTTCAAAAAGGCATTCCTTTAAAGAAGAATGCATTTGTTTACAAAACTAACGGTTTTAAAACAGTAAAGTATCAGAATAGGCCAACTGCGCGTGGGCACTGATGTGCATGTCACCTTTTATCTTTATATTAGCACTATTCAAATTTTATTCTTATTTCATTGTTGTTAAATGATTATAAAATCTATAAAATTACTTATTTCTCCAATCTAAAAAAGAGCTGTTAATATTTATTTAGAACTAAATAAAGATATTATTCAGACTTTCGAATCGATTTCGGATTGACTCATTAAATATTACTATTTTCATGTTAAAAATGTTAATATCATTCGATGGCTCCGTAATTCATAACGAACTACCGAAATATTTGGATAATTATCGGGGACCACAATACAATTGAGTTCAAATCAATTATCATAATTTATTATATTACTGAATATCTACATCCATATGTATTAAGAAAATTTAAATAATCTAAGTCAAATGTGGATCTGTATCAATCTGTAGGTAACTGTTTCTATAAACCTCACCTGCAAGAAGCACACATACAGTTAACTACATGAGGTCGGCTGATTTTGTGTCCCCTAGCTATCAGGAGCGCTACAATCTCATAGTGTCCCAACTGAGCTGCAAGAATCAGCGGGTTCACATGCGCGGGGAAGTCTGCCGAGTGCGTCGCCCCCGCGAACTCCAATCCCGGCGAGATCTTTGACTGAGCCTCCAACAACATCACTGTAAAAACATACAACCTACTTTATAAAACCTAAATGTTCATAAATGCCAAGTGAAAGCAAGAACGAGGTTAACTTTACCCAATATTTTAATATTGTTACATCGGACAGCCTGCAATACACAGTCACCAATTTCCAGGCAAGGAAGCGACAAGAGAAACTCGACCATCGCTTCAGATCTGTTTTCCTCAGCTAGTTGGAGCGCTGTCACTCCCTACAAAGTAAAAAGGTGTTATTGTTATGTTTATTGAATATTTACGCATTTACTGAACTCGATTAAAGTAACTGGGCCTTTAACCTGAAAAGTCGTGCAGTTTACATTCAGGTTTGGATTCTCGTCTATTAATTTTTGAACTCTGTTGACATCAGCATCTTCTGCTACGAGTCGTAAGAAATTGCTTTCAATTGGTTGAAGTTTTGGTAAGTGTATACAGTTTTCGACGTTATCTTCACTGGTCTATAAATGATAAACTTCATTTTAAATAAAATTTAAATTATGTAAATGCACAATAGTGCATTACCATATTTGATCACAGATAGCATATAATATAGTTAGGTATATATATGTATGGTCTTTGTTTATTAGGGCTGGTCCTTTACTTTATTTTAAAATTAGTTTTTTTAGGGACCAATTCTAATTAATCAGAGTACAGACTACAAAAAGCAGATTATAAAGGTAATTTTTTACCGATTCAAGCTTCGTGTACATCTTAGAAGAAGATTTTGACGACTTCTTAGAAACGAAATCCTGGTTTTTTGAACCACCAACTTGAAGAACAGATTTATAATCCATTACATTGCAACTCATTGTTTGCCTTGCAAATGGTCCATAATAGCTAGACTTTGGTACTGAGTACGACTTTCTTTGAGAGTTTAGTTTGTTAGTGTCTTGGATTGTACACTTTAACGGACTTTGGTCTTTGCCCTTTTGATAACAGTGATCTGATTTATGCATTGTTCTGGAATATCTACTTGATGTGGCCCGATTCTCGGATCCTGGTTCTGTTGGTAGTGTGCCATATTCAATAGAATCTTTTTTCTTTGGTATCTGTGACTTGGTTCGTTTCTCCATACGTGGCATTTTATCAGAGCCATGCAGCAGAAGCCATCAGATGATTTGATGATTGATTGAAGGTTACGTGTGTGTAAACATTACTGTTAATTGACTCGTCATTTATTTATATTTAGAGGATTTTACTCTTGTCTGACATCCTAGTAAGACCTAGTTGCATTACCATTTATTTCTGCGTGCAGATTTACACTTATATCATTCGATATTACATAACTAGGTAAAATACTCTATAGTATGTAATTACTGCATCATCTAACATGTTATCCCATAGTTTCTCTTTTAATCTAGAAAATCTTGAGCTCCGTGAAATCGCCCAATGTGAAATACGACAATTTTTCTGTCACTTATTTTTTCTCTGAGATCAACCTTAATCAGTCTATATCTAATAGTCCGACCTCCATGGTACAATGCCGACTTATTTATCTTTGTTTAATTATATGAATATCCAAGGAGGTTAGTAATATCTCTAAGATAACTCTGTGCATTAATACGGGAAACGACATCTATTGATACTGTTCTTATCTACACATCTACAGCTTTATCTACATTATGTGGCTATTTTAAATGTTAGCTGCATTAAGCTGTGTCTAATTTTCACTGTACATCGTGTACAGTAATGCGAAGTACGAGTATGACTTCGAAAGAATCTGCAAAGAATACAATTTAATTAATTCATTACACAGTTTTTATCTATAACTAGCTAATGCCCGCGACCTTCGCCCGCGAGAAATTATTATAATTATAAAAATATTTCATGGGTTTTATTTTTTTGCACGGTACCCTAATCCCTTTTTTAAAGTACCTACAAGGATTAGGTACTAGGCTACTTTTATTTACACCAGCTATTTGCCAGTAAAAGCCCCGTCAAAGTCGGTCTAGTCGTTTCGGAGATTAGCCGGAACAGGCAGACAAATTATATTTAAATATTTTTTTTGTTATAAGTACCGTATTTATTTTCATAAATGCATTTAGTAAAAAGCTGTTATTTTGAAATTACAAACAGAGACTTCAGTTTTATTTGTTTAAATAACCACAGAATCATGAACTTTTAAGTTAACAACCAATGCTTTAATATAACTATTAAGCGTTGTTGGTGGTTCTAAATTTCAATGACTTGGCATAATCAGCCTATAATGTTCCCACTGCTGGGACACACGGCCTCCTCTCTGAGAGAGGGAATTTCAATGACTTAATTATACTATATTGTTAAAAATAAATGTCTGCACAGATTAAATTTCGTTAAATAAACTACTACCTACTTTAAAACGACTTTTATTTGTTTGACATTTATTTTCTTTATCGAATGTTGTTTTAGAACGATGACATCACTGTAGAACTAGCTAAGGCCAGATGCCCGTATATGATTACCACAGGCATACACACCCAGTCAGAGACATTCTTGGGCAATTGTTCAGCAACGTTGTTGGTTGAAATTGTTTGTGTATTGTTTTAAACATTATACTGGCAACACACAGTAACAAACTGTTGTTAGCAACATGTAAATAAGTTGCCGGTCCAACATGGAACCCAATTTGTAACTTGGTCACTACAGTACCTGTCTATGTACAGACGCCACCTCATCAAGCTACCCGAAACTGTCTTCCTAATCAACCTTAAACCGAATGCTTTAGCTATAAAGTTGAAAATCGATTAAAGAAATTTGACAGATTGTGGAAGCTTGATGTGCACTGTGCATTGAGGTACTTCAAACGTTTTGAATTGTCCTTAAAAATAATATCAAGGTTCTAGCTATCACCATATTTAAGCGTAAGAATCATAGTACGTTATTTGCTCTTAAAATCACAGAATAAAGCTTTTTCATAATATGTATTTAATTGAAATTGGTTGCCAGGGTGCTATTCCAGGCTATAAAACTTAATAATACTTACCGCTGAATATGTCACCAGAGTTATGTTAGTAAAACCCATTGCTGTGAACGCAATAGGTTTTTGAGCTCTGAAACAATAATCCAAACATGTGTACTGGCGAAAAAGAAAATAAAAAAGTTTATTGCCCATTTTCAGGATGGGTCAGGACAGATGGGCCAGAATCGTCACACAATGGGTGCCTGAAGACGGTCGTCGTCACCGAGGCAGCATAGCTGGTGTGACGATTTGGACTCGTTCCTGACTGATTGGCCAGAGGAGGTAAAACACCGGGAGAGTTGGAAAGGAATGGGGAAGGCTTTTGCCCAGCAGTGGGACAGAATCATCACCATCATCATCATCATTTCAGCCGAAAGTCGTCCACTGCTGGACATAGGCCTCCCCCAAAGGAAGGGTTTTGCCATAATCGCCACGCTTGGCAGGCGGGTTGGCGATCGCAGAACAGTTGTTAAAAAAGCACAGAGAACGCTGCTGCCCATTCTCTGGTAAGTCCCTTAGTCGCCTCTTACGACACCCACGGGAAGTTATGGGGTGGTGCTGAAAACCAGGACACTATAAACATCGAGAGTTATAAATACCAGCACCTAAAACACAATTCACCACTTTGGATATAGTAACAAATTACGAATGTTTTGTTCTCTCATTAGGAAAATATTTCTTTCTTTAGCGCAATAAGAGTTCAATGGTTAATTTGACATTGAATAAAGTTTTTTGTATGGATATAACTGACCTCTGTATAAGGAAAAGCAGGGCGCGGCGACACCGGGGATTAGTACGGTACCAACCACTATTGTAAGCCGCTGCAGCTACGTCTGCGTTCTACAGGAAATACAAAAGTTTATTAACAGACGGGGTTAGGGGAATTCAGTTGTGTTGCATGGGATTAGGGCTACTAAAGTACTCTTCGTTAAAAAAAAGAGTACCTACTGTTTTGTCAACTTTTTAAGTCAGACTGTTTATTTTTATAAAAGTGCAATGTCGTTCACAATCATAATTATTGTAAATAGAATTTTCCGAGGAACCTTCTCTTTTCAATAATTCTAACAAAAAGACCAAAAAGAAACACAAAAAAGAAAACAAAAAGACAAAAATGAAAAAAAAATGACAACAGAAGAACTTTTTGTCTAAACATCATTTATCTACTAAGCCACATCAAGAAAAGTACGTGATTTCTTTAGCTTTCTTCCCAACTGTAATTTTCAATTACAAAAACTTTACAGGATTCAACGAATTAAAAGTTTATGATCTCTCAAATTCAAAGAAGCCTACGACTTATGATAGCTCTCTGGAGATAAGTTATAGTATGGTCTATTTAAGTTTTTTTATACAGTCAAACGTTTCAAAACAAGTATTTCGGTCAAAATATGTATTATTAAAAAAGAAATAGAACGAAGACTGACCAAAAGTTCATTTCATAAATAAAATAAAAAAGATCACTAACCGCATGGAAAATGTCGTCCGCGTACCAACACAGCATTCCGATTTGAATTAGAGCTGAACCCAAAAACAGTTTGTTACTGATTGCCACTAGCGGTTCTAGAAGCTGAAAAGGCATACACGAGATAATATGTATTAACTTAAGAAATATTATCAAGAAATACATAACTATAGCCTGTATTGTCCCACTTCTGGACTAAGGCCTCCCCCTTCTCCACATAACTAATATTAACTTTCGATAGTGCCGGCCATTGTTTTCAATAGGAGTCAAGTTCATCCCGCCATCTTCACCTTTTTGTACCGCGATGTCGTTTGGCATTAAAAGGGGCCCTTTAGCACATTTCTCGTCTGATATGTGTCACCAATAAATAGAAAAGGTATTGATGACATTGTGCTTTTACGTGGTCGTAATGCCTTTCTGACATTCTGCTCAATGCTGTGTTTTGAGTCTGCCAAAGACTTTTTTGTAAAGCGTGCCAAATTGGAAATACTTTACCACGCGGCCACGGTTGAATACAATTGACTATTTCTAGGTATACTATGCCATGAATCAAATGCGTGGAATAATACTGACCACAATGACGAACACCACGCAGCAGATATTCACCGAACTCAACACAACATTCACGAAGTTCGACAAGGAGAAAGCGTTTTCCAAATCGTTGCAGTATCTGGAATACCGAAAAAAAACTTGGTACAATACCCTAAATATTCTTTTGAAGTTTTGAAATATGCCTTTTTTATATCAATCACGTCTTAAAAGGCCTACAAAAAGATACTGACGCAAGTGAAGCAGAAGTTACCCGCCATGGTACTACGGTAAAACGGATGAAAATTCATAATGTGTTTCGAATGTTTGGATTCTTTGACCCAAGAACACGATTTGGCCGGGTAAACATTCGTAAATGAGTATTTAAATGTGTTTTTGTAGTAAATTAACTTGGAAGTACATACTGAACTGTCAGGTTATAATTATAGTTGGATGGGTAATTCAGTTTACAACTTTATATTCGGGTTAGCTTTTGCCCGTTTCGAGGTTGGAAAATACTCTATAAGACAGTACTACCGGGGTAAAAAGTATCCTACAAAGTGTAAACGGACCTTTAAAACGTTTAAAACTTTCAAGATTCGAACAAATAGTTGTAGTGGCGTGACTTGAGGCTGGACGGACACTATAGACAGTGTAAACGGACCCTTCACGAAGCTGTCAACCAAGCATTCTGTACATCAAACTAAGTAACCCTATGCAAAAATTATTGCTGGGAGGACTCAATGTAACGCACTCAAAACACTGTGCTGAAGGATGCATTGAATAGTACGGATCGTGGTGGTAGTTAAAGCAAAGTTATAACATTAAAAACTTGTATTTCTAAAAAAACCTTGTGAAAAAGTTGGAACTTTGACCCCCAATATCTCCGTAACTAGAAGGTTCCCAGATATGGTCTAGAACGGAGAGAAAAAGTGTCTTTCGGCTTCGTTAAGGGTATTTTATTTTTACACCCATTGTGTCTAAGTAGGTCATAGTCAAGTCTACCTGTAAGCCAATTTCATCGTAATCCGTTCATCCGTTTCGTCGTGAAAAAGTAACAGACAGACTTACTTTCGCACTTATTATATTAAGTATGAATGGTGGAATAATCTCACGTTATAAGTCGTTGATGCAACTTGATGTCTTCCAGTATCTCCGGATAGTGATCGTCACTGTGTGCTGTCCCCACAGACTCCAGCCGACGCTTTAGTAGTCGTAACAGTATACTTATATGACTGGCCATCGCAGAGAATAAGAGGTCTGTGCTGACCATAATAAAAACACAGGTTTGACCTAGAACATAAGCTTTGTTGTTTAACATAAAATAGCATCACGCCTGTAATCCCCGAAGGGCTAGGTAGAGGAATACCTAATAGTACCCCCACATTGCACCAGTTGGTACAAAACCAGCCTCTCTAGCTGCCACTGAGAAATTCTTGATGGAAAATCCCAATAACATTTTGCCCGACCTGGGACTGGTACCCAAGACCTCATACTCAGCAAGTCTCGCTTGCAACCATTAGACCAAAGAGGCTGTCCTTTGTTCTTTAAATATAAGCTTTTAAATAAAACCGGCGTCAATGAAAATTTGTGTTGTGATAGGTTGTCTGTAATACGGAAGAATGAGGAAAATTTGAGTATAGAAGATAATAATATATAAAAGATAATAAAAAATATATAAAAGATATAAAATAAATAATATAAGAATGAGGAGAATTTGAAAATTTTGAGGATCAATGTATAAGGGTAGGGAAATACAAAAGAAACAATAGATGGACAGTGTGAAATATGGTCTAGAAAGATGGTGACTCCTGAGATGACGATTAATAGAGAAGTATTAAAATTAAAGCAACAGGAGAGATGAGAGGGTGACGAGGTAACTAAAAACTTATCAATGTTAGTGCTAGTGGTGTACTAAAGCAAAACAAAAAAAGTTTTTGCATGTCCTATCATAGTAAGTAATATGGATGCAGGTATTCATTATATCACGCTACTTCGCAGAATAGTACCTAACACATGAACTAACTAGAGCATATCATGACTCAAGCATATTAACACCCTAAAAACAAAATAACTTCTAATTTTTGGCGCTGACAGCTAAACGATATTTGTTTTGAGTTCATCATGCGATCGCGTTTACACCATCATTCTTAGGGCGATTTCAGATTATAATGCGTATAAGCTTGATTTTAGAAGCGCGTGTAGGTGCGTTTAGGCGCGCCTTTTGCCACACGCGCAATATGTACAATCTTTGACGCGCTTATAAGCTCATATAAGCGCGAGTCGCGAGAGACGACTTCCAGCGCGTCCATCCACCCGGCGCGAACACGTCCTAATAAGAACGTGTCCCCTGCGTTCGGTTTATGATGCGCAAAATCTAGCGCGCGTGCAAGCGCGTAAGTTAATACACGCAAAAGAATACCCTAGTCTAAAACCACTTTTAGGAGTCCAAAGTGTACAATGAAATGTTTTAACTAGATTAATTGCTACTTCTGCAGCCGAAGATGTAGCTCTCAATGTGATAATAGGGGCCTCAAGATGATTCTATATTATCAGAACTTTCACTCTCTCTATGTCAATAAAAGAAACATTTGTTCTTAGAAATGGTTATGGGTACTATTATTTTGTTGTTTTTTGCTCTGAGAATAAGATAGGAAGGCGAAAGATTCGATTAAGTTATTAAGTGCTATTAAAATGGTGGTAGAGGTCACCGTCTTAGAAGGAAAAGTGCTCTTCTTAAGTGTCAAACCGTGTGGCAACGTCTTGATTGGGAATGGAGATAATGATTATGGAGTTTTAAAATTTGTTCGGATAATATTTAGTTAGATGGTCAGTGTTTTTGCTATATAATGACATAACTCTGTTTCGTAATACGGTGATGTAGCGTCTAAACTATTTTATGTTGAAGTAATTGCTTGCACTACACCGTTTATCTAATGCTTCAACCATGCTCAATGACAAACTGTCTTAAGAGGATAACTGCACTAAGTAGTAATAACTCGTCCTTCACGGAAGTTAGCATTAAGACCTAGAAATGACTAAATGGCCCTGAATTCAATTCACTGTTAAATGGGACTAAAAATAAATTCATTATTTATGTATACAGTAGCTGGTCTTACCGGCGAATATTTCAAAGAGATAAACGGCGACATGCGCAACCGTTTGGTGTTTATCAAACGGGTACCATGACGACCAGACGTAGCCAATCTTATCGTCCTTTCCTTGAATCAGGCCAAACAGATAGATGACGATCGGCGTTAAATTGTAGAACCAGACCCCGGATATGTTTATGAAGAAATACCCTGAGAAGAAATAAATTTAATGAATTGTGAGGAATTAGTTCAGAATGCATTTAAGTTACAGCTGTATAGGGTTTAATTTGCACTTGACCGGTTTTGATGTTAATGCTGGCTCGATTCTCTGAAGGTTTTATAATTTGGCTTTCATTAAACCAGTTTTCATAAGTGACTTACATTTACTAAAAATGACTCATATTGAGAAAGCCACCAAGTCTTATTTGTTTCTGTGATAACATTTGATGCAGATTTCCAGGCACTAAACAATCTTGTACATGTATGTGTCATATAAAAGTGGACCGGATTTTCATCTGTTCACACTTCAAATAACAAAGTAAAGAATGTAACGTTTTAAAAACATACTTACATCGGTGGGTGATGCGGAGAGCGGCGAGACTCTTATTCTTAATGATCTGCGCTTCCTCCTCTAGCGGAGGCATCGGCCATATGCCCGCCAGCTCATTCAGTAACTGACGGAATACGTCTTTTTTGTACCACAACACAAATACTTTCGCAATACCTAAGAAATGTAATGTTACATTATTGGGACAGAAAATAGATGAGTTGTAATAATAGAAAAGAAAAATGTAACAGACACCTCTGTAGACTCTAGACAGACACCTTTGCGTGTCGTATTATGAATAGACTTAACTTCACGCTTCATTCAAATTGTGCCTAATATCTTTCACTCTCTCAAGATTACACTTCATAAAATAGCGAAAACCGCATCCTGTGTAACAGTTCTCGTAAGTAGTTCGAACACAGACAGATAGTCAGACCATCTCAATGTATACTTGTACATAGTTACTTACTTAAAGCACCGTAGCCAAAAGTATGGAAAAGTGGAACGACATCCTCGACTCGTGGCGAATTCGCCAACGTGAGACCTATGAAGGCGATTTCACTGAACACGTGGTAGCAAATGCCGCAGACGGAAGTTATGAGCATCAGCTTCTGACGTAAGTAAGCTGACCCGGTTTTGGGATCCTGGAACGACAGCCCGATGCGCCGCATACAAAATGCGCTCAGAACCAGGGATTCATCAATTTCCCGTTTCGCTTGTTCTATTGTTGACTCGGACATTTTCGCTAATGACCCTTTGTCTGTGGAAGAGTCACGGATACTTTGGTTCGAATAAAACTGGGTGGCCTTAAGTAGAGTGTGAAGTTGATAAATAGTTTATTATTTTAAAGTGTTGATTGTTGGGCGTACACGAACAGTTGGAAGTGAGTCTGACAGTTAAACGAAAGTTTGTAGAACTTTATACGTCGATCGACTGTGACCTAGCATTTTCTTTGAAACGGTATTAAATATCGACAATGTGTATTATGAAATTTTAATTAGACTGGGACTACATTGTTTTTATGAAAACGTTAATGTATTCGATTAAAGTACAAATAGGTGTGAAGAATAGAGAATCTATCAGCTAGTACCGTAATGGGATAAATCTCATAGTTTGTTGGCGTGACATGATTGGATTGAAGTAACAATTCTTCATTGTTGCGGTAACAGAATGCGTCGTTAGTGACACGCGAACTTGTCGTAATTAATATCGGATATGTTCTTGCTAATGGAAGGATCAGGATGATGAACCCTGCGTCGGAATTTTATTGCTTGATGTAAGGAATATTGTTATGTAAATTGCTTTACATTGCACTGCTCGCATTCGTCATAGCTTACGAACTTGAAAGCTTTATTGCTTGGTCGAATTAGAAAATCATGTTTCACCAATTTGCCGAAGATTGTTCTTTTAACAGCTTCAACCTGAAATATAATTTTATTTAAACTTTTTCTAAGACCTTGGTAGATAAATGTAGGCATATATTCCAACTTCCATACCATAGAATGAGTCACCGTAGCCGGCTAGACAGCTGTCCATACTGTCTGTCACACCATCATGCGATGCAGGATGTGAGAGGTCCCAGGCTATCAACCGCTTGCATTTATAATTTCTCCAAATCAGTAACACTTCGATTGCTTCCCGCTTGGTCCGAGAAATGTAAATAAGCGACAGCGAGTGTCAAATGGAGTTTTATTTAAAACAATAGCAATTGGTAACGTTTCATGGTCTGATCTTTAACCCAACACGTGATTCTTCAGCAGGTGAGACGATCTTCTGTGCTTTCATTCTTAAATGAGAATAAGTATTGTTGTTTATGACTGACTTTTTATTTTTTTTATTTTAAGGCACTTACGAGTCCTTACTTTTTAATAACCAGCCCTTATGTAGGTATATAGGCCACAACTTCTTGATTCTGTAATCTGTAAATGGTACCTAAAGTCATTTACAAATCTATATAAAGCTTTTCATGATTAAGGTTAAGAGGACATTAACCATTAGCATGTGTAATTGACCGACGTATAAGGTTTCAGTGAGCTCAACATATTGGTTTTAGTAATGGCCGTGTTGCCTAAGAGAGAAGCTCCTCAAACATGACGCTTTGATGGTGTCATGGGTAAGATATTCCGTATATTGTCTTTTACGTTTATGGGCGGGCATCGACACGAATTTAGAGTGATTTAAGATTTTCCCGCTAGAGATCGCGGTGTTTCGGCAAATTTAGCACGCGGGCCGCGGTCCGTGGCGAGCTTTACAGTTCGCCACCGTTACGCGACGATTAGCCTGCGCCGGCGCATAGCGCGCCTTTCCTGAGCGCCTGCGACGACCGCGGTGCACTTGTCGTCGTACGTCGTAATGTATGGAATATAATTACGAAATATGCGCAAAGTAGTTAGGTATTCAAAACTGTTCAGGGGACATTGAACGTACTTACAAGAACATAAAAGAGACATTTTTATGCTACTATGTGGTAATTTGTAAACAATTAATATTATTTATTTATTTAACACTGTAAGTACAGAGGCTGACTTAATGTCATAGGGATTTTCTACCAGTCAACCTTATTAATTAATTTATTTATTATTCTAGTTTTCCTGTATATCGTAATTGACAAGGTAACTACTAAAAAAAACTATGATTATCTGAGACATAAAGAAATTGAGTTCGTTACATCAATGGCTTTCAGCAAAAAGAGATGTTTCAATTTTAAAATTCAATATTGGTAGAAATAGTGTTAGAATGTAGATATACAAATCAAAAAAGACATAACTGGAGTGTTATTCATAAATAAAAATGAATACAGATCTATTTGCGAAGTAAAAGTGCTGTGTATTATAGAAGTATGAACGAACGACCCAGATCTATTGACGAGCTGATCGTCGGCAAAAACTTCGCTCCATCGAACGTTCGTCGAACTCCAAATAAAAGCTGCGAAAACGAAGTGAAATAATCGAATGAAGGCTACTGAGCCGAAATTTTTTAATTAGGACATAAATTATATCGTCAATTGTTCGTGATTACTTCGTGTCTCTCTTTTTCTAAAAAGTAGAATCGTGGAGTCAATTTAATTTTTAACCCACTAATTTCATTGGAAGTTTTGTTAGATACCTAGGTCGCAAACGCTGCTGAAAACAAATTTTTATTTCACTTCAATTTTTTTTGACTTTCATTATGAGAATTTCATTGGATCGTTGATCTAAGACACGTTTGATTGCTTTACCATTTATAGTATAGTTGAACCTCTACCTATAGTTGAAAATATTTTTTGTAAGTTTACCATCCCATATCTTCCCGTGGGTGTCGTAAGAGGCGACTAAGGGACTTATCAGAGAATGGGCAGCAGCGTTCTCTGTGCTTTTTTTTTTTTTTTTTTTGACAACCCTACTGCGATCGCCAACCCGCGTGCCAAGCGTGGCGATTATGGCAAAACCCTCCCTATGGGGGAGGCCTATGTCCAGCAGTGGACGTCTTTCGGCTGAAATGATGATGATGATGAAGTTTTCCAGTAAGTTATTGGTGTCAAAGCTGTTTGTTTCTATAGGATTCTGTCAGTGCATTCATTTAATAAAACGAGCAACTAATTGCAGTGTTATTTTGTTTGATCTCTACAAGGCCTAAAGGCTTGAAGCAACATAATTTTTGTAGCAGTTTGCATCGCTCAACAACTTGACGGACAGCTAGTGGATTTGACGTAAGTATAGTTACTGAATAAGAATAATTATATTGCCTCATTGCCTAATGGTTGCAAGCGCGGCAGCTAAGCATGAGGTCCTGGATCCGTTTGCTGGATCGGCAAAATGTTATTGGGTTTTTCCATCAGGAATTTCTCAGTAGCAGCCACGGAGTCTGGATTTGATGGAGACGGAGTATGATTTGTGCCCGGTTGACGGCAATAAGTTATGGCCTTATTACATGGGACTTAAACATAACTGGTGAAATGTGGGTATACTATTAAGTACACCTCTGCCTATCCCCTCGGGGATTACAGGCGTGATGTTATGTGATGTATAATATATTAAACCATTTTTGCAAACATTTTCATAGACAAACTTAGCGTTACAGATATCGCTAACAAGTTGAATTTTAACACAATTTGAATACAATGGTCTCCAAACTATGTTGCACCTGAAGCTTAGGGGTCGGTGTTGGTTGCATTACCTTTAAATGTAAACACATATTTGTTGATATTATAAAGGAAATTTACAATCTGTTTACATTTTTTTTACAGAAGAAAATTTGAATATTACTGTTTTGTGATATGGGTGCATATCACAAAGCTGTAGCCGTCACGAGCAATAAATGTATACACTTAGCAAAATTCAAAAGCAATTTTCTCGTGAAATAATGGTTTTTACTTTGAGATAAGACCTATTTCGAATTATAAGTTTTTTTATCTGTGCTGGTCACTAACATTATTATTAACAAACAAACAGTCAACATGGTAAATATCCCATTTCTAGTGCTATTTTGAATTTTTAATCGTAGTAGGAGAATTGTAGGGGCAAATCGCTTTTGAGTTTTGCTAAGTGTGGCAGCTCGTGCAGATATTTGAATAGTTTTAAATATTTAGTCTTGTCCGTGTTGACCCAAAGAACAGACTCTGCAGCTCAGAACAAATGTTAGGTGGAATTGCACCATAAGATTGGCCATATAAACGAGCGTGCATTTCATTGCTTGTCACACGGCGGCACATGAAGCTGTACGTTTTCAGTACAACTTGGCCTCGCTTTGTATAGATTTCCTATACATTGAGAGATCCGCATAAACTGGTTTTGTATAGCTTGATTGGCCGTCGTGCGTACCTGTTAATATGATCTGATTTATTTATTCATACTTTGAGGACAATCGTATCACGGGGGCTTAACGTCCTACCATCTTCATTAATACTCTATAGGTGGTCTGAACGACATGAAATCTCTATAAGTGAAAATCGCGTGTAAGAAGCACTTGCTAGGTACACGGTGCACCACCGGCCACGATCATGGCTTCCCTGACATTCTCTAGTGCGAGATCGTGTCGTAATGGATTAAGTGCTCGCATTAGCACAATAACCCACATCATGACCATTAAAATCATTCGGAAAATTGCTCCCATGACACCATTCATACTGATACTGTGTTTAATGGTACTACTCTATTCAACTATTGTAATTTTGTACAATATTGTGCGTTCGAGCGATTGTGATCACGTGCTTAGCGATAATGTATGTGCAATATGCGCGTAATATCAATATTATTATTGGTTTTAAATTACGATGTGATCGTTTTGTGTTCTCAAGAAAAATGAATGAATAAGAGTGTCTTTAAAATTTTCACTCATATATTTTTCCATTAGTAAAGATTTAACAAGAAAATAACAAAGCAATTGTCACCAGTGATTATTAAGATTTTTCTAAAGAATTATGTGTGGTGTCATGAATTACTACATTGGTTCATGAATCATGAGACAAGACTGAAGAGAAAAGCTCCTTAGCTTAATCAAGATGATGGATACCTGTATTATTAGATACTTTGTCTCAAATTCTAGGTCAAACATTCCACCCCATTGCAAAAGTCAGCTTCGTTCGAGCTATCTATCTCTTAAATCAATTACCTTCGGTTTATGCGCATCTATCAATATAATTTAACTAACCATCGATCGTTCAATGGGCTATTATTTAAATACTATCCAATAATCTGATATTCTGATCTGCACAAAAAGTTAATAAATGCGCTCCTCATGTCAGTTTCCAAGTGATTTGTAGTTGATATGTTCCTCTTTTACTTTTCTCTTTTATTACTTAAGTTTTGACATGCAATACGGACTTAAACGAATAAAGCAATAAAATATTAAATTATTACAAATTCTCATTATGTAGATAATTGTTTTCTTTTGCCGTGGAGCGCACTCATTACACGGCAGCAGAGACAAGATGTTATTTTCTTATCCGAAGCCTACGGCGGTGTACGTCATTAGGAGTCGAGTAATTGAATCTTACACAAATAAAAATAGATCAAAACATGGCATGTGCAGTGTAATTTAAGATTTTCATCGCGCAGATAATGAGCGAGCCAATGCGTATCAACATTAACTTTCACTACTGTACCGACTTCAGCGCTGGCCTTAAATCCTCCTTTGGGAAACCGCAGGAAGTGAGATTAAAAACGGCGCCTGCGCATCAACATTTGTTTTTATTTGCAATAAAGCTATTAAGTGATAACTATGCGTTAAAAGACGCTACCATTTGTGAGTTTTTATTGTATCCAATTTTGTACGTGCATATTGAAGAAGACCTCGATTTTTAATAATAGATTTGTTATTGATTCGAAATTTTGATCGAAAAATGAAAGTTCTTCACAATTTATTGTCTGATGGTTGTTATTTGAAATGTAATAATTTCAGTAATGTATTATTTGATCTATCATAATCTTAAGTTATTACAATGCCTACGCAGCGGTTGGTTTATCTGTCCATCTGCAAAGATAGCTGCGATTACGGCCAACCGTTTGTAATTTAAGAAACAGTAATATCTATCAATAGTTTAATATCATTTTATGTAGTGCATGTGCTCGGACTTCAGATTTTTTGCAAGGTAGTGTTCAATTTCTATTATTTCCGAAAAAGTTAAATTGTATCGAATTATTCGGTATCTTCAAAGATACACCGCAACAACGCACACTTCGCACGCCTAGAAAAGATTTCTTTACAAAAATTGAACTCGTGAGCAACCTAGTCATTTATATGCTAAGTGTTATTGCTTCAATTTACTGCGACTTTATATATGTACAAATGTGTTCTTTAAACCCAAAACATTGCTCGGTGTACGTAGATGTACTCTTACTTGCTTATAAACTACATTTTAAACTAGGGAAAACTCGTTGCGAATATAATGTTTTGATTTTCTAAGACCCCGCAGCGGAGTTTGAGTTTTTAGTAAGTACCTGTTGCTTATTTTTTAAATTAAAAAAAAAACCGTAATAAAATAATAATACGGCTTTTCTTATAAAGGGTGTAAACCCTTAACGAAGCCGAAAGGTACTTGTTCTCCCTGTCATTGCGATATTTTTTTTGTTCTGGATATACTTGGGAACCTTCTAGTTACAGAGATATCGGAAGTCAAAGTTCCAACTTTATCACAAGTTTGTTTTTAAATATGAGTTTTTAAGGTTATAAATACCTCCATGACCCGTTTACTATTTAATGCATCCACCAGCACAATGTTTTGAGTACGTTATATTGAGTTTAACCATAAAACGTAATTTTGTACCCCAAAAAAAAGTCATTTCCCAGCAATAATTTTTGCGTAGAGTTACTTAGTTTGACGTACAGAATGCTTGGTTGACGGCTTCGTGACGGGTCCGTTTACACCTTGTATTTGTAACACAAGTTGTAATTGGCTATAAAATGAATTGTTTAGTATTAAAGTTTGTGATGTTATAAAGCTATAATTTTGCCAAGAGTTTCATTTTTCTCACGAAAAACCTGCTTTAAAAAAAACTGTCATTTTATTCATTTTTGTCGGGGAATTTCTATTACAGAGTTAGACATCAGTATTCTGAGCCCACAACAAACGGCCTAGGGCTGTAATGCTATAAAAACACTTTTAATAAGCAGATTAGTGATTGCTATGGCATTATTAATGCTTACGTGGTCATCTGGCTGATGTAATGCCATGTAGTTGTCTCCTACAGCACCTATGAAAACTAATGACCCAGAGCCAGCTTTATTTGCAATTGAGTGAGTCCTTGAGGAGCTGGAGGCTGTGGTTAGCTTAGGTTAGACATTAGTAGCAGGTAATGTAACAGTGGTTGTGTTGGATGATGAGACATTATAATTTCATTTTCTAGGGTTCCGTACCGAAGGGACGGGACCCTATTACTGAACCTCCGCAGTCCACCCGTCCGTCCGTCCGTTCGTCTGACTGTCAGCGGGCTGTATCTCATGATCCGTAATAGGTAGACAGTTGAAATTTTCACAGAATGTGTACTTCTGTTGCCGCTATAGCAACAAATAATAAATATAAATTAAAAATTTAAGGAGGCTCCCCTACTCGCGATGATACGAACCCTTCATGCGCGAGTCCGACTAGCACTTTTGTCTGATCTGTCCTTGGAAATTAAGTCCACGTTCAATGGGAACTAACTCCAAAATCGTGTGGTATAATTTCGACGGTAGCAAGTGCCTGAAAATCTTTATCCATCTCTAGTTATTATTGCACAGCCTAGTACTGCCTGACTGCTGGGCAAAAGCTTCTTCTCATACAGAGAAGCCACGAGCATTGATCACCACAATTGCTCAAGCCTGGATGGCGATTTCATAGTCCAGGTTTCCACGCGATGTTTTCGTTCACCGATGTCAGTGTTGCCCTACATAAACTTAGAAAGTACATATGAATTGAAAAAGTCACATTGGGACTTGCCCGGATTTAAATCCACAAACTCGTATTGGTCACCACGACATTTCTAGTTATTGGGGTTGCAGAAAGCAACTGGGGTTTCGTTGATATTTTTTAGCCTATCGATGCACTGCCCTTAAAATAAAATCAGTCTGATATGGATTTACTTATATTTCAATCATGTTTAACACCTAGACATTAAAATATACCATAACTTTTAATTAAAGAACCTGACTGTCATTTCCTTTCTTCCTTTTGTTTTTGACAAAAGAAAATGTTTGTCGTTTTCCGTGGGTTTTTCTTCCTGATTTTTTTTTAATCATGTCATCATTACGATCAAGAAGAGATGCTGCACCGACTTCAAATAAATTGTGAATCAGAATAGTGATAATTGCAGTCGCGAATTCATTTTCGTATTTATTTTCTTTCAATTTTGTTTTGTGTAGTTCTATTTTTAGTTTCTTAATCTGTCCTCAGTGACAAATTTAACCAATTTCCTTGATGAAAGATTAAAGCTAAAGTGTAGAGCTTTTACTATAAACTTGAGAATGTTTTCACAAGAAAATCGTCTAGATAGATTGGCACCGATGCCACACCCTGATGCCATTTAGAGTTCCGTTGTCCTGTCGTCTCGTTTGGGTGAGGGTACCTAGGTTCGAGCGCCAACGCTGGCAAATTGCAGTGTTAAGCTCGGGGCGCTTTATTGAAAATTCGATCTATCTGTTACATTGGGAAGGGTTGTGATTAGAGTTCGAATGTGTCTCTTGCGTGCGCGCAGAACGATCTATAGTCGAGTGGCACGTCCGTCGGCGGGAGTCCGTTATCCGGCGTCAGGTTACGGCCACGTCTATATAAGACCGTGGCGTCTTCTTCACCATTTCATTCCGTTTGAGACGCTTGGTCGACTGCGTGTCTGTTGTCTGCACGCGCCCCGTCTCCGCAACCGCGCCGGTCTCTAGTTCCCATTCATTAGCCGGTGCGTCCGTTCAGGTCGAGTGCTCGCATAGTTCCCGGACACAGTTCAGTTTTGTGAACACTTGAACATTAATCACGTGACACAGTTGAAGAAAGTGAAGCGTGCCGCTGTACTCAGGTATTTTATGGCTTTATTTAATTTTTAGTCGGTAAGAGAAAATGTTAGACTACAATTTGCAAAGACAGAATCAGAAGTGGAAAAGTGGACTGAAAATGTTGCCAGTTGAGAAAACGGTAAGTAAAGAAGAGCAAAATTAAACTGCATATAACTTACTGTTTGCTTATGTTAATTAGATATTTTTATATTTTCGTGATTGAAAACTGTAAATGAAATACCGTATTCTTAATATTTTTAAAGACCGTGAATATTATTTAAAATGACCGTGAATATGTTTATGTAAAAATCATAAATTATTTGGAAACACTTTCACACGAGCTCGCAAAATAATTTTCGTGATGTGTTTTTTTACCGCTTGGTAAACGCATGCAATTAGTAAAATGGGTATTCTTATAATATACAAAAACGTTTAAAATCACTGCTATGGCCACACGCAATATTAGTAATTACAAACGAGTTGGAGAAAAAAGGAATAAGAAGGAAATGAGTTACTGCTCTTAATATGACAGCTGAAATACTCGTTCATGGTAACCATGAGACAAGCGCACGCGCAATCAAAGCCGTCAAAGTGAAATGTTTGTTCTTTTATTCTACTTTTTATAGCCCAAAGATCCGAAAAAACCAAGAAAGTGTTTATAAAGCTGCTGAACAATACCGATAAAATCCATAAAACATAATTATTATTGCGAGAATACCTACCGTAGAAGGCACATCATAAATTACAGACACACTCCTTCTGTGCTTAATTACATGATAAAAAGCATAACTATAGGGTTGCAAAAATCACATATGAAATTTATACAACACATAATTTATTTGTTGCTATCCAAGCTACTGAACCCTCAGTTATCTTTGTAAAAGAAGATGAACGAGGAAGTACAACAGGTCCCCAACATCATATCGATCATACCTCATTTTGACATTTCACGCATAGGCACCGCGGCAAAGCACCGACTGAAATAATACTGGCAAGCTATTCGTAATAACTAAATTACATACGGACAGTCATCCATCATTTATTCGCACGGTCCTGGCGACTCGGCGACGTAACCCCATTGCACTAGGTAAACGCACGTTATTGGTACGAAGATGATAAAATGATTACCGTCATTACGGGAGAATTACGAGCAGGAGACGGCGGTCCCTTCTAGCATTATGTGCACTTGCGTGAGATACCAGGCTCGCCTCCGTCCACCATTGTTTTACTACTTTTTGCTAAGAACAAAATGGACTTCGGATTGGATTCCGCCTCCGACATACAGGATAAAAAGTAAAAGTCGTAAAGTAAAAGTTAATCTCAAATCTTCTTCAGTGATCTGTAGATACGTTCCATTATTTTATTTCTCACTTTTTGTGTGAGCAATTGCAACAGTAAAAAAGTATCAGATCGAGACAAAGATGAAGTAAAAACTAGTAGAAGAGATGAAAAACTGGATGTTGCGTTGCAAAAGCTGTGTTTTTTCCGTCGACCAAATTATCTTTTGTGGATAGCGAGCATATTAAGTCTGAACCGGGATCATCAATCAAGTAAAACGTTAGCTTGTGACACTAGAAGTTATTGACTTGGAACCCAGAATATATGAACAAGGAAGACCCGGACTTAAAATTAATTTTTGTTGCAAAACTGATTACAGTTGGCGCTTCACTTAAAAAATTGCTAACTTATTGCTATTGCTAGCTATTGAAGAAAAGCAAAAGAGAAAAAATAAGAAAAGAGTAATAGCAGAGCTGAAATATAACTATTCGTTTATATCAATCCTAAAAATAATATAAAATTACAATATTAGTTGCAAGTTACAGAACTAAGATTAAATATTCACACCTAAGTTTCTGTAGATATTCTGACACAACATTTAGAAAAACTGTCTGATCCAACAATTAGAAGTAATGGACGCCAGAGATTCAATTAAAGTCAGCAAAACTTCAAGGACGTTTCCTTGACTCCGGAAGCACTTAACCGAAGCGTTAACACTTAATTAAAACAAAAAAGTCCTGGCAATTTATGTACATTTCAAAATTATAAGTAAATCATTTGGGAACTACAAAAAACTAAGTTGCAGCTACATCTGCTAGTTCTAAGACTTGTTCGCAAACAGGTTACACTTACTAGTCGGCTGGCACAGGATGCTCGTTATTAAAATTTAATAATACCGTCTGGGTGAACTGGAGATAATGAAAAAATATGATTTACCCACCTTTTTATTTTTAGCGATAAAGTGGAATTAGATGATTGCAAAAAAGCCTGTGTCTTAGTCACTCGAAGGTGTAGTTTCCTTGACCCGCGACATCGACTTTGCTCGCTATGTCGGCGCATCGTTCGCACTGAATCGGAGCCTTCGACTCACCACTTAATGATGATGGCTGTGTGTGTTATTTGTCGTGGTCGCAAAGTGTACTCGGTGACTAACGTAGGTGGCCATTATGCAAATGTCTGCCATACGAATAGAACACAGAACTTGATGAGTTGGACAGTAGAATAAATAAAGAAAATTGCGGAGATGTTTATCGCCAGCTCGGTTCTAAAAAAATAATCATAAAATTCAAATTGCGTTGAACAGAAGTCATTTCGGTGATTAGAAAACTTAAGAGGCTTAAGTTGACAGGTTTAATAAAGCTTACTGTTACAAAAACTAGTAAGCGAGCAACGGCCCGGCACATAGTGACGTAGACATGAATATGGTCGCAAAAAACGCGAGTATGATAACCGCATGCGTGGGCACACAACCAGTTGGTCGGTTTTTTGCGAGCAAGTGCAAGCGGCCTTGACCGGGTGCGCCCGCGCCGCCCAAAACGCCGATCGGCCCACTTAAGACCATACATTATGCTCATTATGTATTAGATATGACTAAATTATACCAATTTGTTTGTTTAGCCTAATAGAGTTTTAAGTATAGTGACTGAAAGTATAGGCGTGAAAATGAGTTTCTAATTGAAATTTTAGCGTTTATTTTCGGCAATTTTTCACTTTCAAATTATGTTAATACAAAAAGAGTTTCTCTTCCATATATCATTATTGTAAAGAAGTATTTTGTAGGCTTATTCATTAATATTATTTCAAACACATTTAACATAGCTATAGAAACATGTAAAAGTAGAACAAATACTTCATTTTTCAAATTGATGACGTTATGAATTTGTTCACGTCTCCTATTGAAAATTCATGACCATATGGAACTACCACCATTGGACCACTATTGGTTTGGCAGGGTCTATGTCCGTTGTTTTTTCCGTACCAATTACTATAATGTCTTCTCAGAAGATTAATCGCTTTGCTGTTGTTTTGTTTATATACTTCATTGTTGATTGATCGATCGACTTTATTAGGCAGTGGTCAATGGGCTGGGATTTAGTAGTTTTGGTTACCCATACATGTAAGCAGGACAGGACCTCTGACAGGCAGATATATATGATGTTAAAAACCATTATATCAACTTCAAGTAATGTACCTAGTAAGTGAGGATATGCAACCAAAAAAATAAAAAGGACTCATCTTCAAAACTAGATTACAACATTTCTGTTCGCAGAATAAAAAATAGAAAATGCTGAGATGGAAATTAAACTATAACGATATGTCCAAATGCGTTAAATAGTTAGAACTTACTGTTTTACAAATTTTTGTGGCATATAAAGTTCATCATCTGCCTAGCCTTTTCCCAACTATGTTGGGGTCGGCTTCCAGTCTAAACGGATGCAGCTGAATTCCAGTATTTTAAATGGAGCGACTGCCTATCTGACTTCCACAACCCAGTTGGTACTGGGAAATACGATACCCCTTGATAAGACTGGTTGTCAGACTTTTTGGGCCACTGACTACCTAACGACTGTCAAAGATCTACAAATGACACCCGGGACCAACAGCTTAACGTGCTTTCCGAGGCACGAAGGAAACTCGGTATGTAATGGGTGGTCACCCATCCACAGACCAACCTAGGCAAGCACGGCTTAACCTAAAGATCAACCCGAGCGGTTGTTATTATTTAGCTACGAGCTCCTCATATAAAGTTACAAACGGTAAAAGACGTAGTACTCAAATTCTCCACATAAAACCTGCAAGAGAAGGTGAAGTGTCACCGTTAGGTACTCATAAACTGCAAAGCAATTCTGATGCTGTTAGATACGATGGTAAAAGCAAAGTATAATGTCTGCTCAATAAATCGAATGGCGGTTGGTATAAAACAGTACGTGCATAATCTCCAGACGTACCTGTGCAGAGGTCAGCCATTTCCCCTCCAAGGGGGTAATGTCGTTTTATGTATGTACAAGTTTATTGTCAAGGTAGGCTATTGGTGTCACATGCGATTTCTAAATTGGCGTTCCGAGCTGATGTAAGGTGTAAATTATAGACATTATGTATTATGCATGTTAGGTAGCAAAGCTTCGTGGAACAACGGCTCATATTTGCATGATGGCGATGTCGGAACAAAAAGCACGCATTATAAAGGAAGGGCTTTGAAACGCATGCGCATAATCTCGCTTCTGTTTGTGAAGAAAGTTTTGTAGTTTCAGTTTTTATTTTAACTTGAATGTTAAACTTCTTCTTTTGGTAACACGTAGTCGTACTGGTTACTCAGGTGTCAATTTCGCCTGGAACGCGAGTTGAACATGGATTCCGTGGATGTAATTGCGTCGGCATGCACCGTGCAGGCGTACATAAGGCCCCACTACTTTCCCCCGACCTAGTGCCCTCCTGGCGGCCCTGCCGACCCACAATCTTACAATTCCGTAATGTTTCACATTTTATTTGAGATTTGCTGTGGCTCATTACACGTCACTTTTACAGTTACATCTAATAACAACAGTATTCTACGATTGTCCAGTCTGACATTCGCAGTAATTGATGATAAAGTAACGTTGTGTGGTCGCGTATGTCACGATTCTTCAAAAAGATTGAGAGAAACTAAAAAAAATATTAAGACCCGTGATCTGACATTTCAGCAAAAATGCGAGATTGATTGATTAGGCACTTGATACGCAGACCGTAACAATACATCATCCATCAATCAGTATCAAAACGGTTTTGAATTTTGTGGTAAAATGTTGCGAATTTTACGGATGAGTCAAAAGGATTTATTATTTAATAAGTCAAAAAAAGTGCGGTTCATCAATCTGTGCGCGGTGTTCGTGCAGAACATCGGCGCGCGCGCACGACACCTCACGTGCGCGCATCCGCGCCGAATGTTCTCTAACACCCGTGTAATTCAATCGCGCCTTATGATCGCATATGAAAAAGAAAATTATTCCTTCCACTCAAAAAAAATCTCGTAGGTAATCGCCGTTCGTGATTGCTGAGAGCATGTAACTTTGTCTGCAGCAATTTATTTATCCGTTTTCACAAAAGTACCGAACCATTATCTGGCTACCATAAAATGAGAAAGAAATGCTTAAAATATTTTTATTGAAATTGCAATGTTACGCCAAATTGCATTATAATTTTTAATCATAGTCTATTTGAATCTTCAAATTGAGAAATGTTTTGCAATTATAGGCTACGGATTCTATCTAATACCTTCGACAAATTGCGTTGAAAAGCAGGTGGAGAAAATCGACTTGATTAAATGTCAAGAGGACCTTTTAGTTAGCCACGCCGCAATCTAGTTTATTTTTATAACGTTTAAAATAAAAACATAATTGGGCAGACGAGACGATCTCTCATTTGATTAAACGTATATGGTGTCTAATGATAAACGCATCTGTAAGCGTACCGGTACCTGTAAGTCTGATTAAAAAACTTGAAACGAGATTACTTTGAAAATGCTGACGTATGCATGGTGGAGTTTATTTCTGTGCGTGGTATCATCACGTGTGTTAAGAGCGACACGGGGACACTATCGTATGCATCTCATTCTAAACGAGGCTTGCCACAGAACAGTTAGACGAAATTTTTCACATTCCACACTATTCGTTTGTCGAATGACACGAGCGTTTAGCAAGCGTGGGCGTGTCGTTCTAAATGGAACACACACACAATACGAATTTTATGCTCGAAATGATACCTTCACTAGAATCGTCCATCACGTTAGGTCAAAGTACTCAAAACACAGTCTAGTTCAACTAATATAGTCAGTTCATTTATGTAAGTGGTACGCTGCGTTCCGAACTCAATAAACTGTCCTGAATGGATAATGCTGTGAGCGTTGGCAGCAAGAAATGTAATAAGGAAAGTCGTTGCTGATTTACTTTAACAATGCGCATTTTTGCCCAAGACGGATTTCTTAATCAAATGAAATTCAAGTATCCGACTTCTTTTTTCACTCTGGTCCGGTTGAGGTACATTTGAAAGCTGCAAGGCTTCAAATTCAATTCGTATGTTCTCCGGATATGTCGAAACATGACTCAAATGTTGTATCTTTAAAAGGTGTAATGGATTTGGCTATTAGGCGTCCCGGGGCAACGCGCGTGAGTCGCAGGCACACGTCGCGACTGAACCGCGCCCCACTAAACTGATGAATAAGCGAGAAAGTGCACAAGCCACGAATATGCGTGCCCGGTTGCTTGAACCAATAAAATTTATTAACCTATTCGATTTCGTGACCTCAATGTGCTTGTTGCTGCACAAGAGGTAGCAGATTAATCGGTTTTTGATAGCAAGAGAAATGGTAGCTAATGGTACGGTTGACTGGAGATACATAAAGCTTGATTTGTGTTGGGTGGATTGTATGGCGAGTGTATCTAGGTATTTTCTCCGTAGTTAAGTGGGGTAGTGTGGCGGTCACACGGCGGCCGCTGCTGGTGGTGGTTAGTGGTGCGTGTCTTGGGAAGCATGCCGTCGGCGCCGCCCGGCGGAGTCCGGTGGCGGAGCGGCCTGCTTCCACAGACGCGGCACACGACAACCAGCCGCGCTCGACCGTGACCGCTAGTCACTCACTATTGCTCACTAACATATGTCTATAACAAATTGCTACTGCATATTTTCGAGAAACTCTTAGCGAGCATCGGTCTAGTGGTCAAGCGCGGCTGCCGAGCGGATGGTCTTGGGTTGGATCCCCAGGATGGAGTGTGCGGTTTTTCTGTCTAGGAATTCATAGGTACGCCCCTCGTAACTATGAATTCCTTTCCGGTTATGCTCACAAATGGCAAATATGCTCAACTATTTCGAGCCTCAGCAAACTTCGGATGTTGTATATCCTGAAGGAAAAATACAAATAGATATAATTTTCTAATGATCATGCATATTCTACCGAAGAATTTAGAACACGAGAACTGAATTCCTTAATCCTTATAAGACATATAAAGTTATGTTATTTCTATATGCAGCGACAAATCCCATAAATCGTAAAGATAACGTAAATTCCGATGCTTGCACGAGTTTAAACGCCGATATAAATTATTGTGAAGCGCTATCAGTACGTACTCATTAAGCGCCGCCTCACATATCACACGGAATAACTAATTATCTCACTGAATAGAGATGTTGAGTGATAATATCGAGCTCCCTTAACGAGATCATTACGAACATATTATAATAAAGTGGTCAAGTTCAGAAATAAACGTGTATTGTTATCTAGCTTCTGAACGTCGATCTAGTCTTTCTTAGACATGTTGAGGTGGCAAGTTTAACAAGATGCGTCTGAATTATGAATATTGATGTAAAACAAATTCCTGATCCAGATTCAGAGAGTTAAATACCTGCTAATAGGCCAGATTTTCTAATTTTATGTACTATAATTTAGTCTAGTCTAGTGTCTAAGATTACTTGGCAGCAAGTATGGAATTGAAGAAGACTCTTGACAGATTTTGAACCTGTGATACTGTATGCTCAATAGTAGGCTTACAACCAACCATTCAGTAATAGTCTAGCTCACAGCTCAATGTATAAAATCTGAATGTTCACTCAACCGGAACATAATTGCGGTATACTCAGTTTTACCTTAAAGCCCCATTTGATCTGCTAACCAACGGGTACGTCAAAAGTCCCGCAGTTATCAGGTCACATATCTGCCCACAAAATGAATGCTCAAAACATTAATTCTTCGAAACAGTAGTCACTATGCCTGTCACATTACTTTATGATAATTAAGTGACAACGCACGGAAGGCGGCACCAAGCATTGTGTCGGATTATGGACATTTATAATGTCATTATCACTTACTGTCATCATGACTAGGTCGATGGTTTAGCGGTTGCCACTGCGGAAAGTGAGGTTCTCGGTTCAATTCTCAGGTTTTGGAGTCTTTCATCAGAAACTCTGTCTGCCAGTCTGCATTTTTGAGTGATCAAAGGCTACGACAACGCACACTAAACGCGTGAAAGTTTGTGACCCACTCTGTCTCGTAGAGCTGGGCTTGAGTCCCAGTAGTGGGAACTCTAATAGCTGATTTTGGGGTCAAAATAGGCCAAGCTCACTAGAGACTTATACTTGTATCTATAGTCAAGTTAAAGTAGTTATTTATGCAACCAATTTATTACAATGAACATTTGAACGAAGTAAGAACCGTCAAAGAAAGCAGAGCTAAGTATTCTAACTTTCGACAGTTCCAACTTAAAGCAATTTCTACTACAGAATAAAAATCATACCTTAATACTAAAAAGTTAATTAACTTTTAGTCAAGTTATCACTTTGATTTCTTTATAGATACGGCTGCCAAAAAAAGACTTGATAAGTATGGGAATATATATCATCGAATAGAGGCGTTATATTATGATGATGTTATGATTATAACATCATAATCATCCAATGATGTAACAGATCATAGCCGTGTTGAGTCCGTTTGTGATGCAAATGAACCGGAACGCTCCGGTGATCGGTCGGATCTGTGATCGACCGACGCGTAGACGTGATGCGATCGTACATAACTTTGATTGTTTTGATAAGTATCGGAAGAAAAGAGTCTCCATGTTGGTGCATTCTTTTTTGATACGAATGTTTTCTGACCTATGGTGATTATAAGAATATAGACATATATTGTTTTTACTAATACTAGGAAACCTAAATGTAACATAACATCACGCCTTGTAATCCCCGAAGGGTTAGGCAGAGGTGTATCGAGCAAGTACACCCACATTTGCGGCGGGCTTATTGCCATCAACCGGACACAAATCCAGACTCCGTGGCTGCTACTGAGAAAAGCCTGATGGAAAAACTCACTAACACATTGCCCGACACGGGAATCGAACCCAGGACCTCATGCTCAACAGTCGCACTTGCAACCACTAGACCAACGAGGCATTTCTAAATGTTACATGGCACATAGTTGCATTTTCGCACTTGTTCAAAGCTCAGCTCATCTCTGAAAGTTATAATTCCAACAGGGCAATAATAGCAATGATAATTGAAAAAGGTGTGCAACTATAAACTTGGTCATGTTTAACTATTAATATTTTAACTATAGCTATTATTATTCCTTTATTTATGTTCTATACATATAATTTACATTTTTAAATATTTCTATACAAAGTAATATAAAAAAAAAACATTTAAAAATATAAAAAATAGTAGCCCACCGGCATCGGGAACAGGGTCCGAGCTACCGGTGGTCAGGGCTCTTGAGAGAGGAACCTCCTAACTATAGGCGCTGTGTCCAGAAGTACTGCTTTCTGAATCAAGCCCTTGATCCAGCTGCCAAGCGAGAGCCTCCTTAGATGTTGGTCGAGGCTATTGGCTATTATAGCTATTATTATTTTTACTGAGTGTAATTTTACTTTTTTATATTGTTTTATAGCATCGTATTGGACTTGGTCTGTAATGTTGCTATAATTAGTAAATAAATGTAGGCATTAATTTAAGTATAGCGCAGTGTTATTGAAAAAGGGATTATTAAATAAGTTAAGTGATTAGTGTTCGTTTTATATCTGTAAGGAAATTAGCGGTTACCTTACTGTTTATAGATTTCTGTAAAGATTTTCTTAGACACTGAACAGCGTGGATCATTGGTACGGGTTTTATTACCTAAAGTTCAATAAATACTAACAGAGAAGATATCAGATATTGTTTTCTAAAAGGCTGAATAATTCAATAAGGATTTTTATCAGGATGCCTTTTATGGTAAGTTTATTATATGCGTAACTTGCTCGAGTTACTTAGAACCCCACGTACGCTGGTGAGGACGCATAACTTTCCGCAGGGTTGAATGATCGCGAGAACGTGTATAGGCGGAAATAACGATATAAATCGATTGAGTTATTGCATGTTTCGGGCAACTAAATAGATATACAGCTATCGTAAAATATGAAGTAAAATGCGTCTTTCGAACTCAAAGCAAATAAATCAAAGTGCACATCACAAGGGATAGAATCGTTAAGTTTCCTTCCTCGTAATCTCAGTAGGCATGCGGTTGTATTCGAAGCGCACTTATTATTTTTTATTACATAATAATTGTGGGGACTTCGTCGTCGTTCTAGTCGGTCGGTGACTCCCGCCCCCGCGTCCCGCAGTTCCCAATAGCTCCCCCCTCACGCCTGCGATCGGGATCGCCTCGCCGCTCCCGTTTCTGATTCGCTGAGAAAACAATGCGATAACATTATCCACGCTGTCAACGATCGCTGTCGACAACCAAATAAGTCACGTCGCCTCGCGATTGTTTGATAATTTCTCTACTGGACATTACCACTCTATGACAAAGTACACGACAATTTCTACCTTCTAATAGGAGGAAATCGCTGTTAGTAAAATGATATCATCAAAAGAAAGTTCTACTACTGATGATGAACCCAAAGAGAAAATGTGTCGATTAGTATCGCATTAGTTGAATCTAGTTAATTTTCTTTATAAGGGATTCTAAAGATGACACTATTAAACTTGACATCGTTATTTAAAAATTATTTATTCGGTCGTAGATGATGTGCTACGAAATTGCTACGGCAAAGCGTCAATACAAAAGACATCAACGCGTTCAGTCTGCAACGAACTATGATTTTCCTGAGAATCTGCATTATTATTTCTATTCAGATTAACCTCGTATTTCTCATAAACAATATAAAATAGCTTTCCC
Source organism: Noctua fimbriata (assembly GCA_905163415.1). NCBI lineage: Eukaryota > Metazoa > Arthropoda > Insecta > Lepidoptera > Noctuidae > Noctua > Noctua fimbriata. Next base: position 9,320,575 of record LR990922.1, on the reverse strand, counting down.
AGCGATTTAAAAAGCTATTATTGATAAAGAACACCCATTTTAATCAAAACACAATAAGTAAAGGTCAATTTGAGCACCGTTATTTTAGATCTACAGTAAAAAAGTCGGTTAAATGGTAAGTACCACTTTTTATAATGACATAACTAACCGATCGCATTGCGATACAGACACACAAGGAAAAGAAAATAATTGTGTTAACCTACTACAAAACACTTTTGTTATATCGGTACTCGTTGGCCTCTAATTTGTAATTATGGGCGTAAAATTTGGTATAATGGCGTATCGGACTGTATCGATCGTCAGTTGTTTGCGAAAAGAATGTTAACGGGTCTGCTTGGCTTCCATGTCGAAGGTACGGTCAACCACAGACAGTTGTAACACTTGAACTACAGAAACCGCAATTAATAATTCGACATAAAGGCGATGTCAATGTCAAATTGTTGACATGTACGTCCTGTTGATAGTCGGTCAGCGCGTCCTAGGCGACGCGGCTGAGATGGGAGATAGCGCTACAAAGAGTGACCGAGCGATGTGATCGTATTACATTATACTGATACTGAGATAGTGCGGACAGCCGGCGAGTCGGTAACAGACCGCGTTCCTACATGCATTTATGCAATACGTTCCACAGCAGAACTGGACAGATGACCGATGACATGCTAGATAAATGTTATGACACTTGCTCGCTTTTTTATTGCTTCTCTTCTTTTGAATGTTCCGACGTACAAAGAAATACTGTTATTATTTATAGTTCTGTACGTGAAGCGTCAGAAGTAGCACACCGCTAGATACTTGTTAGATTTCAAGCATTACCACTGTACTTAGCTTACTTGATCGTTTATAATAAAATATGTTTTGCATTCAGAATATTATAGACTAGCAATAACTCAGAGTTAATAAATAAATAATTCACAAATTAATTAACAAATCTATTCCTATTCTAACTATTTCAAGAATTAGTTAATGGACGAAATGCCTAATACTAGACCAGTCATAATACTCTTTAATACTATAAACCAAATCACTTAATAGTCACAAATGCTACATAAAGCGATGACATTAGCATACCTACTGAGAGCGACGTAACTGTACATAATGTCATATAAATGTGGTTTATTCTCAGATTCTATCGCAACCACATCGATACAGTTACGTTTTTCCATTTGCACGTTCTATTATGCTACATTCCGTAATCAAGCAATCTTCTTCACACCTGCCTAAGAATGTACTTTTATTCTTTTGCATACAATACAATGTCTTGATAGCTTTTGAGATTAAAAAGTCTCTTCATATACATATCGCGTCTCTGAGAGGATGTCTTGAATTTGCATCGCAGTAAGTTATGAACGTATTGTTTACCATATTATACTTACCATTAATTTCCCTTGAAAAGACCGGCTATGTGGGTGTTGAGAGGCAATGGAATGGGCTAAAATTAGAAGTAATTAGCATTATTCTGCAATTACCAAGGATCATTTGCTACGGCAATGTCCGCGAGAGTATTCTATAGATTACGTTTACAGTCCGTTAATTATGACGACGGAACTTCATTGTAATGGCTCTGTATTGTTGCTTCTAATTAACAATTTTCGGAATACCTCAAAATTAACGACCTAAGCCCGACATATTACAATATTCCCAACGTGCAGCTGAAATAAAAAAAGTTAATGCAATAGAAGTCTCAAGATAGAACAATGACCATACCTTTAAGTAGACAGTCTCTTACCATAGCTAATTATCTTTAACTAATGTTGCTTTATTATTCAGTTTAAATTATGTGTAATTGTACGGTATTTACGTACATTTACAGCGGTTTATGGGCGAATTTCCCATGGATTAGCGTCGCGATGATGCGCTTGCAATGTTATTCTTAGTGCGGGAACAACAAGTACAGTTAGTGGATAGAATCGCACGCCTTTTTGTTGCCAGAAAACACAAAAACTTTATGAAAGAACCGTTGTTTTTCAGACAAAGTAGGGTTGACAACAACTCGACAAGGCAAAAATTTTAGTGGTCATGTTTCGGGTCAGGATTGAGATTAAAGTGTAAACTGGAAAGCTTAACTATTCTTAGTGTATGCAATACCGTATTTTTGGCTTACCATATTTTTGGGAAAGTCTTACGAAAGCATTCGTTACAAGAAAAATATTATTAGTTAGATAGTATATTTGTAGACAGTAGAGAGTAGATTGTACCAAATATGCAGAAACAGTGGACAAGGTTAGGCCTAAGAAGACAGGGCCGTCCGAAAGCGCGTTGGGTTGACGATATCGTCAAAATTGCGGAGAACACATGGATGAGGGACGCACATAACAGAGAAGAATGGTTGAAGGAAGGGGAGGCCTGTACCCAACAGTGGGTGATAACGGGCTGAAATGATGTTGATGATGCAAAAACTATTAGTAATTTGCCCGAAGGTTTTTTATTCGGAAAATAAAATGTGAGGTGTTAACATGTTACGACAAATGGTCTTCATCAAACATTATCTACGTTAGTAAGCTCTACGAGAGCTTTAGTGTACATATGTAGGCAGTATTTACAGCTTTTTCTCCAAAACGCTTAAATAATTCCAGTTATTAATATAGATACATATATCACTCAGTCGACCAGGTGCATTAAAATATATTTATGTTCTGCATATGTAATATCTAAAATCTACTCGTATAAATCTTGTATTATAATAATCATGAATAAAACACCTATTTTATTGACGCCTTCATATTATTAATAAGCATTTTATTTTTTATCCGGCACAGTTTCTTATTGATTTCTATAGCAATATTGTAAATCTGCAAATCTTATGTTTTATGTATATTGTGAACATATGTAGGTAGTATTTACAGCTTTTTCTCCAAAACGCGTAAATAAAGACTATTTATTTTCTCTATTTAATTCTAGCTCTTAAATTACCAATGGAACTATTTCGCTTCGCAAAACAATATAATCGCATTAAAAGGTTATGCGATTATATTACTGTTAGTCTGTGTCATTCTACTGCTGACCAAAGGCTTTTCCCCATGACTTCCAAATCCTTCGATCCAGGGCCAATGTGGACCACTGGTAGTTGATTCTGTCCACCTCGTCCCGCCATCTCCTGCAAGGTCTACCGCGTCGCCTTCTGGCTGTGTCAGGGCTCCACATCGTGCCAATATATTAATAAACATTACAGCATCCAATGGCAAAAACTTGGTGCAAGGTACAAGTACAATAAAGATGGCGTCATACTCATAACTTATGCAATGCCCTATGTTGTATGTGCTATATAAGGCTGGTCCGGTCTTGTCTAGCAATTATACATGATGCGTAATTGACGTAACGTAGACCGGTCGCCGGCGGCTTATTAATAGCGCCGGTTGTGTGTCATAAAAATGTAGAATTAACTACACACCAAGATATTTACGTGCAGTGTGACGAACTATGAGAACATATAGGCTGGCTGTGTGATATGTGGTCTTGCAAATGAAGCATGTGTTTGAAGATCAGCTGAAATGTTAGATATTTGCATAATAGGTTGTTTTGTAGTAATAATATCAGGATAAGAACATGTACTATACTTGGTATCTGAATTAGCGCTAGAAAGGGAAAAGTACCAACATAGTATTTTCTTTGCATTATGCTCTTTTTAGCTGTGACCGAGTGGCGTCCAAGGACTGGAAATAGAAGTGATGGTCGTAGGCTAGATGGGCAGACGACATTGTTGCCATCGCGGGAATATCCTGGATGAGGCTGGCACAAGAACGTGGAGCTTGGTACAAGGAAAGAGAGGCTTATATCTAGCAGTGGGTTAGGTAGGGCTATGGACGATGATGACGCTCTTTTCTTTCTGTGTTATCCTAAATTTGGTCCGCCTTGACCAAAATTTAAAACAAACATTTGAGTAGGTTCTTTTAAGAGTAAACACACAGAAGTGTACTCGTTACGTATAATGTGTTTGTCACGCTTTGTGGGCATTCCGTCCGTCGGCAGTTTAACTTTAAAGCGAATTCCGAGTGAACTGAACGGTTCCTGCGACGCTAACTCGATGTTTTCCGATAATTTGGCACCAGACCCGTTATTTTTCGTCTAGGTGTCGTCACAACTAGTTATATTTAGATCAATTTATAGACCGTTGTATCCTGTGCCTAACTTGTTAGAAATAACTAAAAAGACTTCCAAGAATTGTTGAAGCGCTTAATTGAATTTTAGAGCGTGTCATCCGCAATTAATTTATAGTTATGGTTTTAATTTGTAATGGTTGCAACTCCGGTGAAACAATTCTTGTAATTTGAATTGTCCAATAAATCACAAGTGTTCAGTGATTTTGCTTCCCACATAAACTTCAAGCATACCATAAAAAAATACATCTATAGCCATATATACACGCATGCATATCAATGATCTAGCAAAAAAACGGAAATCATACATTTTTTAAACAGTTGGACATTACGTTCAGATGCAGGATATTGCTTAAATGATTTTCTGCAGCAACCTTCGAGGTTACTATTATTTTTTACAACCACTAGTTCGTAGTAAACTATTTTTCTAATAACGACAAGCTATCCGCGCGTCGCGTCTATATGCGTATTGATGGGAACATTTTTTCCATGTTTGCTCAGCCTGTTTGCTTCTGCTATGTTCGTCTTGAATGTTTTCTCAAAGGTTATTAACCTAGTTTCGTTCATGTACAATTGTAGAAGCTCTGTTCCGAGTATGTCAGTAATATGTAAGTCATACAACCTTATGTTTTACTTGCGGATTCTCGAGATGAAATAGAATGTAAATTCTCTTAAACGATTCTTCATGTTGTGCAATCGTTTTTATCTTTTTAACTCCATTCAATTCAGACAATGTAGATAACAACCGAGCGTTTTGTAGTACGCCGTGTTTAGGTAGTTTATGGGAGACTAGAATAGAGCCGGGAGAGCCTGGAGGGCCGCGGGAGCCTTCGAAAGAGCGGGCGGAATGCGCGCACAAGGTCATTGCGCCCTGCGCGGTCATGCGCTTGCGCCCCTGCCCCGCCCCGCGCGCCCCGCTGCACTGCCCGCACCCCGCATCTCATCCGCACCCACCACCACATTGTCTAGTGCGATCAGCTGCGGATAAAGGGGAACCGACTGGACCGACAATCGATAGAAACCATTTCAATGCGAATTTATTTTTCCATTTTGCGCCCGCGCAGCATAGCACGAACGCCCCCAGCGAAGTGCTTCGTTCTAACGCTCTTTTCTAAGCCCCTACAAAGAAAAAGACTACTTCGTGCAGTGTCGTGGTTTATTTACGATGCTTACATTGGCTAGCATTTATCCTTGGCCGTATCTATTGTCCTAAGGCTGCTAAGGAATTGCTCTGTGCCTATTAACTGGCCGATACCGGGCTATCTATGAAAAAGTAATACTCGCGGGAACATTAGATTAAAGCACGATATGAACGAGTTAATATATGTTTAGTAAATGGGGCCATTAAAGTTCCAATTTGTATTATTCTAATAAATAACTATAAAGTGATAATTAGTGACATGAACATACAACATTCTAGCTACTTTCACTCCTAACCGTTACTGTTTCCTTTAAAGTGTGAATTCAAGGCCTATCTGGTGGCAAGATGGAACGATAAAAACTACATTTAAAATTTTATAACATAAAAGTGAAAGATTTATACAAAAAAATCCCGTTACTGACAAGTTGAATAACTTCTTAATAAGTAATTTATAATATTTGGATATGCAAATAAGATCGTTCAACAAATTAAGATTAGTTAAGCATTTTGTGGAAGCAGACTTAAATTTAGATAAATAATATAAAATGATTAAACCAGTTTCCGATGGCACAAGCTGTGTTTAATATATTTTTTAATGTGCGGAAGAGGAAATGTTGCAATTTCACTTTGTGCAAGATTAATGGGGTGTTAAAATCCGCGTGCCGGATCGCGGGCCGCGGGCTCTCGGAGCGGATGTCACATCATTACTCACACGCAGGCGCCATCCTCGCCTGCGCCCGCGCAGGACCTCTCCACCGCGCCTGTGCCACCTCTCAGTCGCCACAGTTTAAATAACTCCTTTATTCTGCGGCCGCTACCCGCTTCTTAATATGAATATTAATGCGTGTGCACGTCTTTACGAACCATTTGTTTAATTATATCGTTTACTCATGATTTCTTATCATTGACAGCTCAATTTGGGATTTGGAACGTAGAAAGTGTTCGTGTTGATTTTGCACCAATTAGACGTCAACTTCGTGAGGCAAAATAAATATTGCACAGCCTTGACTATATCTACATGTGTTCTCTGTGTATGTAACGGTAGTTACGCTTAATATGGTTATGCGAATGTAGAGCTAGGCTTTGCATATTAATGAGATGTTTGTTTATAACGTGCTTGTGACTTGGACGACCGGCTGGGCTTAGGCTAATAGTAGTGGGTCACGCAATCCGATTGTTAACATAAATACTCATTTGTTACAGGATTTGTGTCCTGACGCGGTGGAAACTAATCCCCACTACACAGAACCGGTAAGATGTTTTCTTATTCTATTTTTAAAGTTTAGCTATCTGTCAGACAAGACTGCTGAAGACGACACAAATGACAATTAGTCATGATTAGAGAGTAGTATTGACACGATGGTATACATGGTGGCGACAATGGGCGGCCCGTGAGACGTCTGTGAACTCCACCCGACTGTTTTTGCCACGTCAAGTGTTCGACTCGTTCTGAACGAGACAAGAATGCATATTTCCTAGGAACTTATGTCTGGACCATCATAATAAGAACTGCCCTGACTCCTTGGCCACGTCGCTGCACAATGAAGAAGGCGACAGTAAATTACATATCGCGGCCATTGTTAGGCTGGACGTTTAGAGCGTGCACGGCGTGGGCGGCGAAACACGGCTCCCATTGATTGCATGATTTATCGATATTGAATTTGCACAGGTGATTCCTTTGTTGTTGTGATTGAAAGAAAATAAAATGGACGTTGACAGATGTAAGATATAATTTCGTTCGTAAAGCATTCGAGTGAAAGCGAAAGATGGCAAATAAACTATTCTGAAAAAGAACGGTTTTGAATTTCAATTACATTCGTCTAAAAGATACAATTGGTACGTGAGATCTTTCACCGGATGAAAGTTTTGTTCTTCAAGTATTTGTGGCAATACAGTAAAAAGTAGGCAATTCTTAGATAGGTATATATGCGTGTGTAGAGATGTTAGAAACGAGTACAAACTGCAGAGTGGAAGTCGACAGCTAATAGGGTTCCTCTGTATGCAAATAAGTGGCCATTGAGATGTAACATGCTAACTTCTGTAAGCATGAGTGACAGGCAGCGCTTTGCTACACGCAGATTGCCCGAGGTCGGTGAAATTCTGCACTTAACGATCGATTCCTTTAAAGTGTTTCCAGTGAAATGGTCCGGTAATGCCATATAATGGCCAATATCATAATTGACACACACAATGTCTGTAAACACCCCGCATTTGTGATAATGCGGTCGATATCACCGCTCGGTACAGTTAGCGGAGGTGGAGCCACCATTTAAATGACTGCCTATTAGCTTCATTGTGAGTCGGTGTCGTATTAACGTGCTTTGACATTTCTCAGGAGTAGTCAACTATATCGTGTGGGAAAACTAGTCTATTTATTTACTCGTAAGGAACTTTAGTATCATGTTAGAACGCGGATAAAACAATTAAGTGGGAGCGATAATGACGTTTCTTTCGTTAGATCAAATAAATAAAGGTTCACGTGCGCGTACGCAGAGGGTCTGCGGTGAGGTTTGCATGGATTCCAGTCATTACTCTCCGCTTCCCTGTTAGCTATTGCGGCGGAAGGCTGTAGCTCTGAATGCCAGTAAACGTTGTCTGAACATAAATTTACATTTCGTTACGGTCGTTTTGTCAATACGATTCTCTTCACTATCTTCAGTAACAAATAAATTTTGTTTTTGGTGTTGCTTCTCGGGCTAGCTTATGTTTGAAAACTTTTACTTAGCTCTCAAACTTTCTAATTCGAAATAAATTGAGGAGAATGTTTTATTATTGATAGCGATAATTGTTGTGTATTCGAATGTTTAGCTTTACGAGAGATGATTGCCGTGTGAATGCACACTACTATGGTTTAGATAAGATCGTTACTTTACTTGCGCATGCGATGCCATTAAATCGATTGGGGTGATTGTTAATAGCTTACATATAATCGAATTTAAATATAATGTACTCGTTTAGTAAAATATAAAATTGTTAAACTTAGAAGCATTTACAAGCATTGTATTTTGCATAGCAATGAAGTAAGATACTTGCTGTTGTTATCTATGGTCTTAAACCTAAGATACTTCCAGCTACCTCACTTTGCGTACTTAAAGCTTTAAGCTCTCAAGCTGAAGCACGCAATAACTTAAGGGTGTACTACTGTGACTAGCCAAGCGCACAACACACAACTTGTGGAATCGTACTTTACTACTTCCATTCCTTAGTGGATATACTCGGTTTATGTTTTATCAGTAAACATGACACATATCAGATATGTTATTTCCTTCTGCATATAAAATTAATTAAATACAACACTTTTCTCTAACGAACATATAGGTCGTCGATAAACGCGAATGTTTATGAAACCACACGGTGACTGCGCTGGTGCTTTTCTATGTGTGCCCGGATTCCGGACTTTGGCGAAGCTTTCCACCGCACATCGCGATCGGTTCGACATCAGCCTGTATACTTTGTAGTTTCACGACCAGCCCGGCCAGTTGCGGCGCCTCTTAACGACATCGTGCATTTATTACTGCTTGCCCTAAGAGCTCACTTTTAACTTCAAGATAAGCTCCGGGTAAAAGTTAATTAAAACTATTTTACGGGCCGAAAGTGTGGTGCGATTACTTGAGATCAGCTATATTAAATCTAAGAGATTCTATCTTTAATTAATTAATGAGATTCGATAAGTTTATTTGAAAGGCTGATAGATGTTCATTACAGTATTTGTATATGTTTTGATCGTGAAGTGTTGAGTGCGATGATTGACAATCGATTAGGAATCTCTGACCTCGCACTACAATCTTAATGGTGCTTTTTTACGCGTTTTTATTCCATTCAACACGATATGGTTTATACAGACACTAAATTGTAAGATTTCTCTTTCTTTAGCCGGTAAAAAATACGATTTATAAGCTCATCATCATCATGCGTTTAGTCGACACAACAATCAGTTATTTTTTTGCAGTTATACGGATTGATATTTAACACATTTAAATCCCTAACCATTCAAGTAACTTTCACACGTTTCAAAACTTTATTATTCCTAATTAAAACCTCATTGTGGCCTGTTGGTCTAGTGGTCAGTGACTCTGACTGCTATGCCGGAGGTCGTGGGTTCGATTCCCACCCAGGACAAATGTTTGTGTGATGAGCATGATCATTTGTTCTGTGTCTGGGTGTAATTTATCTATATATGTATGTATTTAGAAATATATAAGTATGTTTATCAGTTGTCTAGTACTCATAACACAAGCTCTGCTTAGCTTGAGACTAGACGGCGTTGTGTGATAGTTGTGGAATATTATTATTATTATTATTATTATTGTATGCAGATGAGGTCTGTAATTACTATTATCTTATTTGCCGCTGCCGCTTGCCGCGTGGTCCGCCGATAGGACAGCGCGGCTTGTACAAGTCGTTGGGTCGACAGCGACACGGCGCGGGCGCATGCCGCCTGCTCGCTTAGATAAACACGCGATCCCTGGACACTTGTAGGGCTGCTCCTGATATTTGCTAAGACAGAGGTCTACAGATTGTTAGGCTGTAATGGAATTGTTGAATAAGGAAAATGGAAAGAAAAATGAGACAAAAAAGATTGATGACTATAAATGTTGATGGGAGAGGGAGAGAAATGATATGAAAGAAAAGGCAGTGAATGATAGCGTGACTGTTGATATGGGAATAAGGAAAACAACGTGTTTCACCGAACCCAAGTAACATGAGGCAGGAAGATGATGATGGAGATGAAGACGATGAAAGGAACACGCTCAGAGAAAGTGATAAAAGGATTAAATCATGCTGACAGTTGATTTAATCCATAGAAAGGCCGTTGAACGTGATTAATGATAGTACTTGATTCAAGAATAAAATATAAGTAATGTTTCTGAGCCTGGTCTTGGTTGAGAATTTCAAATGAATACTTATTTAAATGTATTTAGAAAATTTTCCAGTATTAGTGTTATTGCAATTCCTATAGAATTCCAGACATTTGACAGCCCTGCTCGGCAGATAGTTCGAATAAAAGGAATTCTCAAATTATGGAGGTGCGATGCAAACGAGCTAAATACAGAATGCGGGTTTCAGAAACACCGGCAGAATGCGCTATTTATTCGCAAATAGGTTTAGTATAGGAACAAGTCCTGTCTCGATCCCGGACCATTCGTTAGACATGAAATATTTAATCGCCGGCTGAATAACTAGCAAAGCAAGTTTGTTTCTATGAATACCATTATAATGGGTTATCTTGTTACTGGGCTACGAGTACAAATATTTGTTGGCGAGAGAAGAATTATGACTTTAGACACGCATATCTTCTCGTCCGACATGCTTAAGTTAGTTGTTCAATGTATTTCGTTTAGTTATTGTTCTATATTTCGTTGGTAGCATAAAGCTCTTTATTTCGTTCATAAAATCCGAAAAGGAAAAGAAAAGTAGGTCAATACGGCCTTAAAAATCCTTAATTCCGCGTAATTACCTTCAGAAACATTCATACATGCGTGAAAGTACAGAAGTATAAGAATTTCACACGCATTCGAAAACAGATGGCCCAGTTGGTGCAGATAATTGGGTCAGGCGAGCAACCTGTCGGTGTGCTCACACGCATTGTCTCGCGTCTCGGTGCGCCGGCGCGGTACCGTTAGCGCTCGGTCAAGTTCGGCCCATTGTGACGTGACTGCTACTAGTGACATACGGATTTATACTGTCCGATTCGGTCCGCCCCCCAATACGATTACTGATACAAAACGTTGTTTTTCCCGTTTTCCAATACTTTTCTTTCCTCAAACACGTAGTTATAATAACTGTCTAATTTATGATTTCAATTTAAAAACCAATTTTGTGGCCCTACAAAAACTGTACACGGAAGAATTTACAATTTTCTAGAAAACTGAAATGAAATTCCCAAAAAAACACTCAATTTGTATGTTTAACAAAACGTTTTTTTTTCGGGTCTCGTTATCTTTGAAGCGGAGATCGGGCGCGATCGTCGCAAGTCGGACCGCTAGGAAATAGTTTTTTTTTTAAATAATAGCCGGTGATTGCAAGATATGCACTTATTATTTACGTGAGCTTATCTGATGCTGAAAGTAGGCGGATAGGCACGTGCGCCTCTGACCCCGCCGCCGAACATCAAAAGATCTTAATGCTAGACTTGTATGACTGGCCTTTTTGTTCGTGTCTTACAAAGATTGGCTTACTAGTGACCTCTACGGACATACGAGATTATGTCGGTAACAGTTCTACGACCATTTATTAAACAGAAGTACACAAAGACACGACTATTTGAATATAGGCATTTACAGAGCAAATGTATTTACGCTTTCATAGCTGTGAAACGTTGGTAATCTCGGTCATTTAAAGGAATAAGTTGTTCCACTCTCATATAATTGCCTAGTTTAATTGATTGAAATCTAAATGGAGGTTTACAAGTTTATGCCACGTCAATTTATGCCACGTTTACAAGTTTATGCCACGTCAATATCCGGCTAACAGTACTTATTTAAATAACTACACAATTATTGTTATGTTTCTCGAAATGATATTTTTCTTAATATTCTCGTATTGTTAATAATTAGCATTGAATTGCATATATTCTGCCCGCAATTCGTATGAGGTTAGTAGGTCCACAAAATTTGAATATCTGTGATTGTATGTGCTCGTAATCATGATATATAATTAAGGAACCGTTTATTTCTCACTCCGAATATGCGTATGCGCCATGACTCAGTATCTTGCACTAAGCCACTGATTGTTCTCTACAACCATTTACCAAGTTTTGATGAGCACGCCTGCCTATTAAGAACATGATTTGACAATTGTGGGCATTGGGTCAACCGGTGCTTTCTGTTTAATTAGGTATTATAATCATCACAAATATTGGAATTGAGGCGTTGATTAATGTGTCCTTCTTCACCTTAATTAGTAGGTGTCAAAGTTCCGTTCGACTAATTTATGAGGTGCAATCAAAACCTTATAAAATTAATGTAGATGTTTAGAATTTAGAAATAAATTAAATACACTGCCTCGTTGGTAAAGTGGTCGCAAGCACGACCTTTGAGCATGAGGTCCTGGGTTCGATTCCCGGGTCGGGCAAATTGTTATTGGGTTTTTAGATTAGGAATTTCTCAGTGACAGCCACTGAGTCTGGATTTGTGCCCGGTTGATGGCAATAGGCTCGTCCCCTATTACATGGGACTTTAAAGATAACTGGCGAAATATGGGTGAACTATTAGGTATACCTCTGGCTAAACCTTCGAGGATTACAGGCGTGATGTTATACATGAATATGTATTCAAGTAGAAAGAAACTCGCCTTTTGCTTAGCTCATTACACTATACACGAACAGTAGGGTGATCTTAAGAATCGTAATTTCCCTCAATTAAAACTAGATTACACATTTTCTGATTACAACTTAAACATGTATACCAGAGCTTCAATCGTGAGAATCTGTCTTCAATGTCGTAATGAACTTTACATTGATTCTATAAATGTAGATCCAGTGTTAATAAGTGCAGAAATAACAGGAAATATAAACTGTAATTTCTTTGTATAAGGTATCAATGAGAATGATTGTATGCTGGCGGCTATTGGCGGCTACTGATCCATTCAGCGGCCTCAGTGCTCGGTGTGGGAATACAATGCCATTGTATGTTTAATGAAAAATCCTTCCAGGCGAACCACGGTTCATTACTTTATAATTAGGGTGCTGAAGCAAAAACTTGGGTTTTCTATCATTCGATTACGCTTTCCTGTTCAAAGCTATCAGCAGTGATAGTAGTGTGACCGTCGGACTGCCAAGTCATAGGTCTCGAGTTCGAACCCAAGGCACGCACCTCTAATTTTTGGTATTCATGTGCGTATTGTATAATTATCACTTGCTTCGGTGCAGGAAAACATCGTAAGGAAACTAGCATGCCTGAGCGATATTTCTTGACGGCATGTGAAGCCAAGTCATGGGCGGCATAAAAACTCTGACACCAGGTTAGGCACTAACCACACGATAAAGAAGAAAAAAACATGAGGTAAACTATTTCGGCTATTACTTACATCGCTAGGCCACAAATGAGGTCTCATATAATTTTACGACACTGGGAAATTAAAATTACTACTTAAATTATAGTGTATTATGGTCTTGGTCACATTCTTGTATATAGGTATATACAAGAATGTGACCAAGACTATAATACACTGAGTTTATGGATCCTTTAAGTGTCTGAGATCAATAAAGTAAGAATAGATTTCTTGCGAGACGATATTGAAAAGCCATTAAAATCTTCAACAAGTTAATTTTACAACTTTTGATGAAAGCATATTTTCAAGATACTCTCCATTAAAGTAACTTAACGAACCAGAATCATAAAATCGTTATAATCATGCAACAAAGTGTTTTCTTTAGTTAGTACTAGCGACACGCCCCGGCTTCGCACGGGTGCAGTATACAGGGTGTAAAGAGACCCTTCACATAGCCGTCAACCAAGTATTCTGTACATCAAACTATGTAACTTTACGCAAAAATTATTGCTGGGAATTGACTTTTGACTGACTCAAAGCATTGTGCTGATGGATGGATTGAATATTACAGGGGTCGTGGAGGTGTGTAAAGTAAAAATCTTACATTAAAAACATGTATTAAAAAAAAAACTTGTGAAAAAGTTGGAACTTAGACCCCCAATATCTCCGTAACTAGAAGGTTCCCAGGTATGCTCAAGAACAAAAAAATGATCGCAAAGACGGGGAGAACAAGTGCCTTTCCGATATGTTAAGGGTCTATTTACACCCTTTATGTACATAAACCTTCCTCTTAAATCACTCTATCTATTATTGAAAACCGCATCAAAATCCTTTGCGGAGTTTTAAAGATCTAAGCATACATAGGGACAGACAGACAGCGGGAAGCGACTTTGTTTTATACTATGTAGTGAAGATGCTGAGTTTAAAAGTAACTTTGTCAAGTCTAATATGGCGAATCAAAACGACCCAAGAATACTGTCACTTACGGGATATCTTCCGTGATTGTTTATTATTTTGAGCTCCCGATATTTCGACGCTGTTGCAAGCGCCATGATCGCGGGTTGACTAGAGAATGCGGGTGGATGGGAAATAAATTAGTAAGAGCAGACAAATCTATCGACAGTATAAGTTTAGTTTTAAGCCGCGAAAGTTTAAAACAGTGTTTGAACTAAGAATGACTTACTGTCCTTAAATTTCAGTTCTGTGAACAAGTGCTTTCAATGTAATTTTTCATATATCCAAGAAACAGCTTAGAAGCCAGTTATCCGTTCAATTATAGAAATACCGCGGGTAATAAAACCACAAGTCTGTAATTAAGAGTACTGTTCGTTGATCTGTCGCTCTAAACATCGGACAGATTACAGCGTTATTGTTCTAAGTGTTTCTAGTTAGCGTTCCGAAGCTCAGTGAGCAATGATAGAAATGCTGAGAGGTACGTGAAGATCGCGGAGCCGAGTTCACCGTTAAATTGGGCAATTTGTGCGCGCACAGCACGGTGGCTGCGCTTGCGCCGCCGCGCCGCCCGCCGGGACCCACGCCGCGCCGTGATCTAACTGTTATGTTCATTATGTGACATATGGATCACGTGATCGCGTCACCTGTGCGTAATAATTGTTTGTAGTGCACGCTTAACGGCACCATGTTGTCTCATGCATGATCTTCGTAACCACCTCGTAAGCCGAGTGCACTCTGGTGTTACGGGGCTAACCGTCGAGTGTAACTGTTCGCGTTGAGTGTCGTTGTGGGTGCTTTTTTTTACTGCTTCCGTTGCTAATTGGATACATATTTTACTAAAAAGTTTCACGACACGACATTTATGTCCATTCAGCTATTAAATGAATGGATGTCTTGATAAGATCGGTTCGAATTTGGTTTCCACTTTTTTGAGAAATGACATGGAGATAGAGACACGATTTGGGTGCTCGGTAATAAAATAGTCCAAACAAGTTTGTTCCAAACCAAATATCTCACACTTTCATACATTAACCGTTAAGCACACTATATATACCGAACTGACTCACCACAGCGTGAACTAAAAAAATAGAAAAAAAACCGCGTATGGCGCCGCCATTAACGCGCGTAACATAAACATAACCTCCGAAACCTCACACCTACTCACAATACTGAACTATAAAGCTAAGCGTACATTACAGCCACGATGGGCCACAACGCAAAACATTTCAATAAAAAAAAAAGCTTGTGCCGACCGATGGTTTACACAAAACGTGCCTACGAAAGTTATGTAGGAGTATTTTAGCAACAGATATCGTGCGTCCCGCCCAAATAAGCGTCAACCTTTACTGTTTATTGTGCCAAGTGACCAAGATTGGAGCAATGTTCCGCTCTCGGGGCATCTCGGCTATACTCATGGTGTTATAGGAGAACTAACTGTATCTCAGGCTCCCTCCGTTGTTCCTCCATATATGACCGCCATAAATGTCAGCGGGTACATTGTTTCACTTCTTTATGTTAAAGACTAAGGACCTTTGACTGTCGTTATGCGATTTGAATAGGTTATGAAAAGGAGGTTTTGTTGTTCAGTGCGGCTTTTCCACTATCGGAGAAATGTTCCTGGTTTTCGTACTCTTGGATATGCATGCGCAATTTTGGTTGTTGTTGGTGCCAGCCCGTTCCTTTGAAGTGTTAGTCACGTTCTATGTAGGTACAGTTGGAATAGTTAGCATTAATAATGACTCAGAGTTTTAAGACTTTCGACTCTTTCATCGAATATTAGACTTACACCATTCCTTGAAATTGCAAATTAATGTGCGGGTCGTAAACGAATGCGGGTTTTATTAACTTTCAGACTTGATTCAGTCAAGTTTTCTCAATATTTAAGCATGTATTAAATGAGTCAAGTAAAGGCTTTCTGCATGCTAATTAAAAGGAATTTATGATAATAATAAAATTGCAAGTAGGTCGTGAGTGTTCATTACCATGTTTAAAACGGGGTTTAAGACTAAACACTCGTTAAGGTTTTTAATGTACCGTCATCTATCATGTTTACCAACGTAATATGTCACATTAAGCTCATATTTTAGTTCGAGAACATTAAAAAGATTTGCTGGGAACGTTAATGCAGTGCAATGTGTGTAATACCCGTAATGCGTGTAAACGTTAGGCGTCCCATCTGCGCCGGCGTGTGCGGAATGCGTGCATTTTGTTGCTTCACGCTCACCGTACCCAGAGGACAAATTGTCATCACCGCAATACCGTTGAATTGTTTGTGGTTCGTTAAAGCTTAAAAATCAGTACCGCGAAGTCACCTCTTCCGGTGAATTTTGAGAATCACTCCACATAATAGTTGTGCTGCAAGAGTACTTAGACAAACGGTATCTAAGTGCAATTACTTGTACATATTGAACAGTGAACGCCATTTACACTCGTATGCCGAGTGCTGGTGTTCACATTCACACGGCAAATAATATTAATAATGGTAATGAGTTTTTGATTTTTGAGAGCTCAAATATTTTTATGCAGCTTGTTTTCATTAAGGTTTTAAATGTTTTCATAAATATTTTTAAGTATTGGCAATATTGGAACACGCAATCGATGAATGATTTGTTCGATAATTTTTTTATCGAGGTTTATCCGATTAACTTAACCAAAGTGTTACACAACCATATTTCAGAACCAAGTTCACAAAGTGTCGTTCGAGAGAACTTTAATTAAAATAGCGGCACTTGTTAAAGTACAATTTATATTACGAATTTTATGACACCGGGGTCTGTAAGTTTCCGTTCCTTGATTGCTTCAATCGCAAATAAAAAGAGTTCGAGTGCTTTATACTTTTTTATATTGAACACATTTAACCGAGCAGAGACATAGTAAATTGATTGAAAGCTATTTCATTCAATGAGGATATATAAGAAATTATTTCAACCGTCGCAGAGACTAGAGAGTACCTTCTATACAACAATAGTTGTACTTTCTCGTTTACAAATGGTCATTCATTGTATTTGATAAAAAAAAGTCTAGTGAAAGTGATATTGCAATGCAAAAAAGTAAATGAAAATTCGTGTCACTGACTTTCCTATTAGCTTTCATGGGTCCATGCAGTGCTGATCTTGACCTGCATTCGGCACATCGAAAATTACAAAGCGCGAGCTGCAAACAATCGCAGCGCGATCGGCGCAGGCGCAGGCGTGCTCACACAATACACTTCGTACATAGACACACACTTACACATAATAGATATGGCTCAATGAACGCCGAAAACCACATTACTTATCGACTTTCATTTTTAATCAATAATATTGAATTACATCCTGTCGGCAATAAATTTCACTATAATAAGTCTATTTGGTATCTGAAATGTAGGTGAAATATCAAATATAATAGACAAGATACGCACGTATTTAAAATGATATATCTGTAACGAATTACTCGGTACATTAAGATGCTAAATTAGTAAGTTATTGCTTATATGATTGCACTTCCTCTATAAAGAACGAATGCCTACATCTGCCAATCATTGGTTTGTTATTACAGTTCTATTTTTGACCAACTTTCGATTTTACTTATGTATTGTATTGATGTCAATATGATCTTACACGTATGTTTAGAAAATATAGAATAATAAAAAAATAAACATAAAATACGACAAAAAATATTTGTAGTTCGCGTCTCAGTCTTTTGTATGCGATAAAAGTGCTACGCCGCGTAGCACATTTATGCAAACCGCGTAGCACTCGTAGAAAGCGGATTGTTTGCAAGCCCAGCTCCAGGATACGGATCCGACATGCAAGGGGGGCATTAAGGGAATTTAATGCCATAATATATTAAGACACTAACGAGAGATTCTATAGAAATGCAGTCACGGATTTTCAATAGCATGCACATAGAATGCTATTGGAGATATTTTGCATGATACGGTTTGCCCAGTATGAATGGTTTAACTTTATTTTTATTTACTTCTCTTATTTGTTAAAGAAGGCGTACCTACTGAGCTTTTGTTTATGAGAAACAGAAAACATTTAAATATTTACATGGTTACTTTCTGATGCAGTTTTCGATATGATTCATAACTTTTAGGTTACACATTGAAAGAAACAAATACCAGTGGCGAAGGTTCGATACAACTCGATTCCTATCAGATTCCCTTTGAAAAATGGCACAGTCAGTATTCTATAGATAAATAATATTATATATACATTAAAGATATTTACTCCGGCTTTCAAAAGTTATCCCTTCGCTACTGACAAATACAGTATATATACCTTATTTAAAGTGTGTGATTGTTGCAACATCTTGTGGCTTGCGTACCGTGTTAGTTTACCAATTAAGATATATAAGGATCCCGACCTCACCTACTGCAGGGTATAGGCCTCTCTTTGCTTGTGGTAAGCTCCACGTTCATAAGAAGAGATACACAATGTATGGATTGCTAATCTGTAAGACTGCTGATGTTTCTAAGTATATTTTATTAATATTTTCTTTCGTTTCAGGTGGTTCTATCGGCATGAAGGGTGATGGGCTGCGCTTGGCGCGGCTGGCGCTACTGTTATTGCAGGCCACATTTGTAATAAGTGAGTATCTCAACATAACCCTAGTTAATTCCTGTTTCTTTTATGATATCTTAAATAACCTGGAAACCATACTGGGGTCGTTTATCGATAGACTTTATCACATAGCTTAATCTTTAAATTACCCATCCATTTTATCTTGTAGAAAAAAGCCGTATTAGCATAACTTTTCTCTGCGTTTAAGGACATTGAAGTTTATAATCAGACCGTAGTACAAAAATACTCAAAAAAAATGGATTAAGTTAAATAGTGTAATATAAAACATCCTTGCTTGTTTCAGGTCGAACGGCATTCGAAAAGCTAACGGATGTGGACTTCGCGGGCACAGCGTACTACACAGTACGCAACCTGTCCCTGTACGAGTGCCAGGGCTGGTGCCGCGAAGAACCTGACTGCCAGGCAGCCTCATTCAGGTACACTACATCATACCTTATTAATTACCACACCATTTCCTCCCAACCAAATATGGGCTAAACACGATCATCCCGTACAAGGACGCTTATTAAAACCTGAGCGGCACTGCCTTTATCTACCCATTAATATTAATTATATATCAATTACTACCGACAAGATAATGTCAATAAAATCAATCCGTGAATCTGACCCAGTTAAGACAATTTCGCATCTAACGACGTCAAACGTGATGACTCGTCAGTCAGAGTGATCACGAAACAAATAAAAATCAATGTGTCTGCGTTATCTTAGATGTTAGATGGTCCTGACCCCAATGTTGTACAGATACAGATTAAGATCTGATTGACGTAAAGATTCACTAATTCAGCGGTGATTCTGTATCGCGGGGTGGAGAAATCTGGCAGAAGTGTACCGTGTCGACCTCCGCGATC
This sequence comes from Noctua fimbriata, assembly GCA_905163415.1. NCBI lineage: Eukaryota > Metazoa > Arthropoda > Insecta > Lepidoptera > Noctuidae > Noctua > Noctua fimbriata. Next base: position 9,300,978 of record LR990922.1, on the reverse strand, counting down.
GCTTCGACGCACGATGCATGCCAATGACTGTATTGAAAAGTTAGTTGCGGCTGCAGAAAGTAATCCGACAACAGATTACTTACTTTCTGTTGTTGTTTGTGTTTTGTTGCTTGGCATAAACTAGTAGCCAGCTGTTCCGGATAATGCTGTAGGTATACGGAGTCATCTTCATCTGCCTAGCTTTTTCCCAACTATGGTGAGGTCGGCTTCTAGTCTAAGCGGATGACCTGTATTAGTACTGGGTAATAAGATACCCCTTGGTAAGACTGGTTGTCAGATTTTCGGGTCACTGACTGACAAAGATGTACAAATGAGAGCCGGGACCAACGGCATAATGTACTTTCCTAGGCACGAAAAAAACTCGGCCTGTAATAGCAGTCACCCATCCACGGACCAACCTAGGCAAGTGCGGCTTAACCAGAAGATCGACCCGAGCGGCTGTTAATATTTAGCCGCAAGCTCCTCCTCATGTAGGTACACGGAGTATCAATCTCAAATAGTAATCTCTAACTTTTTCCGTTTTGAATGCCAAAAACGAAAGGTAGGGCACGACACACATACAGAAGTGTCTACGTGCATAATCAGAATCCTAAATCTGCGCGGTTACAGTTAAACTATAACTCCTGGATTCGTGAGGTCGGCGTCAGTTCACGTAATTTACATGATGTAGTGAGTTCACGGCGAGCGGGGATGTGTGTCAGTCTGCCACACGTCCTGGCCTGCCACGGCCCGGCGACACGCTGCCGACTAATAACAATGTGTCTCGTCCATAGCCACAAACCGTGTAAAAGCGGAAACCGACCTCGCCGCGTTCCAAATTGGATAACAGTAAAAGTGATCGCATACATCTTGAATGGGTATTACTGCCAGCAACACAAGCACGCCCGATAGTTTTCACTACTATTGGCGGTTTCGAACGCATTATTAATTTATTGTTATTGTCTGCATGTTCTGATTCACACTCCGTGGCAGTCGTCTGGCCTAGGATTTAGAGCAAACACCACAAGTACATTTGTATGCATTCCATTCTCTCCCACAATGTATAGGCAATGAAGCACTTATGGAACAATTTCTATTCTGGTATGCGCATAGTTGAAGAACAGACGATTCAATAGTTGACGGTATAGGAAAGTGTTGGAAAACTGATTTATTGTGTATCTCTCCCGTCGCTCGCCCTGTCGCCATCGTGTCGCACCGCGTTCATTATCATAGCTGTCAGCGTGCACTGCAAAAACTCTAATTGTATTAGACTGAATTGAACCGCGTAACAGTATTAAAACGCTAGTTAGATTCCTCGAAATCAATTTGAACGGGATCGATCGAAAATCAATTCGGTATTCAATTAAACGAGACGGAACTTTCCCGCGCTTCTAATCTACCATTGTGAGTTAGTAATGTGTACGTATCTCGAATCGATCCGTCCAAAGAAATAGCGATCCAGCGATCTGACAAAAGAATGGGACGAATGCGATTTTAACAATCGGTAACTGTTTACCGCGGTGGTGCCACTGACTCGTCTCGGAAACGTTTTACGGTATTCGGGAGCAACCGCTCGGTGAGCGACCATTCTGTCTGTCTGTAACCACAAACGAACTTGACATCTTGGATTAAATATCTGAAATGACCAGATCACGACCTCCGCTATCCGATGCTGTCAAGTTTCGATTAAAATCTTTACGAGCACGTCGTACAAATTTTTCTAACATTTCAGCACGCAGAAACATTTCTACTATAGTTTTTGGGAATGCTCAACTTGGATGATTAATTTTGTTGTTGATACGTCTACATTAGGTGCAATTTATTTAAAAGTAAAATCAGTTATTTATGTGGTTTCTCGATAAGGTTAAATATTTCAATCTGGTATTTGGGTTCCCCAAAAGAAACTTAAACAAAAATTGATTAACAACATTAACTTAATTGAATGCATTAATTAGTCGGCTGCTGTGGAGATATAATCATGAACGTACTTGTTCAACAGTTAACATGGTAGCATCAATTGATCTCCGATAAAATATAACGGCAGAGAAAGATCATTACAGAGTTCAAAAAGATTTGTCGAAGCAGCGTGTTTACAAACAGTGCATTAGTCATACGAGATAACATGTCATTAATTTACCTATCACAACATTGCTGCATAGTGTAGTGAAATGCAACGATATATCGATATGGTTTGCGGGATGCCTCACAGTTTCCACCGGTCAGCGTCACAGTATAAAGCTAACCAGAAAATCAACTATGCCCTTTTTCGTGCAAACATAATCGGCCGGGTGTTAGCGTTGCCAACTAAACTTTTTGTTACGTTGCTCTACACACCGTAACCACTTGTCTGGATGCCATAGTCCATAGCTTTACACAAGAGTAACCTGTTACCTGAAGCATGCTTAGAATTCGTAGATATGTGTGTGGGATGATTCTGATTTTGTTCATAGTTGAAATACTGCATGTCTACTGTGTCTGCGCTGGTCGGCGCGTGATTGATGCGCTAGGTGCGCGGGCGCCGGCTTCGTGTAACGGACTGCACCGATCCGATGATCGGTCAGACCCGACCAATTTGTGTAATAAACGTAAATACTACTTGATACTAGTGCGCCCATAATAACCTCCACGCTGTAATGATGTTAGGACGTTTGTAATCTCTATAAATACTATGTAATATGCGCAATTTGTAGTCGCTGCGGTTTGGATTATACGCCAATGTAATTGATAGTACAGTTTGCACCACCTTTGCTATGCTGTATTTATTTTATTATGTCGGTATGAAGTTAGCAGTGCGATATTTATCGGACTTGATGAGGCTCTTGGTAGTTTTATTTGAAGATTACCATGTAGTTGAAATAATATCTTCTTGATTTGAAATAAATGGGCAATTCAACTCGCTTTGTAATCAAACCTGTGCGATCTGCGATACTGCACCACCTCATAAGTGCACACAACTTGGTGTCGCGTGTATAATCGAGGTATCCGACGCCCGCGGTGCCATCGATATCGATAAGACGAGTGAGTGCAACTCTAAAATTAAATAATCAATGGTGACATGATGCACATTAGTCTTTGCTTCTAAAAATAACGTTCACTTCTCTCTGCTATTACCCCGACCAGCTTGATTGACGTCCTTGTAAGCCCTTGGCACAAATGTATAACTCGTCATTACGTTAGGCAATGAACTAGCTATGCGAGATTTAGAACCTGTTTGCTGATCTTCGTAATTGCTCGGAGAATATTCTGAAAATATGAGCGATGTAAATTCAGTGAGATATAACCTTTATTTTTTTATGAATACCATCGGAACATCATACCTGTAATCCCCGAAATTTTTATGCAAAAGTGTACCTGATAGTATAGCCACATTTCGCCCGTTAAGTTTAAATTCCTGATGGAAAAGCCCAAAAACAATTTGCCCGACCCGGGATTCGAAACCAGGACCTCATGCTCAGCAGTCGCGATTGCGACCACTAGACCAACGAGCCCGTTTTTCAAAGAATTAACGACAAAATTATTACTTCATTAAATGATATGATTACACACCGTATGAGGTTAATTGGGACAGTATTAAATGTCGGAAAGATACCATCTGTCACTCACTAATTATTATGCGTTACTGCAATCTTTAAATCAAACACCACCTACTTTTCCACAAGCCAGCATCTGCATATCTCATGTTGGTATCACTTGTAATTTTGCTCACAGCTTAGGAAAAGTGTAAGGCGATACTTGCATACTAATGTACACGTAACGTAGACCAATCGAATTACTGTATCGTCTCTATTGTACTTACAACACAGCCTCATTTCCCGTGCGATACTCAATGATTAATTGTCAAACTGCACACACACTCATACATATTCACAGACAAGAGCACACCTGCACTTATCTTAGATGAATTCTAAATCAGTTCACAGTTCTGTTGGCAGTCTATCCGATTAATTACTACTCGAAGATTTATTACGTCTGTTTTGAAACCGAAGCGAAATGCAATGTCATTAGTTTAAGGTCTCTATCGACGCATTAATCATAACGTTTTTTTTATATGAATTCTTTGTTTACAAGTAGGTGCATAAACAGTAATTTATTTAGTAAAGCGCAGCAATTTGTCAGAGTCGAGCTTTCAAATGGTTATTATTATATTGTTTTGGGCTGTGGATTGAACGATTAAGATTAAGAATTGTTTTCATATAAAAATCTCGCCCGAACAGATGAGCGAGTAATTTGTTGGTTCTTGCATCGAAAATAAAGCGTTTCAGTCAAGTTATTAGTATGTGTAATAAACGCTTTATGATGAGTTCATTTTTACCCATCAACCAAACGGTGATTTTAATAGCACTCGGAGTAAACTTGATTAACCAGATAGCTATGCACGATAAGTCTGGATACCTCAGGATTAATCTTGGAAATTAGAGGTATTTCGTAACGGCCCATCATAGCGTGTAGGTGCACGCGCATTAATAAGGCGGGCAATCTCGTAAACTACCTCAGGCTATAATAGCACGAAATATTGCGTGGAACGGTAAGCTCCGTTATTCTGCAAGGAAGTGTAACGTTCAGTGTCAGTGTCACTTTTATTGGTATGGTCGCACGTAATAAACCGAATGTGTTGAACATTAACACCCTTTTCTCGTGAATATCGCATTGCCTCGGTTCGAGCAATGTAGCCTTAACTTTCTAAAGCTACTACTACTCGAGATAAATAACTGAGGTGCAGATATTTCTGCGTACATATTTATATTATTAATGTTTATAAACTCCCAGTCATAAATTAAAATAAATGAACAGACTGGCATAATCATTTCTCTGTTTGAATATCTCCCACAGATGTGTTTCGAAATCATTACGAATTTGGTATTAGAGAGGTATCTCATTGTCCGCCGGAAACGGAAATGTAGAGAACTCTAAATTCAGCACGACAACTAATAAATTGTGTCTGCGTTAATTATAGTTATTAAGAAATGGCTGATTAGTTAGTCTATCGACTCTAACACGACGCAGCTTCTATTCGAATGTTAACGAGACTTTGTATCGATTAAATTGGAATGTGTTGTGTCCCTAATCTAGCACAGCCATTTATAATCTCATATTAAATACTTCAAATTTATAATTCCTTCGAGATTTTCTACTACGACGCCCCCCTGAGTTAATTAACAATTAATATTAAAATTATAGCAACGTTCCTCAATATCAAATAAATAAATTAAACATGGAACGGGACCATTGGCATTGAATATCGCTGTCAAGTCAACAAACCATTTAATGTGGATATCAAAAGAAAGATACTTCTTTAATAGATTATTTTATATAGGACTAAATTATACGGCGCGTCATAATTTGATTACAAGATAGGTACAATTATTTTCTTATATCTAGACACTCATAGAACCAGCCAGTACTTACTTCATCTAGAAAATTAATTGGACTCCATACATACATAATATAAATAATTGCCAACTAGTTTCGTAATGTAGATTCTAACATGACGCATCTGCGATTGAGATAATATAGTAGCTCTATTTTAACTCATTAAAAGGTTTCTCACGTCTAATTTTAGAACATAACCTCCTCCTTTTTTGACGTCGGTTAAAACGTGGTTGGAAACTTGACGTGCGATTTCTTACGAGTATTTTTACTACAATGGGTATGGATATCATTAGCCGGAGGCAGGTGTTATTAGTGTTTAAGTACCCTTTCTACTCGCGCTATACGAGTCAAGTACTAAAATAAAAGTATTATGAAACTGGCGGCGAATCGGCGATGTTCTACTGTTTTTATTGAGAATTTGCATCCTGAAGGAGATTAAACTGCGATGTACGAAAATAGTCTTTATAATATAACGAATAATGTTAAAAAAGTCGGTGGTATTGTTTTATTACTAGCAATACGCCCGCGACTTCGTCCGCAAAAATTGTGATAGCTCGGCTAATACGCATGATATGAATGTAATTTATAGCCTATATATAGCTCGGCTAATACTCATGATATGAATGTAATTTATAGCCTATATATAGCACACACGAATGTAACTTTAATGTAACTTTCTGCCTATGAAAGAATTTTCTAGATTTGGATTAGTTTGGATTAGTTCCGGAGATTAACCCCTCTACATACAAACTTAGTCTTTTACCTCATTAGTATAGATAATTGGAAAAATTCTAAAGGCAACCTTTTGAGTGTTTCCAAATACATATTTAAGTCATTGTTATCTGTGCTATGGAACAAAATCGCTGCATTTATATAAAAACGTTTTCATTGCCTTTCTACGCCAAAATGTTTGGTATTTCCAGTACCGCTATCGTTACCTGTCAGTACATTCTGCTCTCCGCTGCCCGTCTGACACTTCCTGGTGCAATGGTCCATCTAGACGTACAACTAAAAAATCTATCCGCCTACGTGCCGCCCGACAATTGCCTTTTTTTACCATTCACATAAAAAATCCTCTAACTTGAAGTAATTAAATAAAATGCTTCAATTACTGTCGAGCCGTTGGCAAACCCGAAACATTTTATTGTGTAAATTGTTATTGCTAAATAAATAACGGTATGTACTTAAACCTACCGTGACGCTCACCTATCATACTAATAGATATTTCATCAATATTTACTCAATGGCCAGTTAGCACGTTCACGCTAAAACCATAATGTTATTTATTTATGACAATCGTTTAGAATGTGGTTTTGATGTTTTTTTATTCCCACGTTGAGCCGAAACGGTTGAATGGATTCCGATGAATGAGATATCAAACGATTCGTCATGAAACTCCCGAACGACACTATATCAGCAGTTTTTATAACGATCCGCTTTGGTTCGGTTATCGAAATTTTTCGTCCCATATCTATCAATCAATCAGTATCAATTCGAAGTTCGAATTTGACTAGGTACAGCGTTTATTTTCGATCGTACAAGTAATTTCAATAACGAGATTGATGCATGAAGAATATTAAATTCTTAACGTCAATTTCAATTGTAAATTAATTGCCTCAAAAATGTGGTTACTGAACTTTCCTCATATTTCTAAGAAAACCGCTGGTTATTTAGTTACAGCTTGGTGTACAACGGTTTCTTTGTGCTATTCGTATCCTGCAGAGATGGGCGAATGAACGTAGCTAATGAAATAATTTGGGCCGTTTTACAGGTGAAGAACCGTGGGTATAGATGACTCTCTCTTATTGAAAAACGACCGTATCGCTATGTTAGCGAGATTAACTGCAAACGGTAGGAATAAAACAACAGTTAGTGCCGGTTACAATGGGAATGTATAAAAGAAAACAGTTAAGATAAATTACAATTAGACGGTTTTAAGCCGTTTTGCAAAACATTACTATCCAGTATTTTGACGTGTGTTTGTAATTGATATCGATAACAGGTTTTATAAATTTAGAGTTTCTGTTAGATAAATTTTGTTTGTCTTGTTTGTTAATGATTCACGATAAGTGATTAAAAGGTATAAGTGTTGTAACAGAATCTTTTGTTACATATAGCTTTGTGCTGAACCCGCTGACACCGGTGCAAGAGACGCGATGCCTGCTGCAGAACGACACTCAGGCCAACAACCCTATGGCCACTCCACAGGTATGTACACATCGGGGCTTTATTGTTCAATTCTGCTAAAGATATGCTATTAGGTACAGCCCATTTAGCAAAGATACGACTGACAATAAGGACATAGGAAATGGAATTGGTTCCAATGGAATCTCCTATTTCTCGACTTAATTGAAGTACTTGTCTAACCAACGTTTAAAGTACGCCATTCTAAACTTACGTTTACAGCTTGTCTTATTTACTATCTTCATAATCTACAAGACATGTTTTGTTTGGAACGTTCGGTGTAATAGATAACATTTTACGTATATAATAGCCAAATAAATTGATCTCGGTTATATACCGGCATTCCCTCAGTGCTGCCAATTAGCCGACCGATGCAGAGATTGGATTAACAATTCAGATTAAATCGGTCAACGAGTCCCAGGGAAGCTAACTGGCCAGCCAGCCAGCAACACTACATTGTAGGTAACTGTTCAGCTAAACGTTAGACAGTTTAATCGCTTTCAGGCCTAATGAACGATGCCGCTAATAAATATACGATGTGAAACGATGCGGCTCGAGCCGGCAGCTCTTTGTTTATTTTGAATGAATGAGATTAAAGTGAAAATATACAAGCTTATAAACAACAGCTGCCAGCAAATGAGTATTGTTTGTGAGTTTTCTTAGAAACGAGATAATTTGTGCGAAAGCAAGCTATTTCAATTCATAATGGGTTTAGTTTATCTGAATGCATTATCGATAATGGTAGGGAGAGGTGCGACGTGAGATTAATGTTGTTTGTTGGTGCAGCGGTCGGTGAATACGTACTACATGGTGAAGCTACAAGTGCGCACGGAGAGCGTGTGCCTGCGGCCCTGGGCCTTCGAGCGAGTGCCCGGCAAGGCGCTCCGCGGCCTCGACAACTCTGTCATCTACACCTCCACTAAAGAAGCCTGTCTCGCCGCCTGTCTTAACGAGGTAGTGGTATTTTCTATTTATTCTAAACCAGATTTTCCTATCTTTCAATCGTGTTCAACATTTCTGCAGTATTGAAATTGTAACGAGTATGTATGCCTGCAGCTGATGACTGCAATACTGCAGTTCGAATAGCTATAAGTAAAACTACAAGATTGTTTGTGCAGCAATAGAGTTTTATAAGCCAAAAACTCGGGGGCACTAAGTTTTGAGGACGCATCTCGGAGTCATAGATTATTCTGTATCCGTTAGGTGTATTTCAGGGCGTGTCGCATTGCTCGGTTAACTATGAAGCTTTTAGAAAACATCGGCATCGCCTCCGCACTGCAATTTAGTGTTTATCTATTCAATTTATATTTATAGTTTCGCCCTACTTGCAGTGGCATTCCAGATACTAGCGAAATGATAGGGGTTCCTTTAAAATAGTCTCGAGAACAAAGTTATAGAAAATCTTTACACAATGTTATATAGTCGACATTGTATCAAGCTTTTATACAAGCTGTTATTATATAAATTGATACAATAAGAAGCCTTCTCTGTAAACATGAGTCTGTGATCCGTACATTGTAATCTTTTCATTTACGGATAAGTTGCTTCAAGAGCTATTTACATTGTTGATGCTTTATGCATTTTTGTTAAACTGCATATTAAATATGATAAATTGATTATAGAGCACTGTAACTGGCCAGTTGAATTAAATGGTCAAGTAAACAGGTACTTACTGTGGAGTTTAAAATTATTGTGTAATTAAATATTCTTTGCAACAAGACAGCTGATCGTCAGTCATATTTTTTTCAGAATTAAATGGTTATTGAACGTTCGCAGGTACCATAAGTGTTTCGTAATTTGATTTTTCCTTATGTTTTGTTTAGAAAAAGTTCCCGTGTCGTTCTGCGGAATATGAGTACGGCAGCATGCGGTGTTCGCTCAGCGATTCAGACCGGCGAACGGCGCAGCACTTTGTACAGCTCGTGGACACGCCCGGCACCGACTACTTCGAGGTAAAACTCATTACACACCACAAAACACTCATTTACTTTACACAAACTCACTTAAAACTAACGAGTTCCCATTTTGTTACTAAGTAAACCACATTTGACGCTTTGAACACAACCAGCCAATGTTTAAATAATATGCTACAATATTTCAGCTCAATGGGACGTCCAGATTAAAGCACTCTAAACTGACATCATAAAATAAGATTTTCATTCCTCACAGTTTCTCATATTTTACAATACATTATACAAGAAAATAGTCGAGCTAGTACCTAGCCGACTAGCTCATTTATTTCGTACCAGGTTTAAATGACTCGAAGTGGCGCTTCGGCCCGCTTCAGAGAAAGCAATCATACTAGTAATGGAGTCCGTTTGAACGCTCGTGAAAATAAACATGTGTTCAGTTAACGTTATTACCTTTGTTGTGTGTTATTTGACGTGATTTGGTCGGTGTGTGGTCGTGCAGAACCTGTGCCTGAAGGCGTCGCAGGCGTGCAAGGGACAGCGTGTGTTCACGGCGCCGCGCGTCGGCGTCGCGGAGGACAAGGTGGCGCAGTACGCCGGCCTACACTACTACACCGACAAGGAGCTACAGGTAACCTACCCCCCCAATTAAAACTCTATATCATTCGTTACAAGATTCACTTTTCTTCACGGCATTATGATGTTGAAATGAATACTCAAAGGCCCTATTTGTAACATGATACGCAAGATGAAAAAGGCGCGCTGCTGACAACCTCCTATTAACGTTTCAGTCGGATAAGAGGAGAAATATGGATTGTGTTTTATTATACCTTTATTGGTTTCTACGATGCTATCTTCGGATCGTTTTACGATTTCTATCTCGGCTCTCTTTACACAAATGTAGAATACCCTGGCATTAGCGATCGTCGCTAATAAATTTAACTTGTCGCCTAAATAGGTTTCGACCTCAAGTCCATCCTTTTCCGCGTCCCAGAGGTTTAACGAGAAGTGGCAGAGGTTAAATCGTGTGCACTTGTATATAATCAAGCAAGAAGACGTTGCAATTAACTTAAGTTTCGTATGAAATAGTTATAAAGTTACGACACTGATATATTGCTTCTTGTTATGGCTATAAATGCTTTTATGAGAGCACAGCATCCAGCATCCAGTAATCTTGAGAAAAATAAAATGATTCGAGTTCGGAGATAGAGGCTACTTACGTAGTTTATTCTTCTGAACTGGATCGTGTACTAGTTGTCATCTTGTTTTTATTGTCAACATTATGCATTTTCTTTCGCCCCTACAAAGTACTGTGTTAAATAAATCAAGTACCAATTGCGTAGGCGCAACACCGAATAAACTATCATGAATCACTCATCGATGTTCTCTTTAATATGGCCATCTATTTTGTATTCGATTAGGTGACATCCGAAGCAGCTTGCCGTCTCGCATGCGAAATAGAATCTGAGTTCCTGTGTCGCTCGTATCTGTACATGGGCCCCCCTCACTCGGCCGCGTACAACTGCAGGCTGTACCACCTGGATCACCACACCCTGCCTGACGGACCCTCGGCTTACCTGAACGCCGAGAGGCCGCTCATCGATGACGGAGAACCAATTGGCAAATACTTCGAAAACTTCTGCGAGAGTGAGTACCTTTTTGTTTTCTGATGGCGAAGAAAGATAGGCTTCTCTTGTTTTCCCCTCAAAATGGTGCTTAAATAAATTAACCTCGGGTGCTGTTGTATTGTAATTTCATCGATAGAGCGAACATTTTCCAAGTATTGTGGTTCTATTTTCAACAAGGTAAATGGAAATACATAAATCTTTAGCATGTATTTTGCAACACTAACCCAGTTCGAAGTCTGGGCCGAAGCTATAACGATAACAACATTGTTTTATTTAAAGTCGCTCCTAGGTGCGCGGGCGCCGAGCCGAGATACATCAGGTATACGGCGGAGTAAATTGTAGTCCTCTAAAAACTGAATAAACCACTTGGACGGCTCAAAAAACTGTAGAACAGGGTGACATTAATGTTTTATGTATATTTTTAGCTTATTATTATGGTCGGTCGCTCATTGATAATGGGAAAATAATTCTAGATTTTAAATTAAAATCTTGTAATGACTTCATATGGGCAATACATAATTATATGATCGCGGCGCTGTATCTGGTCTGCGCCTCAATCATCTTAAAAGATGGAGTAGTAATGAATGTAAAAGCTCATATAAATTTCTGTAGTCAAGTACCTACACATTTGATATTAATTTAAATTACTTGGGATTGGTCAGTAAAAGCGGTGTAATTGAAAAAGTCGTCTGAAAGCGTTTCTATTTATCAAGTATCTTTTAAACATCGGTTTGTGTTCAATTTCGGGCAGGAAATAAATTCTAGTGGTGCAATTTAAATAAGTAATGCAGTATTAACAAAAATATAATACAATTTCGTTTCACTTCAGTGACCATAGTGTCATAAAGAATGCAATTTACATAGAAAGTGGAACTGCAGCAATGTATGTACTTAAATTTGACGGGAATAGATACCTACAATATGTTAGTTACCTACAATATGTAAGTGGCTACTACGGGCGAAAATAGCTTATTATTTGGTCGTACATTTGGCGGAAGCCGGCCATCCTGAACTGAATTACGGAAGAAGTCGCGGCCGGTGTATTTTGCCGACGTATTTATTGTTACTACTTTCTGTTGATAGCGCCATATTTTCTGTGGGAGGAGCTCAGTCATCGCCCTGACGGAGAGCTCTCGATACTATCGACCATCGTTATATTTTATTCAACATCTGAAACCTTATCTATGTATTTACATAAACTACTTACTTTAGATTGCGAACACGATACAGACAGCTTCAAGCGCGCAAGTTTTATATTATTAAACTAGCATCGTTACAAGTTGTAAGTAAAGCTTCATGTTAATATTTGTGATAATGTAAATCATAGAACGGCGGTTTGTATAAATGGAATATATCTTAAATAAGAATGTGGAGTACGAACGTCGGCCTTGCTAATGACACCTTTCAATAATCGCCCACAATTAGAGCCTAGGTGCTGGTACACTGGCCGGGTATACGTGCATTCACCCTCGCAGACAGCGACGCGGTCAAATGTAAATACTACACGTTACTTGGTTGCGTTACTCAACTAATGCACGATAGCTTCTGCATTATTTAAATACTGAACATTAACAGTAGTCTTCACGGAATCTGACTCCATTGTGCTGTCAAAGTCATCATCGTAAAATATAAAAGTGCGATGTATGTTGACGTTAATACGCTATTAAATTCGCAAAGAGGATATGATTAATATTTCTCACGCGTTACCTTCGTGTAGTCCATACAAGCATACGTTAAGTACGTGAAAGCAATTTGTATGTCACTTTAATTTTCCTAGAATGAACAAACTGGATAAACTGTCCCTGTATATGGGTACCAGTGCTGTTCACAGTCAAGTATTTCGCGATAATGATGTGAGAAACTATCGTAAGTAGTCTGTAAAGTGATTGGCGTAAACGTTTACGTCATTAACTCGATAATTACTTCATTCCTACGTTCTGCCAATTTAATTTGGTCTTGCCTCGTCTTTTTTCTTCGTTAACTAAAGTTAATGGCTAACCATTACCTTCATTCGCTTAAGTGCCAAAGTAGAGGTAGTAAATTGAAAAACTTTCTCAGATAACACTTGGCTTTTTCAGTTCTATTTTCAAAACTTGAATTTTTGTTTTACGTGTGCAGAGAGCATGCTATCATTTGTTCCGTAATTTTAAGCAAAAACGATTTTACAAATAAATGAGAAGCTATCACTTACAATTAGCGGTAGACTAGCCGAATAACATTAATCACGTTAATTTACGAGCGAGCTTTTTATATTGACGGCCAGGAAGCGGAAGCCACGCGCAATATGACGTATTAGGTTAGTGTTGAGAAAAAGTTGCAATTTAATTGCTGTAGCGTTGAATTATACATCCTGATCTATGGTTTCATTGTATCTAATCCTACTTCCTACTGTAATATCATAAATGCGAAAGTTTGTGAGGATGTCTGGATGTTTCTTACACTTTCACGCTAAAACTACTGAACGGATTTAGATGTAATTTAGCACAATTTAACACAGATAGTTTATGACTTGGATTAACACATAGGATACTTTTTATCCCGGTAGTATGATTCCGTGGGACAATTACCGAACTCCACGCGGGCGAAGCTAATAAGCTACATAAAAAAAGCAAAGAAAAAAATTGTGAAAGAAATGTCACTGTCTTGGCTATACACACGTGGGGCATAGTAATACAAAACCATCAGTACATCGATAAAACGCGTATGCAAACAGCTCAATAATAACACATTGGCAGGCATGCGAAATTCTCAAAGAACGTAATCAGCGCAACGTGCAACGTCCGATACAGTTACGCGTCCGCCAGTATTAACGCGCTTTTGTAGAAAGCTGGAAATTATCAGCGATTTTTGTCTTATTTTTATGTCGTTTTGCCACAAAATTGGATAAAAAAGTATTACTTTCCACCAAAAGCATGTGATTTCTTTTTTATTTCCGAGATCTGTTATTGTTTGGGAAATGTAGTGCGACATTAGTAGCGGTGATTTGTGGTGACCGACTTAGTGCTCCGAGATTGTGACTTAGATTTGGAATAAAATAAGAGATTTGTGTTTATGACTCTTTAGAACATAAAGCGTATAATACTGAATTCTAGGTCCGATGTATACTTTCACAATCGGCGTGTGGTCCGTTTGTAACGGCTCAAGTTTCCGTCGAAGGAAAACTGCCCGATCACTTTAGCTCCCAATAACTCTGAGGAGTTTTTATTCAGAATATATGCTATTACTGAGGCTCGTTAGTGGGCAACGGGATACGTATTTGCTAGCGTCATGATCATGTTTTACGACGACGCGCCAGATTGATGCTGCATAGGTACTATTTACTAGACAACGATGTTACTTCATTAATATAACTCATTTGGTTAACTAACTTTGTCTGCCTGCAAGATTTACAACCAGACGTGGTTATAAGTTTTAGTGACGGCTTAAAAGTACAAGGGACTTATCATCAATGTTTTCTTAAACAATAAAGCGATGCAAATCTCGATAATAACGCCATTAGCGTACGCTAAAGCAACGGAAGTTAATTGTCAGACGTTGCTCAGCGGCTCCGGTGGAATGATGAATAACTTCTCACCTACGGTAGTCGTGAGAAGTATCTACACACACAATACAGATTGTTTTTGCCACTTTATCTGATTAAACATTGAAACAGAATGGTGTGAGCCAACGTCGTGAATTAACCACCGGTACTGCAGTACCGCGAAGTATTTAACTGTTAGAGATTGTATTAGCATTAAAAGAAAATGTAGGTAATCCTCATAAACTTAGCTTGATCGGCACATCAATACCAACTCCACTGACATCTACAGATTTATACTGGTAAACAAGTTTAGATAACTGTGCTGATGTGTTCTCTATGAGGGAAGCGTAGGTAACTGCATTTCCTCAAAGCGTTAGTCTGCAGCTCTCGACAAGTTAAGAGCATGAATCTT
The DNA here is from genome assembly GCA_905163415.1 of Noctua fimbriata. Taxonomy (NCBI): domain Eukaryota; kingdom Metazoa; phylum Arthropoda; class Insecta; order Lepidoptera; family Noctuidae; genus Noctua; species Noctua fimbriata. The sequence continues at coordinate 9,285,975 of LR990922.1, read as the reverse complement.
GCAATAGTCGAAGTCTGAACTCCTAACAAGACGTAAACACTGGCGAGTCCATATCTCACGCCACGCCGCACGCTGCAGGGTCAGGGTCAAAAGCGTTCGATGTACTTTAATCGAGTTGACTCGCCTCGATCGAACCGATACAATCGATTTGCAACTACGAGTACGGGAGATGATGCTGGCTGTTAAGAGAAAATAATGCTCTGCCATGTTGTTATAAGGAATAGATCGTGACTACATAGCTTGTAACTTTCGGATGAAGACAGTAGACGGGTATTCACTTTTATTGTTGCTCTTTATTAAACTCATCGCGGCGGCTGTTATAACAAGTTGTTTGGAGCTTTGGGTGCAAGCCTCTAGTTGGTAACTAACAGTAACTGCAAATACCTTGTTAGGGATAATTTCAAGGCGAAGATGGTGTTCCGCTATAAGCGAGTGGGATGCTTGCTACTCGATTACGTAAAGCCGTGTTATGGCATTAAGATTGGCATCAGACGGCTGCCGGCTTCTCATTGTATAGGGCAAAACACACATAATATAATCAGCTAGTCAAGGTATTTTCCCGCACTGGTACCGTTACATGAGACTCGATCCCTTGTATTTCCTCCTCTATAATAGACTAAATATAATTACACAGATTCGAGGTTATCTGATGATCGAAATAAGGAACTGCAGTAATACCGTAGAAATTACTGGAAACTTGTTATAAATAAGTTTCTGATATACTTGTACCGGACAAGTGCAGACAAAAATGTTATGATGCGCCGCAATTCATAAAATGGGATCGTTTAGTCTATTGTCGTAACATCACGATATCAATAAACTGATTCACTGCAATAAAAACGCCTCTCGTCGGATGCACGCGGCTTCACTAATGTATTCGATAAAAGTGATATTCATTACAGAACTGATCAAGCGGAACCTTGGTCGACGGTATCTATTTAGTATTGTAATTGGTGTATTCACAGTGAATAGCCGCACCGCTGTCGATGATACGTTAGCATAATTTCGTTAGTTATGCTTACAATGACAGAATGCCGAGTCATGATAACAGTCACTGCATTTTGGTGCAAAAAGTAACAAAGAGAGTGGTATTGTATGCGGGAGCGGAGGCGGCGGCCGCGGCGGCGTTCGTGCGTGCTCTCATAACGGTGGTCATACACAAATTGAATAGCATTTTTTGTGGCGCCCGTGAACTCGGCTCCGGCGTCGTGCAGCCCTAAATCTGAGATAATGGACGTGACGGATATAGAACACGGGAAATATGGCTCTGCTACGAAACACTAAGAAAATCTCCGAGAACTTTAATTAAATTTTATTGCAACTGAAATTTAAATATTTCCTTCCACTTATGTGCATAAATTAGTACGTTAACCATTAAGAAAATCAAGTCCAGAGGTCGTTTAACGAAGAAATGGCACAACCACTAGAAAGCCACACACCGAGATTTTAATGGCTAATGGAATTGTCAATTAGTTCGAGATGCAGGGTAAGTACCCATATGTATTGTAGGTATGCCTATAATTACTATTATCAATTTCCATTTATCCAAGTGGATGAAAGGATCGGGGTTGTTAAAATTGTTTCTCTATTTATATTTACCTCGAACTTTTTACGGCCATTCATCGCAGTCAGCCACTGGACTTATGGACGAGTTTAATCAGTCAAAGTAAATGCTAATTAAAATGTCGGTTATTAATTTGTAGCGCGTCGTTTATAACAGCAGTAGTACGGGTATAACGGCCTTGGGCGGCCTTGCCCGCGCGCGGATACATGCGCCTGCGCGGGTCAGCGCCCGCGCACCGCATGCTGCTAATCGAATACTTAATTGAATTTATGCAACGATTTAGACAAATTGAAAATACGGCGTTACTGTCAAATAAGCTCGTTCATGAAAATTTATACACTTTTAAACGTCCCATGAATCTTTCTAGTTTTGGAATGTTGCTTGCTAGTTTAATCCGGTAAATGCTGTTTCGAAAATTGGCACACTGCACTGAAGATTAATGTTGGTACTTAATGTACAAATGAATGTACATTTTGATGTATGTGCGCACTTTCTATTTAAACGATTCACGACATTTACTTATCTATTGAGTTCGGCAGGTTGTCCCGGTGAGACCGTGAAGTTATGAGTAAATGGGTAAACAAGTTTATTACTGGCATCGACAATCTAGTGGCAAGATAACGGCATTGCTTCTCAGTAACAAGATTGCATACGGAACCCTGTCTTGATACCCAGTGGAACCGTTATATCCTTAAGCGGACACTTCCGAACACGCGACCACATCAGACTGCCTTAGTACCACACTTTTTCTAGCCTTAGCTATGACATTGATGTCGTTTTTACATTAACAAATTGACGCTTCTATAGGTATAAATATTTACGTTGCTTTGAAGGGAAATCAACAGAACATTTTGCTAGAAATTCTTTGAAGACCTAATCGAGAAATAAATGAATCCGCTGTTACTCCTGATTTGTTATCGGAACCCGCAAAGTGTTCACAGATTGCTATCAAAGTTATTTTGTTCTTGTAAAACGACTAAGAGTCTCATTGAACGCGGCCACGTCTAATCTCAACCTAATCTAGCGACAAGCTGTGAACAAATTTAGCCACAAAAGAAAAAAGGAAAACGATTTCGGATCTCATCTTTTTTTAGTAAAATCGAGTTCCTCCAAAAAAACGAGGCGAAGCCTACTTACGAAATGTAGGTAAGTCGGAGAAATTTTTGATATTCGATAATTTCTTTGGAGATTCCTTTTGCTGAAATTACTTCGTCGGCATTTTCTATGCTTTTAAATAATCCAACGGAACCAATAACGTTATGTTAAGTTAGAGCTTATAAGATCAAATCCAATCATAACATGGGATCAAAATATTATGGTCAGCAAGAGAAATTTGTCTCTAATTTCTTTGATGTTCTAAACCCACTAGAGTATGCTTATTAAGATTTTAATATTCCATATTCGTACATAATCGCATATTAAACATGTAAGCTTGCATCTACTCATTGTTCAAACTGAACATTAGCTAAGGCGAGCGTGGGAAGTTGTTGATAAATTTTTTACAAGTCGTTGAAGCGTTGCAAATATGCTGGCCGTTGTTGCAGCAGTGTCATCGACTCCGGCGACTCGGAAACACAGGCACGATCCGAGGAATGAACAGATTTTATAAATAAAACTTGTTATTTTAAAGGGTACCTCACTCGAGAAGGTAATCAATGATTTACCCAGCACTAATTCATAATGACAAAAAAAAGTCACTTTATACTTTTATGCCGCGACATTTCTGCTTGATTGTCTCGACGTATCTCATAAATCATCTTCATGTGTTCCAAACAGGAATATTGTAGGCACACATCTATTCATAGACTATGAGGGGTGTCATTAACGTAATGACGGCTTTGGCATCAACATGTAAATTACGATAGACAGTTGGAAACGACGCCGAGTTTTGCTGAATATGATCACCTCCATAAATAGGCAGTTGGCCTTTTACTCAAGAACTTCTTCACAAGTTCTTTGTAAAACTAAATTGTCTAGTTTCAGAGTTGCTAGTGAGACATAAAATAGCTATGAAATTGATTTATAGTGTTTCTATCTGCCATTAACGGCCACGGCGATTTTCATTTCAATCACTTTTTGCTTCGAATAGAATACTTCAATTTCTTAGTAGGTGGCTATCTTAACTGCATGATTACTTATGGCTCTATCTTGCCTTTGTAAAGGCTTTTCACAGAAAAATACGAGATTGTGCTTGTGAATTTGACATAGGTTCCCGTAAGGTTCAATAAATTCAAGAACATCATTTTCGAACACTCAGTGCGGTATAAATGTACACAATTACAGCTTTGTTTTGCATACATTTTTTGATTTTTATGCTAACTTTCAGACCGGACAGAAAAGTTAACAATTTCCCCAAGTTTTGCTCCACAATATTTTCACTGACCTTTCTAATCTATTGTTCCTAATGTCCATAGTGCCACAAACAGCCAATGGCTTTGCGTTTGGCGACGGATAAGCCGTGGGCGAATAAGATTCTCCTTTGTCCAGCACTTAGCGGTCATCGGCCCAAATCTTGTTTACGTCACCTTATTATTGGCGGGGCGATGGTCGTGAATGTATCCAGACATTGGCACTGCTAACGAATCGATTCGGAACGGTTAAGACGCCATTCCGATTTCTCAACTGTTGAGTCTTGTGTTCCTGAAGACAATTTGAGGTGCTTCCGCTTGTGCTGAAATTGTGAACGGACATTGGAAAGTATTGTTTTTTAACAGTGTGTCAGAGAAAATTCAAAGTTCATTAAATACCTAAGCTGGCTGTGACGGGCAGTTAGTTATACTCGCGATCGAAAAGCTTGGTAAATATTCACTTGCTAATCTAAATTAACATAAGTTCATATTTTATGCGCCACACTCAAACTGCACACGGTGAAACCGAAAAATCATTGATATTAACGACGTATTAAAAGCGAACACTAGATTCTAGGTTATTTGAATTTTCAACAGCAAGATTTTACTGATTGCGTGCGAAAATCCAGAACAGTTAAACACAGGGAGTACGCTCAGCGTACCTAGGGAACTATAATTGCACAAACTAGGTACGATGCACGGGTAGGTTGCATTTAGAATCACCGCATACGCCGCAGTACCTTGTAGCAATCTTGATTCGATTATTATAATACAGGCAGCGCACGTACGGTTGCGTCTGCCTAATCAGGGGTCCGCCATGCGTACAGACGTGCACCCGGGACTCATGCATTTATTAGGCCTTATTAACCAACGACTCTGTAATTTGCTTAATTCTTGAGTTTCTGTGTAGTTGTAGAATTATCAACATGTGTTTAACCTTTTGCTATTTCGTTGCAGAGCCGCCTAGCAACGCCAATCCTCCCGGCGAGCTCCCGATTTCGATTGAGCACCAACAAGACCCGACCATGACAAGCAACTTAACGAGGAACGATGCCAACTGCGACAAAACTGGAACTTGCTACGATGGTACGTCTCGATATAAGATTTCTATTGTTTTACGTATGTCCTAAGTGATTTATTTTCTACAGTTACCTATTTCGACGTTTCAGTATCAGTGCTTTGCAAAGACACAAGGATTGCAGTTCAAGTGCGTACTAACAAGCCGTTCAACGGACGTATCTATGCTTTGGGACGCTCGGAGACCTGTAACATTGATGTCGTCAACAGCGACCTGTTCCGGCTCGACCTCACCATGGCTGGCCAGGACTGCAACACTCAGAGCGTCGTAAGTACTCATGTCTTGTTTGATGTATTGAAAGTTGGACTCCAAGCGAATCTTAGACAGATTCACACATACCTGTTTTCTTTTTTAGACCGGAGTGTATTCAAACACGGTTGTCCTGCAACACCACAGCGTAGTGATGACGAAAGCGGACAAGATATACAAAGTCAAGTGCACATACGACATGAGTTCGAAGAACATCACATTTGGAATGGTACCAATCAGGTCAGTAGCACGTTCACATCGAATCGCTACAATTTATCGTGAGCTGGTTTTTGAATACTATTCATTCATGAAGTAGGTAAGGTACCGCAAAAATGCAAAGTTAGAGAATTTACCGTATAATTTATTCGGCCGCGTCAAGAGACAAGTTACGTGATATGTTATAGTAATATGAAAAACGGGAGCTATTTCGACATGCCTTCATGCCAAGACGATTTGTAATTCCATCGACCTAATATCGTTGCTGCATTGTAAACACGTAACAATTAGATTCACATCAGCAAGATACGGCTGGTGGACGTGATGAGCAATTTAACACGAACATCTGTTTATACGTATTCTTAATGAATTTAGAAAAGCCTGATAGCATCTCAATAGCCGTGAATAGGGCAGCATTATGGCACTGTAGCATACATGATGATACCCGTGCGTTATTGCAATTGAAATTCAAAGCCATAAACAATTTTAAAATGCATATTTAAGTAAAAACAAGTACACTCACGAGCACCAATATGTATCCACTTAACAACTCTTTAAAAAAGTGTTCCATCTGATTAAAATTTCATGTTGTTATGAACTTAGTATTAGAACTCATATTTTTATGAAAAAGATCTTAGAGAAATAACGATTGTAACTTGGAGATAGGTCTCCAAGTTACAATCCTTATTTCTCTGAGAATGGATATCAATGTGGTTCTCCTGGTAAGTTAGAGAATGAATTTCAGAAGACCAGAGCCTAGCACGAGCGTAAAAGCAATTTTGCTCATTACTGTACTTACTGGGCTTGGGACGCCGTTTTGATATTTTGTTTGTGTGGCAGAGACCCGGAGATGATCTCCATCACTGCCGCGCCGGAGGCACCGCCACCACGCATCCGTATCTTGGACGCCCGCCAACGCGAGGTCGAGACGGTCCGTATTGGAGACAGACTCACCTTCCGCATCGAGATCCCCGAAGATAGTAAGCATTTATTACAGAAATATTATTCAACTTTAGCATAAAGAAAATACTATGCGGTTTTTAACATTTTTCCCTTTATCTTTCAGCTCCTTATGGCATCTTCGCCCGCAGCTGTGTCGCTATGGCCAAGGACTCTAAGAGCACTTTCCCGATTATTGATGATGAAGGGTTTGTGAATTTGTTATACACTTACTATTTACTACAACTTTGATAATGCTATTTTGAGATCAGTTTTGTAACCCATCTGCTTTCTCTAGATGTCCCTTGGACCCATCGATCTTCCCAGCGTTCACTCCAGACGGCAATGCTCTCCAATCTGTGTACGAAGCCTTCAGGTTCACCGAGTCTTACGGAGTTATCTTCCAATGTAACGTCAAGTACTGCCTCGGACCTTGTGAGCCGGTGAGTAACACGTTAACAATTTTGATGGAATGGGTTATTAGCAACGGTTAATTCAGTTAGTCACGCTGAAATTACGCAAATGACACGTCGTTTAACATTTAAATGTTTCTAGGCGGTGTGCGAATGGGGTCGCGATTCTTTGGAGTCTTGGGGCAGAAAGAAGCGTTCGTTGCCCCACAACGAGACCAATGAGGCTCACAGTCAGGACGAGGATATGAACATCTCGCAGGAGATCTTGGTGCTGGACTTCGGCGACGAGAGACAGAGCACAGACTTCCTACGCTCCGACAAGCCTGGTGGTGTAGCGTCTGAAGCCAACTATGGAGGTAATTATCTTATGGAATATGCGTCAATCCATATTTTAACATAATAAAGGTTTTTTTATTCATAGTTTTCATCACGTTGATATTGATCCCATGCATTTTATCTTCAGAGAAAACAGTGACGATCGTGGAGCCGTGCCCCAGCAAGGCGTCCGTGCTGCTGCTGGGAGTGGCGTGTGCCCTGCTGGTGCTGCTGTACATCGCGACTATCTTCTGCTACTACATGCGCAAGTGGCTCGCACCGCCCAAGCACATGTCGTAGACGCACTAACATTAGAGGCTATGTTCACGTTGGTCTCGACACACAGTAGGGGACACTATCGTTCCAATGCTTGTCTTGTATTGACGAACATGTGATACAACTGACTGACGAACACAAATGTAAACAACGTATTCTCAGGCACTATCCGTCCATTTAGTTTAAGATCCGTGAATATTTTCGTGGTGTATAAATTCGGGAAATGATTTTTTGACGCCTAATGTTTGGTATGATTGTTGTAACCACCGCGTGATTTGCATTTAATTTAGGAATAATTTATTGCATTTAGAAGCATTTATTAATTTTAAGTAGGTGTATGAGTAGATAAAATCACCTTATAAAATCTTTCTTTGTTCCCTTAATACTGCAGTTTAAAGGGTAAATATTGCATTTAATTATATAATTTTAACAGTGTAAGACAATGCATTTATTACGATGTTTAAGTTAGATGACCAGTTTTTGTACAATTTTTGAGTACTCATCATATCAGTAGCTACAAAATAATGTTTGGAATAATCCCTGAAAAATGATTATGGGTGCTATTCATCATAATTTAATTTTAGGGGATTATTCTGAACTGGCTACATTGGTAATTTTAGAATATAGGGCAATTCATTATTTTAAGAGTAATAATAGTCACAACTATTTGCATTTTTTGTAACACTATGTTAATCATATCATTTCATATTACTACTACAGTTTGAGGTAAACAATTTGTTTTTATGAAAACAAAACTAAAACAATTTGTAAATATACTGTTACCTTATTGACTTTGTGCTAAAATGCTTAGTATGACTTTTGAACTTTCAGTTGGGTTTTGTAGAAATATGTAACATGCACTTTGTACTACTATGTAAGGGAATACAAACTGTCAAAATTGTGTTTCTGTTAACCCAACTTGAGATTTCTCTTTATTTATTTAAATTAATTTTTAATTTATCTATTTATTTTACTTTTCATTTAAATAACAAATGAAATAAATTGTACAAATTTACCATTTTTTTATTGCATAACCGTGATAAACAGTAATTTTATAAATAATAACACTGTACTAATTAGTAACACTAGATCAAATTTTCCTATAAGATTCTAACAGTTCAGGCTTCAATTTACAAAAAAAAAGAAACAATATTTCACTGAAATATTTTTCTAAGCAACCACCACTTTTGTAGTGAGTAGATTATTGTAAATACTGTTCAGAATCTCTTGTTGCGATTGAGCATCAATTTCCTCAGTTTTGCAATGAAAGACTTTGCTAAAGCTTTTGAGAAAAATGGGAGTTATTTTCTCAACAGTTATTGGCATCCCTGTTTCTCTAGTTAGTGAGGTGACACCCTTATCTTGTATGCCACAAGGGTCAATATTGTTAAACCAGGACAGATCATTGTCACAGTTGAGTGAGATCCCATGAGTAGTCACATACCTGGACGCATGGATGCCTATGGCTGCTATTTTATTATCATCCACCCACACTCCTGTGTAGGGTGATCTAGTGCCTTTAATTCCTGCAACCAGAAAATAAAATTAAGTAAGTAGGGGGTTCCCAAGATTCTGAAGATGATGTTGGAGCAGCAGTTTTCAGATGGTATTTAATTAAATATATAGGACATTAAGCTGTCTCCCCATATTGATTTGTATAAGTATGGTAATAATATTATACTTAATTGCTGTCTCCTAAAAATAATTATAAAGACTTTCTTGATACTAAGGAAATTGTCGAAAACAAAAAATCATTAAACAAAATGATTTCTTACCTAACTCATCGCAGACGTTGATAACAATCTCCTCTAAGCTTTGGACATACCATTTAAGACTGGTTTTGTAATTCTTCAAGTTCAAAATAGGGTATGCAACTAGCTGGCCGGGGCCGTGAAACGTGATGAGTCCACCACGGTTAGTCTTTCTGAAGTCTGCCCCAAGACCAGTAAGTCTCACGATTTGATCTTTCAGTGTGCAATCTCTGATACCTAGAAAAATGGCCCTTTGTTAATAGTTTGAACCAACTTGTTGATAGTTTATTTGGAAGGACATACACACACACAATACACGTCTGTATTCAGTATTTTGTGAGAGTTGTTTTCAATACTCAAGAGAATCTCTGAAAAGAGCCAAAAAATGTTTTTTTAGGTTATGTTGTTGAAAATAGTAGGTCGACTTACCAACAGTGAAAACCGGTTTATGTTCTACGAGAAGCAGAGTATCGATCTTACTATCTTGGCCCTTTACCACAGAATCCAAGTGCTTTCGAGCTAGGGCCATCTGAATTTTCAGCGCCGTGTCGTAACTCATCAGACCTAGTTTCCATACTCTCACCATGATGAATGAGTGAAAAAACTGATTGTTATTTAATATTTTTGAGTTTTATTTTAAATTTTCTATTTTATACATAAAAAAAACAAAAACCTATCACGTTTGACAATGACATTAGTATTACATTGACTTTGATTTGATTGACACTTTGCAGTCATCCTGATTGGAGTTGCAAGCTTTCAATATTGCAGCTATACTGCATAATCATGAAGAAAAAGAAAACCAATATTAATAAATTTGGTTTTTTACACAAAAAATGAATACCTGTCGTATAATTATTTTTGCTTAGCATTTTTGTGGTTTAGAAATGTTGAAGGACTTAAACTTCAGTTATTTACTACCATCTAGTGAGAAAACATGGAAAACATTTAAAAGTTGAAAATTGATAGTAGAACTATACGATTAACTAACTATGTTCTCTAACAGATGGCGGTAAATGAATGACCAAAATAAGTTCCCCTATTAGACAATAGATGGCAGTGTTTTAAAACATTGAGGCCACATTCATACATTTCTATAGGCGGTAGAATGCGTATACCTACAACATCTTTCAGATGGTTCAGTTTTCGGTGTTCCCTGCCTGTAGGGCGGTGTTTGGCTCGTTACGTAAAACCAGCTGGTAATATAAACATGGCATGCAAATGGGATTCCAATAGTTTGAGACGCTAATTAGGATTGTTGTAGTTTTATAAAATGTTTGGTAAGTGACTGTGTTGTTGTGACGGACGTGCTCTAGTTATGGTATAATCCATAGGGTTCAGTGAAAATAACTCTTATGCTACTGATGTCACAGTTTTATGTCGTGTTTAGACAAGGTGTTAGTGAAATCAGAGATGTGGTGCTCTCTCAAGCGATGACAACAGGGGTAAGAATTTTGAAATAACGTTATTTGATTTGTCTGTTTTCGCGCGAGAATTTCTTCTCGTATCAGTGAATAGCAACCTACCTAAGCATAACTATAATACCCAACTACTATGTTTTGGCGGCAATTCTTTTTTTTTTTTTTTTCTTTTTCTGTTCTCATCTGCTATCAGTCATCCTTGACTATGATCAGATGTGTGGAAAGATTCATCACTTTTTTTTATAGAATCAGGACCAGTGTCCTAATTCTACTTAATCAGGCAGCACAATATCAGCTTTCTTGAGTCTCTTAGTACAATTTGGCATCAATAGTGAACGTGAAAGGGGATTTGGATGGATGGTTAATCTATCTTTGTAATTCTCTAGGTAGCGCTTTGCTTCTTCTAGGATCGTTGGAATTTCCAAGTGCTCATGGATTTCTGAGTTGCGAGCGTACCAGGGCGCCCCCGCCAGGACCCTCAGGATACTGTTTTGACTTCTTTGAATGCACATGATGTTTGATTTGCTTGCGGAAGACCATAATTGAATCCCATATGTCCATATTGGTTTTATGATGGAACAATAAACTCTCAGTTTGTTACTCAGGGTGAGTGAAGATTGTCTGCCTAGTAGCCAGAGCAAGTTCTTGAATCGGTAGTTTATTTCTGATCTTTTCTTCTTTAGGTGATCCTTCCATGTCAACCTACGATCCAAGTAGAATCCCAGGTACTTCACGCATGTTGACTGTGGTAGAATGTCCTGACCCAATTTGACCGGGGCACAATTTCCATGTCTGAGTGCAAAGGTGATGTGATGCGATTTGGGTGCGCTTGCCTTTATACGCCATTTGTTTAGCCAGTCATGGGTCCTGTCAAGTTGATTTTGCAGCATGCTGCTCGCTATGTTGGCATCCTGATTACAGGCCAGGAATGCGGCATCATCAGCGTAGGTTGCTACAAATACGTCAGAGCACTGAGGGAGGTCGCTAGTAAATATATTATATAAAACTGGGCCCAGGACGGAGCCCTGGGGTACCCCTGCAAGGCACCTGGCAAAAGAGGATCTAGCGTCTCGTACCTTTACTTGAAATTGCCTATCACTAAGGTATGATTTAATTAGCAAGTAAAATGAATGGGGCAGGAGCAACTTTATCTTGCATAATAGTCCTTTATGCCATACTCGGTCAAAGGCTTGTTGGACGTCGAGAAACGCTGCCGAGCAATATTTTGTCAACAAAACATGTTTGGTCATGGTCAGATCAGGACTCAGGAGTCGGGAAGAATAAGAGAATAGCAGCTTATACCTTGTTGTTTTAGGTAAATGTTGCATCACTAGTTTCTAGCCATTCGAAAGTGTGCTGTAAAACGTCGTTTCATACGCGTATAACATAACACCCTCGCCTGCAGGTCGGGTGTGAATTCCGCCTCGAATACAATAACAAAGTTTCCCCACTTATATCAAACTGTACTGTTTCATTTATTCTGCTAAGTATATGAATTTATTATTCATCTGTAAATGTGACTTCTAATATTTTGAAAACAATGCTTGAGTACGCGTGGGGATTTGTTACTGCAGATCTCAGCACAATAACAACCTCGCCTGCAGCTCGGTAGTGTGAATTCCGCCTCGGATGCTATAACAAAGTTTCCCAATGAATTCCGCCTCGGATGCTATAACAAAGTTTCCCAACTTACATCAAAATGTACTATTGTTATACTTAATCCTCCAAACATGTAGTCATGGATCTGACGATTAAACAGGTTGGTTGATTTTCAAATGTTTTTTTATTATTATTAGATTTTTTACGCCTGTCGTTAAAAGACAGGATCAAATAACATTTTCAATGAAACAGACCGAGTAAGTAACCTACGTAGGTAGTACAATTTTCAGTGCTGATCTTAGAAAATATTCAGTCAGTGGTCTACTTTTAAATTAGTTTCAGTTATTAGGCATTGTTAAAAATAACTTAAAATTCAAAGTTAATACAGTCCCTAGTGTCGCTTACGGAGCAGAGACAGAGAGACCTGCCCGCAGTACCGCACAAAACTCTTATAACTCAACCAAATTAGTGAGAACATAAAACCGCGTCATCCAAGTTTTCTTTCATCGGCTGCAGTTTATAGTTGGAGGTCATTGACCGACAGTTTGTTACTGAGTGCACGGTTCAAAACCGCTAGTAAGGTAAACAAGTGTCTAAAGTAATTGGTGAAGCAGGAAGGCGGCGCGGGCGCGTCCTGTTGCTATTAATAGTTCAATAGCTTCGACAGGGAAGATTGTGTAGGGGTGCGGTGCGTGCGCGCAATTAAAAAAAAAAACGGTCCAGTGCGAGTCGGATTCTCTTCTATTTTTTGTCATTTGGCAACGGAACTATAAAAAGTTGTCACACGTCAGTAGGTTTTATGGAAACATTATGTTGCATAATTTAATTATTTTGGAATATGGATCAATTCAGCCTATCGTAGTTCACGGCTGGATATAGGCTTCTCCCAATCTGCGGCCCAACAGTCTCTCGACCACCTTCAGCATCTAGCCTGTCACCTCTTGAGGACATCGGTTTAACTAGCTGAGGGAGTACCTCATTGCCCTGGCCAACAAGCGGTCTCCACTTTATGACTCGTCTGCGCCACCGGTTGTGGGTCAGACGGGCAGCGCCGGCACACTGCCACTACAGCTTGCTAACTCTGCTATGTCGGTGACTTCGGTTGTTTTCCGAATAATCTCATTCTCATTCTCGCTCCATAGCGAGCTGAGCGAGTATAATTATGTATCAATCTTCATAACATAAGGATAAAATTATCCACTTATAGTTTTAGTCTAATTTTAGAAGGCATTCATAAAATCATCCGCGAAATTGTTTTGGTTTAAGAATATTATAAAAATAAAATTTCAGACTATTTCTGGTAGTCGTAACATTTGTTTGACATAAATATGGGTTGCACCGTTGTACGGGACACGCTTCACGCTCTACAGTCCACGACTCCACGTCCTACGCCCCATAGTTGATGGGTTTATAATTGCAGTACCGTACTGGTGACAGGTGACGAACTAATCTAATGGAATCGACCGCCATTGTTGTTTTTTCCTTTCATCGATTTGTAACATCTAATAATTTATTTAAACCGTGGGTAGGTGTAGGTAACATCCATTTTTGTTTAAAATAAAATAAGTATAAGGATTTCAGATTCCCCCTTTCCTTTTCCCGCGTTAATTTTAAGGAGTGTTATAATTTTGTGTTGAAATTGCCTCAAATTCCTTTCACCATTAAAAAAACAATAAACACCTCACAAAGCCAACTTATACATAAAATTCTTGATCTATTCTATGTACTGATAATACGTATACAATTAGTTATACATTTTCTGAAGACTGCCTCATTGGTCTAGTGGTCGCAAGCGCGACTGCTGAGCATAAGATCATGGGTCTGGGTTTGATTATCGGGTCGGGCAAAGTGTTAATAGGTTTTTCCATAAGGAATTTCTCAGTAACAACCACGGAGTCTGGATTTGTGCCCGGTCGATGGCATTAGGCTCGCCCGCTATACATGGGACTTAAACATATCTATCGAAATGTGGGTATACTATTTGGTACATCTCTGTCTAATCTTTTGGGGATTACAGGCGTAATGTTATGTTATACATATTCTAGCACGTGCCCAGTATCCAAACTCCTCGCCACGGCCGCTGCAAGGTCGGGCCCTAGGTACTTACGTACTACTTACGTGGGTAGGTAGGGACAGGGAGGAACATCTGCGTTCCGGAGTCTTGGCGATAAGTTCACACTTGACATTGGGCTCCTCTTTCGGCATACCGGTTACGGTATCGTCTGCATGCCGTCTGCTATTGTTTTGTGGACCTTTTTATAAGGAATCGTTTGTTGACGTGGAAACAGTCGGTTGTAAGCTTTTTATTGGAAAACTAACATAACCAATGTATTCACCATCTTGGTTAGTTTTATATTCGTGATTATTACGGAAAAACTAAAAAAAAAATTTGTGTTGGTCACAATGGTGTATGAAAGCGATGTATTATAAGTATGGCAGGAGCTTCGAATGCCCCTCTATAAACTTTCGGGCCACTCCGATTACTAGCTTATAGTATTTACAGGATTACTGACTCTGAGTAGCTTGACAGCATATAACACCATCGACAATGTATTGGACTACCTACATCAAAAAAAAATGTGTGCCTCTCGGCTGCGCCAAGAAGGACGCTTAAGTATAAATGCCAGACATCCAGTGCTTTGCGCTGGTTTTCGACTGGACCTTATGTTGCGAGGACGTCTTAAGTAGAGCACAAATAGTGCTCCTCAGTTCAATGAGGATTTAAATACAAAAAAAAAATAATTCGGATAGTACTATACATTGGTTCTAGATACTGTTTATTAAATTGTTCAAAATAGTATTTAGTTGTGCGGCATGTGCGGGCGGGCTCGTTGTCATGGCGACGGCGCAGTAGGCCTGCACACCGTGACGCCGTGACGCGAATCACAAACGCTCTGGATCGATGCCGACACACACACTTTTTTCATATCATCTCCGGGATGCTGGGAGGCTGCCACGAACCCTGTCTTATGGCACTCATGTGAATGTATGAGCATTTAAAGAAAATTTCTTCCTTTTTTTTTATTTTCTTTGACTGTTAGAAGAACGAAGTCGATTGGATCTCCTATTTATTGGGTTCAGGCTTTTTTTTAACCAATTAAATGTCAATCGAACATTAAAACCATGGTTTAGGCTTAACAACCTATGTAAGTTGGAGCAAAGCTACTAAAGACCACTTTTATACGCGGGCAAAATGTAATTCAAATTAAAGGAACTTAAATCTGTCATAATTCTAAGGTAAGTAAGGAGTAGA
This sequence comes from Noctua fimbriata, assembly GCA_905163415.1. Lineage (NCBI taxonomy): Eukaryota > Metazoa > Arthropoda > Insecta > Lepidoptera > Noctuidae > Noctua > Noctua fimbriata. The sequence continues at coordinate 9,270,553 of LR990922.1, read as the reverse complement.
AAAAAATAAACACGAAGGGGCTATAAAACACTCCAAAAATTGATCCGAAAATTGCCTTTCAGCAAGGACAGTTATTTATTTCATGCATGGCAACCCACATAGTTCACAAAAGCCAAGAAACAATCGAAATCGAAGTCGAGCTGCCTTCTAAAGAAGCTAGATGTCCGCAGACGCAGAGTGATTGCTAATCCGCGCTGGTGGGCTACCGGGTTCGAGTTACTTTCATCAATGTGACAATTCTGCATGCAAAAGGATCTACAATGCAGGAAAAATACCGTATTAATGTAAAGCACCGTTTAGCAATATAAATCTTTGTCATCTTTAACCTGTGTGTTTTCTGAAATATTCACAAAGATCACGAAAAAAAATTAAGGACCCAAGTAACCTACGATTCCAAGTAAACCTTTACAGATAAAATCATCTAATTTATTCAAGTCTAGACTTCAGCACAAACCACAAATTAAGCAGATTAGGAATATTCGGAATTCACAAATTCTAATATTATCTTTGGTTTATCTAAATATCTTAGCGAATATGAAATGAGCTCGGGACCTGAAACTTTGTTCAGATATTCTATCGAAGTTACGATAACGTTTCAGCGGGGGCACTTAGGTATTTATAGAAGTTTTTGCGATTATTGTGGACGGTGGCCAGGATTAGGAGCCATAAAATAGATTGCTACTCTGCTATCGCTCCTCTCTCTAGGTCAAAGTATCAATACAAAAGATCGCAAATCTGAGAAGCAATATTTTGTTGTTATACAAATGTTCCCCTGCTAATTTGGGTTCTATTTAAAGTTTAAGATCATGTTGGTAAAATTATCCACACAGAGCTTTAACTGCTTCTTTAACGTGACCTTTTTTATTTAGATTGCTATCGACACGCTAACAAGAAAAACGAAAATAGATACGATTACCTTTTAAAACTTATTTCATTATTGACATAATAGTGGGAGGTCCTTCCAAAGTTGCTAAAACAATCCTAGTTCCAGTGAAACTTTCTAGACAAACCCGAGCACCACTAGTATACTACCCACACCCTGAAGCCACAAGAATCAAAATTAAACATTCATTGGAGCTGCAAACTGGAAAATTCGTTAGCGGGATTCTTATAGCAGTATGTGGTGAAACTCTGTGGTGCCGCACTTTAGATAACCACGACTTTATAAATATGTGTCTGAACCAGATAGTGGTCTGTTCGGTCCATTAGATGGCTAACTAAAGCGGTTGTTCGAGGGAAGTCAGCCGGTTGAAAATGCTAGAGATAAAAAGGGTAGTTCTATTGGACGATAGAACTTTTCATTGTCGAAGGTGGTTGAAACGCGTTGTTGGATTTTCAACTCTTGGCGCTGAGTCGTGTGTAAAAAATTTAACAGCTTCGTTTTATTTCTACACTTAGTGCTAGTAAAGACAGGCATAAGTCTATAATGTGCTAAAAAAATGAACTCACAGATAATGTGCGTATTACGATGTTGTTCCCGTATTTCAATTTGGTTGTTGTTGGTGGTAGTTTAGGCATTGTGGTGGGACAGACCTCTCTCATATAATTATCCAGAGACCTGTTTCGCCTCTCTAACCTAGTGTAAAGCCTTTCCTAAATGGAAAATCCTGTGACCTGCAGGATTGACGGAACATAGGTGTAAACAAAGCATAGACACGTTCCCTTCATTATGCTCTGTGTAGGTACTTAAAACTTGGTACCATTACCTACAGTTCTACGGCTCCACCAAATTGATGCGACCCACTTGGAGAACAAAAGCCGGTGCGTACAGCGTGACGTCGCCATAATCCAACTTGAAATGACGCAGCATTTTTATTACTTACCCTTGTTAAGTTAATTTCGGCTCCGACGCGTACACACGCTTCCGCATAGCACGTCGCGCGTCTCTTGGGCCGAGATGGCGAGATGTATCTAATTAAGTCATAAAAAGCGGCGTTTCCTCAACAGAAGTGTTATTTTGTGAGCATCCGGGCACGGGCCGTGAGTTATCGTCCCTATTCCCGCTTTTAATTATTCATGAGCGTCCCGGACAAGTTCCACCAACTTCAGACCAACAGCTGGCGTGCTTCTATTAAATAATTTGCACTCACTTCTTTAAGACTTTGCGTGTGCGGTTTTGCATATTAATTTTGGGTTATGGAGATGTTGGGATTGGGTTGTTATCTTTACCTCTTCTTCGTTGAGCTGCTAAGTTTGGATGAAGGTAAATTCAATCTGAAAGAGTAGCTGTCGGTTGCAAAAGTTGCAGGAGTTGGTTTGGTACTGTATGCTGGGTCTGTCATAGATACTTTCATAAACCAATATACATAGACATGTTTGAGTCCAGTTAGTATGTTGTTGGACTTCTCAACATAGAAAACAAACACGAACAATGTTCTCAAAATAGCTGGAGCCTCAAGTTGTGTTATATCAGGCCCGAAAAATTCGACGCTTACATAAAATATTTTACTTGAGCTATCTGCGGTCTTCAGCTTACGATAGCAATGATTTCATCACCACCGTTCTTTATGTTGGTCATAGATAGTTGAACATATGAAGGCATTGTTTATGTTGATAGAGGTCTGTTTACGTGTGGCACACAGTTATGTTGAACATGTTGATGTTGTTACAGATGTCGCCGCAGTCGTGCGCGCGCCGGTGAGATGAGCACAGCGGTCACGAGCCGCAACTACTCCTATGATGAGACTATACAGGTGCTGTATTTAAATATAACCTTCTCCTTTTTAGAAGTTAGTCAAATATAACCTTCTGAATGTGTCTATAGGCCAAAATTAGCTATGGCAACATTGGTCAGTTTGCACAAACTTTATTTTGACGAGACTAACGTTTTTTGCATCATGGCCATCAGCTCTCTGCTGGAATTAGCATCTCATCATCAACCACACGCCATTCAACTCTATTATCGGTCTCTCAACCAGCCACTGCTAGTCACCCTGCGAACATCCGTGTCTTGCATAACACATTCACACCTTACATGCACCTTGCGTAACCTTTGAAGATATTTTAAGCCAGAAGAAAACCAATACGTAGCAACCGAAAAGACAAATTATAGCAATTAGTTTTTTTTTTAAACTGTCCCAGAAACATTTTGAATCTCCTGACAGAGTTTAGTTTTGTCGAGTACTTAAAATTGGTACAGGATTTGCATCACTACGTAAAACAAAATACGACGTACACAATATTAGTTTAGGCCTTACCTCTACAATATTCTTACCTCGTATCTAAAATAGTCGTGGTTTTTAGGCCAAAGTTGTTATTCCCCACGTTAGCCTCTCGGCTAAGGTTGGCCGCCTCTCTGGGACGCGTTCCTTTTTTGCTGTTACAGCAAATCTAGGTCGGGACAGACTAATCCGTTTGTAGGGAAACACTTTTTGTGTTGTGGCAATGAACGTCCATTTACCCTGATTTTACTATTTAGAGGTTTGATTTTGACCGTTTTGTACTTTACGCTAAAAGCCAATTTCAAGGCCTGTTTCTCGACACAAAGTTTTTCTTTTAAGAATTTTTTGAATGTGCCTATGCTTTAGATCACCTATCTATCACAAAACATAACGCGGAAATATAGCTTTAGATACCATTTGGTAGTGCTTCTTCTGAAAACACAAAAACTCCTGAAAACAGTAGATAGAAAATATGTATAAAATATTAGTTGAGCCTTTCAAAAAACAGCCCAGACTGTGTACAATAATGAAAACAATACAATAATAAATTCAGCCTTCTGAATTCATGGGTGTTAACATTTCGCGTTGGTAGCACTTTCACCGATGCTCGTAGTTTTCAGCGCAGACTAATGTTTTGTACAATGGACTTTCGCTGCGATCGAAACACCGCTTACAGACCAATGTGTACTATCATCACCGGCGATAAAGTTTATTTTCAGTTACCAAAATAAATTGCTAAAATTGCAGGCCCTTCATGGTTGCCCGTAAACGTGGCTTAGATAAATGAGCTTCAATTTTGTATCTTGTTTCCAACGCCGTAGCGTTGGATCTCGTTTGTTTCCGGAAGTATCAGGGGTATAGAAGAAGTTTTTCAGGACGGGTCATAACGACACATTAAGCAACACGGGCGCACTTACCTTTATTAATGCGGTACAGGGCTCAGCGCTTATCCGGGTGCCCAATGCGTTGTGCGGGTCAATGGGAACTACCGACACTTAACTAACTATTAGTGCCCTTTAACCGAATGTGTGCGGCGCCCTCTACGTGAGAAAAGTCACTTGATCTCTAGTTGTGTCAGATTTTGTGGCGTAGTTTGTGGAGACTGTTTCAGCAGAACGTTCGTACAAGGTAAAAAAAATCATAAATCTATGGTACCAAACATAAAAAACGGTTAAATTCAAATACGAATACGATAATGATAACGAAAGGGAAGTAGTTACCTAATATATTTTCCGAATATAACATATGGGTAACAAAGTATGGAACAATAAACGAAGGCCATATGTGTGTGCAGAAACATATAAGTAGTTGGTGCCTATAAGTTATAAATCAAAAGGGGTTAGCGACTCCTTGCATATACAATAATCAGTCCAAAAAGACAAATCGCTAAGTAACAGACGATGTTACTGAGTACATATAGTACAGCAGACTAAATGCTTTACGAGACAGATAATGCACAACACCAGTCGTTAACGCCTTTAAAAGCGGTGCGGTTTAATTCGCGCGTTATCGCAGCGTGGAAGCCGCGGCGCTCCGCCATTCCCCCGGGCTCACGAACCCAGCCATATTTATCAGCAGCCGACCCACATTGCCCCAACATCTGCCGCCGTCTCCTCGCCTGTATCGGACTGCGATTACCCCGACGTTATTGTGAGAAAGTAGTTTCTGCACACCCATATTGCCTTTATTGTTTCCTACTTTGTTTCCCATATGTTATTTTTGGAAAATATATTGGAAAAATAAAGCAAAGGAACAATATTTTTTCGGTCCTGTTTCGTCATCGACTGAATTGGTCCGCATTGCTGACTCGAAGCAATATCATTCTGATCTTCAAACCGAAACAATAACAATAATCTGAATAGTTTTATGTTCCTCGTGTTGTGTCTAAGAAACGTAGGTATTGGCTGCTTCCCAAATGCTTTTAGACCTAAATATGTAATTGAGGCTCTCAGTATCCAAGTTATAAACTTTGATAAAACGAAACCCTTCTGTAAATACCAATAAACATCTACAATTCGGGTCTGCAATAGTTTTCTTTGACCTTTTTTGTGGCGACCATCGCGAAACAGGCGGTCAATCTTGCGGCCAGCAATTTCCTCCGCCGGATTGTTTTATCAGGGTCCGAAGCAATATATTGTGATTTCACTATCTGTATCGGAGATTGGTTTAGTGAATTTGATTAACGAACTGTTTCCGTTGCGGCAAGGGTTGGGCCTAATGCGTGGACCACGGCGCATTAAGAGGCGCGGGCCAGAAAATCGAATTTTCCGGTTTTATGGGTCCGCATACGCCTAGTCGTGTACCTTCCTGTTGGAGTTTTCAGACCGTGTCGCATATAAACAAACTTTGACACGATCCTCCTTCGCGACGTTTTCTATTTATTTTTCAGAGATTTTTCGGCCGTTCATTATAACAGGATAAGTTGATTGGATAACTTGATACGCAACAAGATCTTAATTAATTATTAGCTTTTAATTACTTTTTTTGTTTACATTTTATCTTCTTTCGCTGTGTATCAGTTAGCTTGAGTTCCTGGGGTCCTTGAGTTAACGTTGGCATAGATTCCAAGGGGTCGGTCCTTAATCCGAATACAAATTTTCCGAAAGATAAACCGGCGCAGGTTTACGGGCCCCGGGAGCACTCGCCCTATTTTCTTTCACTCCATCCCTATACGTAGGTGACGATAGAGGAAAACGATCGGCCGTGAACAATTTATTTCACCCACTTTTGTAAACTGTTTCATTCTGATAGCAGTGTTTGGTAGAAGTACTTTTAAATGTTTTTTAAACGTTGTTTGAGGTACTTCTTTACTTATATCTCGTTACTTAATTATAGAACGTGTGAGTAGGTATTAATATGAATAATGCTAGAATTGCAAGTTAAAAATCATGCTCGCATCTCGATTTTGGGTTGTTGGAGTGATGTTTCAGCAATCGATATTCATCACTTTAAAACATTAGGAAAATCACCAATTTTTAACGAAAAAAAATGTAAAAACAACAAATCCTAAAAACACAAACGAATTCCAATAGGAATTTTAAAAGCTGAACGTGGAATATCAACGTCAACATCTGAATTTCAATGAAAATTTATGTCCGAAGTTAATTAAAAGGCTTTCGCCTCTCTCGCGACGAGCCTTTATCTGGATTCAAATTTTCCGAAAGATTAAACTGCGGACAGAAGGTTTACGATCCCTGAGAGCTTTCCGAAGCCTTAGCAACTGAGCTGGCGACCGTACTCTCCGTATTGACTACGTACTTTCGAGAGATGATGGCTCTCGACTTGGACTTAGCATTATTAACTACTTTTGAGACGTTCTTCAGTTTTCGATTACGTACTCCTTCAATTTACAGTCTGATCAGCGATTCAGCTTATTGTTTGTTTACCCTGTATTTTGTGGGGTGTTCAGAAGTAATGGACTTTTTAAGCACTACCAAACCGTTAGGAGTTTAAATGTAGCTTATACTCACAGACCCGTATCTATAGTCAAGTTAAAGTAAATACTTATGCAAACATTTTTATGCACAAACATGAATTTAAACAACGTAAGAACCGTCAAAGAAATCAAAGCTAAGAATTCTAACTTTTGTCAGTTCTAACTTCAAGCAATTACTATACTACAGAATAAAAATCGTATCTATCGTATCATTGACTTGTTTATAGATACGGGTGTTAGTCACCCATTCATTTCTATCAGTTCAGTCCAACTTTAAATAATTATAACATCTGTGAACATAGTACTCCGCTTCTCTCCCTAATCTGCTTCAATGAATTTGGGAGGTAGACCCGTAATCACGTAATGGCAGGTGGTCACGTCCGACCGATTGATAATAACGGCAGTACAGACATTAGTACACTGCAGGTGGACTTCCTGATTTAATCCCTTTAGTCGTATCTTATAGTAGGGATAACAATGGGTGGGCAACGTTAGCTGAGAATACTGGCTAGACTGAGTTTACTAACTAACGTGTGGTAAATTAATTCACAATTGCTTGCTCAAGAAAGTTTAACAGTTAATGAACACGATTGATCCCTTAACAAATATATCTCACACCTACTAATTACTTCTTCTTCTTAGCGTGTCGATAGCAATTTAAATTGTGTCGGCCCAGAACTGAGCTACTAGTTTGGCGCTTTCGGTAGCGTCCGTCAGTTCCTGTAGGCACCTAAGGGACCTTGAAGGCATGAATGTTCTTCTTACTTTGTAAAAATGAAATGGAACAAACTGACAGACGACGCAAAACTTAAACTTCTTGATCTAGAACTAAAAAATTGTGAATAAGTGTTCCGTTTTGTGACGAAGGTGATCTTTAAAGAAAGATTTTTGAAAATACGTCCCCCAGAGTCTAAAAAGAGAAAAAGTTTCGAGTTCGTTATTTTTGAAGATCCTACGGACACCCGTCTTGTGATTATTCACAGTTACACCAAATTTCACATAAAACCTAAAAGCTAGTGTTGAAATACATAGCCTGTTAAAGCCATAAACCTTCTTTGGCTTTACCGTAGTCGGTTAATAACAAATGAGTGCGCCCTCTATGTTGAATTGAGGCAATTTATTACCCGCGATTGTCCGGGTCACTATTTTATTGCCGCTATTCGATACTAGATGGCGGAATTCTTTACTGCCGTGTTAGTGCGTGGGTGGGTTTCATAGTTGGCTTAGAGATGGTTTAGTTGGTCTGTTTCAACGTTCAGTATTCTGATTTGTACTTTCTACTAAATACTTTAAAAATGGAACGTGTGACTTGTTTGAATTTGCCTGGTAGATGAGTTATTAGAGACTTCTAAATTTACAGCGATTTTCCATCCGAAATTAAAAAAAAGAAGATTTGCTTTGTTAGTATTCAAACAAGTAGATCTATAATTCATAATGTCTTTTGTGTAATTATTTCGTTAACTGTCCTATTAATCCAACGCACCGCACAACCACACTTAATTAAGTAACACTACGAGATGTGGACAATTACCACCAATTACATGACAGCTGTCATCACACAGCGCCGCACTGATTGGTCGACGGTCGCACTTGCAACAACGCCACAGTGCAGTCCGATAAAACTGGCCCCGGACCATTATTCGTCGTTCAATGACCATTTGTCGTAATTAACAGGCGATGGTTAATCTCACTGGACCTCCGCCCTCCGCTCCTCGCTTCACCCCCCCGGCAGTGCGTCGCGCCGCCCTAAATCACGGTACTGCCATGACCTGCTGTGGCTTGCCGTCACTAGCTTTTTAACTGTTTTATGATGAGAAACTTGCCTGGTGATTAAGAAAGCGCAGGTGTGCAGTTTTGTATTATTTTCGTAACACAAAACTGCAAATCTGCGGTAAAAAAAAAAAAAAAAAATTGTAGGATTTGTTTCAGATTTTTTTTTCAATAAAGGTCATAGTTGCTTTTAATGGAATTTTATTCCTGCGAAGCACTCATGTATACATATTATGTTATTAAAGTATCGAGTAGGTTATTAATAATTTGTCATTAAAATGTGTTCCAAACTTTTCTTTCCGCTAACATAATCGTGGGACGATCACTTAAAACTTAGATAAGATCTACCACAAAGTTACCAAGAGTCAAGTATACAAGGTGTAAAAGGACCCTTCACGAAACCGTCAACCTAACATTCTGTACATCAAACTAAGTAATCCTACGCAAAAAATATTGCTGGGAAACGACTTTTTTGGTGGGTAAAATTTTACGATTTACGGTAGGACTTAATGTAACGCACTGAAAACATTGTACTGTTGGATGCATTGAATAGCATGGGGATCGTGGAGGTATTTAAAGTAAAGTTATAACCTTAAAAAATAGTATTAAAAGAAAAAACTTGTGAATGACTTGTGAACTTTGACTTCCAATATCTCCGTAACTAGAAGGTTCCCAATTATGGTCTAGAACAAAAAAATATCGCAATGACGAGGAGAACAAATGCTTTTCGGCTTCGTTAACATTTTTTTTAGCTTTACGACAGAATAAAATAATCTTTTTATTCTGTCGTAATATCATCAATTGTCATCTTACAACTTTACATCCTTTATAAGGGTGGCTTCACTATATTTATTGCTGTCTCCGGTCTAAGTAAATACACCTAGGAGAGGTAAGGGGTTGCCGGTTGGTGAGAATTGTGACGTTTAAAATAAACTTACCACGAACCACTAAAATCTTCAACTTCACTTCAAAGAATACATTCTCGACAGTCAGCCAGTTATGCACCATGTTGAAAATTCATAAAATAATAATAATAAATAAGAAGAATGGCTTTCTAGGAAATGGCCATTTTATGCGCTGTTGTGATTTTATCGTTCTTCGACAATTACTTCGCTTTTTTTGAGTATTCTGTCTTTTCGTACAGACTTGATACTTGAGTTAGCAAATGCCCATCTTAAAGGAATTCCTTAAAGTAACGTTTTGTCTTAAACTTGCTGAAATGGAAAGCTACATTATTTTTTAAGTGCTTTATTATCTTTGCTTCAGCAATCAATGAACATAGCAAATAAACTTCCTTTTTGGCAGCATAATTCTTACGGATATGCCCTTGCTCTACTTTGTATATACACTTGTGTAGTTTTGCTACCTAACCATAACATTTTCCTATTTCCTTTCCAAATTCAGATTCCTCTACGATAAGAGTTGATCGTCGCAGCTAATACACCCTCGAAATAATCTCGAAAGGCGCTGGAGGTGGTATCGATGACGTCATCTCGGCCCCCGGGACTTCCCGGATTCTTTCATCAAATCCCAACATTGCTCCGTGCGATTATTCACACGATACTCCAGGGGTGCTCAAACTTTTAAGGATTAAATTGCCATCTGTCGTTGTTTCATGTTTTTTTTTAAACTTACTTTCTTAAAGATTTTTTTGTGTTAAGTAAAATCATGATTTTAGATTGTAGTGTAAAGTTCCAGCTTTATTTATGTATTTAAACTTCATGTACAAGAGTACATGAAGTTTAAATACATAGGCGGACTTAATGCCACAAGGCATTCTCTACCAGCCAACATTTGGGTCAGCATTGTGATAGAGTACAAAAAAATAAATAAGAAAAATACCATTTTGTTAACATAAATTGATATACACAAATAGGTACATACTATATAGTAAAATTAAATAAACTAATATATATTATAATACATACAAATATTTCAAAATACGAGAAACCTTATAATAATTACTATGACTACTAATATCTGGCAAATGAGTCAATTTAGCTTTCCTTAGTTCTAAGCAATTTACATTTAAGCATAAATGTACCGTATTAAACATATAATGTGTTGTCTCATGGCATTAATTTCTCACATTCGCTGATCTGATTGCGCGAGGTCTAGCGAAGCACTTAAACCTTTAGTTTACAACGCAAACATTTTATAGTTTGTAAACATGTCGTAAAATAATTTGAGAACATGGTTACATTAAATTTACAGTGTGACAAAGGGTTTTACAGCTGTTGCTACAAGAGTGCAGTGGACCTGAAATTACACTCAAAAAGTCGTCTTAAATAGACGACTTTTTGAGTGTAATTTCTTCTTTGTGTTTGATTACTTATCAACTGTTAAAAAGTAAAGTGATAAGTATCAAAATGTAGTAGTAGCTTTAATCCAGCCAGACATCTTATAAATGCATTAAAATAACTTTCCTCCATATTGAAAAAAAACATAAATATAGGTAAAAAGTAAAGTGATAAGTATCAAAATGTAGTAGCTTTAATCCAGCCAGACATCTTATAAGTAAGCATTAAAATAAATTTCCTCCATATTGAAAAAAAACATAAATATGGTTAAAAAGTAAAGTCATAAGTATCAAAATGTTTTAGCTTTAATCCAGCCAGACATCTTATAAGTAAGCATTAAAATAACTTTTCTCCGGACTGAAAAAATCATAAATATGCAAATAAATAAAACTGAAGTATCTGTTTGTAATATCAAAATAACAGCTTTATAAACGGCACTTATAACAAAAACACATTTTTTTCTGTCTGTTTGTTCCGGCTAATCTGCAAAACGGCTGGACCGATTTTGATGGGACTTTTACTGGCATATAGCTGATGTGATAATGAGTAACTTAGGCTGCTTTTATAAAAAAAAAGAAATAGGGTTCCGTGTAAAAATTCAAAACCCTTGAAATTGTTAATATAATCCGATTCAAATAGGGCAGTAATATTTTTATTGTCATTTCATGCGAACGAAGGAGCACAGCTTGTTTAATATTAAGTTTGAACTTTAAAATGGAAGCCGTGGCAAAAGTTTTGGAACCGTTCGAATAGAAAGGAAATAAACGATCCCCTTCTTACAACGGTAATCCCAAAAGTAGATGGCAATGTGGCGAAATTTATCTACAGCGGGCTCCAAAACCAATTAGAATTGGGAATTTTGTTACTGAGTTGGTTAATATAATAATTTTCTCAAGTTATAATTGCCGTTTGTTATTTGTAAAGGTTAGATTTTAAATGATTGTTTTAGATAGTTTGGTACGTCTGATTATCATTTTAATTGAATGTTTAGCCTAGATGTGACAGGTCTTTTTAATTACTAAATTAGACATCTAACCATCTTGACAAGGCTTCCTGTTAAGGGAAGCGCCATAGATAAACGCATGATATGCGTAATGTAGAAAATGGGTCAAGTGTTTAATGTTCATCCCAGTTAAAAAGTGTCATTAAGAGCATTTACACAGTTTTAAGTAATTAAAATAACCTAATTTCCCAATTAAAATTTCTTTGTCTCATAGGTACTCACATTAAAACTTCATATAATTCATATTTGTTGTACAAAAAATGTTGACTGTCAGCCTAATTTGAATAAATGATTTTTGATTTTATAATCCATTTTTTTTTACTTATTTACATAATAATTAATTGCAATGCTGTGCTAGTGTACCTCAAGGCATGCAGCGAGCCGCTACATAAACGTAAGTTTTGTTACATTTCCTGGAAGGGTGACATTTGTGAGCACCCTGTACCACGATGCACCGGTGCATAGTGCAGGGGCGCTGCCGCTGCAAGATCGCGCCCGCGCCGCCTTAATCAAACCCAAGCAATTTATGATCGCCGCCACGAGTCCACGACAACTACATTCTGCAACTTTTTGCATTGGGTCCATCTGAGCGAGTGAGAAGTAATTTATCTTATTATATCGCATGTTTCATACACGTGGTCAAAATAATCAATCATTTGGGACGGTGGTAAAATTTAGTAGTTTCAGTGGTTATTTCTTTTCGTATCAATCAATCTATCGTAAGATTACACTGCAGTTAAATGAGCGTGTGGAAAAATAATCAAGTATTTGAGATGGAGGCAAAGTTCAGTCACCTAGCAAATGGTCTTTTTGTCGTTCGTTAATAAAGTCAAAGCAAAATGGTTCTTGCTTGTTGCGCAAGAAGCTTTTACCTGATTGTGCTCTCGGTGTCAAGGGAAAGCAAAACATTGTCTTGTAATCTATTACCTACTAAGTACAAAAAGATTTTTAAATTTTAGACAAAGAAGCTTTGTTTATCAAGACTTTAACAGATTACAAAACAAAATGATGTTTGTCTAATTAAAAAAAAAACTCGTTAATACTTTAAGGTGTCTTCCTCACGACGTTACATTTATCTAACGTGTTTATTTTATACTAGCATTTTCCCGCGGCTACGCTCGCGTTAATTTAGAATTTGATAATCAATTCGGGTTGTACTCTGCCTGAATTAATATAATTCAATCATTATTCGAAAGACACGTGGCGCCATCTATTATCATAAGAACGTTATTGTTGTTTTCCTCGGGAACAGTACTTTTTTTCCAGGATGAAAGGTACCTTATGTCCGTTTCTGTACACCTGAAAATGTATATACAAAATTTCAGGATGATCGGTTCTCTGGTTTAGGCGTGAAAAGGTAACAAACAAACTTACTTTCGCATTTATAATATTAGTAAGGAGTAAGGATGAACCATTGATAGCACACTTGGTTGCAGAATAACCAGCCGATACAATACGTCGTGGTGTTGTATCTTGTGCCGGGGGCGGCCGGCCCCTATCCAAAGTGCTTGCATTACAACTTACACCGGCCGCCGATATTGTGGGCCCGCAATAAAACTGAACGGTTGTAACTGATAAATATAGCCGGATACTTTTGATGATATTGGCTAAATAAAAATATGAAAATACTTACATCTATATCTAAGTTTCCACAATTATTTAATTCATGTGATTCTAAACGTTTCCAAGTATATTTTTCGATGTATGTTTTACCCTTACAACTTTTATTCATTATTATCTTTTCCAGTTTATGAGATGGAGCTTACTACTTATAGTTTAAATGGAGTGGCTGCCTGTCTGAGGGTAACACTAAGAGTGTTTGTCAGACTTTTGGGCTAGTAGACGTAACGGGTAGTCTGTAGTGGCGAAGGTTCCATACAACTCGATTCCTACCGGCTTCCCTTTAAAACGTGGCACAGTCAGTATTTTAAAGACAAATAATATTATCTCATTAAAGATACGTACTCCGGTTTATCTCTTACAAAAATTGGCCCTTCGCTACTGGTAGTCTGACAAGACTGTTAAATATCCACGTATCTCAGCCGGGACCAAGTCCTCTATTATTATCAAACTCAACCCAAGGCACCCACCTCTGATTTTTCTGATTCATGTGCGTATAGTATAATTATCACTTGCTTTTCGGTGAAGGAAAACGTCGTGAGGAAACCAGCATGTCTGAGAGATATTTCTTGACGGCATGTAAAGCCAAGTCAGAGGCCCATGGGCGGCATAAAAACTCTGACTCTCTAACCTGGGTTAGGAACTAACCACACTATAACGAACGACGGACGATCAAACTCAAAAGTTCTGTAAGTACGCTTAATTTGTTACTCTTACTGTAAGCCTGTGTCATCCCACCGCTGCGCAAGGGCCTCTCTTTATCCTTCAATAAATCCTTCAATCCAGGGCCAATGTGGACATTTGTATTAAAAACAAAATTGCCTCAATGCAGTAACAGAGTCCTACCGGTCACAACCCTAGGCTCAGAAGGCTGCCAAGCTGTCACTGCACCATTTAGGGGAAATCAATATTCCATATTGCTGTAGCAATATTTTAAGTCTGACTTTAAAAGTAACACACATACGGAAATTGCTTGGAAAAACTGGAGTTTTTTTTTATTTCAACATATATGTTTGTTGCTTTATTAATTTGTTACCGTCGTTCTTTAAATACACGGTGTAAACGGCTCCTTCACGAAGCCGTCAACCAAGCATTCTGTACATCAAACTAAGTTACTCTACGCCAAAATTATTGCTGGGAAACGACTTTTTTTTGGGGTGAAAAACCACATTTTACGGTAAAACTCAACGTAACGTACTTTAAACATTGTGCTGATTCTGCATTGCATTGAATAGTAAAAGGGTCATGGAAGTATTTAAAGTACAAATCATAACCTTAAAAACTAGTATTAAAAAAAAAGTTGAAACTTTGACCTCCAATATCTCCATAACTAGAAGTTTCCCAGGTATGGTCCAGAACAAAAGATGATCGCAATGAAGTGCCTTTCGGCTCCGTCTATTTACGCCCTTTATAGGCATAATTATTACTAGACGTACCTACCTAATTACAATCAAACTAAAAACAAACAAACAATCCGGTCTAAAACGAGAGCACTCCTAATTATAGCCACGTGCTTCCTAAATATGTTTGAAATAGTTTAGTGCAATTAAAGTACAGGCCTTTTTGAAAACAAACCCATTAAAATGTGCATTCAAAGTGCAAGTCACTGAGGGTTGGTTTGTTCTGCTTCCTGGGCCGAGTGGCCACGGAGTAGATAGGCACAGAAGGCTACATCTGCCTATAAGCTTATGCAGCCTATAATGTTGGGAACATTATCTAGGCTGATTATACTGTTGGGACACAGACCGACTCTTTATGAGAGTGAATGGACTATAAACCACCACGCGGGCCCAGTGCGGGTTAGTAGATGTCACATCTCGTCGAATTTTTGGTTCTCAGACATACCGGTTTCCTCACGATGTTTTCCTTCTGTATACTGTTTTTTGATCTGAACAAAATCAAAATAAATTAGCTAGTTACACTTTACAAGCCAAAATAAAACTGCAGTTACATACTTGAAGTAAGATCTAGAATCAGGAATCAGTGTTTTTTTGTTTGATACCCTTCACAATTGCAAAGTTTTGCTAGCTTATTTGATTTGACCCTGTAAGTGCGTTTCTTTTTCACCCGTTGTACGGAGCTGACCTTCTGTATCTATCTACTCACTGGCGCAGGGCCGAGTGCACTGTTCTCTTGTAATTTAAACAAGCGACGATGCGTAAAAATGGATGAGCGTTGTGGTACCACTTCAATTAGGGGTGGTTTTTTTATATAAGTGGAGGTGACACTTTTTAAGAATGTTTTAAAATGACATAGGTTCTTTCAAAGCATGATAGGTAGGATTAGGAAATTATCTGTATTTTAAGGTTATTAATTATGAGGATTACACAAATTGGGTAATCTAAAAAATCAAGTGTTTAATTAGAATTTTGTCCAGTTATTAGTTACTAAATATGAGATCTAGTGAACCTCTAGATACTTAGATAGTCTATACTAACATTGTAAAGAGGTAAAATTTATTTGTCAGTTTGTATGTAGGGGGTAATCATCGAAACTCCTGATCTGATTCCGAAGATTCTTTCACTAACTGGAAACTACATTATCCCCGAGCGTCATAGGCTACATTTAAAACGTTCCCGTGTACTTTTTTGCGTACACAAGGCGAGCAAAGCCTCGAGCAAAAGCTAGTAATACATTTAGCTAAACATACACTTAGCAGTACTAGAATAACTTGTATTATGCGAAACTTTACTAATATTTTAAATGAGAAAGTTTGTGAGGACGGATGGATGGATGTTTGTTACTCTTTTACGCAAAAACTACTGACCGGATTTGGATGAAATTTGGCACACTGATAGTTTATAAACTATATTAACACATAGGATACTTTTTACACTCTTAGTTAACTTAACTTAACTCCACGCGGGCGAAGCCGCGGGCATAAGTTAGTATGTACATAAAATGCCAGACCACAATCGTGCAAAAACTTTCCACATAATGCAAAATGTATTCTTTTACACAACTGTCGGTACATCCCTTTGTGCGCAGATCTCGTGTCTTAGAACTTTAGAACAAGATCAAAAAGCCGTTCCCCCACTTTAAGATGTCAGTTGGAGTTATTGGGATGTACGTGACTGGACCCCGGACTCCGGGATAGTTTATTTTATAGCTCGCCTCGCCTCGCTCCTCTTTTGTTTTGTATTCGAGTTAACTATAATACGATTACGTCTAGTTTTATCAGCAATTGGTTTATGCTCTTGACGGCTAGTGGGATAACAAGGCTTAGGGAAAATATTGAAAATATTAAGAAGATGTTATAGTAGGTTGTTGATTGATGGCTAGTGATCATTAAATGAGCAAGCATTTTCAGTGTTTATGTGTAAACGCAAGAGAACCAAGGTCACCGACGTAGCCCGAAGAATTTCCAAACTTAAGTAGCAGTGTTCAAGTTCTCCACTTCAAATTTGTGATTCTGTAAATTGCATCAATACCTTTTAATTACAATTTACGAAATATTATTTCGAATTGGTTTGTTTTAGCTGCGAGCAGCTTTCCAACTTTCCAGTTTAGATCTAAATCTCAAGTAAGGGACTTTATTTGTGATAGTTAGCAAGTGCATTCACTTGTACACTGAAGTAACAACTTACTACAAACAACATCAAAAAGTACTCTCAAACTTAGTACCTTTGTCAACATTCACGTACACTTTACGAGTCCATTCAACTTTCGAACTCATCCACCGTCTACTCATCGCATACATTCATTCATCAACATAGTCAAAAAAAGTCTAAGTTATCGCCTGTACTTGAACGTGCAACCGGAAAGTACAAGTGATCTACGTACAAGAAAGTGCGACAGTCTACATGTCTACGACACGACAGGTTCGTAGGCGCTTCGTAGGCAGGAAGCTACGCCGTAGCAGCCCTTTGCAAGAATCTTCGACGAACACTTATCGCGATGTCCCTGAACACATAAATAACTGCTGATACGCTAACAGGTGAGTTATGTGTGTATTGTGTTTAGAGTTTAATGTGCGACGTTAATGGTGCAGGTTTAGGGGCAGGTGTTAATGACGCGTTTATGGGTGATATTCTCATGACAAGGAATAATTTAATGACGATATGATACGGAAGAAAAGTTCAGAAAATAATGTGGATTGCATGACATCGTAAAAGTTTTATCTAGCTAATTATAATAATGAAACTATTTAATAAATTATAATAGCTAGGTATGCCATTCATTATACGTTTATAAGTTCTCAAAAGAGACAAACTACTTTTAAATAAAACACAACGTGTTTTCATCTCGCAAGTCGTCCCCTACAGAAGCCGGTTGTTTCCTCACCTAGTTTGCTTCATAACACCGAAACTGATGCAATTTCCGTAAACAAAGGCGAGAGTAACCTTGGTATAACAAAACATATTTTCCCCGGCAAGATGAGACGAAGGCAGTGCAAGTGCGCATCTTATGGGGGGAGGGGGGAAGGGGAGGCTGCATGGAAACTTGTTTTTCCGGCGAAGGGCGGCAGTGCGCCCCGCGCGCTCCGACATACGAGACGCCTCGCGCGCCGCCGGCCTGCGCCCGCGATCGTCACTTGTTTATACATACCGGTAAATGTGTCAACAACATAATGCACGTGTACCATACATACGTGACAAAGTGATAAACCTCCCATACAAAACAACTGTGCTAACTGTGTGTTTGTGTTCACACGTGAGTTCACGTGATCTTTGGATTAACGGCCGCATGGATCCGGTATAAATTAAAAAGTTTTCAAAAGATTCCACCGTAATGTCGGAACATCGTCCGTAGCCCATATTTATGTACGTCATATTTCCTTTGAAAAAACTTTTCCATTCCTTTTTACGGCTTAAATGGGCTGAAGGGATATTTTTAGAGCTTGCAGTTTTCTGTTTTATGATATTGGATTTCTTAGATACGTTGGAGAGGTAATATTTTTCTGTCCTGACTTTGTTTGAGGAAAAAGGAGAAAGTTATCAAAGTGAATGGGGCCGTAGAAACCTTTAGTATAGTGTAGTAAAGTGGCAAGTCACTAGGACTTAATCATATTATGATAGATGACTGGCCACGGTTGTGACTCACCGTGTGCTCAGGTACCATGGAAATTCAACCGGCTTACTATGTGAAGTTGATCAAACGAGCTCATTAATTAATTAGTTTGTAATGTATACTGCGGTAATTAACTAAACACCTGCTGAAAACGATTAATTACTTGTTACCACGAGTTTAATAATTAATTAGGTTATTGTCCTGAAAATTTGTGACTAATTACCTTTCGAAACTGTTGCTACGAGATTACAATAAAAGATAATAATGACAAGACATGCATTATGCATTTTGAAAAGTCTTAACAGACTGTACAAATGAAATACATTATTCTTGATCACTTTCATAATACAATTCATTTGTTTTTTTATAAATACCTACACACACATACATGCTTGATACATACATATATAAACACACAACACACATACATACACATACACACACATATACACACACACATACATTTTAATTTTAATTTATATTATTTAATTGATTTTAATTGTAACATTTTGTCTCAAATGTATGCATCATATGATCCTTAATGGATAGAAATAAATGATTTTGAATTTGATTTTTTAAAGACGCAAAAAGTACAATCATAAGCACTATTAACTTGGCTTAATTCAAACGCGATTTTCTTGTGAAATAACGATTTCTACTTTGATATTTAAGACCTGTTTCGTAACAGTATAGATTTAAAAATACTACGTTCGTGAAAATGTAAAACATTAATCAATACGGTATGAGAAAATCACTTTTAAAATTTTGTAGGTATGTACATTTCATTGCACGTGACTGTAAATACAAAGTACCGTAGTAAATAGAATATAATATTGCATATAAGTAATTACCAAGTAAATAGGCACACGTAACACATAGCCCTCTGAAACTGATACGAAATCCTCATACTTATTTGATATTCTTCAGGGTGAAACTGTAGCGAGATGAGTCACATGAAATTATTGCCTCGAGACGTGGCCACGCGTCGTGCGACGAATAACAATGTTGCGCCGCGACAATATTTGTGCAACTTACGGAAACTCGTCACATGCCCCGCTTTTGTGCAATCAACGCCACGACTATTCTTCTAGTTATAAGACAGTTTCAGAAAAGTCGGGAGTTTAGAGTGGGATGGTTTCGTAATTGTTGAAAACATGTGGTAGTTTTTGATGCGAAAATGTAGAATTGGAAACTGTTTTCACGGTATATTCGTCAACAGTTTGTACGTTTCAACGAAAACAAAGATTTGGGAAAGATGCGGCAGAATAACAATGTCACATTGTCGCGATAGTACTTGTGCAACTTTCGAATACCCGTCATATGCCTTGCTTTTGTTCAATCATCGCTGCGGCTAATATTCTTCTAGATAGAATAAAGTTTTGGTACAGTCGGGGCAGCGAGTGGGACGCTTTCGTCATTGTTGAAAACGTTTCGGCCCCTCGACCCTTAAAAAAAGATTTGTTTATTTGTGGTAGTTTTTGATGCACTCATGTTGAAGTAGAAACGTTTAAGTTTTGTTTTAGTACATTTGTACTAAAACAAAGATTTGGTAAAGGTGCTGTAGAATAACAATGTTACCTTGTCGCGATAGAACTTGTGTAACTTACGGCAACTCGTCACATGCCCCGCTTTTGTGCAATCAACGCTTCAACTATTCTTCTAGATGGAGGAATGTTTCGGTAAAGTCGGAAGTAGTAAGAAGTCGTAAGTTGGAAGCTGGGGTAACTGTTCTATGAGGAGCTGTAGTTTTTGATACGAGAGAAATGTTTACATAGAAAGTTAGATCTTTATCGTATTGTCACGTCACGGATAGGACAAGGTAAAGCTTGGTAAAGACGTCTGTAGAATAAAAATTTTACGCGATAATATTGTCTTTTTGGGACAAGTTATGGAAACTCTTTACATACTCCTCTTTTGTGCAATCAATGCCTACTATTCTTTTAGAGAGAAAAGTTTCAAAGATCTCAGAGGTAGTGAGTAGTAAGCTTTAGTAACAGTGACTACTGTAGTTTTGAAGGACGAATGTGTGCTCACTAAGTTTAATCTTTATCTAAGCTAGTCCTAGTTTAATAATCTGAATAGTGGGTGGAGATGAGACGACAAAGTCGTGCGAGGAATAGTAAATTGAGAAGACGATTTTGAGCTTTTTTTGGCCAAGTTATTAAAACTTGTGACATTCAAACTTATGAAGAATGTTTGTTATCACAGAATTTTGTAGGCCTTTTTTGTTGAGTTGCTCTAACGTCCAAGCAGTTTGGTTGGCACCATTGCTACTTTTCTTTATTTCTCAAAAAGTTTTAGTATACAGCTACCTCATTTGCCTAGCCTTTTCCCAACTATATTGGGATCGGTTTTCAGTCTAACCACCAGAACCAGAATACCAGTATTTTACATTGAGAGACTGCCTATCTTACCTCCACAGCCTAGTTAGTATTGGATCATATATTGATACGATACCCAGTCTTACCAAGAGACAGGTTGTCAGACTTTCGGGCCACTGATTACCTGTAACGACTGTCAAAGATTTATAAATGACAGCCGGGACCAACGGCTTAACGTGGTTTCCAAGGCACGGAGGAAACTCGGTGTGTAATGGATGGTCACCCATCCACGGACCAGGTTAGGCAAGGCTTAACTTAAAGATCGATCCGAGGATTTGTTATTATTTAGCCACGAGTTCCTCTTCTAGGATAGAGTTACCTAAAGTTTTCAATTTATGGTTTCACGCACGACTACGCACGACGGCCAATCAAGCTATACAAAACCAGTTTATACGGATCTCTCGTTGTACGGGAAATTTATGGAAAGCGAGGCCATGTTATACTGGAAATGTACAGCTTGATGTGCCGCCGTGTGTACGACGATAATTTCAAAGCCTTTAAACCCGGTTAACAGTCCCCATTTAAAAGTACCTATAGTAAATATCTAGATTAAATCTTGAAGTCGACTTCCTGAAAGGTTGGCAAATGCGATTACCTGAGTCAGGTCTACCAATTGCGGCGAGAAACTAACTTTGCTTTTGATGAAAGTTGGAACTTCTGAACTTGTGGTTGACTTATTTTAAATTTAGAACACGTAGCTGTACCTTTGTGGTGTTATTACGAGTAAAGTAGATAATAGCTATTAATAAAATGTATAGACTGGCTGGAAATTGATAGTAACACCGCAGTTGCCAAAAGCCATTAAAAAAAAAAGCTGAAAGCCATTTCAATGTATTTTGTTGTTTAACATCATCTTCACTTTTTGTTGCAGCAAATAATCTCAATAGCTTACTTGAAAGTAAGCAGTTGTGATCATTTTAGAACGAAAACAATTATTTAAACAACAAAATAAATGGCTTTTAGAATTTTTATGATAATATTTTTTAACAGCTTTTAGAAAATAAAAAGAAGTGTCATCCGCGCAAGAGGAAGAGGGGAGAACTCAAAATAAAGTAAATTATTAAAGATTTTTCCATGCTAATGTTATCTACCATGACAAATCTGCCTCGTGGCAGATGTCAAAACAAAAACAAAAGAGTGTCGCGTTACAACCCGCCGCCGCCGGGGGTTCTGCAGGCATAGTAGCTACATTTGTTTTTGATTAAACAAATTGTCCGCGCACTTTATTGCTCCCCCGCGCAATCTCCCGTACTTAGCTTCGACTTTTGCTATATAACTATACTGGATTTTGCTCGCGGCTTCGCCCGCTTGCTGTGCGGAAATTATCACACGGGAACGTATTATTGAGATAAAAAGTATTTTATGTCCTAACACCCAGATCTTGGTCTACCTATGTGCCAAATTTTATCGAAATCGATTCAACCGTTACGGCGTGTCGAACAAACAAACTTACACACATTTATAATATTAGGATTACAACGAGGAAGCTTCTTACGGGGATAATTGCAGAACACAACGGTTTTGGCGCCTATTAGAGCGAAAAAGAAGTCTGACAACTGTCGGAAAGGTAGTCATAGGCAGGACTTTTGCGAGCTTAATGAAAAATAACTATTGAGTTGAGAAAGAAATTACTGGTTTAGGTAACAATAAGATGGCTCAAGTAACATTAACTATAATTTTATAACACAGTGTCTCCATATCGACGATGGAAATTTCAAATATGCAATCCATAAATATGTAGGTCTGTGTTCCTTACGAGATTTAAACACTTTACCGTCGATATCATGTAATTTATGAATTCCAGACAACATTTTCAATTTAAATATTAGAAATATCGCAACAATCCCAGTTCGATCTATACGTGCGTTATAACTCAGGTATTGGCTCAATTCTGTATGCAGCCGGCGACAAATGCAATAAACTCGTCCCGATCGGCGAAAACGATGCACTGAAGCGATTACGCAAAATAACCATATCGAGTAAATAAATATTCATAATGATGACGTGAATGGTGTCTACACAATACGTTCCCAGGAGTAGGAAACATTTTGGCGGTGTATATAAAATCGATATTCCAAACTAATAGCGAATATTGTCACCTCTTCGGTGTTGGTACGAGGAAGTACCATCAGAATGTTGCACTTTGCTTTTAGTGCAGCAAGTACATGCTTAGGGAACCCATCTAGTTAGGTAGTACATCTCCGTGGAAATAGCTATTCCTTAGAGGTTGGAGTTTAGGCGGTAAGTTTGATTTCAAAACACAATGATATTATGATATCTAATTATCTAAAGTTTATGAGACAAGGAATTTAATTTAAAAAGTGGCTTCAGGAAACCATTAAAAACTTTCCCTTAAACGAAAGCCCGACACCGAAACCTATATTACCCGTACCTAATCAATAAAAATGTCCAATAAACGTGAAAAACACATTACCCGAAGATAGAAAAGGGCCGTTTCAGTAGAGAAAGCAATAAAAGTAAAGGTTTCAGCTAACCGTTTCTCAAACAGGCCTGTCTGGGTCCGACCGTAGGCCGGGACGACTGAGCTCGGTAAAATTGCTATTGCACCTGACAAGCGTACCAACGATTCAAAGCCCAGCGATCCTCTCCTAGTATACAGGAGTAGGTACTCGTACATCGACCATTGTTGTTTTTCTTGGCAATCGTTTGAATTGAGAATGGTAATGATGCCTAGTTTATGTCTTTTTGGCCAGTATTTCGTTTCGTTCAAAGGCAGCATTTTTCTGTCTGAAGGCAGCTTGGAATGACAATGTTGTTTGTAGTTTATGTGCTAGACAAACAAGATTCCAAATTCAAATTGTGTATGGTAGCGGATTGTGTTGAGGCAGAATAATTGTTTTTTATTAGGTATTGTATCTGATCTATTAGGAATAGGCTCTCGAACATTACATTTTTATTTGGGCCCGACTTGATTTATAAAGTTTATAGTAATTATTTATATAGATGCTGGTTATGTACCTATGGGTATACTCAATGATGATAAATATACGGTGTTAGTCAAATTGCTGATAAATACAGATCAGAGAAGTTGCCTACGTGTACACTGTAGGATAAATTGGCTAAAAACCTATTCATTATAGTAACAACACAATTTAACATAACAATATATCACCTAATTAGAGCCAACAATAACACGGTAAGGGAATATTTCGATCCAAAAATACATTAGATATCTATTATTACAGTACCACGAATTATTTTGAAGTCGTACAAACACAACACAATAGGGAAACTGAATAAGGAAAGATGGCCCCCATGTTATGTCTGACTTTGATAAATTCTTGTTGTATGATCGTCAATCATACCTACATATGCAGGTACATATTATGTATGGTATATGATAAACTTCGAAATAAGTGACATTTTACATTAATTTAAAAACTGTTTATGTAAAACGAAAGTATTACTACTAAAAAGTCTTTAAAGCAGCAACGTACATCATCAGTTTTGAGAAATTCTGGTGTTATGATCGTAAATCACACCTATGTACATAAATATCTTATAAAAGATAAAATCAGTGACATTTGCATGAATTTACAAACAAGTTTTATAAAAAAACAATTAATTCAGTATTTGTGTTCGAATTTTCTACTATTCCAAATTCAAATGAAAAATTGTAATAGATAGCAAACCTTTTTTATCAAGACATAATAAAACTCTTTAAAGCAGCTCTGTACATCATCGGCTGCAGAAAGTTGTGTCAAGTTGTCGTCGCGTGAGCAAATAACATTAGACGCGTGTGGAAACCCTTTGGTGTTATTTATTGAGGAGCGCAGCAGGCGCAGGGTTGAATCCTGAGCTCGCCGAGTCGCCGTCCTTTACGTAACATTGTCAAAGGCACATTACGCCAACCCGTACACGCAAATACCATTAAAATGGTATATGGATATTTTGTGACAATTAAGAAATACACGTTCTTTTACTTGAGTTTTGTTTTTCTTTGGCAGGTAAAGGGTTTGCTAGCGTTTAAATCATTATAAATCTTGTTCATTTTGAGTTAAATTGAGTCTCGTTAAACCTCCCCTACGATATTAAATACCTAAAAAATTATATAAAATATCTTGTTTTTATTCACATTAAGAATTCACAGACATTCCCACCCGTTTTAAAATTTGATGTGTCCTTTATTCACGTGTTGAATAAACTTTCAAAGGCCACAAGAACAATCTTCCTGCAACAAAAACTTGCAATTTATCAAATTTTCATCTCAGGTTTTTGTATCAAATTATAACTTAAGTAATTTGGCTACTCCAAGTGTACGGAGCGAGCTCTTGAATAATAATTGTGTTGTTAATTCATTTATAATCAAAAGTCTGTCATTTAACCGAGTCGGTCACGGCAGAAGCGAAAGTGTTACCATAAATAAGGCTTCAGACATGCTATAAAAATCTATTCTGTGCTTAATCTTAACTGTGTGTGTGTTAAGGAAAAAAAAAAAAAAGAATGAATGAGATTTGCTCATGTTCTCATTTTTATTATTGATATTTTATTTTTTTATTTTCCTTTATTGGCCAACCAACAATTGTTTACACTGTACATATTTTAATTATTTTATTTTAAGTAATTATCTACCGTTATCTAAGGTTACTGTAACAATTTCTAACAGGTTAGCACCGCATGCCCCGTAAACATATTAGATGTGCCACAAGCACTGTACTATAAAACTGATGTCTAATTAACTAAAATTATCAAGTTTAAATTAACATTTCGTGAAGGAATATAAAACTAACGTAACAGTAAAAGTAAAATTCAATAGAACAAAACACAATGAACAAAAAAAAAAAAATGTGGTACAAAATGTTGCTATGCCCAGTAACTGGATTGTGGAGGTCAGATAGACAGTCCATCCATAATAAATAGTGGTGTTCAGCTCTTAGGCTGGAAGCAGATCTCAACATAGTTAGGTTAGGTTACGCTAATCTCACTCAACTGTGTGACAAACTTTCTCTCTAAAACTCAATGTGATGCTATATCTACGCCCTGAGGTAACTTATAAAGCAGTACCTACCTACCTAATTAAGATTCCGTTCAGATCGAGCAGTGTTGCGTTGCATTTCGATGACAAACGATAATCGATTAAATAATGCTGATATAATCGGAGTGAATTAGGGAGCTGGGACGAGCTCGTTAAAAATTAACGGCTCGACTTTCTGATGGCAAATCGATACTGCTCAATGACTGTTTATCGTGTCTGATAGAAGACTTTGGAAGTCGTTTACTTAATGTTTCATATTGTCCACCTGTTTCGTGAGTCGTTACAATTTGGAGTTTGCAAGTAAGTAAATAAATAAGTTGAAAAGTCGTGCTTGTCAGGGCTTTGGAAACGACACAAGTCGTAATCATGTCATGAATAGTTTATTAAATGATTGCTGTTATTTATTGAGGTTTTCATACTTTAAGTTCAAACTGAACTACCACTAGTACTTCTACAGTCACGAACACCAATATGTGTACACTTTCCTAAATGTAAAAGCAATTTTCGCAAAAAATAACGATTGTAACTTGGAGATAGGATCTTTTTCATAAAAATATGAGTTCCAGACTATGTTCGTAACAACATGAAATTTTAATCAGAACAGTAGGAGCAAAACACTATTAAAAGTTGTTAAAAGTTTACATATTGGTGTTCATGACTGTACTTTATAACTACTACTAATGAACACTCACTCACACACACACACACACACACACACACACACACACACACACACACCCACACACCACACCACACACACACACACACACACACACACACACTCACACTCACTCTCTCACTCTGCTTACTTGTTTAGGTTCAAAACGTAAACAAAAAAACATCAAGGGTTCACAAAAAAAGAAACGAGCCTCACGTGTTCCTAAAACAACTTATCGGAACAGATAATTCAATTAAACACACACAATACACTAAACTTTTACTTATCCAGTTTCGTCCATTATGGTTTCATCTATTCATTCGTACAGTGAACCATTTGCTAGAGTTGACCAGCTGCCATCCAAATGCTACCTACAAACCCGTTCGCATAATTCCTCTATCACACATTTGGGACAACTAAAGCCATCATGGCGGCACAAGATATTCCGCTAATGCGAGAAGGCCCTTTTATTAGACACGTTACGTTCACATAAATTCAGAAACTCGGTCAAACAGTTTGAACCCTAAAACTGCGGAAGTTAGGGGTTGAAATCAAGGACGATCGTAAATTATCGTTCGCTGCTTACCCCGCGCCATGTTGTCTCAAGGGTCGTAAATATATCCTGTTTTAATTACGAGTACCTTTAATTGGTGTTTCGCACGCATGCAAGTCTTCAGTTATTATGCGTGTCATGGATGGAGCAAGTAATGTGGGGACCTATTAGTAGCTATCTTTAGACAAGTTGAGCCTTGCGATTGATAAAAGAAACATCATACTAAGGGATAGGGTCGTATTATCAAGAAATATCTAATACTGAAAAGGATCTTGTGTAAAGGGGCTTATTTTTGAAAATTATAGTAGATCTTTTTCTTTCTTTATCGTGTGATTAGTGCCGAACCTGGTCTCAGAGTTTTTTACCACCTATGGGCGTCTGACTAGGCTTTACATGCCGTCGAGAAACATCTCTCAGGTATGCTGATTTCCTCACGATGTTTTCTTTCACCGAAGCAAGTGAAAATTATACCATATGCACATGAATCCGAAAAATCTGAGGTGCGTGTCTTGGGTTCGAACTTAAGACCTATGACTTGGCAGTCCGACGGTCACACCACTAGGCACTGCTTATGATAGTAGATAATTCTGGGTTAATCACTTTTAGATTGATCTAAGTTGCATTACAATGTAAGTTCAACACAACACGTTTACATCGATCTAAGATACTCTACATTTCAATCCAAAAAATATACTACAATTCAGTCCATAAATCTTTGAAAGTTAAAGCTAAAGTCAGTACCTCAAGTAGAATAAAGTAATCTCTAATTGTGGCCAATTTAGACTCGTAGCGGAAAACACTTGAGCGCAAACTTGCATTTTCTGAGGTAAAGTGGAATGCACTGAAAATTTTCCACTTACAGCAATTGCTTGCTTTCGTGCACTTATAATGCGAAGTTCTTAGAAATGTTCTACATTTGTGTGAATATAAAACCTTTAATTGGTCTATTTAAATTGTTTACATAGCATTGTTAGGGAGGAATAGTGATTCATGATGAAATCAACTTTCGTTTCGTATCTAAAATGTTTTCACCTCTCGTGTCAAGGCACGAAGGGAAAACCGATCTTTTTATACTAATATTAATTTGATTTAGAAAAACCGAAAATTGTATCATAGGGTAATTTAGGAACCGTCACATGTATTTGCTCCTGTCGTGCATTGAAGTTCGAGGATTGTCTATCTACGTTTATTTTCGTAAATGTCGTATGAATTACTGAAGGCCTATACATATATAAATTCATCAAAGATTTCTTTTACGGAAACCTTTTCTTGGCTTTCATTGTATGTAGTTAACCCAATATTTCTCTCAACATTTTATGAAAAGTGTACATCACCGATAATTTGAGTTGCGAATATTTTCAAGAAACTTTTCTAACTTATTACATATCTGAGTACTTATTTATTTCATGTAAATGACTTTCTTTATGTTATGTACTTTTATCTTATTTTTACCTGTATGTATTTTTACACACCAAATACCAACGAATCTGTACCCAAAAAAAAAAGAATGAAATGCGTAATTACTTTCTAATCACTTCATACTTACATCACTAGTCCGTAGTGTTGTAACATAATTGATTCGGAACATGGAAGGCGGTAACACGGTAAGTACATTGTAACGTTGTAACGTTGTCGGAACAACAACATAACGAGCGATAACATCTTCACAGATACGAGTATGTTTCAGGTTTCCGCATGCGGCAAGATATTGGTTTGAAGTACGTTGAGTAAATGGGAAGTTAGTGGTAGTGGTGTAATTAAAGATACTATTCTAGCTCTTGAATAAACATCAAAGAACTACGTAGAATGTCGTTGAGATTGTTTGAGTTTACGTTTTTCTTTTGTTTCTTTTCGATTTAATTTTGCACCATTGTGTCAATCGTCATTTTTTTTGGTGTGTTGACGAACGGTTGGCGCCTTGGCTGAGCGATTGGCTGCTGTGCTGCGTGTCGCGGGTTCGATCCCCGCACGGAACAAATATTTGTATGACCTAAAGGTTCTGGGTCTGGCTGTTTATTTGATACTTTAATGTTTGTAAACGCACCCTCGCTAAAAGAAAATTCCAAGAGCGGGACAATGTCGAAAAAATGCTTACCTTTTTATTGTTTTTGGTATAACGATAGCTTTCTTAAATTCCGCCAGTCACAGAGTATACCATATGTAGAGGAAATACTTGGACATTCTTGACTGATTTCGTTGGGAGCAATTTTCAATTGTACTGTATGGTGTCCGGACGTAAAGAATAGCACCATCCCATATCTTCCCGTGGGTGTCGTAAGAGGCGACTAAGGGACTTACCAGAGAATGGGCAGCAGCGTTCTCTGTGTTTTATAACAACCATACTGCGATCGCCAACCCGCCTGCCAAGCGTGGCGATTATGGCAAAACCCCCCTTCTTGGGGGAGGCTTATGTCCAGCAGTGGACGTCTTTCGGCTGAAATGATGATGATGATGATGAATTTTCAATTTCCGTCAAATTAACATCTAAATAAACACTGTTGATATTTCCACCGTGAACAAACAAAGTGTATTCCAAAAACTACCCCTATTCAACATAATCTCCTGCTGTATCAGTTCATAAATAAGCAGTTATCATAGCGTGGGGTCATTAACGGACCCATAAATCGTGTCGTCCGGCCGGACAACCCCGGACAGTCCGGAGGCCATGTTAATTCGCGGGCGGACACCGGTCATTCAGGATCACGGTAATACCTGTTGAGTTACAGCCTGGCTTACCGATACCTGCCCCCTGTTTGACCTTTCACGGATGCCCAAATTTTCACTCAATAATTGGGGCATTAAATTAAGTTAATGCCCGTGAAAATTGAGTTTTGGGATGGTTTTAGTGTGATTCGGCACTGATTTTGGATATTTACGGTTGATCAATGTAAGAAGCCGCTGTTTGTATGAAACTACTTCAAAAAAACAAAATTTAACATCACGCCTGTAATCTCCGAAGGGTTAGACAGAGGTGTACCTAATAATACACCCACTTTTCATCAGTTATGTTTAAGTCCCATGTAATAGCGAGCCTATTGCCATCAACCGGGCACAAAACCAGTCTCCGTGGCTGCTACTGAGAAACTCATAATGGAAAAACCCAATAACACTTTGCCCGACCTGGGAATCGAACCTTCGTGGGTTCGATTCCCATGCTCAGCAGTCGCGCTTCAAAATAAGCATCTACTAAACATGACATAGTGATAAATTTTATGCACTTGTCTTAGTGGATCGTTTGAAAGAGATTCATAACTAGTCTTTTAACGTTAAGTCATAAATCATAAGTAAGTCATACGTCATTTATTTCAGAACAATGTACATTGTGTAAAAATTTAAAAAAAGAATGGTCAAGTGGCCAAATGGCCAAATGATATGGTTGGTGAAACGGTCTTTAGTTATAATCTTTTTGTTGTTTTAGGTTATTCAGGGTTGATTCATGAAAGATTAAGACTATATCTGTGTGAAACTTCCTGTAGAGATGCACCCACTTAAGATTCTCCCAAAAAAAATAAATGTTTTCTCTCTGAGGTTACTTCGTGATATTGTAGTAGTTTGTAACGCTCCAGTAGAGTTACTGTACTGGCATAAACTGAGTAGATACTGCTAAGGTAGCTACGGAGTACGGTAGTTATGTAAGGGAGCTGAGAGCAACATTTCATTGAGATAAGCAATATTTTGCATCCGTAACCCGCTACTGCAGCTGTGGATAAAGTGTACCCATGTACTATGTTTAGTAGCTGTGTGTGCAATCTCTTCAGATGGGGGTTCATGGACGGCTCAGATCTCAAATGTGTATGCGGCGTGTCTCCACAGACAATGGCCCATCTTCCATCTTGCGCTGCATGCCCTAACACCTGCGCACTTGACGATCTTATGACTGCTACAGCGAGCGGAGTTCGCATAGCTGAATTTTGTGCCAAACATATTTAACAAAAAATTTGCCATCGACACGCTAAGAAGAAGAAGTAGCTGTGTTACTTTATACTACGGCTCAGCTATAGAAAATATTCTGCTCTGCTACATGTAGTTTTTATAAGGTAGTCTTTTGTAAAATACTGTTTTGGAAAATTACAATAAAAACACATAACTTTACTCAGAGCGCCTTTCACCAATGAAACGGCATTCAAGAGGTGTCAGTGTAAATATTCAATGACAGCTAACACTAACTGAACGCTGTTTTTATGTGCTGATCACGTTATTGAGTTTTAGTTTGAGGCTTAATTGGTGAAATCTGCTGCCAGTATTTCAATTTAGAGATGCTTCGACATTCTATGTAAAAAATACCGGCCAAGTGAAAAGTTGAACTCGCGCACCGAGGGCTCCGTATAAACTTGCAGAGATATTTTGTTATTAAACTACTCATTTGCGGTTTTCAGATTTTTTCCTTTACTTGTGCTGTAAAATATTGCTTCTTGCCGAATTTCATGATCCTAGGTCAACGGGAAGGACCCTATAGGTTTTGATTCCCTTGTGAAATCGCTAAATATGCGACATAAACGATGATATCTTTTGATCGCGTTGACTTACAAGTTTGTTTCACTGCTCCAAGGGGTAGCAGACTTGAGTATTTGATATAAATTTCAGCTTGATACCTCCACACATAAAACTTTAACCCACTAAAATAATTGCCCTCATGTTGGAAGGCTAGATAGCGGTAGGTTTAATTTATTGTCTGCTGAAACAAAACACATGCGTGCCCATTTAACCGCCAATCGTGACAAATGACGTCACAATTTCGGTACTCCTAGTTAAAAATGTGAATGCTTCCCCCGTTCGACATGGCTGCTGCAATGTGCAAGTGTCAGAGCCACTATTTATCTTGTGCCCGACGTCCACGATTGATGGTCCGCCAGTATTTGCATATTGCTTAGTACTAAGTTATTTGTACTGTGTACTGCATAGTCGCATATCAATGTCAGTGACAGTGTAAAGGGACGAGAGATGACTTGAGCAATTTGGAGACGCCTTTTTAATCGGGTGTTTGTCCGGGATAAAACATAACCTAAAATCGCTTTGGGTCGACGATTTAATAAAAATCGCAGGAAACAGATGAATGATGAATGCCTAGAACAGAGAAGCATAGCAGAAGAAAGAGGAAAGAGGGGGTTCTGGACTGAAATGAAATGATGAAACTAAAACGCTTTGACGTTACTAACGATAAATTATAATTATTGCACATCATCATCTGCCAAGCCTTTTCCCAACCATGTTGGGGTCGGCTTCTAGTCTAACCGGATGCAACTGAATACCAATATTTTACATGAAGCGACTGCCTATCTGACCTCCACAACTCATTTAGTACTGGGTAATACGGTACCCCATAATAAGACAGGTTGTCTGACATTCGGGCCACTGACTACCTGTAACGACTGTCAAAGATCGAAAAATGACACCCGGGACCAATGGCTTAACGTACATACTTTCCGAGGCTCGGAGGAAACCCGGTATGTTATGATGGTCACCCATCCAAAGGCCGACCTTGGCAAGAGATCGACCTATGCGGTTGTTATTATTTAGCTAGGAGCTCCTCATATAATTATATTCCAACAATAAGAGATTTCCCTCTCCAGGAATATCTGTTTACCTCGTATTCCTTCCATATTTTACAATGATTTTTAAACTTCATACTTTATTTTCTACGCTTCAACTATTTACTTGGAATTACTAAAGAGCGGACATCAATACTTATATATACTTAGTTCCTACTAGACATTTAATAAGATACGATCCTAATTGATACGAAGAAAAACAGAGAAGCAATCCCCTGTCTTGCTCTTGCGAGAATATTTTCTTAGTATCTCAGATTAATCTAGCTTCAGTAATGAAATGTTGATTCCTTTGAGTCTTTGACGTTCCTCTAGAAAATGGCGTCTGATTAATGTTGACTTTGTCTGGTTTTTGTATCGTTATTTAAAAATATTTTCTTATATTCATTTCTTTTTTAAACTGACATGGTCACTAGCAGTTTCATTAAAACTAAAAACGGGATATTTACTATGTTTACTATTTGTTTTCAATTCCCGATATTTCGGCGCTATTGCAAGCACCACGATCACTGATAAACAAACTCGGGAACTCAAAACAAATAGTAAACATGATAAATGATGTCCCGTTTTTAGTGTAGTTAGTTATTTGATAGTTATATTCAATCGATTAAAAATTATCGTCGAGCTTATCTGGCTATTATTATACATAGTTATATATGTCAGGTCCAGTCGTTAGTATGGACATAAAAAGAATCGCAAGTGCGCCGGTGGTGGCATCACGCGACCTACTTCCAAGTCTACCCACACCACAGCGTGCTTCTACAGAGCCCAGATGTTCAGCTCGAGGCGAGGACAACATTGAATGTCTGATCGCGGCGGAGTTGAGAGGTCTTGGAACTGTACCCGATTCATTGTGCCCCGTGTTATTGTGTTAAGTTGTGATCTCAAGTAATTCGTTAGTTTTACTAGAAACTGTGTATCGCACCCAGTGTGTTTTCATAGTACGAAACATTGTCTGCCCACATGATGTACGACCCTAACGGAATAAGTCCTGACAAATCCGACATATACATCTTTCATCGTATAATGTCCAACAATATTTTTTCCTCCTAAATTAAAAATGCAATCATCCAGCCAGTATTCAAAATTACCATTCCCTGATTTAGAGCAAGGAGGTTGTATTGTTTCACGGAGGAGAAAATAATAAAGTACGTAGACAGACTGCCGAACCTCGCCGATCTTATAATCGAAGCACGCCGATTACCCCGGGCAATATTTTCATTATTTTCCCTCGAACGCGTCTCCCCTTCTTAATATCGTTTAATTTAATCAGAATTCTGCTTATTCAGTAAGCTATTTTCAACCACAATTTTCCATGTAAGATTTTATAATTATCCGTTTAATAGATTTCAGTTGAAGTAACGCAGCACGTATTTTTTAATTAAGTTTTTTCCGTTACGTGGGTTACTGAACTTTATTAGATTTTCAAGAGTGGAAGTTATTGAATGTTATGAAAATGTTCTAATTTGTTTTCAGTCTAAAGAGCAATGACTACGGGCACTTTTAATATTAGAAGGTAGACAAAATTATTACTAGGTAAAATATTTCTGGTCTTATATTGTTGTCTATGAATCTGGCAATAAGTAGCCACGAAGAAGCCATTACGGAAACCGACTGTCTTCCAAAAAAAAAGAAGTTAATGAAAAAAAATGGTTTGCCCAACTATTTCTCTTAGCAAAAACCTAGATCTTAGTGTAGTTTATCGGTCTACTGAAACTCAGAGGTCAAGGTGACTTTGAAAGTCCAGACATCGTGGCACTGAATAATATTGGAATGTTGGAGCTATGTGGAGTAATTTTCCACTAGAGAGGTCGACATCGAAAATTACCTAGCATTCCTTGCGAGTCGTAGTAAAAGTACCTATCTATCTAAATACAAAAATATAGTATTATAGTAATATAGTTTTGTACGTGTATTGACTACTAGCGTCTCCTTGGTTCGATTTTCAGATAGGGCCAATTGTCATTAGGAAGTTCCCAGTAGTAGTCCAGATTCTGGGACGGTTGACGGCCATATTGGCAAAAGAACCCTATGTACGCACGGAGACAAATCAAGCAATACGAAACCAGTTAATGCAGATCTCTGATTGTACGGGAAATCTATACAAAGCGAGGCCACGTTATACGTGATGCCGTATGTACAAGAGTCTTAAAAAAATAACTGGCAAAATGCGCGCCTGTGCCAAAACCCTATGGGAAAATTGGCGTGATGTTATATTATATAGGCCTCATATACTTTTCTATATAACCTTTTTCCCGTAGTCATCTTTTACGACATCCACAAAAAGAAATGAGACTGTAAAAAATAGATGCGTGAATGTAAATATTTTACAAGTTTTTCTCGTACCCAAAGAACCAACAGGTTATAAAACTAAGCTCCTGAACCCGTAAAGCTCAACCAAGTTGATAAACTTGGATACACTAACAAAAGACTGTATAGTGTAAAGTGTAGTAAACAGTGTCGTATTAAGTTAACCAAAACTAGAGGTAAGAGAAGACTTACGATATATTCTTGAGCGCGTTTATTTGGTATTCTCCGTCGTGTTTGCTAAGCTTTCTGAAGGTATTTTTTTAGAAAAAGCACCTGAGAAATAGATTACCTTACAATAATAGAGCGCAGCATGTAGAAGACATGCATCTTCCATACTTCTCTATTACTCGTCATCTCAGCAGTCGTCTCTTTTTTAGTAGCATATGTCAGTCCAATATATTTTTGACTTTATATCGTTACGGCTGTAGGAATTTTAATTTGTCGACAAGACAGATCGAAGCCGAATTAATTAATTATTGAAGGCAAAGGCATACTCATAAAATTACGTATATATGTATATCTACACCTTAAAATTACATTAATTACATAAAGGGTACATATTTGAATGTCGAACATTAAAATATTTATGGGTAAAATGGCAATGATCAAAACATCGAAAATTTAAATATCGATTGGATATATTGAACGTAGGTTATCTAATCATTTGACAATGTAAACTTACGTTATTTTAATTTTCGTTTTGTGGTCGTTCGATATTTAAATTTTTGATTATTTGAACGTTGATATTTATATTTTATATGTTCGACATTCATGTACCCCTTAAAACACACAGCCTGCACACAATTCGCCACAGCTACCTACATATAACCACTACGATATTAATCCGACTAATCCCTCCACATTTCAATAATAAAACAAGATGTCGCCCCGCATTAATTAATTCCAAACCGTTGACTCTTGACGCATTTATTATGACAAAGTTCCAAATGTGTAAAAATTCACCCCAGCGTAGTACCATTTCCATTTATCCGAGTATCATTAAGGGTATGATCCGGTGTTCGGATAACTTATGGTCGGTCATGGAATCTGCATATAAATAGGAAAGAGGTTTAGGAGGGATCGGGAGGTCCTCTGGCACTCTTGCACGCTCGCACGCCACGCTCGCACGGCCAGAGACTTATGAGCTGAGGAGTTTTCGCATACTTTGGAATAACTTCTGGCGGCTCATGTTTTTGTGGCTCACCTTACGATGTAAGTCGAGGATGAAAGATTGGCTAAGTTTTACTTTTAGCAAGTATTTAAATACGTGCGTGGCTGGTTTAAGGAGGGCACATAAAACTTGGTGTAAAAGGAAATATGGACGGTATTTCTTTATAGTATACGTGTCGTGTAGCAATTCTTTCAAATAAATTATTCAATAAGATGCTCATTGCTTTGATTAATATTCTCACAGTAATAAGATCATTCAATAACGAACTTTTACATTGCTTTTTTTGTTTTTAAAGTAAACTATAAATATTATATAACAACATAAAACTTTTTTTTTCTCAAAACCGAAACGAAGCCCTCAGGAAAAAACCCGGCGCATTTAAAACCTTAAAAAGTCGTAATTTCATTACAAAATGTTTCAGCAAGCACACACTGAGCAAACCACAATATTTCACGATCAAATACGAAAAGCTAAGTAAAAAACATTGTTACAAAACACACGGTAAACAAGCTAAAACATATTAGGAGAGCACATAATAAGGAAAATACGGTTTTACGGTTTTTATGGTCGTTGCGAGCTTGCAATGGTGATCCCTTCGTAATGGAACGTGTGTTCCAAGCTTTGTCGGCAAAGGCAATAATTATTATTCAGCCTTTGTGATTGGCAGAATTGAAATGGATGTTAAATGAAAATTGACGTTTGGCGTTATTGTTTTGTTTTTTAATTAGACCGGGAGTAATTGTTTCGTAAATGAATTTAGAAAGTACTAGTTTATGCCCGCGTGGAGATTGATAATAGTCCCACGGAATCATATTACCGGGATAAAAATTATCCTATTTGTTAATCCAGGTTATAAACTATCTGTGTGCAAACTTTCATCCAAATCCATTCAATGGTTTTTGCGTGAAAGAGTAACAAACATCCATCCATCCATCCTCACAAACTTTCACATTTATAATATTAGTGGGATCCATTTCGGGATGGAGTTATCAATGGAATTGATGATATTTAAAGGATTTTATATTTGATTTTCATGTCAGTAAACCCTCAATTGTAATTTGAAGCTTTGAGTTAGGAGTTGTACGCCATGCATTGCGGTAAGCTAAGGTTACCTCGACCTGAGACCTGACCCTAAATACAACTACTGGTGAAATATAGATGTCGTAAATGCTTCTGCCTTACCATTCACACGAAAGACAAATGTCATGATGATCTTATTGTCAATCATCTTACTATTTATCCCATGAACATTAACATGCTCACCAAAAATGTCATTGCCTTAAATAATATTGCATCGCAAAAAAAGTTATCGCTTTCAGCGCTCAATTAATCAATATTAATTAATGCATCCAGCGTCCAAATGACTGACTGTGAACAGAATGTCACCACCTATAGATATAGCTGTATATCCATTTTCGCCCGCAGGTACAGTAGACATTAGTGTCAATACACAGTGTTTCAACTAGGACCAAATCGTCGCAATCGGCTCACACGCACATATAAAGAGTTTACACGAATTCTAAGCTTGTTTCTGGTAAAAAGTAATTCTTGAGTATCAAGTGGTGTCGTTTTATGTGTGTAGTGCAACGTTATAAAAAGTTTGGTTGACAGCCCTAACGAAGCTTTGGTTCAGTTGGATTTTAGAAAAATTAAAACCGGTCAAGTGCGAGTCGGACTAGCGCATGAAGAGTTCCACACATCGTAGTAGGGGCCCCCTTTAATTTTTATACACATTCTGTGAAAATTTCAACTGTCTACCTATTACAGATCATGAGATACAGCTCGCTGACATACAGACGGACGAACGGATTGCGGACGGACGGACGGCGGAGGTTTAATAATAGGGTCCCCTTTGGTTACCCTTCGCGTACGGAACCCTAAGAAGGAGGTTCTTTTGTCGTTGGTTTACTGCTTATCTTTATTATGTGCCGCCAGTCTGTCTGCCCGGCAGTGTCCGGTAAATACTCGGACACAATTATGCGTACATGCTCTCACGTCCGCATGGGACAACCGGACGAGGTGCATCTACTTCATAATTCATATATATTGCAAATTGTCTGGACTGCTCTTGGCCATTAAATGAGCAATTAAGTTTATGCTATTAAGGCGTCTGGCTGCCTCTTGGAATCTATTTAGGTCTTAAAATTTGTAGAATAATTAGATCTTTTCATAGACTGAAATCTTAATTCTGCATTAAGATTTCAGTCTACCAGTGGCGAAGGTTCCATACAACTCGATTCCTACCAGCTTCCCTTTGAAAACGGGCGGAATCAGTATTCCATAGACAAATAATAAAATCACATTAAAGACATGTACTCCGGCTTACCTCTTAAAAAAATTGGCCCTTCGCTACTGCAGTCTACCATTACATAACATCGCCCCTGTAATCCCCGAAGGGTTAGGTAGAGTTGCATCTTATAGTAAACCCACATTTCGCTAGTTATGTTTAAGTCCCATGTAAAATGAGGCGAGCCTATTGCCATCAACCGGGCAGAAATCCAGACTCCGTGGCTGCTACTGAGAAATTGATGGAAAAACCCAATACCACTTTGCCCGGCCCGGGAATCAAACCAAGGACTTCGTGCTCAGATTTATAGGTTTCAGTCGATACAAAGATAAAGACATCACAACACAAAGATCACAATCTATGCAGGCACAGACGCCAGCACATCAAGCTACCCGAAACTGTCAAATAAACCTTGAACCTATTTCTGTAGCAATAAAGTTGAAAATCTATTAAATAAATTTGACAGATTTTAGTAGCTTGATGTGCAGTCTGTGCCTTTATCGCTGAAATGGCTTACTTTCACGTAATATTGAACGGGCACTGCCTATAAAAGTAAACACTATCTATAAGAAAAGTCTGGTTATATACTAGAATACAGGGTGTAAGGGACAGCCCTCCACAAACTGATGGGGTGAATTCAGTATCTCATACTAAGATGACCGGTACAAGAAAGCATTTCAGGAATGTTATGGGAATCCAATGAATTTGATTTCTTTTATTTCCTCATACGCTATGTATCGTTACCGTGGCAAAACGTGCGTAGCGGACGGCAAGCGCGACGACGAGTTTGATGAACTCTGTAGCTAGGCAGGTAGTGAACAGCTGATTTCACGCGTCGTTCGTGAGAGTATTTCAACATCCATTGTTGGATTTTTGATTTTAGCCGTATTGTATATATAAATGAAGTGCTGCGTACAGGGAATGCAATTTTACATTGAAATAAAGGAATAGTAACAGAAAAAAAATATATAAAAAAAATTGAGAAAAATTCCGGTGAAATATGAATCAAAATAAGGAGCTGAATGCACCCTGTCAGTTTGTGGAAGGCTGTCCCTTACACCCTGTATAATAATGTTATGTTGGTTTTATATACAAACATACTTAAGTTTGGATCTAGCTTATATCTACATGATTTAATAAGCTGGATTCCAACCTATTGTGTGCCATCATCTTGTAAGAAACATAATGGCCAATATTACCATTCCAGACTTTGTCTACGAGAATAATAGCTATTATTCTCAGTACTACTGAATATAAAAGAGCGAATCGACGAATAATGTTAATACAAAAGTACCTAATACAATTCAAAGACGACCAACTCCAAAGGGAGGTCCTCCGTTTTCTTATTACATTATCATATCAAAGGATTACAAAACAAATCTTCAGAAACACTATGACCGCTTTCATCAGCGTAAGAGCCATCGCCCCAACACAATTAAACCATGATAAATGGATCAGGAAAAATCTAATCTAAATATTTAATCGAAAATTCCCCTGCATTGCAACAAATGCATTTGTGTGTGGGTTACAAATCCAGTGTGGGGGTGTGTGCAAGTATTACTGTTTGACACACACCCTTTATACGCTCTAATGCTTTTAGAGATGTTTGAACGCGGATTATAAGATGTATTTTAAAGTGATTCAATCTTCTTAATAGTTAGAAGGCGTTTCGTTGAGCTTTCATAGACGTTTGCTATGAGAAAGCTTTAAAATTCGAATGAAGCGTGTTTTGTAGTAATCTTATCATATCGTAGCACTTGTTTTTTCATATAGGTACCGTCGATGTTCGTACTTCTCCTTTGTTATACAAAGACCGAAGTTTCCATACCATAGGTGCGACCTTTGTAGTTTGCACATACGTGTTCGCGTTCATGTGTGCGTGCCCTAAGCGAAGACAAGTGCAGTGTAGTGCAGGAATGCACACCCCAGTCCCAGCAGGGCCACCCCAGCATTACGAATGCAAATAATATTTCTTTCCGACAAAATATCGCTGTGTTAATGCCACGCTAAATTGTGTACGATGCAACCCCAATGTACACAGCATATTCGCTTTTATTCGTTATGTTTATTGTTGAAAAGGGCATCGGACAGTTTGTTTCGGCCTTATATTAGTTTGTTTGGTTTAATCTCGCGTTTGGAGTCGTGACCGTTCTGTTTAGAATAGGTTGGTTAAGTAATTAATTTGTTTGAGTAGAGGTTTGTGGGATTGGGTTTTGAACTCTAAATAAGGTGTAAACGAACCCTTCACGAAGCCGTCAACCTAGAGCGTTCTGTAAATCAAACTAAGTAACTGTACGCAAAAATTTATTGCTGGGAAACGCCTTTTTTTTGGGGTGTAAAATCAAGTTTTACGGTAGGCCTCAATGTAACGCACTCAAAACATTATGCTGATGTATGAATTGAATAGTACGGGGATCGTGGAGGTATTTAAAGTAAAGGTATATTTTTTTTCCATTAAAAACTTGTATTTAAAAACAAAGTTGTGAAAAATTTGGAACATCTCCCAATATCTCCGTAACAAGAAGGTATAACAAAAAAAAATATCGCAATGACGGTGAGAACAAGCGCTTTTCGGCTTCGTTAAGGGTACTTTTACAACCATTATTGAAGTGTACTGTTATAGTAAAACGATCATAAAAAAAAAACAAATTATGCAGACAAAGAGTAGAGACATCTGTTTTTCATCGAACCCAGGAAATAGCTCCAGCAAAATGAAGTCAATTTCGCTGGAGCCATAAAACAAATTATAAAGCAAGAGTTTTATGAGAAGTAACGCATACAGTGGGAAATTTAATCTCCATATAAAGAGCATGAGTGAGTTCGCGAAAATAATATAATATACCTAATCATAGCCTTAAAGTTCATGAGCCCCTTTCTGGAGGTCGAAGCTCGAACCTCCTTCGGTATAATTTTCTAATTCCGCCTCTATTGCCGGATTTTATTGCATTTCGGTTTCCCTAATGCTGAAATGCGACGTAAACTTCGCCTTCCTGACCCATTTAGACGGATATTGTTGGGGCGTACACCGTTCAAATTTCTATTGCAGGCTTAAAATATTCGGTCCTTCTCTGGGTTTGTATAAAGAAAAGGGACGGGCAGATACATTTGCGCGATAAGTCTAGTAACCCGGTTCAAGGAGGCTCTCCCCTTGAAGGTTGTTCGGAGGCAGGTCGCAGTGCGCCTGTAAATCACTTAAGACGAACGGGATCGGGGCCCGTCTTGCAGTTAAAGTTCCTGTTTTTGCTCACGGGGGAGTCGGAACGCGACGATAAGAAATATTTGAAACAGTATACGTTAGCCTCGTTTTATGGTTCCCGTAAATTAGATGGTCTGTTTTTCCTTAAAATTGGCGGGTTTTTGTTATTCCTGGTGTGATTTTGTGCAAATGTAGGTGATTTGTACCGCCCAGGTGTTTTAAAGTAATTGCCGCGTATCTCAGTTTAGAATTTTATTTGTATTTATAATAGGAGCTTTGAGGCCGGTAGGAAAACGTATTAAATATTTGAGACAATTAATCAGGAGGGATTGTAGTCTTAGCATATTTGTGTTGATGTCTGAATATCTGACTACTAAAATGATGTGCATGAACCAGAAGTAACACTAAATGGCTATTGTGAAACAATCATCAATCGAAACAGCAATAGACAACTTAGAGGTCAATGAAGCGTACAGTCTGCGTAAACTAACAGCAACACATAATCCAATCACAACTCTACACCGTCTCAGAAACAAACTCCCAGTTCACAGGGCATGCAACTGCACAAACTTGTATTGTAAACTTTAGTCCAAAGCAAAGGGCACGTGCGGATTCAAGCACGGGTAAATACACTGCACCGTCTGCAGGGCTGCCAACCTGCCAAATTAACAACGAAAATATGGATACCATAAACACTTCGTTGAAAAGTTATGAATGGACTGAAAAAGGGAGGGCGATAATGATACCACATTAGAGTGTTTTTAGAAGATGTACATCGGTTAGTTCTACATAGTATTGATTTTTTTACGGGTATCTGTCCAAATAAGGTTGGTAAACTTAAGCAAGCATTATGTTGTAGAATACTGTACTTCTTCTTTATTTTGTGGTTAGTGCCTAACCTGATGCCAAAGTTTTTATGCCGCCCATGGGCCTCTGGCTTGGTTATATCACGATGTTTTCCTTCATAATTCTTTTCTTCTTAATTCTTTTGATAATTACCAACTTCTAAATTTTCAACTCGGATAAAATGGTGTTGATTGATTTCAAACATTTTTTTTTCTGGAAAATGCCGCATCCATACTTGGGTAAATCGTTTTTTAAAAATTGTTTAAATTACCCACTTGGATAGTGTTTATATTTGCAGAAAATGACAGATTGTCCCTTTCAATGCATGCAGTATAAACCCTAGAGCCGACAAACACTAACAAACCTAATTCCATGCTCTCAATAGACCAATAAGTTCAATACTTCACATAAACACTCCCTGCAAAGTTATCAATTAGTTTCCGTCTGCGGAATGAATCCAGGGATCCAATATTAGCAACCCTGGTTGCACCGAGCTAACAAATTAGAAAGTTTGTACCCGATATAGAGGGGATGTGTTGTTCCAATAAATTTCATGGCTTTGGGACGGACACTGGCCGATAAAGTTGCTTTGCGAAGACAATCCCTACTGTACCGTACTGTTTCTGATATATTGACGGAGGCTCGCAGTGCGATCTAGTGGGGACTTGCGCTGGCAGTTGATAAATACATTACGTACGTGTGTGAGTCTGTTTTGGTATTCGTGTTTGAAGTTAGCTATTTTGTAAGTTATTTGGGTTAATTCTAATTTTAGAAAAGGTTAGTGATTTTATTGTGATATAAGTTTTAAACTGACATGGTCACTAACATTATCACTATACGGGATATTTACCATGTTTACTATTTGTTTTTCGGCGGTGTTGCAAGCACCATGATCACGGATAAACAAATAGTAAACATGGTAAATAATCTGCTTTCGGTATTAGTGATAGGGTTTTTTTTTGTGATAGTTCTTTGATTCATTACTTGTTTGTGACGACTTCAACTTCTACTACTTTGTGGCGACACTTGGGGCAGGCCTTTGTCCAACAGTGGACGTCTTTCGGCTGAAATGATGATGACGATGATGATACGACTTCAATTAGGTAAAATATCAATTAAATACTAGATACTTGAGCGTATCATAGATTATCTTGAGTTTTTCGATATTGTATATTGTAATGGCATATTGTAGTACACCACAATCCCTTAATGAGCTGTTCACCTGAACGCTGCCTATTTATAACAAGTCTTTTATTGTAATACCCAAGTGACATATTTAGACGTAATATAATATGCCTAGATAGATAGAGGTACCAGTGTGTAACAGTAGGGTAAATAGAAGTTGGTAATTCAAAGAGACACAAACGTTCCTATAACCACAAAAGCGACAAGAAATAATGTTGTAGTTTGGTGCAAATGCCGAGAGGTAGACAGGCACACTGTGACAGAAATCAAGCCGATTGTGGTCACGTTGTTCAAGACCAGTGGTTATCGTGACCACGAACCGAAACATGTAAGATGTACATACTCAAATGCACGTTTATGTTGTGATTTTGAGGTTAAACATGCCCGAGGAGAGGCATTGCATATAGTATGTCAGGACAGTCGGTACAGGTAGTCAGTGGCCCGAAAGTCAGACAATCAGTCTTACCAAGGGGTATCGTATTACGCAGTACTGACGGGATTGTGGAGGTCAGGTAGGCAGTTGCTCCATGTAAAATACTGGTTTTCAGTTGCATTCGGTTAGACTGGAAGCCGACCCTAACATAGTTGGGAAAAGGCTAAGCAGATGATGATGTCTGGACATTATAAATCATGACATCTAAGAGGTCAATGATCTTCTTTTTGTCAAAAACTCGTGGTGCTTTGTTGGTAAAATGTATGTAGTGAAAAGTAGTTATTTCTGATTTTAACCACTCGTTTGAAGATCCTATAACCACTATACAGAGTGTAAACGGACCCTTTACGAAGCCATCAACCAAGCATTCT
Source organism: Noctua fimbriata (assembly GCA_905163415.1). NCBI lineage: Eukaryota > Metazoa > Arthropoda > Insecta > Lepidoptera > Noctuidae > Noctua > Noctua fimbriata. The sequence continues at coordinate 9,226,320 of LR990922.1, read as the reverse complement.
TTAAGTAACTGAACGCAAAATATATTGCTAGGAAATGACTCTTTTTGGGATAAAAAAATAATTAACGGTAAGATTAAATGTAACGCACTAAAAACATTGTGCTAATGTATGCATCGAATAGTTTGAGGGTCATGGAGGTATGTAAAGCAAAGTTATAACATTAAAAACTTATGAAAAAGTTGGAACTTTGACCCCCAATATCTCCGTAACTAGACAGTTCCCAAGTATGGTCCAGAACAAAAAAAATAAAGCGATAGCGGTGCCTTTCGGCTTCGTTAAGGGTTTTTTTACACCCATTAGGTGACTGTATTACTGAACTTCGAAGTTTAAATTACCGATGTACCGTCTTTATAAAGTTTGAAACCACGACTTATGTGAGTCAGAAGGTACGAAATGACGAATATGTTCATCATCGCGATGTACGGAACTCCGAAAGTTTGCTATGACGAATTACTTAATTGAGAATTAATGTTCATCATCATTCGTATTGTGTTGTGCGCTGCCAAATAGTAAGACGTAACAAGCATAAGCCTTGAACACCGTTTAAACTAACTTCAGTTACTGTAACAGCTCGCTAATGTGTGCCGGGCCTTAACTAGCCACGTAGAACTATTGTAGTTTCAGCTGCTTCGGTGCAAGTTAGTCCTCGCCCTTCGTTATTTATTGCTTTAACTTATCGGGTAATTAGGTTAGTGAGGGGACACTTGGGGGCAATTTGTCAGAATCCTTCGTAAGTTCATTCCGTTTCACTTTATTGTTAGTAGTTCTGACGTTCTGCACTGAGGCGTCAGAAAAGTTAAGTATTGTTGTCGTGGTTTTATTTTGTAAGAAGACGTTGGTTTTTACCAGGGAGTCATTAGGAAATCTTCAAATAACATGAACTACAGCAATGTAAAGCTGAGCCATTCTTTAGACAGACAGACAGACATCATTGAAACACTTGGAGTAACAAATCCTTCAATAGCACGCTACCTACATAAAATACGGACTCATATTTTCTTAATAAAGATCTCCAAGACACAACACAAAACAAAACAAAACAAACACAACAAAGCTTCACTCTAGAGACAGAATATAATAAAAATGTTGAATTTCAACCAGCCTGCATAATACAGGACCACGTAACTTTCTCCCAAGGCGCACGTACGGGTGGCTACCGACGAGCAGACGAGCCAAGGAGGCAGTGACTCGGGCCCCGGTCCCGGACGGAACATAAAAACTACCTTCCGCCACCACCGGCCGCCGACCTACACCTAAACGTTCATGTCTAAGAGATAAAACGTGCTGTTACTACTTTATGTCTACCTCCACAACTTACTGATTAAATTGAGGCATTTTTGTCGAGTTTTCTAGCTGTTAGGAATTTAAACAAGAGTGAAAGAAAAGATTTTTAGTTGAATTTAATTTTGATTTTGGTTTTCGCAATTTTAGACCGACCTTTGTAACTCGACACTAACGTAAATTGGAAACAAACTCAACTTTACGAAATAAATGCCATTAAGTATTATCAAAAATAACCCCCTTCCGTGTCACAGAACAGAAAACAAATGGTTCCATTAGAGAAAATAACATAGATACCCGGCGGTCCCATGTGCGCTAGCGTCAAGTTTGTAATTAGATAACAATCGAGCCCGATACCCGTTCGTGTTTGATTCCACTAACGATCGGACTGCTCGTATGCCGTACATTTAATATGAATTCTATTGACAATTGTAATTGTATTGTAAGCCGATGATGTTTTAACATTACAGTTGCAGGAGTGTACAGTGAACGCCAAGTGATAGACGAATGTAGATAGAGCTATAACAATGCAATGCCACTATAATGACAAGCCCAAGACGTTCTAAAAATAGTGGGGCGCAGTGTGCCGTACAAGTGTCAGACTGGGATTTACCATCTACAGAAACGGGAACCGTGAAACGAAGAAGATCTTCGTGTCCGGAAAATTCAGGAAAACCAACAGTTCCAACACATGATGCGATATTTGAAGTACAAACGCCGTCAGACTCTGGCAGCTGTACTTCACAAAGTATAGATGATACTGACAAATCAGATTCACTCATTGATGTGGAAGAACGAATATCGTGCATAATAAACGAGAACAGATCCTCTAAAAGCAACTCTGAATCTAGCGACGTAGATATCATAATAGATAGTATCTTTGGAAACTCTAACGATCATTTGTTTGAAGCAGTACAAAATGAAACACTCTTACGTGATCGTAGCAAAACTTTTATCAAACAAGAGACTTTATCTATTAACGAGAAATCTGATAATGCTACTGCCAATGTTTCCCCCGATAAAAAGATCAAAGACAGACGACTTAAAACGCCCGCACCAATAAAGAAATTTAACAAATCTTTCGACATAGGCAAAAATAGTTTAAAATTAGCCAAAGAACCTGTGAAAGTTCAAGAAAAGTCAAGTGTGTTACCAGTGTACAACAGTACGATAAAGGGTAGTATAGATTTAAATACAAGCCAAAAGAAAAAAATTACAACCAAACTAAAGTTACCTTTTACCCCAGTTAGAACAATGGATAAACCAAAGATCAATTTATTTCAAAATAAAACTAATTTACAAGAGTGTAAGCCATCGCCTTTACTTTCTTCACCGATTAGAAGAACAATATCTAACGAATACGTGCGATTAAAGTTTACCAACGACACTGTGATTAGGCGGACTATTGACGGAAAATCAGTACCAAAGATATCACCGAAGATCCAGTCCATTATACCCGAGAGTCCAATTGATACCGAAGATCCCTTTCTAAACCTTAGTCCTAATAAAAAATACACAGTGACAGTGAATAATAAAGTGAGGTGCGACAAAGACAACTATGTTATATTCGATCCAACCACCGGATTCGCTCCGGACGGGTCGAGACAATCCCGGATTCCTTTGAAGTCCCCAACTGGAGACAAATCACGGATACCGATAAAGTCTCCAGGCGGTGAAAGCTCCGGTCTAGTCAGGAAATCGGCAAACGTTAGTGATACAGACAGTGGTATATTGTCTCCGAACTCTCCTGTAGAATCGAGTGAAAAGGGGTCGGCGTACTATGTCAACGCAGCGGCGTTTAGTGAAGCGGCGAAGAAATGTGCCAACGACTTCGATATCACTATCCTAGAACCTGGGTTGGCGAAAAAAGCTGCTGAGCAAATTCAGGTGAGTTGACTTCTTTATTTATCAAAAACACTACTAATCCCACATACTGACGATCGTATTCAATACTTTGAAATTGTTTGGCCGTTTCAACGATATGCCAAACCTGAAAAATGTACAGTCATTTTTGTTACTGGCAAAGATCGCAGAGATACAATTTATTTTACTTCGCTCGAAAAGGTCATTTTTCATGGCAACAGTTTTCAACAACACGCCCCGGTCTGTTGCATGTTTTTTTTTACAGTCGGGTGCTGTTTTTTAAATACTGTTGTTTACGTGTTTACAACCTGCGAACGTAGTTACGTTACGTCTTTAGCATAAGTTGTTGTCTTCATTTTGAAAGTGTTAAATGCATTCATTTAATTGTTTTGAATGTTTTAAGTTTGTGCCGTATCTAGTTAGATAAGTACTTACCTACTATAAACAGAGTTTCACTGATCTCTTATTTACTGGCTGGTTTTTTTTTCTTTTCTCTTTTTTCAGGCTCGCCCCCTATTACATGGGACTTAAACATAACTGGCGAAATGAGGATGTACTATTAGGTACACCTCTGCTTATCCCTTTTGGGGATTACAGGCGTAATGTTATGTTTATGTTATGTGTGTTACTTATTTACTGTTTGCTTTTGTAATTATATCAGCAATTAATTCTTAACGCATTCCGGTTTTGTTATAATATTTACCGAAAGAATCCCTTTTGATCGTTACCATTCAAACGTTGTAAGGTTTAGACTCGTTACGCCATCTACAGACGAGTAGCAGAACTACGCCGTCATAAAGTTAACGGTTACAGTTTCTATAAGTAGCTGATTATATTATTGTAAGATTATCTCGCATAATAATTATAAAAAAGTGTTGTAGTTAAAATTAATACGTAAATCGTACGTTGAAGTTTTTACCAACGAATTTTGTCTAATCAGCTAGCTAGTTCGCATCGTAGTTCGGCTACTGTCTACAAGATGGCGCTGTTACCAAACGTTCATTTTACGCACAACATCCCTTTCATTTGTTTAGCAGCACTTTGTCGTGAGATATATCGCTCCACACTGGCGCATTATTCGGAAGCAATCGTGCAGTTAATTTTCAAATGGGTCCATTTAGCGAAAATAACGAACGGAGTGGCGGCGTGTGTTCAGGGCTGACTTTTGTAATCGGCGTAGTTTGTGTATGAATGGGTAATTACTATGTCGCTGCTAGCGATTGTCCACTGTCTGGTCGTTATTGTTTGTGTTTGATGATGTGCGCCGATAGATGCTATCATTAGCGTCATTTTTCGATCGTCCCTTTATGGTGCCTGTCAGGGGAGAGGTGTTTTATGGTGTGGGTTGTTTGATAACATTGCTTTTTGTTTTATTTATCAGGCTATTTCACATAGGCGTCCACTTGTGTTTTAACTTATTGTTGAACGGTTTTTCATGAATTGGTTGACTGAAAACAAAGCCGAATTTTGGTAACTCGTGTTTCTTCGTTCTTTCTAAATTAAATAAATCAGAGCTCATTAAAAATTTATAGGTAAATTCCTACATAAGAATTTTTCGTCCCACATTCGGTAGGTGACTCGGTGAACCGATACAATCTGGCACAGTTTCGCCGCTTTATAGATAGCATCGAAAGCCGCATTAAAAGCAATACCTTATGCAATAATTGCAAATGCAAATCGTGATTGAAAACAATAGCAATACGTCACAACACGGCAAAGTTTCATAAACATTGCCTACAAATAAAATACAGTGTGTTTGGTTAAACGTCGGTGGGCATTACTTTAAGGTAGGGTTGCCATCCGGCCGGGTTTCCCCGGAATTTTCATATTTTGGAGGGCAAATCTCCATTTCACATAAATGTCTTTTTTTTTTAGTATGGGAAATTATCCAATGACCCCCCCCCCCTCCCCCGCTCTGGGCGGAGCGGAAGGGAGTGTCAGACTTGTACTGACTAAAACCCATCCATGTTCCTTCTTCCAACACAAAGGGTTGTGTTCCAGGGCCGCGGTATCCTTTCGAACAGTCCCGCAGCCCTGGCAGGCATCGGCTCGTGCGGACCCCTACGTGGTTGCTGACATCTCTTTGAGGCGCTCGTGGAACACGAACGCGCCATCGACACGGCCTGTCGTCATGAGACGGTCAAACGGCGAGCTAGCCTATAACTCGCCGTCCACAGGCCCGCGCCTCTCCATGTCACCATAAGATCGCGCCGGAGGTCTGTCCGCTGAGCGGCGATTTGCCGCGGCAGCGGAATTTCCCCCCGACGTAGTACCTCCGCGCGCCATTCGTACAGGCGCGCGAGTTCTATCGCCTCCAGATCCCATGGCGGCCATCCGGCAAGGAGGCTCGCCACCTCACCGGAGATCGTGCGGTACCCCCGGACTAGCCTTAGGGCTATCACCTTTTTGGGGCGCGTTCAGGTAGCGGGCGGCTTGCCGCCTCAAAGAACGCGCCCACACCGGGGCCCCGTTAAGGGCCATGGACCGCACGACCCCCGCGTAGCACCTCCGGCAAGAGGCGACCCAACGCCGATGGAAACACCTCCTGCCGTCAGTAGGGATCCCGACGGTGGCGCATTCCGAGGGCCATGAAAACACATGGCCTCGGATTTGTGCAATGCCACCTCGAGACCCGATTGCCGGATCCTCTCCACGACTATCGCAACCCCGTGTGTCATGTTTTTGGCCGCCGCCTCGAGCGACCTCCCTTGTGCCAATACCAGCGTTTCGTCAACGTAGCAAACTACGCTGACGCCGCTAGGGAGGTCGGCGAGCAGCACCCAGTCGTAACCGATGTTCCACAAGGCCGGCCCCAGAACCGATCCCTGTGGAACACCGCACGACATCTCTCGCCGGTTCCATTCTCCGCTCCGACCGGGGTAGATGACGGCCCTATCCGTCAGGTAGTCCCCGACCACACGACGAAGGTAGGTCGGCACCTGGTGATACCGGAGTGCCTCCCCAATGCAGCTCCAGGGCATGGAGTTGAAGGCGTTGGCGATGTCAAGAGACACCGCCAAGACGACCCCGCCCCGGGACGCGGCTCTCACGCGCATGATGGCGTCCACCGTCGAGCGCCCCTTGCGGAAACCAAACTGGTGTTCCGCAAGATCCGGCCCCATCCCCGCTAGGTGCCCGGCGAGGCTGTTGTCAATGACTCTTTCAAAGAGCTTGCTCACCTCGTCGAGCAACACGATGGGTCGGTATGTGGATGGAGAGTCCGCAGGACACCCTGGCTTCTGGATGAGGACCAGCTTCCCCGTCTTCTAACGAAGCGGGAACTGGCCTCTCTCCAAGCATGCGCTTAGGAGTCCTTCCAGTCGGGGCCCGAGAGCCTCAGAGGCCAGGACCCAGGCTTTGCCAGGCAAGCCATCGAGTCCCGGGGCGGTATTTCTGGCTTTCAGCCTGCGTACCGCCACTCTCAGGTCTACTCCAGTCACCTCCGGAACGTCGTCATCGGTGTGCTTCTTGTTCTCCTCTTGGAGAAGCTCCGTGGCGGCCGTCAGGCGAGCGACCTCCGCGCGCAGTTTGGCCACTTCGTCTGACGGGGCCCGCATATCTGACCTCTCCTCCCTTCCTTCGCCGTAACCGGCCGTCTTTTGGGTTATAGGTTTTTCCATTTTGTTCCCACGAGTATGGGGGAAATAAAAAGTCCATCTGGGCAGTGCCCCCTGTACCCAGATAAGCCATAGCCAGGCCGGCAGTGGTTCGCACTAGCGACTGATTTTCCATAGGAACCCGTCAGCCACACATCTACTCGCGGTGCGCCGCCGCTTGAGATTCGGGGTAACTTTTTGTAGAGGTTTTCTACCTCGCGGTCCGGGCAGTTAAGCCAAGACCCTCGGTCCCAATCGAAGCCGCAAGAAGTGATCCACGACACTTCGACGGTGGGATTACCATATCGACGGGGAGCTCGGAGGCAGGGTAAGTGCACACCGAGCCCGCCCTTGCTCCTCCGCTGTGCCCTCTACTTTTCAGAGGGTCACGCGGAGCAACGCCCCCTTGGTCCACAACGGACCCCTCCCATGTCAGAATATTAGCCATGGACAGTAACATTCCCCGAAGAATAAGAATCTCTTCCCATTCCTCGGGGAAGGATACTGCCCACGCCCAGGGTGCACCGGCCCGGCAGCCATCAGGCACACGAGGAGGAATTCTGATAACGCACCCCCCGAAATTGTATCAGCTTCATTTTATGGTCGCAGAGTTCGAAAAATGTAAGACAATATTTTTTTTTCGAGATGACGTCCTTTATTTATTGACCATGTTTAACCAAACACCCTGTATATCAAGGAGTAAGCCATTATAGAATTAAAATATCAGAAGTGTAACGGTGCTATAAGTAGGCCTAAGGATGCATTCGTGGTCCTATTTGTAATTTAATGTGCAATCGCTAGTCGAATCGCATTCGATACTGGCGACTTGTGAGAATCACCTGCCTGATTACTGACGCTGCATGCTATGAATAAATAAATGTTTTATGCCTAGGAACGTATGTAGGTAGCTTAAACATGTTCAAACTTAGGTTCATAGTGTGTGATTTTATGTTTCATTGCCACTACGATTCGCGACGCAGGAGTTCATTATGAATGGCGTTTGGATTGCTACGTGATAGAATTCTGTTTCTGGAGGTGTGACGTAGAATCGCGATGTTACTTGGCATATCGATCACATTGCTCCTATCAAAAGATATTTGGAGATTAGGTATAGTTCTTAGGTTGCCTTAAACGAACGGCATGTTCTATGATTAAATTTGAGCCTATAAATAGTACACTTTGAAACTGGAAAACTTTGTCATTGCAGCCGAGGTAGAATAAACACACGAGCCGTAGGCGGGTTTTCTACTTTAACCTGCGAAGGCAAAAAGCGCGGGGAAAAAAGCAAATTAAATCGTAGTTACGTAATGATTAATGACAAAAATACTTTTGGTTCTGTCATTTTGTTTCTTCGTAAGTGTGAAAAACGTGGTTTGACGTGGCATTTCGTATGAGTGGACCACCCTCGCCCACGGCTCCGGTGTGAATTCCGCCTCGGCTGCAATGACAATTTCCCCACTTGTATCAAAATTTCTAACCTATTCCTTTAGAGATACCCTTTTTTCACCTAGTTATTTGCGATTAAATTGGTTTCTTTTTCGATATACAGTGGGTGCAACACTTCTTTTATGAGTGATTAAGTTGGACACTTACTTTCTTCCAGTCCTTCTTAGACCTTACAATTTTACCCTGCCAGCCATTCTGTCATCTTCTAAAGCTAAAATACAATCCAACTTCATCTTTTTCATAAAATTAAACACTCCTTACCACCATCAAATTTAAAAGATGCATCTCTTATCCTATACCTTACCGCGTTATACGCTAATGAGTGACAAGGGGAGCGTGGGGAAAGGAGCACAAACACTCGTGTCGGCTCGCGGAGCCCGCATCTCCCCACAAGGGCTCTCCATATAAACGGGTAAACGCTTTTACCCTCACACGGCTCCTGAAATGTTGCATCACTTAATTTTGACTGAAAAGAGGCTCGGTTCCTTGTTACGGTAAGGAGTGAGATTGGAGTTATAATTACTTCCTTTAATCTAGGTTAGGTTATATTCGTTGTGTAAATAATATAGTCAATCTGTTAGTTTAATTACGTATCCTCCTAAGGGATCAAAGTTTTTTAAATGACAGCCTGATTACTAATTTCTGTCACCTTGCTTTTTTTTGCCTCCAAGGATTCAAAATAAGAAGGCACAGATACTTTATTTTAGGACAACGAAGCGTATTATCTATTTTAGGAAAAGATTTTTGCAGCCATAATTAGTTTTATGTGTGTAACAAGCAAAATGCGAATAAACCGAAAGCAGCCAGTGATAACTGAGTTATTACGGTAGGTTCACTTACTACTGCAGTAAGTCCCAATTAACTACCACTGAAATAAAACTCCCAACCTCAGCTTTCGCTCTCTGCACACCAAAATAAACAAACATTTCAAAACAAAAAACACATGAAACAATTTCAGCAGCTGCTAAAAGGTATAAGTTGCAAAATGTTTTGACAATTTGCTTGGTTAGCGCGCCGACCACACTGCACTCGGCAGTGAAAGCAGCAAAATCAAAGTGTGGCCGCGGGCAGGGGTACCTACCACTCTACCACTCGTTGGGAGTCTGCTCACGCGCGGGCCTGTAACCTAATTACTGCTGCCCGTAGACTGCAGTTCGAATAGACTTGGAACCTTTAAACGATGTCTGGACTGGTGTCATTCTGTGTTGTTGGCTAGGTATAGCGTTATAGTGTTTGACAATAGCGGCTGGAAGCAACAGCGTCTCATGAACTTATTTTTATTCTTCAATCTTTTGTTACGGAGTCCAATAGTTTTAAATCTACAGGGTTACTAGCGGTTAAGTTTGTTGCAATAGTGGCCTCATGGACATCATCCTGGTTGATGATGCATGAGGCCACAAGAGCAGGAGCACTTACTACACCTTATTCAGGGTCGACGCAGCAGCCATGTGTTCTTACATACATTTCTACTAACCTACTCTAGTCGCTCAATTACTGATATACATCACAATCAACCACGAGTTAAATCATCATCATTATCCTGCCCGTATCCCAGTTTATTTGGCGTCGGCGATACATGTCTTCTTCTTCCATACTTCTCTATTACTCGTTATCTCATCAGACATCTCCTTTCCTGCCACATTATCCCTCACACAGTCTATCCATCATTTCTTTGGTCTTCCTCTACCTTATACACATCCAAAAACAAGTTAAACAACGCAAGGATATTTGATTAAAATAAAATACGTAAAATAATCTATACATATAATAAAATCGTAGACTTTCCGTGTCTGTACATTACAGATTTTTGCAAAAAAGTCAGTGGAAAGTGCGAGAAATAAGTAATAGAAAGTAAAAATACCTTTTTTTTAATTTTTGTCTGTTTGTCGGTTTGTCGGTTTGTCGGTTTGTCGGTTTGTCTGTTCGTTTGTGCGCACATCACGTTAAAACCCCTCATTGTATTCAAAATCTAAATATTACAGAATAAGAAGCATTGTTGTGGGTATTATTTAGCGTTTATTTCATCAAAATCGACCAACAGATTCAAAAGATATTAACTTTTAAAATTTTGTTAGTAACCTCATACGCGATTTCTATGATAAAAATAATTTACGTAAATAGGTTTTAGTCGTAGTGTAGTCACTCGGAATGGCTGAAAACTATTTTTGTTTTATTTTTCCTTTTGACTTTACTCTTTGCAATAAGTACTACGTACGCACGCGATGGCCAGTCAAGCTTTACATAACCAGTTTATGCGGATCTCTCACTGTATAGGAAATCTATACAAAGCGAGGTCAATTTATTCTGGAATTTTACAGCTTCATGTGCCGCCGTGTGTACAACTGCAATTCTTGCTTGCATTAAAAAAATGCCACCAAAAGAGAGGTTAACGCTAATTTAGTCTCTTTCTAATAAGGTGACCATTCATTTTATGTAAAAAGTAGGACATGATGGAAAGGCTGAGAATATAACATTATTAAATTAAATTATAAAAATATTTTCAATTTTCGTTTCCGAGGCAATTAAATAAAATAAAAAAATAGTAATACGAGAAAGCTATTATTATACATATATTAGGCAATTACAGCAACTCAACCTGAAGTTTATTTAAATAATAAAATTACTATTATTTGGATTTTACTATATTTAATGGGGTCACCATTAGTGAAATGATGTATTAAATAAGATTAGTTCTTAGATAATAGGTAGATAAACAATATCCCACAAAATAAAAACTTTATGGGGACAATACCTAAATAAGATAATGACGTTGTCAAATTCAACCAGACCACCTTTTTCGAATGTTGCCCGCACACAAATTAAATAAAATAGTTTCGTTTGAATATTAAAACTGGACTTTCAGGATTACGTATTTTTATATGTGCCTACCGAAATGACTTCGAATACTAATAATTTAGTAGATTAATGATCATGTCCACATTGTGCGAGTGGGAAAGGGCTAAAATCCGGCGGCAGTGACGAGCAGAAAGTTACATTAACGGAGTAAAATACTTATATGAACAAACTAACATTGCGAATGGGTTGCCTGATAAAGTTAAGTCAAGGCTACCCTTTATTAAAACTAACGGAACTAATCTTTTTTTCAAACCAAACGAAATCAAAATGGAATTAGAGTAAATATCTACAAAGCAATCAAGCCTAGAATCTGTTAGGTTGTCATCTTTTTGTCCCTACTACAGAGGTGTAAGGTATAAATAGATAAATTGATACTATATGTCCACTCATCTATTTTCTTATTAAAATATGTATTAAAAGAACAGATAGGTAATTTTATTACAAACACGATGGCATAACGTTCGGTTGTCTAAGTAAAATCGGTCAAGCCTCACGGTTGTCGCAATTTTAAATAGTCTTCACTTAATTATATCAGGCAACCCATTTGTTATGCTTTTTTTCATGTATATTAAACATATTTTTGACTCAGGAAACATAGGATTTTTTTTGATACTAGACAGGCTTATTTATAATGGTAGGTACACCAGAGTGAAGAGGAGTTATATCCGTAAGAGCAATTGTTTCACTCGCGGCATATCTTTGATTGCACTTGCATTTGAACTTCGGAGCAAAATATTAATAATAGTCAGTAGTAACATAAATATAGTGAATAGTCAAATGGCTTGCTTTCAACACTATTTGTTACATCGATCTGCGTAATACTTGCGTCTACGCTTCAACTTTTTTTTTTGCCCGTTCATCAGAGTCCTTGGAAAAGTATCCGCTTCGGCAATCATGGTCTATCTTCGGAAATATGAGATCTAATATAATTCCCATGTTCTTCTTCTTCTTTTGTATCGATGATTTATCACATTATTAGCACCCAGGTGGCTACGTTAATCGCGGTTTCAGTAGAGATTTTGACAGTAAGTCCTCTAAATCGCAGGTGTAGGGACACTTTAGATACTCCAGGAAGTCACAGTTAGTTGCTGCTACCATGGAAGTACGTGTCTATTAGGAGCCAGCCATAAAATTAATGACGTAATTTAATTACGTCATACGTTAAAGAGGTGGGGGGTGACAACAAAGTGTGACATTGTGTGGAAGGGGTCCTAAATTTGGTGACGTCACATTTAAAAAACTAATATTGCTAAGTTTTAAAACACGAAATTTGAACTATTAACGAAAAACATATTATAGAAATATTTCCAACTCTATCGGCGGGCAGCATGTAATATTGCAAAATATGTGACGTCACACTTGGGAGGCGGGAGTCTCACAAAAATTGACCTTCTGATAAGGACGGATTTTTTGACCCCTCCGGTGAAAAAATCATAAAATTCGTATGACGTAATTTATGGGTGGTCCCTTATGTATCACCTTTTGTTAGAATATTACAATTATACGACTAAGATCCTAAAAGTGCGGAATGAATGCACTACAATGCCTTGAAAAACCAAACTTAGAAGCTTTATAGCGATGTTCGTGTTAATTCGGAAACATGAAGATTCTCGAAGCGCATGGTCTTTCTGGTTCTATTGCTAAATATTAACCGTTGGGGCCTAGGATAGATCATGAGTTGCATCTATATTTTGCTTACGTTCATAAACTTTGAGAATGACAAAAGAATGTGCGCTCACGTGAGCGAAGCCGCGGGCACAGCTAGTTTCCTAAATAAAAAAATATTTTGTTTAGACAAATCTTTCTGTCAATACTACAGATTCATTCATCTGTGGCGTTGTCAAAGCTCCATCCGGCCAAATCTTGGCCCCCAAAGAGGCTATTTCTCGATTGAGTGAGGGCGGCACAATGTGACTACCAACGCAGACCCGTATTATTTAGAGTTGTCAACAAAATGATGTATTTTACTCTTTGAAAGACGTTTGGGTAATAGATAAAAGCTGTATAAGAGAGAGAGATCCTCTTTTAAGGGACAACACAAACTAATGACACGAAAATTCCTCACAGATATTGAAAATTTTGACAAAATTGGGCTGTCCCGGTTTCAAAAACTCACTTTACGTACGGCTATAAATTCCTGTGGATTATTTAATTTATTTAGCAATTGATTAATGATTGAATATCAATATACCATAGGGCTGGCTCTTTCTTTGGCCAAAGAATTAGCATTGCCATTCAGCGTGGCAATGCTGCCAGTCTTCTGGGCACGTTTCCATATGACGGCGATGCGGAGGAGTACTTTGTTTGACGCCCAAGTGTCCTATTGTCGTCGTTGTTTAGATGTTTATATTTGCTTACTTTTAGTCTTATTTTTATCATTACTTTAGTTCTATTTGTAGTCTGTATATAAATGTACATAATATTGAATATCTCGTAACAATACAAGCTGTGAAATAATCCTAAAACAATGAGACGTAATTTTAACAAGTAAGTAGATGCTCAAACTATTTGTTTATCTATCCTGTGTTTCATACTAATAAATAAGATCTACCATCTGTTTGTACATGTAAAATACAAATGGATTCCTCGCAGTTGTATTGCTCAGTATCCGGGAAACTCCCCGGATACTATGAAACATGCCCTGCGGCACTAGACTTGAGCTGTGGGCTGGGCCAACGGGGATTACACCGAAATTGCAATCAACATTCTTATTCTCTTTGGGGACATTCGTAAAGTTCAGTCTTTTCGTACTTGATAAATAAACTTTTAGTTAAACAGACACGCTTTAAATTTTCATTCACTTTTAGTTTCATTGACTTCATAATGGTCATTCGACTTTCAAATTTAATGTTAGGGTCATTGCGCTTTAATTTGTATGTTTTCATGTAGTTAATAGTTCACGAGTTTCACACTATCATATAGTTTCGAACCCTTAGCCACGAAACTTCATTTTTTCCAAGTTACCTTTAATTATTTGACATGCTTAAACTCATCGTTGTAAACTTATTTCATTTATATATTCGTTACTAGCTTGTTGTCCGCAACCTTCTTCCGCCTGAAATTATTAGATATTAAAATTCAATTTTACCCTTGTTTGCAACATTTTTCATTGCTGCTTTGCTCCTACTTGTCGTAGCTTGATGTTATATAGCCTATATCCTTCCTCGATAAATGGGCAAACCAACACTAAAATAATCAAATATAATAATAATTCCTGAGATTAGCGCGTTCAACCAAAAATACTCTTCAGCTTTATAAGGTTAGTTTAGATTGAAATGGCAAAAATGAAAAGACAGGTTCATTTCAGGGAAATGGAATAATTCCATTTTCGTTTTACTTCCATTTTACTATGAAAGTGCTTTACCCCGGTAAGGTAGTGTCAAGCATAACTCTTACTTTACAAAACTATGGGCGTATTTCCTAAAAAAATATCCTCACCATCTATTTACCCATAAGAAAGATTCAGCGGAAGTGCGGGTTCATATATCAGTCCGGACGATCGTAAATATTCTAAACGCCGGTACGGATCACGCATTCACTCATATGTCGCTGTCACTGTGACTAGACTGACTTGTTTGTAAGTGACTAGAGAAGTGATTTATTGTAGAGTAATTCGATTTATGTGTTAGGAAAGTTTTAGATATTCATTCAGTGTGTCACCTGTGATAGTTAGCTTTTACTTTTAAGAGAAAACAAGTAAAGTTGCTTTTGTAACTAATGTTGGACCAATAACACTAATTTCTGAATTAATATTCGTACAACAATATTCTTTCATAATCAAATAATTAACGTTTAACATGTTACTTACTTAAACTATTCTAAACTCGTAAATTGAACACGGAAACAACCAGATGCTGCAATTAATTAATTATCTTTACCACCGCCTTTCTCGTTGTTAATAAGATCTTTCTAAATTAGGCGGTGAGAATTTCTACGCGCCGCATGACTAAGGCCTAAAGCTCTCCTTATGCTGTTGGGTTAGCAAGTCTTGTTATTATTTTCTGACTTTACCAATAGACCAATTTGATGGACGTAATATCGAACAATACAGAACACATATTTACATTTTTTTAGTTTGATGTGCACATATTGAGAATATGCATTGAAATACTTAGCAGTTTTTCTACAGATTTCCAAACGTGCAATAGATGTTGTTATATAAATGAACGAAAGTTCACACAAAGTCAACAAAAGCTCTAATGCTTGCGCGCATGTCTGGCTCCCTAAGAATTACTACCCAAGCATAAGATATACCGTCTCTTTTTAACGTATAACCCAGACATTAATCTTAGGGGCACAATTAGATAAGTGTCTGCAACACACTACATCTTACATGCGTTAATAAACTATGAGTTTGTGCACCGCAGCCCCCGTAAATATGTAAAGCTGGATGCATTATTAAATATTACCCCTGAAGCGTCATTTGAGGGTACTTTGTATTTGGTCCTTATTTCTTCTGAAAGGACTGGCTTGATACTTTTACTTGGTCCTTACTTCTTCAGTAGCTGTTTTACGTACGAAAGAAAACTGTTAGTTCAAGACAACAAAAGGGAGTCTACAAACTGTTGCAATGGTTTTAATATCTGTCAGCGAAAATTTATATTGCCGTTGTTGAATGAAAAATTCATGAGAACATAAATTAAATCTTTCAGCAGTTTTGTAATAAGTCGGATAGTTGCCAAAATGTCAAATTGCTTCCTGATTTTATTGAATTAGTTTGATTACGACGTCCATATAGCAAGGTTGCGTTTGCTATATGATACTACACGCTATTGGCTGGAGAATGCTGGGTTTTTATTTTTACATATCACTAGCGTATATCCGCGGCTTTGCCCGTGTGTAGTTCGGGTATTTCCGACGGGATCGTTCTTCCAGAATAAAAAGTATCCTATGTGTAAATCCAGGTTTTAACTATCTGTGTGTCAAATTTCATCTAAATCCGTTCTGTAATTTTTGCGTGAAAGAGTAACAACATCCATATATTCTCACAAACTTTCTCATTTATAATATTAGTAGGACAGTAGGATTTAGAATCTGAGCGTCTTTTTTAACCAACACATTTTACGTTCCTCTTGATCCCATCATAAGTTATCTCCTCGACTATTTCCATTATTTTTATCCTAGACAGGTGTCAGCAGTAATACATCTCAATTGTTTCAGTTTATTTAAAAAACTTAACGGCTCATATAAAGGGCTGTAATGTCCGTATCCTGTCTGGAATTTATTCTGGCTGCTAAGGATTAGGCGTCGTAAATTATTTTCCTTCGGCCTGAGTTATGGCCGGTTTGGGCGACAGACCGTTGTTTAACGTCTTTAATGGGGTGACATATAATTTTAACTTGTTTTTTTATACATATAAGTCTATTTAAGGTGATATAAACACGTTTAATTAGTTTAATGACCGAGAAGGAAGGAGGTACTCGTTCAGGTGGTACGGAGTTAACGCTGAGATTCAAAGTATTTGAATTTTGTGATGACGTTAAAAGGGATTGCTTGAAAGACGTCGCGCTGTGTTGTCGGCTAAAGCGCACCTCTCTCGCTAATTAAGCAGAACAAATAAGCTACTGATGGTTTAAGACCGACTTAATTATGTTCACTTCACTCGAAGGGGTTTACAGAATTTTGAAATAGAATCCCAGGTGACCCTTTAATGGGGTTAAAAGTAAATTCATTCGTGTTTTTTTAAGGAAGCGTGTGTTTTTTTTTCTTCCCTTTAAAATATCAGGCTTTCCTTTAGTGTCTATACTTTATATTGAAACAACTTTTTATGGCATCTATTTAGTAAGTAACATAGCCTGACAAAAATGAACTTTATTATTAGTCCTTAAACGTTGAAACGTTCAGTAGCCGAAACTACAAACTTTTTACTCCTAGTAGCTACTTGCAAAGTAAAGTTCGCAAGTTGTCGCGATATTTTCGCAGTTCAAAATACCTTTCATTAATATGAAAACAACAAGAGTCAGTTTGCAATCCGCGACGTGCCACGTCGAATCTCGGCTCCAATATTTCATCGTACATCTGAATTTAATGAGCAGCATTTGTTTCAACGCAAATTAAAACGCCTCTTTAGATGTACGCCCAAGATTTTATGATCAAACAACATGTGTTTATCATTTGTTTTTGTTAATAAGTATTTCATATCAGTTGCGGTCACCATTCTTGCGCGAGCATTTCAGTTTTAAGATCCGTCATTCCACATCTTATAGAGATGTGAAATGGAAAAAATCTGGTATAATATTATCTATACTTAATATTATAAAGAGGTAAAATTTGTTTGTAAGTTTGCATGTAGGGGTAATCTCCGGAACTAATGATCCAATTCTAGAAATTCTTTCACTGACAGAAAGCTACATTATTCGTTAGTGTATATTAGACGAGCTATCACATTTTTTGCGGACGAAGTCGCGGCGAAGTGCTATTTAAAAATAAGAAGCCGATGTTGTTCCTCAAACTTCAAGTTATCTCTACCCTAAGTTCCATCAATCCGTTCAGCGATTTAGCCGTGAAAATGGAACAAAAATACAGAAACACTTTCGCACTTACAATATTGAGTATGGAAGTATGAATTCGGTATAGAATTTCAAATAAATTGCCACCGAATTTATCTAGATCCCCCATCCTAGTGACGGATGACAGGGGTGATAATTAGTATGATCATGCTATTCCGGGAGAGGCGGCTGCCCTTCCTCCGCGTCGGCTAAAAATGGCTCAATCAGTCAAACTGCGCGTCTATGGCACCGAATCACACACGTTTGCTGTAGTAATGAATTTTAGTGTAGTTCTGAGGACGTCGGAGTTTGTAGATTGGATGCATAATGATCTAACGTTTTTTGACGAATTGTATTTGTTTATGGACAAAAACAGAATGTGCCATGAGGTAACTTACTTGTTGTAGTACCTAGTAGATAGAACTTTTGCTTTTTTTACTTTGCGCTAATGTTATGTCTGCAGGTCGTCTTTGTACATAAGCTATAATATAAATGCAAAAAAATAAAAAAAATCTTATGTAACTTTTTGTGTATAATAAAGAATAGGAGTAAGAATGAATGCGAGTCAATTGTTGTTTTAACCCCTTATAAGACGGCTCATATGAAGTGTCTAGTAAATTGGCCTGACTTTAAGGTCGTTTCCAATTTTTTTATTCCTAAGTTGAACCCTAGAAAACATTGACGATCCGCAAAAGTTAGGATGGTTGGTAAAGGGTTAACCACAAAACTGATAAATATGTCAGAATATCGCAATCAGCATCCCCGCGCATTCCACCTGACTATACAACTAGGCATACGTCACCACTGAGGCAATGTCATTTCTTTTTATCCAAACAAATGACAGTTTAAATTATACGAACCTAGAGGTAGAGGATAACGTATCGGAAAATGAAATGGAAATGTTTGCTGAAAGCCTGAAAACAATCCTTTGAGGTATCGACTTGAAGTTCGCAAGGGGACTTTGTCAAATGAATTTCCATAAATACGGGTCGTGTGGGACGATAAAGCTGCATGCAGACGTATTATATGACGTACGTAGTATAAAACATTCGAGTAGGTGAAAATTTGATATAAATAGAGTATTTTTGCATTTTTGCGTTAATTTTTAACCCTTTTACCGGTTTGTTTGTTAGTGAGGGAAAGGAAGGCCATAGAAAAGATGGACGGATTGTGTGAGGAATGATTTGGAGAATGGAAGAAGACAACGTCTTGCGCCGATCCCAAGCAGAATGGGACAAGGACAGGAAGAATGTTCTGGTTTGTTAGTACTTCCTTCGCTGGCATTTAAGTTAATTTACTCATTGATAAACAGAAGCAAGCTAGCAACTAGAAGCTTGAAATTTTGCTCTAGAGATTTTCCTTATATGCTGAAAGTGACCACTAAAGAAGAGTCTTTGAAAATTCATCCCCTAAAGGAGTTGAATAGCGTTATAGTGGATGAATGTTCCCCTTTTACATTTCATGAGAAATCTCATCAAGGACACGGTATATTTTCCTAAGTTTCAAAGTTCATGTTTTGGGGAACCAGGTCACAATTACTCAGGGAATATAAGAAATTTGAGAGCGCCTGTCTAAAAATAAAGCTATTGACTAAAATATTGTACTCATAGTTGAACTTTAAATTCGAGCACACTCATTCCTAGTTGACACAGCACGTTTACCCAGTTGAATGAGTTAACAACGGTTTGGATTGCGTCATCTAAACTACAGATATTAGAGACTTGTGTTTTAGGAGTATTTCTTTTTACTTCATCATCATCATTCTCTTGCTCTTATCCCAATTCATTTGGGCTCGGCGCAGCATGTCTTCTTCTTCCATACTTTTTTATTACTCGTCATTTCATTTCTTTCTTACTTATTGCACTTTTTATTAGGGCCTTATTTATAGCATAAGAAATATCCTATAACTTTTAGCACTCAGAAATAAACTCCTACCAGTAATACTAATACCAGTGATTGATATTTTATATTCGAATCAACACTTCCGTTTTCATCAAACATAGAAATGAACAATTTAATATCACCTCTACATAATATGTATTAGTTTAATTTAGATAATAAACCGTTGACCTTTAAAAAAAAAATCTCTTGCATTTTGAATGCTTTTGCACATAAAATTTCATTTCCAATAGTCTTTGCATATCATGTTATAAGTACATGCACCTGCAAGCTCCAGTTCGAATTTCAAAACACATTCAAAGAGTAAAGTAGCTACTTATCTAAAAAAAGGCCGAAAGGGTCTTATCAAGAAAAATCAAAGGGCTTACATACAAGACATGCAAAAAGTCGCTGTCATGTCGCATGTCGCAGCGATCGAGTGAGTTCGGTCGCACTTTGAGTAACTCAATCCAGCGCTCAAAGGGACAGCCACCTCAAATAGATGGCCCGTCGCACTTTAGATCCGAATACGTGGATCTTCTGTGAGTTATTCAATTTGTATTTGTGTGGATGTATGGGTGCTGGATATGGCAAAGCTTCTGTGAGGGAAAATTTGGGTGTTTGTAGGCCCCTGAAAACGTGTCGACTCGAGTCACATTTATAGACTACAAATTGGTTGTATAAAATCTTTTGCTTACATATTTCTATTAATCAACTCAGCTCATCGCAGTTCACTGGGCATATAGCTTTCCCAAGAAGCCGGACAATACCGAATCCTCTACCTTCTATCCAGTCTGCCCCAGAAACCGTTTCAAGATCGGCGCGAAGGTCCATCTAGCTAGGCAGCGTCCATCGTATTAATTATAAACAATCATAAAAGCAGGCGTCAAGAATGAGATTCCTACATTCACATAATTTCCTGGAGCCTCCCTATTTTCATTCACCCAATGCAGATTGTGTACTACACTCACACGCACACGGGATTTCAATTAACCGGAACACAGGACACCTAAGCGCTGTCACATCCAGCATGACTATGATCCCGCTTGCATCTGCATCCCCGCGGGACGTGGCTGGCTGTGCCGGCAAGCAGGGCGGGAAGGCGGGATCGATCCGCCCCAGTCGCGTGTCGAGCGCCCTCCGAGTAGGACGACCGCCCGCCCGAATCAAAAGCCTTCGCGTTTAGGCGGGAACGCGTACCCATCGCGAAATTTATAACAAATAAACTGTAGAACCATATTATAATTAGTTCAGTATTTATTATAAGGACAGTAATTAGTGATAGTTTAGTTTTCGAGTGACTTTTTCGTAGTTTTGTGTAGCGTGAAGTGATTAGGGTACTTTGTGTACCGGATTTTGAATAGATAACGAACTCAGTATTTTAGGTGGAATTTTTGTAGTCAATTTACAGTAGTCGAATTTTTAGCAAGGTATGATGGAGCCTGGAGTTCAGTTTTCTTTAGCGATTTCTCGATATGATCTATTTTATCAAAATACTTAGAAGTAAACGATAAATTACCTTACCTTACCTTCAGTTAGTCCCCCAATAGATGTAAGTTTACAACTCTCATTTATCACAGAATTGGCCAACTTTGCCAGTTCTTTGGTATCTCTCGTTTAATTCGGAAATATTTCGTTACAAATTACGAGGGAGGATTGTGGAGATAATTTATATCGAACTTAATATCATTATTGTAATCTTTCAACGTTCATTAGGCTTAACTTTTAAATGAACGACATACTGAACTTTTAATTGAAGTTGGATCGCCGTGTTCCACTTTTAAATTAATGTTCTCATTTAACAAACAAATGACGATTGACAAAATAATTGACTATCGCCTCAAATGAGTCGTCATTTTTATTTATAGCTGTTTCAACCATTACGAAAAATGAACGAGAAACTCTACCGTATAAATTGGCGGGAATGACTATAGTGCAGGTTTTAATTAAGCTGTGCATTGTCAACATCGAATATTTTTGTTCAATTATAATATATTTTTGTCGTAATAATTGGAACATCATACTTGGAGTACGTATGGCTTAAGTAGAAACTGTTGAACACTTACTTAAAGCTTTCTTTCTCATTTCTATAGTATGGTATGTGTGTGGTCGATATCATGGAGTAATTTTATTGCCTTTTGTCAGTCAGAGTATGAAATGATATTAAAATTGCTTGATCTCCATGATCTTGTCGCGGTCAAAGCTTAAAGCTCTAATTCCATTTCTGAATATATTGTCTCCAAACTTTAATCTGTATCATTTATAAATATAAGCCACATATTTGACGAAGAGTTTACCGTTAAAATATAAGTCAAATGTCGGGGTCTACGAACTATGAGTAATATTCGAGTAAGGTCAAAGTTACGTTACGGCGGCAATGCGTGGGTGTTACTTACTACGTTTTATTTACAGACATTAATTTTATTCAGGGAACAATTTACTTGCTGTGTTCAATTTAAACGTTATTATTTTTATGAATATATTACATGTTTAGAACGATTAGGGACTTTTTAGAACTTTATTTTTAACTTAATAGATGCTATGTTTACAATATACTCCAATACAAAACGATCTGTGGGTATACCATTCTTAATCAAAAACCTTTGCCCTCGTGGAGGTCAGAAATTATCCCACGGAAATGAACCACCGGGATAAAGTGTAGCCTATATCCTAACCTAGGTCATGGTTTACCTGTGTTCCAAATATTATCGGAATCCGTTCAGCCTATAGGCGTAAAAAGCTAATAGACGTAGACAGAGAGAATTACTTTATTACAGTTAAATCAGAAAATGTATGCGCTTCTTCAAACTTCGTTTTTGCGAATTACCACGCAAGTTTAGATTACTTAATACTTTCGTAAGGCTGTTTACAAACGAAACGATAGATATGAAATTAAGGCCACTACTGGGCATAATCTGTTTGGGCCATTTTACAAACTGAGTGAATAGATACCGATAATGAGTAGGGGCAGATTGCAAGCTAATCGCTTATGACCCATTTCACTTTGAACTGTTTTCGTGGGAAGAAGAGCAGCTGATGCTTTGTGTGTGTTTGAAATCCTCTTGGGGACTGGGAACAAAGGATTGATGTTAGCATTAATTTGTTGCACTTTTATTTTGAATTTTCATATCCAGAATAAAAAGAAGGATAAAGACTCCTCTATAATATAAAGGGCTGGGATTATTACGTAAAATCTTGCAAAAAAATCAGTCAATATGGTAAATTTTTCGCACACCTCAACCGTGATACTAATGACATAAATAATATTATATGAATTCGACCTTTATCAACCAACCCAAGGCCTCAATGCTGTTTAATTGTATTCCAAATGCGAAATTTAGATAGGTGGGTAAACCCAATGTCCCCAATTCCCAAATTAATGTAAATCCTAACCGATATACGTATGTCGTGTAAGGTTCCATCAGGCACTTGTCACAGGGGATTAGCGCCCGCACTGCGTCTCGTCTGCAACTGCCCTAATCCCTGAACACGCAACCCGCACCGAATTACATTGTACCGATTATTATTTATTTATTTAATTAATTTAGTGTTGCCGTGACCGATACTATTGTTGTGTTATTGTTGTATGGTTGAAATAATTAAGATTAAATGATTTATTGTTCTTTGGAGTTCGGTGTGTTCGTAAGGTTCTAACTTGTTAGCTCATGGAATCGTAAGAGCTTTAGGTAGTCTTTTGTAGAATTTAATTCATCACCTGCCTAGCCTTTTCCCAACTAAGTTGGGGTCGGCTTCCAGTCATACCGGAATACCAGTATTTTACATGGAGCGACTGCCTTTCTGACCTCCACAACCTAGTTAGTACTGGGTAATACCATACCCCTTGGTAAGACTGGTTGTCAGACTTTCTGTTCACTGACTACCTGTAACGACTGTCAAAGATCTACAAATGACAGCCGGGACCAACGGCTTAACGTGTTTTCCGAGGCACGGAGGAAACTCGGCATGTAATGGGTGGTCACCCATCCACGGACCAACCTAGGCAAGCGCGGCTTAACCTAAAGATGGACCCGAGCGGCTGTTATTATTTAGCCACGAGCTCCTCTCGATCGATGTGGAATTTAATTATCTAATTAAATTAACTTCGACCAATAGATAAGGTACATATTAGGTTTTAGATCACAACCATAAAAGTTTACTTTGTAAAGTTTCATAAGACATAATTAATCAAAGATCAACAAAAAGAATAAAACCGCTAAAATAGCTTCAAATCCGAAAATTAATGTGATGAACCAGTAAACAATGCCTTTCTGAAAACAACCTTTGATGTCCTTTCAAAAAAATCTCAATTAAAAATACTCCTAGAGCGTGTTCTTGGAAAAAACGTTTGAATATAAACATGAAGCGGATGCGAGACGCCGTACAGTTCCGGACAGTGAAAGGGACGACTCATTAGCCGCACAGATATTTAGGATCGACTGATACCGCTCCAATGACCTTTTGAACGCCATTGTACAGTGTGTGGTATGCATGCGTGGGGATTAACGGGTAACAGGGATGGTGTTCCGTTGTATGATGGGACGCAAAAGTGCTTTAGTGCGTGACTGTTTTTTCGGGTTGAATTTCAGTTGCATTTTGTGAAATCTGGTTGTAGCAAACTGAATCCAGCCGGCTTTTTAAAATAGCCGCAATTTGTATGTAATTGGTTAGTGTTTTTTTTAATGCATTCCTACATTTGATCAGTCTTCTTTCAGTTTGTTGTTGTAGTAGGTACTTGACACGGCGCCACATGAAGCTGTACACCTCCAGTATAATTTGGCCTCGCTTTGTATAGATTTCCTATACAATGAGAGATCCGTATAAACCGGTTATGCATAGCTTGATTGGCCGTCGTGCGTACAAGCTTACTTAGCTTAGCCTTGACTGCCTCATTGGTCTAATGGTCGTATCGTAAGCGCGACTACTGAGCATGAGGTCCTGCTAGGTTCGATTAAAAGGTCGGGCAAAGTGTTATTGGTTTTTTCCATCAGAAATTTCTCAGTAGCAGCCACAGAGTCTGGATTTGCGCCCGGTTGATGGCAATAGGCTCGCCTTCTATTACATGGGATTTAAACATAACTGGCAAAATGTGGATGTACTATTAGATACACCTCTGCCTAACCCTTCTGGGATTCCTTACAGGCGTGATCTTATGTTATGTACAAGCTTAATAAATAGTAGATTATATGAGAAAAATTCATCCTACAGTTACCTACATTTTAAATTTGAGTTTACAACATAATTTTCAAGGGGTGTCGAAAATCTCGTCTAAAATCTGCCACACTACGTCCGTATTCAGCCTTGCTAACTTATCCCCTTATTCGTAGTAAATAATCATATAATTGGCCGTTGCCCACCGCGTCCGGCAAAGGGCGGCCATTTGCATTTTAATCACGTGTTGATTTGAAGTAATGCCTCTACGTGCGCGTATAAATTACACGCTTACATGTGTGAACGGATTGCTTTGGAGCTATGCGGTCTGTAGTGTGCCTATGTGATGAAATGATTGCCTGGATTACTGATGAGCTTTACGTGTCTGCCTGCACGAGAGATGTATGTAGAATTGTGGCCTTCTACTTAAGTAACCACTTCTACTTTCTTACTGACTGCCGACTGCCTCGTTGGTCTAGTCGTCACAAGCGCGACTGCTGAGCATGAGGGGTTCGATTCTCAAGTCGTGCAAAATGTTATTGGATTTTTCCATCAGTAATTTCTCAGTAGCAGCCACGGAGTCTTTATTTGCGCCCGGTTGGTGGTAATAGGCTCGCCCCCTATTACATGGCACTTAAACAGAACAGGCGAAATGTAGATGCACTATGAGGTACACCTCCGCCTTACCCTTTGGGGATTACCGGTGTGATGTTAAGTATGTTATATTCTACTTTTTCAATATTTAGGTACTTATAATTATAACAGGCACGCACTTAGACTCAGAACCAACAAAAATGTCTAAGCTCCGCATACCTCATGAAAATCTAAATACCCTTCATGTTTTCAGAAAGAAAAATTCGTTAATGCTCTTGAAAAATGAGATTTCACACAAATAGTTGAATGTCTGTAGGACTTGTCGACATAAGTACGTTTTCAAAAGATTAAACTTCCATATTTTGAAGAGATGAAATATTTTGAAGATATATTTTTTGATTTATTTAATGATATTATAGTACAGAGGTGTTGTCTAATTCTAAACTCGCCAAACTTTTACGTTTGATGGCGAGAGGCGCTCTTTTACATAACAATGAACCACCTTACTTAAAAGCTACTTCTTATAAATTCTACTGTTATGGTTTAATCTTATTATTTTTTATTTTGACATAAGTGGGGAAAGTTTGTTACTGCATTCGAGGCGGAATTAGCGAAAGTAAACAGCCCAATATGAAAAACAGAAAATACTAATACAAAACTGTATTTATTTACGTCCCAGTAAGTATATTCATATCTTTAAAATAGTTGCACACATAATCGTTCATAAATCACGCTGATCCTACTTACCCAGTGCCAGAACAATAACTCATATACGCCGAGTGAAGCCGAACTAAGGTCCGGGACACACGAGCGCCTAGCTTCGTCCATTTTGACATAAAGCTGCTACGGACGAGTATAGGACAGTGAAGGCATTTTGGGAGACCAAATTGGGTAGTAGCAATCTTGCAGTTGAGATTAGTTTGGAAACTGCAGGTGAGGTGGTATTGTCAGTTAGAAATTTCGTGCGACCAATTAGGTTTAGGGATTTCGTTAGTACTCTGTGTGAGCTGCATTGAATGTAGCTTTTAGTTTGGTTTAAGCTTATTGAAATGCTGTTTGAAAAAGGCAAGGCTTTCTATAAAACGTTGCAATTAATTGTTTTAAGCTTTCACGGTTTACAACTAAACTTATCCTGTCACTTACGGGATATCTTTCGTGTCAACCCGCGATCATGGCGCTTGCAACAGCGTCGAAATATCTCGGGAGCTCAAAGTAATGAACAATCATGGATGATATCCCGTGAGTGACAGTATAAGTTTAATTGTAAATAGTTATTTCTAAATAGCAAAATATTGGATCAAACATAGATTGACACTCAAGAGAAATACACATTTCCTTGGTTTACCTATCAGAAACAATATATAATAAAATAAGGACTGAGTTTATTGGACTTGTTTTGACCTTGCTTCATCTATTCGATCTATTAAGTACTACAAGTAACAGTAAGTGTCAGTGTTAAGTGACAGTATAAGGTTAGTTGTAAACCATGAAAGCTTAAAATAGTATTAAATACTACGTCTACCGTCTACACAGCCTATCAATACATCTAAAGGCATTGTCATTCCAACTTTACCCGGCCGAAAACCACCTCGTGTGTTTCGGGGTTACCTTGCCGAGTCAACGCGGAGTTCTGGCCGCGACACGTCCCCGGGGTTCCGTGAAACTTAATTCGGTTTTACTTGAGGCGACGACTTAATTAAGTCGGTCGACGCGTGCCTCATGTGGTTATAAGTTTTACTTACTATGTACATTTTGTGGAGCGCACTTAGCTTGTGGTAGGCGAGTTTTGAATGTCATTTTGAGTGAGAGAACACCATTTCATTGGTAGGGGTGACTGTCGTTCCAAGTTTTGAATTTTTTATTCATTTCATTCTTTTTTTTTAAAAGCGCTGATAGATTTGTGGTGTGACCGTCGGACTGCCAAGTCACGTACCACTGATTTTTCGGATTCATGTGTACATTATATAATTATACGGCATGTAAAGCCAAGTCAGAGGCCCATGGGTAGCATAAAAACTCGGACTACTGACTTAGGCACTAACCACACGAAAACAAGATCATAGGAAAATTTTTACTGATACTGCGTCATCCCACTGCTGGGCAAAGGCCTCTCCCCATAACTTCCAGTGGTTTCTCTCCAGGGCTAGTGTGGACACTGGTTGTTGGTTTTGTCCAGCTCGTCTCGCCATCTTCTACGAGATCTGCCGCGACGCATACTGAAAAATAGATACTAAGTATTAAAAATGCTATTTTATCCCGGTAACACGTTCCTGTGGGATTATTTTCGGCCATAATATAATTATGAAAATTTTCGCCACCGGCATAAGCCGGTTTCCTAGAAACATTATGACTCCACATTTTCTCGTTTATTTATCAATTTAGACATATATAGTCAAAACCAATATTTGCCCAACAATTCGAATGCAGCTTGTTGCGTGCCAAACTTTCAGCAAATTACGTACGCAACGTAAATTCTGATGCAGATCTTTCACCGTCGATGTTAACACATGATTGGAGCAAAGTAATTGGTTTATACCACGTTACACATAACACAGCGAAGCCCAGCCGCCCGTGAAATAGAAAGTAACAAATCTTCAAAGACGAGCAACCATTTCCGAGCATTTCCGAGTATTTCCGAATACAATAAGATAGTGTTAAAAATAAACATGCGGGTAGATTGTCAAGTTCGCGCGAAGCACATGGGGAGACGTCTATTTCTGATACCGTGGCCGTGTAGTTGTAGCCTGGCCATTATTTCTATTTATTTTGTTGACAACTACCGAACGTATGGTACATTACGAGGGTTATTGAACTGTGTGCTTAGAGACATTGGAAATACCTTTGTATCTTAATGATTTTAGGGTATGACCGAACAGAGTTCGGAGGTATTTTTTGATGATTATATTTGGAGTATCCTTTCTTATCTCGCTTACCGTTACGGTGTACACTGCACAGATTGTTTTACACTTACAAACCCCGTTCGTAGTTCATGTAGCGAGTAGCAGTTAGTGTAAGGTTTCAAGCTTAGTTACAAGTTATTAGCCTACGGGTGCCTAGTAGAACATAACCTTATAACCACACATAGCTTAGACAACTTAATTATGTTATAAGTTTTGTAGATAACATTTCTGCCATACATATTTGGGCAGGTACACGTAATGTAGACACGTCTGGGCGACGAGGCTCTACAGTCGCTTAATGACTTCATCAACACGCAGTTCAAATCTAAAACCACATTAACATTGTAACTAAGAAGTCACCCAATTTTTCGTCAAAAATTGAGGAGCATTCCAACAAAAAACTCGTCAATTGCAAATAAAAACGTAAGGGGTTAATATAACATCTTGAGTTTCCGAGTAAATATAACGTTTTTACGACTGGTGTATCGGCGGGTCAAGTGCGACCCCTCGTGTGTCATCCCGAATTCGTCATGTCATCGAAATGTAATAACTCCCCCCGAGTTCGGAGCTTCGGAGGTGGAATCGGAAAGCTATTTACAAAGAAACTGGGGACATTGAGGAAAGGGGCGCAATTTCTTGTGGAAACTAAGAAATCCGGGGGTGTGTACGTCTTCGTATCTACTGCTGATCGAATGTTGTCTCAGAGTCGAGATATTTTTGTGTGTGATAAAGATTCGAGTTTTTGTAATGTGGGATTGGTTAATTGAATCACAATTTATTTGAAAAACATTTTGATACAAATGAATAGAGATTTAATAAAACAATATCATTAACACTGAAAACGGGATATTTACCATGTTTACTAAAAGTTTCGAGTTAAACATGCGGTTGCAGTGTGCAGTTTATCTGTGATCATGGTGCTTTCAACAGCGCCGAAATATCGTAAATAACATGGTAAATATGCCGTTTTCAGTGTTAATGATAATGTTAGTGACCAGTTTAAAAAATTAATAAAACAATTAATAATTACTGATTGAAAATTCAGAATGATTTAGGAACAACATTACATGAATACATATAGAAACAGAAATAATTCTACGTATTTAATATCGGATGCAGATGCCTATAGATATTTATTAAGAACCAATAGCTGTATACATTCTTCTAAAATCTATTTTCCATCTACAAAGTAGGTCCTCACAAAAATCTATTATGATCTAAAAACATTTAAGTTTACGGTAATCGTCGTGAAGTAACGTGTAGCGGCAAGTCTGAAAGGGCGACAATAACACGCCGGGGTCAGGCACTGGATCGGCTTATAGGCGATTGACCGCCTGTCCCGATACAGATAATCGGAGTCACGACTCCTGCCGATCGGTATCCGACCGATATAGACCGGCCTACCGCCGTGGACGAACCTGTAAACCGTAACGGTCAGACTAAATGCATCTGATGTTAAGATTGTAACAATTTAAAACGCCTTACATTGTGTATGGTGATCTTGATGTTGCAAGTGGTCAAAATTGCAGCTGCTGAGAATGAGGTGGTAGTTTATTTATTTGTTTAGGATCTCCAACAAAGGATGTACACAAACACGCGAAATAAATAATCGATGACAAAAGTATCAAGTAGGTGTACTCCTCCACTTACAGGAGACCACAGCATGCTTAATTAAATGTATAACTTAGCTAACAAAGATATAGTAGCATTTAAAAATTAAAATCAAAACATATAAAGGTAATAAAATTAAATTGGAAAAATAAAATTAAAAATAACAAAGTCATGTAGCAATTAAAAAATGAAAACAATTGGTAATAAACTTGGAAAAATAAAATTAATAAAATTTTCTCAAGTGTTACGCTAATTTCTCATATTAATGGCAAGAAAATCTCTCAGAGCTAATTTAGGAAATTCGTAGTGGAGTTTTCAATTACGTCCAATTCAAGCTAATCATGCCTGATTAATACCACTACGCTAAATACAATTCGCCCATTATTTTGTATAATTTGTATTTTATCAGCAATGTTATATTAAAGAAATGGATGGACTGTGTGAAGGATGATACGGCAAGAAAGGAGGTGACTGCTGAGATGACGAGTAATAGAGAAGTATCGAAGAAGAAGACAACTGCGCCGATCATAAATAAATTAGGATAACGGCAGGAGAATGATGATGACGATATATGAAATGTTTTTAAAGTGATAGAGACGATTGAATGTTTTGTTTTACATTTCCATAAAGGGTGATAGTCACCTTCTGTCATGTTCAGAGATAGAACATATAAAGGTTAAAATATGCGATCACAGATTAAGAATTGATTGTTGTATTTTACCTTAAGTTTGATACTAAAATGCGAACTTGAAAAGCTGTTGCCCGAATCTTCGTCCGTGTGAATTTATTATAAAAAGATTACTTCCCTATTTAAATCCAATATTGTTTAAAATTACAAATATTTTTTTTTTTTTTTTTAAATTACAAACAGACACTTCAATTTTGTTTATTTGTATGGATTTTGTTAGTAACGGTAATTTGGTTTTGCAGTTATGTTGTTAGATTAACGAGGTCTAAGATATACGATCTAAAGTTGCTAACTTGTTACCATTCTTCCTTATTAATTATGTACAAGGCATTTTACGCGATATTAGTTTAACATAAAACTGTTTATAGCTCATAAAGAGCCTATCTACTTTACATTTATGAATATTATGAATTAAATGTGAAAAGTTATGGCTTTCTATTTTCATTGCAATCGACAAAAAACTTTTATGTTCATTTAATGTATTCACGTAGCTTTTATGTGATTTGATGGAGATTACATTTAATTTAACTGACTATGATGATTCATTTGATCGAAGGTTACATTATGGAATAATTGGATGTGGTGTTATATAATGAGTTTTATATATGGTTGCTTTTGATCAAATTCATATTATACAGGGTGGAAGCGACACCAGCGCACAAACAAATCTGTCGTTTTGTTATAAGGCCGGCCCCGTTAGTCTTTTAAAAAAAAAAACTAATATTTACCGAACCACTTATTTAATCACAAAAATCCACACTTACACCTTTAATTATGGCTTTATTAAATAATGCACAAAATACACCAACAAATTATGACTTTCTATACTCTCCTGTATCGCTCGAGATACGGTTTCCAAATTTGGTTTACGCGACGGCGTCCAGAATCTAACTAAACCGATTAATTAGTGTTAAAATTCCGCTAATGTGCGCTAATTGCAATTCAGCGTTTACTTTGAAATGAAAAATGAGACTTTGAGTCTAGAGTGCAGATGTCGACTTTATTGCCTTGTAATAAGGGTTGTAACAGTTCCATACATTTTGACTGTGTATATTGCACTTTTTAGGAAACAACTGATTTAAAAAAAAAACCGACGAATCATTTCTATGGGAGGTTCAGAATGATGTACTGAATACATGGTAAGTGTTGATGCGCCGGTGTCCCTTCTACCTTGTATGCATATAACAGATATCAAACAAAAATAAATTAAGGTATGATGACATAATTATTTACGTTATTTGACATTTGGTTGGTCCCGGGTGTCATTTGTAGATCTTTGAAAGTCGTTAGGTAGTCAGTGGCCCAACAAGTCTGACAACCAGTCTTACCAAGGGGTATCGGTACTGTAAGTACTAACTGTGTTGTGAAGGTCAGATAGGTAGTCGCTCCATGTAAAATACTGGTATTGAGTTGCATCCGGTTAGACTGGAAGCCGTCGCAAACATAGTTGAGAAAAGGCTAGCAGATGATGATGACATTTAATATGATAACATTATTGTCATCAAATCAATTTCTTACCGAGGCAAAAAAGGGTGGTATCTATATGTTTTTTGAAAATATCTATCTGCTTTAGTGTAAAGTTAGAATCATAATTATGAAGTTTTCGCACTGTAAAGCTAGCAATTTTAAGCAAGTTGTACCAATACATAAACAGCTCCATAGAAACAAGCTTTCTGCTTTCCTGACATACGAATTAGTGTGAAAATATATAAATGTACATTTCACTCAAACCGTGTCAGTTTGATTGCCGTGAAGTGTGGTGCGTGCCGACTAAACAGAGAGGGTAACGTGTTTTACTTTCACGTCAATTGTTATTTCACGTTTCCTTTGTTTACGAAATTATACAGCCGTAAACAAAGCAGGAACATTCAGGAAATTAATCAATTCTGCTATATTCGTTTCATTATTGGACATTAAATTACCAGTTTCAATTCCTAAGGCTTGCCTTTCTCAATAACACGAATTGTTTTTATCGTGAAAAAAAAACACCGAAAAAGTCAACAAACTTTTTTTTTTTTTTACAAAAAATCTGAAACTCCTTGCTGAAGATTTTTGACAACTTTAATACCGCAACTGACGTAAGGTATTTTAAACTTTATCCCTAAAGTTTTAAGTATGAAAGCAAGTGTACAATAATAATTTGCAATAAGGCTAGGGCGCAATGTTTACCCACGCACGCGATCGATAAGGCGTAGAAACCTCCGCGTGAAAATTGCAACCCGTCGCCGAACGACACCGCCGTCTAATAGAATTACTGGAAACGAGATGAAAGGGAATTAGTTTATTTTTACGGTGGAATATTGAGTTCCGTTTTTAGGCCATTCATTGCTTGCAGTAGAAATATTGACTTTTATTTGTTATGTTTGATATTTCTACAAAAAGGTGTTAAAAAGACGGACTTAATTGTTTGATGTCGGCAATATCGTAATTAGATGTAGATCACAAGTGAACTCATGAAAGTTATCTGAATGAAATATACATAAAATTATCTGAATTACAATCACACTCAAAAAAACATCACACAAGAAAACACATACAAAAAATCATCACACAAGAAAACACATACAAAAAATCATCACACAAGAAAACACACACAAAAAATCATCACACAAGAAAACACACACAAAAATACAAAACACACACAGACATACAAAAATAGTTCATAGTAAAATAGGTCCCTATTTTTCCACAATCTCACCTATTTGTGCGTAGAGGTGACGAATGGATACCAATTTTAGCCATCACGAAGTCTTATCCAGTGAACTTTAGGGTTCTTTCCCGCCAGGTGGGGGATCCGTATAGTTTACGAATACCTCCCGCCTATCTTGCCATCTCGAGGGGCGCCATAGATTTATTCTGCTCGGTTTATTTTGCCTTGATGTTTACCTTTTTTTCGTGAGACGGATATGAATCGAGATACATTAATGATAATCGAGAAATCGCTATCGACGTAACAGGCTCTAATTTTATAACAGTAATGATTCCAATAGTTAAATCAGTGATATAGGTATTTAAATGACTTTAGACGTAGAAAAGTAATGAATACAGAAGTGCATGGCATGATATGGCAAGAAAATACATGGAACGACGCTTCTCAAAGACACATCGAACGACAATCCCGTCCAGCTTCAAAGTACCCGAACCTCATGAATTCTACAATAAAGCGACGCCATTTGTGCAGAGAACCTTATTGTTCGTCGCTGATGAGAGTTCGGGACCCAAGCCGAGTGGCAGCGGGAATACAATTGATAACGACATTCAAGATGTGCCAGCCGCGGAAACAGTCGCATCAACCTCTAAATCGGGCGACGAGAGAGAAAAATCGCCCAAGAAGAGCTCATTTTTCTTCTCCCCCTCGAAAAGTTGCAAAACTCACGGACGCAGCTTTTTCCGGCTTCAGACGAGCCCCAAGAAGTCGAAAGCGGAGACAAGTGAGGTAGTTACCGCGACAGCGTCTCCAGCGCCTCCGGGGGGTGCGGTGGGGGCGGGGGGACTCATCAGCTACGCTCCCGGGTGGTCATTGAAAGGCGAACACCTCATGAAATGGCAGGAGTCTGGAAAAACCACAATAGAGGTAATTTTTCTTTTTATAATTAGCTGCATCTTCCTCAAAACAATAAATTAACAACCGAAGCAGTAAATATTTTTCTTTTTAATGGAATTTTAAATATCAATAAATCTTAACTTTTCGTGTACTTTTAACGTCTTTAGAGAGGTAAGCTGTTGTAAAAAGTTCAAAAGTGGAAATTGTGCATGCAAATCTGTTCGTCAGTGGTTAACAGGGTGGGAGGGTTGGTGAGGGGAGGTTGTTTTTAAGAAGAAAATGAAAATTTCAATCTAAACGCGCCCTCAGGTGATACCAAGGGAAGGCGAACAACGAACGAAAACTTTTAGAATCAAATAAATTCGCAACAGTGTTCTTATTCAAATAAACAGAAATGTGTTAAAGAAAATTGAGTGGGGAAAAAAGAAACACTAGTCTTTGAAAATTTCTAACAACATTTCCTTTTTTGAAATAAGTTTGGTAATGGTATCTATTTATTCTTTAATCAGTACAAACTTAATAAGTTTTCTTGCAAGCATTTCCTTATATTGCATTCACCGAGCAAAACAAAATATCATGCACGATTTTCGAAGTCTAATTTACCATGGCGACGAATATTGTCGGATTCGTTCCGTCGTTTTGGCCACAATAATAATATCAGGCG
Source organism: Noctua fimbriata (assembly GCA_905163415.1). Taxonomy (NCBI): domain Eukaryota; kingdom Metazoa; phylum Arthropoda; class Insecta; order Lepidoptera; family Noctuidae; genus Noctua; species Noctua fimbriata. Next base: position 9,191,763 of record LR990922.1, on the reverse strand, counting down.
CATTAGTCGGTCCGCCACCCCCGTCTTCACTCTTTGCTAACATTTTTCCTATTCTTTCTCCAGCCGGAAAAGTGGGGAGAGATGAACACACCGATAGCCTTTTATATCAGTGTAATGCGAGTATAATTTTCCTTTTTAGTGGCAACATTAGGAAAATGTCGCAGGTAGGTTACGCGGGGGATATTGGATCGTTTGTCTTATTGGGTTGCAACAGGAAAAATATACAACATTATTTTTAGTATATGCCAAATCTGAATATAGTTTGTTCAGAATAAGTAACTGAGTCGATTCCAATAATTTTTAAACCATGTTATATTTTTCCCCAAAAATATTTAAAAAAGTTAAAAGTTGGACACCGAGCGACTTTAAGTACCTATCGCAATAATTTAGGTACCTACTGCCAAATTATTATTATCAATGAACTCAAGACGACACTGGAGGCCACGTTTTTGTGCGGACAACCAGGTAACAGAACAAGCTTATAACTCTGCGATTTTTCATGATAGTTTTGAAATTTTGTACATAGATTCTTTACATAAAAATACTAGACACGTGTTTCAGGTTTCGCATATACTAAAGTTAATGTTGTAGATGGGAATTAGTTGGTAGTTAACGTTTGTAGTATGAAATAACTACGGACATTTTTGTTTGATGGATTAATGGCACAACCTGGGTGATAGGTGTGTAAAAGTAATTAAGCTACCCCATTTATTTACCAAAAAAAAACCTATTAATTTTCTTATGTAAATTAATGAAACGTTAAAACTGCGCTGTTTAAAATGAACTGTAGCCATACAATGAGTTGTTAAATTATTAAACCTTTGAATTAAATAAATCATCAACCACACAAATAAAAATGGTCGCAAAAAATTAACCTCCCAACATGGATGGAGGTTATTTACCTGAAATAACCTCCATCATCAACAAAAGCGTTCACGTACAAATCTAATTTGTTGACAACAAAAGGATTTCAACCTGCAACTGACAATAGATTCTACAGTCAGTCAGCACACATACACAGGGAAATACAGAAGGCCCGCTCCATTCAAAATAAGGGCAGGCAGTCACACATATATATGGGTATATGTTCTTACTTGTTGCATCATATTATCTTCACATCAGACGAGTTGCTAGCAAGCGCAAGCCTTTTTAGTGTAAAAAAAAACTATGATCTCAAACTATTCGAAATAAATGCCAGCCGTAATAACGATGACGATGTCTGTCTATGGGGGATACACTATCACATAGATTACCTATAAACTCAGATCTTAGTCACAGCTAAATGTCAATGGAATATGGACATATAAATCATTCGTGAGCTGTGCACGACGACCAATCAAGCTATACATAACCAGTATAAGGTAACCTCTCATTATGCTGAAAGTCTATACAAAGCGAGGACAAGGTATACTGGATTTGCAAAGCTTGATAATTCACCGTGTGTACCTATAAACAAACATACACATGCACAATGCACATAAGATAAAGTATAAAATATAACTAGACGATACTAGATATATGATAGCGTCATATCTAGCCATGTGTGCGTTCCGTTTCACGCGTTGTATGAAGTCAACCTTCTCCACCTATCTGCTTTGTCACTTCGTACAGTCAGGTTCATTAGAAGCATGCGAGGGGGGACCCCTGAATATGTATGAGGAATCGAACCCACTGTCACGAGCCACGAGCCAACGACATTATGATAGGGCTCATAATAATATCAAGCTCGATGGTAATTATACGCACTTATTAAGTGTAGAAGGGTGATATAATGAAAATCTTGGGCGTACTTTGATTGAATTTTGATTATGAGGTCTTTGAAAAATCGAAAGTTTAGGGCGTTGATGTGACATGTCAATCAGACTTGATTGCCGATGCTGATTATAAAGAAAAGTTTTTCGTTAATCCTGAGAAACTTTAGTATATCAATGGACGAAGGAGCTCAAAACTCCACTTGACTTGATTAGCATTTAACGTTTGAAATATTACTTCCTACTAATGTTAGCCAAAAGTTTGTGAGGATGTATGGATGTCTGGATGTATGGATGTTTGATACTCTTTAACGTAAAAGCTATTAACCGGATTAGGATGAAATTTAGCACACAGATAGTTTATAACTTGGATTAACACATACAGGGTGTAAACAGACCCTTCACAAAGCCGTCAACCAAGCATTCTGTACTATGTAACTTTACGCAAAATTTTTTGATGCGAATCGACTTTTTTTTTGGGGTGAAAAATCACGTTTTACGTAGGATCCGATGGAAAGCACTCAACGCCTTGTGCTGATAGATGGATTGAATAGTACGGCTGTCTTGGAGGTGTGTAAAGTAAAAATCTTACATTACAAACATGTATTTAAAAAGTTGGAACTTTGACCAACAATATCTCCGTAACTAGAAGGTTCCTAGGTATGGTCTAGAACAATAAAATGATCGCAAAGATGGGGAAACAAGTGCCTTTCAAGTGGAAAAAAGTGCTTGTCAAGGGTCTATTTACAACCTTTAGAATACTTTTTATCCCGGTAGTATGATCTCGTGGGAAAATTATCGAACTCCACGCGGGCGAAGCCGCGGGCATAATCTAGTATTCCTTATTGCTACGATTCGTCTTTCAATCCTCTATGAAAAGCAAATAACCAAAATTATTATGTCCCCATTTCTCTCATCACCAATATTAATATTTCTCTATCAGTTTCGTTCATTAGTGCAGTTAATCGAGGAATTCGGAAACAATAATATCTCTATAGAGTGATCATTCCCCCATTGGTTTTGTTTACCTTCGCAAGGAGTGCATCAGTAATGCACCCTTCTGAAATACACCTATTTGTTCAGTGAAGTGCTACGAATGATGTATGGGTAATAAAGGAAATTGTATGTGAATTTAGATTTATTACCCACGATTACTTATGCTGCAAAGAAGATATATGGTTGAATTTAGTGCACTTGTTTATCCGTTAGAGGGAGATCTTATTTGGATGGAGCTTATTTTATTTTGTTTTTGAAAAAAGAGTATTTCTAGAAGCCAATAACTTTGCAAGTTTTTGAGAGTTAATCAAATCAACCTAAGTATTTCAGAACCGGAAGTACCATTAAGCTAAGTAATTGAGGAAGCATCACCGCCATACTATTTCGAAAAATACGGTGACACTAATACATGAGAACACCAATTTTATTAATGCCACAAGAAAAGTAACGTCATAAGAATAACCTCAGACCCACTCAAGGAACATCGATACTTTCTTCCAAGACACATTCCCAACGGAATTAATATCGAGAGGTTCTGTAATCGCTATTGACAGCTCATTCACGATCCGCGGAGGAAAGCCCCGACTCACTGAATATTTCACTGAGAGACTTATTAGCCAGCTAATTATACAAAGGAAGTAGTTAGGGCGCAGCGGAAAGACGAGGGGATCTCGCCGCTCTTAAGCATTCCACGGCCCTACTATGAATATCGTTTTTTTTGTGTTTTAGTTTTGTGTGAGTTGGTAGTGAGTTTTTGATTTAGTGCTGTGTAATGTATGTAGGTATGTCGAGCATGTAGTCACGAGCACTAGTATCAATACTCGTAGAAACTTTTATCATTGTTTTTTGGCTAGTAGTTTAATAGTAGTCTTATGGGAATGTCTTTGTCTGTTACGATCATACTTTAGAACTCATTTTAATGAAATCGATATGATCTGTGCCGAAAATCGATATTAAAAAAAAAAGCTATGTTAATGATCTCTGCCCAGCAGTGACTGCTATAGGCTGAATTGATTGATACGAGTGAATGCTGGTGACTGTACTCACAGCACAGCGACATATCGCGTTATACATTTCCAGTATAACATGGCCTCGCTTTGTATAGACTTCCCGTAAAATGAGAGATCCGCTTATACTGGTTTTGCATAAAATGATTGGGCGTCGTACTTACAAGTGCATATTAATATGCTACAGCTTTAATGAATACAGGCCTTACGACACGTGGCAAGTGGCCACCTTAGATATGATCTACGACCGTATGCACCTATATTATGACAATTTAATCCCATGATATGGCATTTTTTTCAGTTTTTGTTACGGTTTTTTGTTGATTGCGGTTGAATAGATTAAACAGGTAGTATGTAAAATACTATAGTCGATAGACTTAGTCAGAATAAAAACAGATAGCAACTACGGTAGGAGAGATAGTTACGTAATGAAATGACCATCAGCGAGAGTGTTTTGTTTTCATATAGCTGATTGAATATCAATGAAGTACCTATCCATTCAGTGATGAGAATTATTATGTTCGTACGTGTTGGCGTTCGAAAGTACTCGAGACGTGTGAAATTAGTTATAAATCACACGATTCCTGGACCCGGGATGAATCATGAGCGCCTTTGTAGGAATCTGTGGGATCAGCCAAGTGGGTGGGAAATTATATGGCTATTAGCATTTTGTTGTGTGAGAACAGACCACACAGCGATTGACAATGAATCGATTTATTACATTTGTTTTAGTTAAGTGCCATCAATTCGATGCTAAGCGTAGATTTTGTTAAAACTTTCATGTTTTAGGAAAAACGTTATTAAATGATTTTAGGACAACTTGAACGCGGTAACATAAAGTACTTCTAGGTACTATTGAAATAAATATAATTATAATGTAAGAGATACGTAGGTACGACTGCTTCGTTGGTCTAGTGGTCGCAACCGCAACTGCTGAGCATGAGGTCCTGGGTTCGATTCCCGGGTCGGGCAAAGTGTCATTGGAATTTTCCATCATTTCTCAGTAGCAGCTACGGAGTCAGGATTTGTGCCCGGTTGATGGCAATAAGCACCCTAATACATGGACTTAAACATAACTGGCGAAATGTAGGTGCACTTGTTAGGTACACCCGGGGATTAGAAGGCGTGATGTTATGAGTTATGTAATACCTACCTATGGCTACCTATGGCTATGGCTCAGCGTCAAGAAGATTATCTCAAAAATTGACACCATGATTTAATATCAATATATCAGGTGTCGATCACTGACAAAAGAACTGTCACTTTGCAAACTACTGTCATAATCTTGACAAGACTGATGGATGGGCGAATTCAAAAGTGTGCGAGTGATATCACGCATCAGACAGGGAATGTGCCAGTATCTAATTGTTATGTTTAAAAGCAAACTGTCTTAGTTGCTAAGTAACTTAGTTTCAGCTTGATTAAAGATAAACAAAATGAAGATATTACCTAAGTATACCTACTATCTTTACTCAAGAAGAAAATTAATGAAACCCTTAGTAAATAACAGTTGCTATTAATTACCACATAGACTAATTTAATTCAAATAATTCAATGTGTATGTACATTGACATGGCCAGAGATCGAACCAGATGGAGAGGTTTGGAAGGAAAAAGTGGAGGCCTTTGGCAAATTGAAAGTCTAAAATAAAAACACCTAATTTCTTAGTGGTCTGGAAATAGCTAGTTCGGTACCTAAACATGTATCGTAAGAACAGAACAAAACTAACGTGTGGAAAAATACAAAATAAAACAACATTCAAATTGTTTTATCAAACGGCGGCGGCGCAAGTAATATTGCAAATATGCAAAAAGTTGTGGTTTGTGGTCACACTGTAGCTTCTGTTCACTGGCGCCATAGAAGAAAAAAGCTTAATATAAATACATTACCTATAAATCACTGAAATAGTGAATCAACAAAGTCAATAACATCACTGCCTATTTCAATATTGTATAGCAAAACAAAGCTCATTGTTGCCATGAAATAATATTATTTTGAAATAGATCACTACTTATTTCAAATTAAATTAGGTATACTTTATATTTTGCAAGACCACCTGTCATTATGGTCTAAATCAATACTTTTGTACAAAAAAAAAATGGCGAATAATTTCGATACCTGATACCCGAATTGTGTCTATTAAAAGTGTCTATTACCTGTCAAACAAAATAGGAATAATAAAATCAATCAATGTTACCTTTGTACAAAGTGCCGCCAGCAAAAAAGTGATAGACCATGTCTGCGTTACGTTAAACACTAGACAGGTTCTAATTAAAAACACAGGCTGATTTTAGAACTATCGATAAAAAAAAATACAAGAATACTGGCTGACTGCAGCTACTCCTGTTCCAAAATTAAATAACAATATCGCGATCATCAAATTGTCAGTCAACAAAACATTGACAATGCAGTTTGGAGCAAAAACTTGTGGTTGTGACGTCATACGCGGCCTGTCGGTTATCGGACAGGAGCGAATAAATTACTTGCGGCATGTTCGGATTGTGGACAGGTGGGATTGCGGAGAAGCCTGAAGCTGTATCCAAAATGTTCCGCAAATATGCTCGGTATGCGAACGTTGAATCATTCAGACTTTTATTTTGCATTTTAAGTTTTATTGTACGCAGGTATTTAAATTACTGACCCTTTAGCAAGGTAGTAAATTTTATCTTCGCTCCTTTCCTCAGTCTGCGTGTCTCAATTGACTCATTAGTCATGAATGTGAGCTACATACAGTACATGCAATTAAACTCAAGCCCACATTAAAATATATGGCTTTACAATTCAGTTGAACTGAATCCGAAATACTGAAACCCATTACCGATAAAAATGCAAAAAGGAACAGTTAAAAGTCCTTTAATTAAAGCAGCACAACGGGTTTAATGCCAAAAAACAAAACATAAAGTATGCGACATGCGGGCTAACATAATTTTGTATAAATCGATGCGTGAATCGGGTTGTGGAAATTGGTTTTCCGTGGCTTTTCCGCACTGGCGGATCGGCAGCATCCGCTTAATGCCGCGACCGAAGCGATATGAGAGATCCTTTTACCCAAACAGTTTATGAGGGGGATCCCACAACTCTCGTTGTTGCTCTTGCATTACCGCAAACAAAACGAACCCATGAAAATGAGTTTTTGTTTCCCCCATTGTTTTAAAACGCGATGACTGAAAATGGAATGAAAAAGCGCAGCATTTCAACAAAAAGGACGTTGTTTGAATCATTACCTACGTTGTTAATAAGTGCATAGTTTTGAAAAGTGAACAACTTAAAACATATCACTATCGTTTATTCTTTCATTTGTTTTCGAAACATAGGATCTCTAAATGATTCAGCTGTTTGTAGCAGTTTTTTGTCGTTCACCGCTAGACATCCTTGAATGTTCAGCTGGCCATACTTCAAGCCATTCCATAGACTTGTAGATTGTCACACTGTAATTAGTAAACACATGCTGGATATCGTGTTTCACAGCACATCGCGGTCCAGTAACCCGACGTGTCAATTAAGAATCGTCGCGAGTCGTTCGTTCATTTAGATTTATTCCAACTGGTAACGAAATTATTGTTAATCGAGAGGCTACTCGTTCGTTTGTGTTGATTTATATCCGACGATATATCCGTGTATGATTTGTTGATGTCATTAGGTAGGTGCGGATATGGGGATTTATAGCCAGTACGTAGGATCGCTAAGTGATAGGAATGTATGTCTAAACAGTCCCTGGAGGCACTGAGAGGTCCATTTCTACTTGTGTAGTGTCTTATAGATAGATCCAAAGCCAATTCCTTTGACCATATGCGTCTACATAACTTCAAAATATGCAACGCCATTATGTCTCGCCATAAAAAAGTAACCGATATCCTCTTTTCTTTTTGACAGCAAGAACATAATTTAAGTTCAATATTTATATCCCTTTCATCAGCTCGCGATGGTTTGACAGGGCGTATCATATGACGATTTTTAATTGGGACCCATAATCTTGATCGAAGCTGAACAGGCAATAAAGCTGCGCACGAGCATGTCACGGTTACAACACGTTCGGGACCTCTCGGCCCCTTTCGGCCGAATTCGTGTCAATCTTCATCAAACCACATGCATTCGATTAGATTCATTTAAACGATGTGATGTTGTTATTACAAATAAGGAATTGACTGCATATATATCGAGTTATAGTGGTGTAAATCGAAAAGTTAACCTACAAGATAAGAAACAAATAATTTGAATGTGTCTCGGGCTGAAATAAAATGGAAACTGTCCAAAAAAATACAAAAAAAATACAAAATAGTTTATTGTCACAATTAGCATAATTTGTACATTTCGACGTGTTTGGTGCCTCCTTTTAAGCAAACCCACTCTAATAATATCAGAAAAACAAACTGAACAGCTGGAATGGGAAAACTTCACAGTTTTTAGTTTATGCATTCGTTGTTAATTAGTTTCTGCATTCATTGATAAATAATACCGTGTTTCAATAGTGAAATTGAAATCATAAAAACATAAATAGTGCTGCGGTTAGCGGTCGGCTTTCACGATCTCGACTAATCCATATCGCGATCCATTGCGTGTGTTATTTGCTAATTTATAATTTAACACAAATAGTGATGGCAGCGGATCTATATAATTTGTTGGTATTCGATGCGCGTGTCATTAACGGTTCATTACGATTTGCCGCCGGCTTAATTGGCTTACCGTTGCGTATCGTGCTTTGAATCAAAACTGTAATCAATTTCGGACCATCAAAGCGTTGTCAAATTGATATAGTGGTTTATCTCTAGATACAAGTGTTCCCCGTGTTTGTGTAATGTTAAATCAATATTGATGACACATTATTATACTACTGAGCTAAGTAGCCTTTCAGTGACTCGTAAATAAATATAAATCAGACTGGCGACAGCCGGATGATACTAATTTTGCCTACTGGAGCGGTGCTTGAATGCATTTTTCATATAATTATTTTATGTTTTGTTTATAAAATGAATATTCATTAAAATAACGTTTTCCATTGACATTTACAGCAGAGGAAAGGAACACGTATGCTTTCACAAGCCCATCTAAAAATAGAGTGTCCTAAATTAATTAAAATGTGGTATCTACAAATTTGTTCGCTCGTGTTTCCCGCCTCTCCCTTTTAGGCGCTTAATTGTTTCGAACACACCGAATTATTTTGATTTATAGCTTTGTGATTGCTGCAACTCGATTAAATAGGGCCTTTGTTGCTCTCTAAATTGAATGAAATGAAAAATAAATTAAGTCCAGTTGTGAAGTGGAGCGCAGAGGAAGAAAAGATTTGGAGCCATTGTGTGTACCCTTGGGCGACAATGGGACGAATAAAGAGCGAAATAAAGATGGTGGACAACTGCAAATTCGCAGCATTAGCGCTGTATGTATTATGCTTGTTGAAAATACTAAAATATAATAAAAAATAATGGACATTTGTGAGAGAGACGTCTTTTCTAGAAGGAGTTTCAGCCGAAAGACGTCCACTGCTGGACATAGGCCTCCCTCAAGTGTCGCCACATTGACCGGTCCCGTGCGACTCGCATCCAGCGGATCCCTGCAACTTCACCAGGTCATCGGTATAAATATAAATAGGTATAAAAGGTATCAATAAATCTCACAATCTGTAAATCGTTCAGCCCATTATTGAGCTATAATCAAGTTCTATCCTGTGTGCTCGGTAAACCACTAGACTAACGAAGCGATTTACTCCGCAGACAAGCTGCAGGAACCAAGTCAATTACTACAAGCAACGTGCTTTGAAATACCTGCTACCTTTGCGCAGTGTACGCCAGGAAAATCTATGTACCTACATAGGTACCTATATCTCTCTCTAGACTAGACCCACAGCCGCTCAACGTGTTTTCTAACTTCAGTTTTCCTATAGATAAATTGAAGACATAAACATCACTAAAGTTACTTCTCTGCACAATTTATAATTTACTGAGCAGAATATAAGTTATTTCCCGGTCATAATTACTGATCTCGTCATAATATTGAACGCGATACTAATAAACTGTTATTACGCTAATAAATTAGTAGCATCGTGTTGCACAACACAATGTAGGAACAGCGCGTCTTGGTATATTCCTGTAGCATAGTTAATTCAGGCATAGGAGAGGTGAGGTGACGTGACTCACTGAAGTGACTCACTCGACTATCTCCGAGTAGTTCAAAATATTGGAACGGTCTGATATCGGGATGACTCCCAGACTGCGTGAGTAAGCGTACACAAACTTCTTATGTCGGCGATTTTATCGATCAATGAAACGTGTTCGAATTTTATGCTCTCCTGGTACATTGATTTTGGGAACTGTATTATGAGATGCAATTTTCGGCGTCCTTAATCCGATTATCCCGTTTAGTTCGGAAAGGAAAGCAAAAAAATTTTGGTCACATTATGCCTCTTTTATCCGTCAATATTGTGCATATTTGCAGAGCTATTCAGATTGGTTTCACATGAAACGGAAACCGAAAAACAGCCATAATTTGCTGAGTTAATCGTGATCGGACAAATTGCCAGAGCATTGCCAACAGTTGGGAAAATAAACAGATTTCGTGTAATTTAAACAGAAATCGTAGTTGAAGTGGTGTTAACCGAGATGTAGAGTACATATTGAGTAAGGTTCAAGTACCTAATAAACCTCATTTAAGTTACATAAACAAATATCATACAGGATGCGGTGTACGTTTTGTCCGGTGAGTAAACGTTAGCTTAGTTCACTACACATGGCGTATTTATTTATTAAACTTCAGCTACCAGCAAACATGAACTAAACCGTAAATTAAAATATCCATCAGTTATTTAAATTTTAATTGCGTTCATATTATACAGAAGCGCAAGCAAAATTATAGTTTTTCAATTATAAAAATAATTTAAAAAGTTTTACGAGAAAATCATGCAAAACACTTGGTTATAAAATACGTGTTAAATTGTAATAGTCATCGCTTTTATAGTTCTCTCAACTGAGTTTTAAGAGTCTGTTTAAAATCTCACAGTTATTTCACACCTCTCTCTTTATAACATTCGTAATTAATTTCATCTATCATCGCCTAAATTAGTAAAACATGTTATAATTAATAGAACTAATCGTTTATTACAGCTGAATCAGTTACTGTAATAAATTTATATTGCGCAATAAATCCGACATACACGCCTAGGTCTGTCGTATGAAGAAAGAATCATTAAAAGTGATAAACACAAATATACCGCACATAAACCCAGTTTCAGACAGATAGTTGCATCGCCGCAGTCAAGAGAAGCGACGACGCTAATAAAGCTGATTTTATCATAAAAAGTTGCACGTTTAAGACTGAAACAGTCGTAAATAAGAAAATAAGACCACCTATTTATATTTGTGGCTGTAGTCGGAGCGAACAGTCTTGGTAGTTGAAGAAATATTTTATGCAAGTTTTTCGAAAGTCCAACAAAATCTTCAAAACACTTTTAGTCAGTTTGCGTATTTTGACAAACCAGGGTTGGTCCATGAATAGTGACTATCCCTTACATAAAGAGTTTCCTTTAGGCCTTCTTCAAGCACGTTAAGCTGCTGGTCCCATCTGTCATTTGTAGATCTTTGACAGTCGTTACAGGTAGTCAGTGGCCCGAAAGTCTAACAAACCAAGGTGTATCGTATTACCCAGCACTAACTGGGTTGTGGAAGTCAGATAGGCAGTCACTCAGCATTTTGACAAAATGCACTCCGCTGTCAGCCTTATTACAATGAATTTGAAATGTCTTGTTTACATCAATCCTTTTAAAGAAAGAATTGCGTTTTGATAGCTAGTATTCTCCAGTTTATATGTGCTATATTAAGTTTATTTCAAGTTAGTAGAAATGTGTTTGTTTTTTGTACTCAAGAGTAGATAATTATCAAAAGATGTAAAGACCATAATATTTATTATATTCTACATTAAAAATATTCTGGGGAAAAAGACAAAGTATCAAAGCATCTCAATCACGGTATACTACCGTAGGGCGGACGAAGAAGTAGTTGGGCGCAGCGTTCATTGATGTGGGGCGGAGGCGGGCGTTAGTAGCGAGACCAAAACGTATGAAAATAGAGTCGAATGCACCGGCATTTCCGCGACCCACCTGTGAGCCCAAACCCATGGGTGCACAAGAAACTAGGACGCAGATACACCATTCGATATTGCTGCAATAGCAATTATAGATTCGGAAACTCGATTTGGTTCGATACGATTCTCTTTGAAAATGATATTTTCCAGCTCATTGCATTGGCATTTCCTCAGTACCTGTAATTTTATCGTCAGTTCCACGTATGAAAATAAGAACGCATAAACAAATGAATCTCCATGTTTATTTAAACACAGCTTTTGTTTATTGTATTACTGCAAAGGCATCTGAAATTGCTACGTAAATGCAGTTATTTCACAATCCGTGATCAAATGATTTTTATGGCGGTTGTTTTTCCTAAAACAGAAGACATCTCAATTTAGAACATCAATAAAAGTCTATCGATTGATCTAAAAGCTAACACATTTGAAAATTTTTATAGACCACACACGCCCACGTAAAATAAAAGAGTATTTTATTTAGATTGATTCATTAGAAGGCAAGAAGCTGGCGATCAAATAAAACTAAATAAAAAGGGTGAGGTGTCACAAAATTTATGATAATACGGACTCTTTATTCATAGTTTTTTTTTTTTCTGTAGCCCGAATAGGATAAGTCACGCTTCCTTTTATACCGTCACAAAAGATCTAAATACGTTGGTAGGTCAAGTGTCGGTTTCCCGGACGAGAGAACTCAGCGGACAACAAAAGGCAGCCTTTTTTTAGTCCCATTTAAGTTTGGTGACAGGTCGAGGGTGCTGGGTCTAGTGTCACGGGAAGGTGCGCAAGAGAATAATAGTCAATCGGGACATTTCATACTGGTTGGTTACGTTTGTAATTTTGGTTCATTGTTGTGTTTGGCCGTGACTCCTTGAGAGTTGCGAAATGTGATTGTATCTCAATGTAACGTCTAGACTGATTGGATGGATGCTTGTGTAGCCACTCGTATCTTCATGAATGTCTCACTGATTAACTCTAATTACTTAATTTCTATGTTGCCACTGAAACATCCACATGCTAACTACAGCCAGTATCTAAACTACTGAAGGTGGCCGAGTATCACTTAAGCAACAGTTGAGCTTCAGCCAAGTTTTTGCATTCATATAATCGTCAACACCTCTAAATTATTTTGAGTATCAACAGATTTGTTTCTAATTTCCCTTTGTGTGACAACGGTGCGAGCTTTTAGGCTATTCTCACTGTCCCTCTCTAACGGTCGAGAGCTTTCGTATGTATCGCTTTCGGCTAAGCTGGGCCGGGCATCGCCGGGTTAGTCACATGCGCGCGGGCAGCGAACACGCGCGCCGGAGCTACGCGTGCGCTATGTCACGACACCGTTTTCGCGCGAAGGGTTCCCTCGCAAACGGCTAAATCTGTCCAGTACTTCGCAGACAGTCTGTTACGCTCCTATGATATTAGGACCAAGTGTTTGTTTTATCCTTTATCTTGTGTTTGGATTTCTGGGAAATATTCAGTTTAATTGTTGGTAAATAGTCGGTACCTTTCTAAATTAGGTTAGAAGGTATTGAAATTAGGACAGCTGGGCGTAGTTTGTAACCAAAATACAAGTCTAAACTTGTTCTCAATTAATCCATTAACAGTTTCACGTACTGCTTTAAAGAAAGGTGTGCAAGTTTGTCCTTGCCCAAGTTCAATTTCAGTACAAACATTCAGAATCGTCTCTCGTTTCGATAAATTGCAAATGTAGATTGTGAGTGCATTCAGAAAGATTTATTGCATGGTCGTGTTTAAGCTTTTTGCTTCAGCAAATGGATTTTATCAAGAACACTCGTTGCATTAAGGATATACTAATGTACGTTTCGATATAGCGCTGTTCCCATTGATCGATTCATTCATCTGTATCGGTTGCTATTGTTCGTCGAGTTTCAACAACACTAGCAAGTGGTTAATTAAGGCAGATTGTGTTTTATTTTTTCTGGTTGCATCACTTTTAAGTCACTGGCAAGTTGCAATGCAGTAGAAACATTTTTTCTTTTCATAAGGTTAATGCGTCAGTTTTGAGTCAAATGAAATTTGAATTGTAGGATGATCGTACTTTCTTGGGTAATCTCGTAGGTACTGTCATTAACGCAAAAAAATCAATTCCTATTTTAAACATGAAAAATAATGATTTCGTTTTATTCATGAAGTTGATTATTGTGGTTTGCCAATGGTTAAGTCACAGCATTTTGGTCTTTAATTGAAATATGGAAACATGAAAATAATTTGCGGTTAATAAAGTTAAAAGCAATAAAACACAGTTGGTTATTTTCATTCACCAACAAACTTATGTTCTGGTAATTAATATCAATTAAATTGTATGCCAGATTGGGGTCCACTGAAAGTCACATTGGACAATGTGTGAAAATTGATCTATGGTATCAATTGAACTGCTAACGAGTCCAATTAACTACGTATCCTATGCCAGGAGCTTTTAATGCTTCTGAACAAGCGAATGAACATCAAAAACACATTAACCATGATGCGATTGAAATAATAGTGCGTATTATGTATTATCTGCTAAACAATCAGCCGCTCCTCGTGTTCACTTAGCAGAACACGGTATATCTGGAGACAATCATAGCATCCGATTAGAGAAGCGGTGGTCCAGGGGTAAATATCGACCCCTTACGAGTCCGTCGAGGGTTCTCTGCTGCTCTCAAAACGGCGAATGAAAACATGGCGAAGAAAACGACATGTCCTAGTACCAAAAATTCGGAGACATGTAATCTATAAACCAGGTTTCGGAATTCTCAAGATAATTATTTTGTTTGATAATTACCATGATAATTACCGGATAATTATCGATGCTGATTCATAACTTGATCTGTTAATTTTTTTTTTGAGTTCGTCACTAAAATACTATGTAAAAAAGACAGGTACATAAATTATTACTCACCTACTTACACTAATGTAATAAAAAATTCTTTTGCAAATAATCATTTTAATAAAATTTTTGTGATTTGTTTTTTAAGTTGACATTTAACGTGTTTGGATCCGCGCGGAAGCGGCAAATCGCGTTTGGATACACGTTCAATTAATGTTTTATGATTTATGTTATTATCAAGGATAATTTTCACTTCGGACCCTGCTACAAACCCGCATTGGGCCCGCGTGTTGAATACCGCCCACCCCCTTTTTCTTATATAGAGCGAAGGCCTGTCTCCCAGAGCGGTGAGAGCATTTAGCATAAGCATTATAGAATAATCAGGCTGTACAGTTCCCACTGTTGGAACACAGGCCTCTTCCCTGTAAGAGGGAGTAGGCCATAATCCATCACGCAGCCTAGTGGAGACAATCATGAAAGATCTTTAGTTCTTTGCCATACCGAAGTCCTCTTCAGTCATTCGTTCATAGAAATCTGATAACTTTACTGTTTGTTTGGTGTCGGGTGTTTGCCGAATAAACAGTAGTTCCTCTAATATTTACGAGAAACGGATCTATTTGTAGAACTGGATCGAATTTATGAGTGAGACGTACATAATGAGGTTTGTATGTTCTGTTCTGAGGACTTGCAGATGTAAATAACATTAGGTCATTAAGGTAAACGTTTTATTTTACGCCATCTACCTTAGCAGTCGTTTCTTTGGAAAAGATCTTATCCGACCATATCCGGTTTGACCATAATTGAAGGTAGTAAAACTTAAAACCATGCCTTTTTAGTTCTATGTAACCGTATTTGGAAATAATAACACAATAGTTAGATAGAATAATTTTAATGTTTCCTGATTCGCATTGATTGCCGCGCCTCTACGCTGACAATAGGTGTCCTACCTGTCATTATTCGTTTCCTTTACGACGATGTATAGCGAAATAATTAGCTACTATGCTCATTGATCCGAGAAAACATAAAAAATAGCCAAGTGCGAGTCGGATTCGCACACGAAGGGTTCCGTAAAAACGCAGAAAAAAAAACGCGTTTCTTATATAATTTAAACTTGTTCTTTTAAGAAGAAGATCCCAACACGACACCCCTAAGAAATCCATAGACAAGACCTACTGCAATGTTTACACACCACCGCATCTCATGAATCAAAAATCCCACTCGGCCCCAAGCATAGATAAGCCTTCGTTTCTTTTTTCTTATTATTGTTTTTGCTGATTTAACGCTCTGTTCAAATTCTAGTGTGCCTATTACTGTTTAAAAGATACAGCCTTATAACAGAGGGCATTCTTTCGGCACGGAACCCTAAAAATAATTAGGTATTGATAAATCGGACGCAATGACCCGTCTGTTTACTGGCATATACTATTTATATGATTCGACGAATTGCATGAAATCGAATGAATGAGTTCATGATGCCCCAATACGTTTTTTTTTTTGCGAATCATTTATATTTGGAACGCTTGATTTAGAACCAGCTGGGATTGAGTGATTTATGCATCTCGTGTTAAGTTTTCAATGAGGTTTCTGAGTCGGGGTTAGACATCGATATTTTGGTACATTGTACCAAAATATATCGACTTTCGAAGAAAATATGTAGTTAGGTTCATAACAAATTAGTGGACTTTCCTATAAGGAAATTAATTAGATAACAAAATAACTTTTTAAGTAGGTCCAAAAAACACTACGCTTTTTATCGTTTTGTCTGAAACTTTTCCTCCTGTACACATTGTAATTGTATGGCACATTGTGAAACATTTGTAGCACGAAAACCATAAAAACTTTTTCCAAGAAAATAGACTGTAAAAATTAAATACAAATAATATGACTCGTCGCCGCCGGACGGACGGACGGATCCCCGGATGTTACAAAACGTAACGATTCCTAATGACTAGACGAGTTCCAAAATAATTTTCCCGACTACGATCTCGTCGGTTGTCGGATCGTGAAAACAAAAGCAACAACAACACACACACAACTACTCAAGCTTACGTTAGACGCCTATTACTGTGTTATTACACCTACACTGTATTCAAAACTTAAAGAGCACACGAATATTTTTGCACAACATTAATATGTATATAGGTCAAAGATACCGATTTATCACACCTACTGTTTACTTAAAAACACAATTTTTGCAGAAATTGATAAATATTTATAAAGCAGTTCAAACCATATCACATTCACACCTATTCTATTTCGCATTTTATAACTTGTTTGGTGTGAAAACTGTATCAAAGTCAGCAAATCTTTGATGGCGCCGGCGGTCTATGTGTAATCTAATCTCCTAGACATACCTACGCATACTAGAAAATAGATACTGCGGTGTTGCGAACCATGCCTTATTGTTTGTAAGCCGATATAAAGCCGAGTGCACACTTGACAAGTATCGTAACAAATCGAATGCACTCGCCCACGTCACAATGGGGCAGAGACCGCGCATCTGTGTCCCAAATACGAGCAAGGCCGATACATCCTTTTATCAAATACCGGATCCAATAACGGAACGATCCAAGTTTGGAAGCTATCGATGCCTTTTTGATGTCGGATGTATAAACAAAGGTGACAAAGACCGACCTTTGACTTTTATTGGTGAATACGATATTCGTATTCATGTCTAACATTTCATGTCCGGGTTTTGCAGTACGCTGTAACATTTTCCCCGAAACAAATATCATAAACACGTTAATCCGTAAATAATTTCGCTCCTACCATAAACCCTTTTACGGTGGTCTACAACTCTTTTAATGGACGTTGTCTCATATTGTTTGTTGCTTTAAATGTCCGTGTTTTATGATTATGTCACAAAAGTTCGTTGCTCCGGGGCGCACCTTCCGCACGGTTATAAATACGGCAGCGTGTGTCGAACTTTTGACAAGCGGGTAAATAAACATGCGGATGGGATGCGGTCCGGACGCTGCGAAGCTGAAACGACGCGCCGCCCGCCGTGTTGCCGTAACCTACCGCTTCAGGACCGGATTAGGACTAAAATGGACGTAAGAAATGCTAAAATGTACTTCAAAAAGCTTTTCGGTACAGTTAGAAAAAAAACGGAAAGCTTAGACAAGAGAAAGGCGTTTTTCCGTTCTTGAAAATAAAATAAAAAGACTTCGTCGGTCTACTCGGAGAGTCAGTGTGTCTGAATCCGACCCTGTCCTTTTATGATCTTTACACGAGCTTACGTAAGTTTTAAACGATCTAAACGATACCATAATACACTGTAAAACATAAATACGAGATATTTATTAACGGTAAAAGACGGCGTCAATGCTTCTTTAAGTTTTATACTCCTTTGTATTTCTCGTTTACTGCCTTTGAGTGTTTATTGTACTTTATCAGTTTTTATGGTGATTTTCCATTGGAAGAACCGTCTTCAATCTCATTTATTGTTATTTTACCTTTGTCATAATTGTGTCCGTTGACACTGCTGATGATGGCTGGATTTAGAGTCAAAGTGGTGTGAAATACGAAGCATGTTCAATTTCTCTTCCGTCGCTTTCCTTGCTATTACGCGTTAATTACTTGCAGCTGTTATAGGTACTTAATTAAGATAGACATTATAGATAATATTAGCTAACATAGATAACGATGAAGGAACGATGAAGGGGAATGTGTGGTGTTACGCGAATGGATAAAATAAGAAATGAGTATATAAGAGGAAGTCTGAAAGTGGCGCCGGTGTCTGAAAAGTTGTGGTAATCGGTAGTCGTGATATGGGCATGTGATGCGGAGGAATGAGGAAAATGTTGTGAGGAAAGTTTTGAGCATGAATGTGGATGGGTATATGAGTAGAGGAAGACCAAAGAAACGATGGATGGACTGTGTAAAGAATGATATGGCAAGAAAGGAGGTGTCTGATGAGATGACGAGTAATAGAGAAGTATGGAATAAAAAGAAGACATGCTGCGCCGACCCCAAATGAATTGGGATAAGGGCAAGAGGATGAAGATGATGAGATAACGATGCTTTTCTCGGTACTAGTTTGGCAGTAAGGCCGGGATTCATAAACAGTATGTACATACCGCGTACTTTGGCTCAACGTTATGTCTGTCACTGTCAAACCATAAGCGTAAGATAAAGACGGTAACGTGTCTTAGTCTAAGCACGAACAAAATAACGTTTATATATCAGAGCCTAACTCTGCTACAGTCAATTTAATACTGCATTTTAAATTTAGAACGATTAATCACTGCTATTTTACACTAACCCACTCCAAAATAGAGAGGGTAAGTGATTGCGCGACCTTTGCGGATACCACGTAGGCAGATACAGCCGTGGGAGTACCAATCTCAGCTTCAAATTACCAAACACGAACAAACACTTAATTATACTTTAATATCTTCAATTTGAGTTTAATATTCCTTATTGTGGCTTCATAGCCTGCTGAGAATATCATATCAATATGTAAATTTATTGTAACTGTAATCATCGGAGATGCAAATGTAAAGAGAATATCGAATTGCCCTCATACCTTTTATTACTGATAATAAACATATGAATGTACTGATATTATGCCGTTGGCTCTTACAAAGTTATTTAAATCTTAGTTACAGATAATCTTCTTGTAACATGAATAATAGTTGTGTTTCCGACCTCGTGCTGTAAAGTGCATAAAGACAAAAGTAATACATAAATAAATATTAACTAGCCCACCCACTGTAGGGTTCTGTCATTGTTTCAAGCATGTGCAGCAGTGTATCATTTCAATATAATTGTTGAGAGGCGCCTACACTAGTGCACTAGTCATGTAATGGTCTTCGCACATTAGACAATCTCGACGCCGACTCCACTTTGACTTGACTCACAGCAAAGAATTGATTGAATTTTGAGATTTATATTTGTGTTTCTAACTGTTGAATCCTCAACATGATAGCTTTATGTATACACACGGCAACACATCAAGTTATACATAACCAGTATAACCTGACCCCCTGTCCCTTTGTATAAACTTCCCGTGCAATGAGAGATCAGCTTAATTTGGTTTTGCATAGCTTAATTGGTCGTTGTGCGTACAACGAAGTAGTTCAGGAGTCGTACACTTCTTTCAAGTAAATGTAAAAATGTCAACCGTAAGGAACGATTAAGCTCACAGTTCTTTACTGTGAGTCAAGTCGGAGTGGAGTAGGCGTCGAGTCTGTGTAATATGCGAAGATCTTTAACCGTTTCGTGAGAAGAACGGTAACATGTATTTAAGCTTGAGATGATCGACACTTCATTTGTCTATCAATTGTTAAAACGATAATCTGTCTCTGCTCGTATCGTTTAATATTAATTCCCCGTTACAATCTGTGTCAGTTCAGTACACAAAAATAAATTTATCTTAGACAAGTTTTCGCCCGTGTCGAGTTCGGAAATTATCAGTGGGCAAGCGTCGCTTAACCTAAAGATCGACCCAAGCGGCGGTTATTATTTAACCACGAGCTAAACTATCAGTTGCCAATCCAAATCCGTGCAGTAGTTTTGCGTGAGAAACACAAACACACAAACAAACATCCAAACAAACATCTTGACAAACTTCATCGCATTCGCATTTATAATAGTAGTAAGATTAGGCCTGATGATCACCACCTTGTTGCTAGCTACCGAGAATTAAAATCATTTAGTGTGTCAATGGCCTGCTATATCGCAGTATAAGAGTCAACAGTTCCAACAAGCTGGTCCAGTACTAGTGGGCAATGGGCCAACGACGTATTACTAATCCTGGACCATTGTAATGGCCAACGCCTGTTATTAGTGCACCGTAAAGTAGTAAGCTTTTGGCTTCTGTGCTGCGGATTTGTATGTTGTCGGTTAATCTACTTTTGATATGTCATGAATACATGGTAGAACCTCGTAACACACTGTTCAAAGTTTTCACGGATTTATAAAAAAAAAATGACTGCCTCATTGATCGAGTGGTTGTAAGCCCGACTGCTGAGCATGAGGTTCTGGATTCGATTCCCAGGTCGGGCAGAGTGATATTGGGTTATTCCATGAGAAATTTCTGAGTAGCAGCCACGGAGTCTGAATTTATGCCCGATTGATGGCAAATAGACTCCTTTAACATGGGACTTAGAACATAACTGGCGAAAAGTGGGTGTACTATTAGGGACCCAGCTGCCTAACCCTTCGGGGATTGCAAGTATGATGTTATGATATGTTGCCTTCTATTATTTTCCTAAAAAATCTGCTGTTTCATACGGAAGATACACGCTCAAAATTTATTTAAAATAGTATAGCTGATTTTGTTTTTAGACAATTTCATATTTCGTAAGAGAAAAGCTAAATAAGTTATGCGTCTGCACACGCTAGATGTGAAAATGTTTATTACAGTTAATATTATTCATCATTAATGAGAATCGCTTTACAGCTTAACTCATCTCACACAGTTATAAGCCTACTAATATTATAAACTAGGTTTTGCCCGCGGCTTCGCTCGCGTTAATTTAGAATTTGACAATCAATTCTGGTTGTACTCGCTTGTAATAATATAATCGGGTACATCCCGTTTTGTAACTTTCCTGTTTCGCCAACTAAACAAAAGACGTGCAAAACAAGTGAAACCCTCCGCCCCCTTCCCCTTTCGTAACTATTTTAATCTTCATACATTGACAATCATGATTAGAAAGACACGTGGCGCCATCTATTACCATAAGAACGTTATTGTTGTTTTCCTCGGGAACAGTACTTTTTATAGGGATGAATGGTACCTTGTGTCCGTTTCTGTGCACCTGACAACGTATTACGAATATACAAAATTTCAGGATGGTCGGTTCAGTGGTTTAGGCTTGTAAAGGTAACAAACAAACTTATTTTCGCATTTATAATATTATAGTTAGGATGCGAAAGTTTGTGAGGATGTATGGATGTTTGTTAATCTTTCACGTAAAAACTACTGAATGGATTTGGACGAAATTTAGCACACAGATAGTTTATAACCTGGATTAACATATAGGGTAGTTTTTATCCCGGTAGTATGATCCCGTAGGACAATTATCGAACTCCACGCGCGCGAAGCCGGAGGAGAAAGCTAGTTAGTTATAATAGAGTGAGGAGAATTATTCAGCGGTTTCCCCGTTTTCATGTTTCTTCAGGCACGGATTACTCACGATTCCTACACACGTCAGTCTAATTCCTTCAGCACAGCTTATTTGTAAAGTAATAAATATTACAACGCCGTTGTTTACAAAGTTGGGGGATTTGTGGGCGTAAGTACATTTCCTAATTGTGAAATGTACGAACTGATGAATTTTGAGCGAAATTAGTAACACGTAGAATAATACTAGCGTCCGCCCGTGGCATCGCCCGCGTAAACCACAACTTTACTAATTATAGCCTGTTATTCTGATGTCATCATCATCCTCTTGCTCTTATCCCTATTCATTTGGAGTCGGCGCAGCACGCGGTTTTGCCCGCGTGGAGTTCGGTAATTGTCCCACGGGATCGTACTACTGGGATAAAAAGTATCCTATGTTCTAATCTTGGTTATAACCTATCTGTGTGCCAAATTTCATCTAAATCCGGTCAGCAGTTTTGCGTGAAAGAATAACAAACATCCATCCATCCATCCAAACTTTTACATTTATTTAAGTAAGATTCTGATGTATTCAGCTATATTACGGATAAGTTTTATGAAGATCTGTTCAGTAGTTTTCCCGTGAAAGAGTATCGTCGAAACTTTCGCATAAGATCAGATTTTTACTCTAAGTTGTAGTATTTAAGTGTTCTTTTGCTCTGACCCAGTGTAGTCAGCGCAACGACCGACTTGCGTGGGCGCAGCGGCGCCGACTGTAGAGTAAATATTCTCAGAACTTTATCGCACAACCGCGTAGACGCATCCATTCATTCATGAGCTGTAAGTCACTATAGATGTATAGCTACAACCATACAACAGTGTCCAGTTTATTAAAATAATACTAGGAACGGCTTTTCATCTATGCATGTCTGAAATTCACGGAAAAGAAAAATACGAAAGGCTTAGCCGATACTATGGGAAGGATACTGACTCATCATCTGCCTAGCCTTTTCTCAACTATGTTAGGGTCGGCTTCCAGTCTAACCAGATGCAGCTGAATACTACGGTTATTGTATTTTACATGGCGCGACTGCCTATCTGACCTCCACAACCCAGTTAATACTAGGTAATATGATACCCCTAGGTAAGACTGGTTGTCAGACTGAAGGAAGGAAGGGTACTGACTATGAGAATAGAGTAGTTGACAAACCAATCAATTGACATACTTTTAAAGAGCTGTCAAAACGTGATTCTTCCTTATATTTTGAATGGAAATAGCACGCTATGACGTCACTATTTAATCAACTCAAAGACTCAACTATTTATTGATTTCAAAGCAACTAAAAATCTAATTTTGCAATTAATTGAAAATTAATCAAGTTTTCAGGTCTAAAATGAAGTAATTTTTTAGAGAAGTTGTGTCTTGTAATTATTGTTTAATGGTGTCAACTACCCAATTAATGCTTTGTTTTCATAATCATTTCCACATACTGTTTCCCAGAAATCAAAACACATTCGAGGAATTCTAATTTCAAATGTAAATATTTTCAGTTTTGACAATATCAAAGTGTAAACATAGTACAAAATGTGCTCCCAATGGACCGAAGTTTTCCTCTGTAAACTATTTATTGTCAAATTAGTGAAGTGTTGACACCATGATACCGACGTGCATTAGAGCCCCGCGATCTATCCAGGGCTCCACTGATGACGTCACACGGCAGACAAGATCTATTGTACAGGTAACTCAATCTAGACTTAATCTTATTCTTCTTAACACATAACATCACGTAGTAGGGTAAAGTCTCATGTAGTACGGGCAAGCCTATTGTCGTCAATCGGGCTATGCAGCCAATTCAAACCCGTGACTGCTCTACTCTCTGAAAAAAATCAATAGCATAGTTATAAGTATTATTTACTAACAATCTATGGAATGTTTTTAATTCTGAAAATAAATTGATTAATAATAACAATGAGTGCTGAGTGGTAACCTGCTTGTTGCAGTCACGACGTGCAAGCTGTTAACTTTTTTTTTTGTTTCTGTCCTGTTGTATTTATGATATTTGTTATGCGTGGTATGGTTATTGTTATTTTTTTTATGATAAATAAATATATTTTCTTTCTTTCACTTTCCCCGACCCTAGAATGTAACCCAGGACCTTTTACTCGGCACTAGACGAACAAGGCAGTATTCTTTTCTAAACCAAAAAGTTCAAAAAGTTTGGCCCGAAATTCAGCCACGCGAATTCCGCTCACTGATGCAGTCATAAGGTCATCAAGTGCATAGACAACAGGTCATGTGCTGCAAGATAGAAGGTGGGCCATGCAGACTTAATTAACTAATGACTAGACTAATTAGCTAGAAGCTAGTGTGTGCTGGCGTGTATTAACATTGATTTATGAGCTGGTGCTAGATTTATTGGTGTGGAGATACGGTCCATTGAACTTTAGTGGTGAGTCATTGTGTTATCACATCATGGTTAAATTGGTTTCGGGTAATTTTACTTTAAGGATAAGCAGCAGTTGAGGCTTTCTTTCCCTATTTTTTCTTGAAAAATCCCTGTTTTAGATAGAAAATAACTTGGCGAGGTGGGTCGACGACTCCTGTTGTCATCACGTGTAAAACCAGGATGAGGCAGGCACAGGCACGTGGAGGTAGGCACATACAAAGAGTGGTCTATACCCAGCAGTGGCTGAAGTCGGGTTCTGGATGATGATGAACTGTTTATTTTTTGTTGAAATGAACAAAGTCGTGCATCGTGGTCGTAAGAGATACGTAGGTAGGACTGCCTCGTTGGTCTAGTGGTCGCAACCGCGACTGCTGAGCATGAGGTCCTGGGGTCGATTCCCGGGCCGGGCAAAGTGTCATTAGGTTTTTCCATCAGGAATTTCTCAGTAACAGACACGGAGTCTGGATTTGCGCCTGGTTTATGGGAATAGGCTCGCCCCCTATTACATGAGATTTAAACATAACTGGCGAAATGTGGGTGTACTAATAGGTACACCTCTGCCTAACCCTTTGGGGATTACAGGCGTGATATTATGTTATGTTATGTCAAATTAAATAATAATCTAACTTTAGGATTCAAGAAAAGGTCCACCTACCTGTGTATTACAATATACCTAACATACTAATTCATGTAATAAAGCTTTGCTCCACTTTATAAATATTATGCGAAAATAACGTGAGAACGTTAACGTTGCGTTTTCTTCTCGCTAATTAAATAACAAAGCGCTGTTTGTTTAGACGCCAGCACATCAAGCTACAACAATCTGGAAAATTCCTTTAATAGATTTTGAACTTTATCGCTACAGCATTAGGTTCAAGGTTGATTGGGAAAATTTGACAGTTTCGGGTAGCTTCATGTGCTAGCAACAATTTATATTGACTAACTCCTTAGAGAATGTTCTCGACTCCTGACCTCGTTACCTTTTGTTTGACAGTGAAGGATGCCGTCAAAGCCTCATCGTTGTAAAGAAAATTTACCGTCTGATAGGATTTTTTCATTGAAAAATATCCGTCGTCACGCGAGGTAAATCATGTCCCTTTGCTAAAATCAAATGAACCAACAGGATTTGAAGAATAGTAGCTATAGGTATTATTGTTAACCTCAAACTTTTCTTTAAAATGTAACCATAGATTTAGAGGAAAATCTTATTCCCTTATGAAACTTTTCGTGTCGAAATACATAATAGTGCAAACAGCGACCACCTTTCCATTATTTTTACATCAACAAATCTTTCAACTATTTTCGATATCACACGATCTTTCAAAGTCTTAGACGTTTTTAGTCAATCGCTCTTCATTTGTTTCGAAGTTTCGAAATTTGAAAACATGCGGTGTTTATAAAAATGATAAACTTCAAAGATCATAGTGCTGCGACGCACCTCAGTCGCACCCCGGCCGCGATATTAAAAGCCACGCGACCTCATTTCACTTCCGTACTAAACGCTTTTAAGCTCACACCTAACGCCTGACGAACCATCGATAGTTGTGTCGATAAAATGTTATGTGTCGCATATATGATAACAACCCTAACTATGTAAGGTTTCATGTTTGCGTCATGTCACTTGAAGTGGGTCGTCAATTTTAGAATCGAGAAGAGAATGTATCCAATTGTATCCATTGGAAGTGTGTGTGTCCTACCCCCGTAGCACGACCACCGTAGACAAGGATTTCTTTGACGGAAGAATCGACAAAATGACAGATTGTGTCGACACAATGACAGATTTCTTTGCACTATCTGTCATTTTGTCAATTCTTCCGTCAAAGAATCCTTGTCTACGGTGGTCGTGCTACGAGGGTAGGACACACACACTTCCAAAAGCACCAAACCTCTTATCCTCAAACTTTCTTTATTTATTATTGTTATAAATAATAGTTTTTAGTTTAGTACTTTATTATTTTTGTTATTTAATTTTTCTCTCTTTTCTTTTGTAATTACTTCAGTTAAATCTAATATGTTAGCCTTACTTGCCAAGAGACTCTTGGACCTCAAGACACAATAACAGTAGTAGTAATAGACACAGGGTATCCTAGTATGGAGTCCAGGGAATATGTAAAAATCTAGCACTTTAGGCGTATTGTTTTTTTTTTGTTACTAGCTTTTTTTATTATTATTTTTTATTTATTGTTTAGGCTTGACCACAATAAACTATTGTCTTTTAGATTTAGTCTCAAAATAAAAGTTAAAAGAAAAATCTCTACATCAGTCATGTTATAAAAATGACATCAGCATCCAATCAAGCAGCTTGCAATTTTAAATTATCGATGCGGAGACATTTTTATATCTTGGTTTTAGTTCACGGATCTCTCTCTACATATAAATCTTTTAAATATTTTACTGTTATACGGATGTATTAATGCCAGAATATTTTATTATTACCCAAGTCATCTTAGGTTCAAATGTCTTGTTACTACTCACTCTCCAAAAGTAGACAATAGTTAGTCAAATCTTACGCACGGTTGTGAACTTTAAACCCTGAAATTATTTCAGTCCACGACACCAAATGGGACTTTCGTATCCAAACAATTTAGGTACTTTCTATTTCCAAACGTGGTGAGAGCTGAAAGCTACGTTTCTGCTGAGCCCGTTAAGGATAAGGTATTGATACCGTGGTAAGTGCAAGGTGTTATTTTGTCATAAATAATGCGCTTGCTATCCCGGAAGGGTGAAATAGAGATGCAAGCTTTGCCAGAACTATCTCGGTATCTGCAAGATCCCAGTCATACAACAAACATTGTTCGAACTGGGAGATCCCAGACGGAAAAACCCAGAGTCAGTTTGTTCGATCTAGGAGTCATACTCTGGATCTAACTGACGGATGTTTAACTTTTAGTTTTAACAAGAATGATTCATAGAATGAAAGTCGCCTGGGGACGTTGTATTGCTCACTACACTAATTGCGTAGGTAAGATAAATTGAACTCATTTGTTATAAACGATAAGATTTATTTGAAAATTATCAAAAACGTTGAGTTCGTGTTAAAGTGTTAAGATTTTTTTGTGAGACGTGTTAAAAATAAAGAATTTTTATTTTTCTAAATACTTTATTCATTCGAATTAAAATTATATTTGTGAACAGAACCATGTCTATCTTTATTTAAATCTTTATAGAGCTTGTTGAATCAACATGACGTTTAATTGACCCTTGATTTCGGGTCAAAAATATGCAAACGACTCCATCCACCAACATTAAGTCTTAGCCTCAATTAATTTGTATTGGCTCAATTGAGACGATATTTTGATTGTATGTAGGTATTAATTTCTTGGTATTAAATCACTTTCGGTAAAACATACGGACACGCCCAAATATGTTGTAGTAATAACTCAACGGTCACGCCTTATCAATTAAATTCTATAGTTTTATGGGTACTTTTTCATTTTTTAAGTGCTTATTAAGATTCTTGCGGAAAAAATACTGGAGATTATTAAATCGTGATTATTGGGCAGTGCCATCTTTAATCTTCATTGGTGGTCAAAGTTGAAAACTGATTTTGACTTGCGACCCAGGGCGATTACTGTGGCAAAAAATGTACATAGCCTGAAACTGCTGATGTACCTACCAGTAGCGAAGGGTCAATTTTTGTAAGAGGTAAGCCGGAGTACATATCTTTATTGTGATTATATTATTTGTCTATACAATACTGACTGTGCCATTTTTCAAAGGGAATCCGGTAGGAATCGAGTTGTATGGAACCATCGCCACTGGTACCTATGTATAACTGTATCTAGTAAAATTCATATAGTAAAACAATACAGCTCATATTTCTTCTGGTTCTCCGTATAATCTCTTCCTTGCATACATCCGCATTTCTCCACCATTTCGCTCGATATTACATCCTAGAGATGGTCAGAGCATACCATAAGTAAAAGCAAAATGAGATATCACAGAATCGTGACGATAGTAAGAACGTTCGCATATTACATACTTTCTACAACTATGATGCCATTGTGTATGATTGCATACTGTCATTAGAATAACAGCAATTCCGTGAAATCAAACGTGAATGCACATCAATGCCAAAATCATCAGTTTCAAGGAATGATTAATATCAGTTCATCAAGCAGTCTTTATTGATCGTAAATATGAAGTTTACGATAGCTCCCGACCAACGTTCAAGGAACAAGTCACAAAATTATTCAGCGTGCAGGTTTTATGAAAACAATCGGCCTCGGGAAAGGGGAGCGCGGGGAATTCACGATACACAATGAATGAGAACGAATTTGATTTGTTTATTTTGGTCCGGCTCCCGTTTTAGGGACGACCGAACTTACGAGCATTGTGAGCGTAAATTACGTTTGTTCAACGCAAATAAAGTTTCACCGTGTATTATGATAGCTTGCACGAGTGAAAGGATTCATTACCAGCATCGGACGTACATATTTAACACTCGTGCGTTTATTTTCTATGATTCTGCTGCACCTGTTTTATAGAACTTCTATCGGGGTCTTTTTAAAGTAGCAATAAAAGCTATAAATGAGCCGGTTCTCACTTAAAATAGAATTAGAAGTAAAGTTTCATTTGTGCGCTGAAGGCGGGTCCCAGCTGTTTTGAGAGCTTTGAGCAATAAAGCGATATGAGAACAAGCGCTCTCGCCGCATACTCGCACTGGACACTGGCGAGCTAGATAATAGAAGAGTGTGTATACTAGTGCTAGTGTATAGTTCAGGCTTTACATTATGAAGCTCAAAAGAATTCGTACGAAAAACCTTTAACTTACAGTCACGGAAATGAGTTGTCAAAGACTGACTATTGACTGTTTCGTTAAAGATAAACAGTTAATATTTTCCCGCGATCGCGACACCGTTGCGAACACACGTACTTACGCGCACTCCGTGTTTTAAAATTACTAAACCGTGTAAATATTGCATACTTTTTGATAAAACTTCACAGAACTGTCGTTAAGGTGCAAGTGACCATAAGTGTGTAAAAATTTCAATGAACTATTAACTATAATTAACTCATGAGAACAATTTTAAATCACAAGAGAATAACCGTTTAAACAGTGCTTACTTGTTAATAATAACTAATTTGTCTGATCTACAAGTACAAGTGATTGTTGTGTGCAAAAAATCAAGTGTACCAATAACTCTAACCACCACCGAAAACAGTTTTAAATCTAAACAATTTTATTTTACAACGTGTACTTGGACTTTGTACTTGTTCAACTAAACAAAGGACTTCGTTGTCGCTCGGCGACTTTACCATAAAAAGCTCGCTAATTTCACACTTGTCGCTGTCGTCCAGTTAGCTCAGTGGTTAACGCTCTCGGTACTGCCGTGCGTCGCCGGTCTCGAGTTCGAGCCCCACTTATCCCAACCAGCATAACGATTTTTCTTTTTGTTTTTGTTTTTGCTTTTTGGTTGTATAAAAGGCACTAGCCTATTATTGCTATGGCTTCTACCCAGAGAACTCCACCCGAAAAATCTACCCAAACATTATTGAAACCAACTATTTTGGCACAGGAATCTGATACAGCCTCGGACTGTATGGGTTCGGAAACTGACTGTGTTGGTCAGCAAAATATTACGCGACGTTATAAACGTAAATATGACGATTCTGTGCTGGCTGAATTAAGAGATATGCTGGCTGATGTTCAGCTTCAACAAAGAACACAGGTGTTGAAATTTGATGAGGAGATGCAACGATTGGTTAAGCAAAATGAAAAAATTACGGAATCTATCCAGTACATGTCAGACAAATATGATGAAATCTTGTCTCAACTTCGTCAAACGAAAACTGAAAATACTGCTTTCAAGACCCAAATTAAAACATTGGAACAAAAAATTGAAATCCTTGAACGCAACTCAAAGGCGTCAACCTTGGAATTAAGAAATGTGCCAGAATCCCATCAGGAAGACAAATCTGTACTAATTGGTTTAGTAAAGAATGTTGGTGAAGTACTGAATGTTAGGGTGCTCGACTCGGACATAAGAAATATATACAGGCCCAAAAAAACTTCGAATAAGCCCGCTCCCATAATAGTGGAATTCTGCTCAAATTCTCATAAAGAAAATATTATAATGTCATCCAAGAGACACAATAAAGACAAATATAAAGATAAACTTAACTCGACCCACCTAAAGTTAAACGGCGAACCCAAGCCAATCTTCATAGCGGAATGCCTCACCACCTGCGGACGGAACTTATACTATCTCGCTCGTCAATACATCAAAAATCAAAAGGGCGCAACTTGTTGGACTTCGTATGGAAAGGTGTTTATTCGTCAAAAGGACGGCGACCAGCCTATACTTATTCAACGAGAAGAGGACATCACTAATTTGAAATCACAATGACTAATATTGTCATTATACCCTCTATTTTCTTTTGTTCGTGATATGTTTTATGATCTCTATTTTGAATACTACCGTAAAGCCTGTTCTATAACACAATTGCTGTGTATTGTTAAACAATTTTGCATGAAAATGTTTTATATGTCTCCGTATAAAATGTACCTAATAATCGCTTTGAATTTACAACTATTTCACATACCAACACCTTCAAAATATAATTATTTAC
This sequence comes from Noctua fimbriata, assembly GCA_905163415.1. Lineage (NCBI taxonomy): Eukaryota > Metazoa > Arthropoda > Insecta > Lepidoptera > Noctuidae > Noctua > Noctua fimbriata. The sequence continues at coordinate 9,161,044 of LR990922.1, read as the reverse complement.
ACAGTAACACCTCCATATTATTCACACACAGACAAACACACAGCTACTATGCTAAATTATGCAATAAAATATATAGCTATGCAATAAGTATACATAACGCACTAGGCACATTCACAATATACATTTTTTTACCAACCTACACTTCTATATTATCTAGTATAACATACAACTGCTATTCTAAAATACGAAATCAAATATATATCTACGTAATACATACATATAGTTTTTCCTACATATTCACAAAATATATCTATTTACCAACCTATATTTCCATAGTTTACAGTATTACATACAACTACTATTCTAAAGAATGCAATGAAATATTTACTTATAATACAATAAATACATATAATATTACATGCACATTTATTAAATACATTAGTATTTCGCGACAATCCAAAACTCGCGTTACCAAAGACATGTACGAGTATATTGTTTTTTTTCCTACATCTCGAAATAGACTACGGCTACCTTATTTAATGTCATTCATGCCAAAGTTATCTTCACTAAAATCAGTAAACTACAACATTCGATACCACAAGTAACCTAATGAGCGACATTGACCATTTTGATATTTCTGTCCCAATCACATGTGAACCCGAGCGATGCAACTCATATCTCAAAAATCCTACACATTACCTAAAGGTTCTACAGCAAAACATACGTAGTCTTAACTGTAATTTTCAAGAATTACACGTTTTACTCGAGAGGCTGAAATTGTCATGCGATATAATTGTGCTTTCCGAATGCTGGTTATCGCGTGTTATTAATTTACCATTGCTCCAAGGATACAACTCACATAAAACTAATGATAACTACAATCAAAACGACGGCATAGTCGTATACACTAATAATAATTTAAAATGCACTGTGGAAGAACCTTTCCTATCAGAAGCTAATTGTTTAATGATAAAAATACAAAATGATACAATATTAATCGCAATTTATAGGCCTCCTAGTTTTAAATCACTCGATACCTTCCTTGATTCATTGCATAACCTGCTAATGACCGTGTCGTCGTTTAAAAATATCATCGTGGTCGGGGATATAAATATTGATCTGTTGGGAAACGGTTCCGCGACCACCTCGTATCTAGAAACCATTGCCTTCCATGGACTTCTCCCTGCTATCAATACTGCCACCAGAGATAAGACATGCTTGGACCATGTGATACTAAAAACCAAGTTAGAAGCGTTTACGTTTTCCTTAGGTACTAGTATCACGGATCATGAAGCGGTTTTATTCTGTATCAAGACCCACGTGGCTAAACCTAAATCCATGAAGATGAAAATAAATTTCAAAATTGATATAGACAAATTAAAATCCGATTGTAACAACTTAAATTTTGACAAAGTGTATCAGGAAGCAAATTTAAACACCGCCATGAACAATTTCATTAACATTATTCAATTATCAATTGCAAATAACTCTATAAAACGATTAATCCCTAGAACAAAAATTATAATTAAACCATGGATAACTACTGGTATGTTACGTTGCATCCGGACCAGAGACAGAATGCATAAAAAGTTAAAAACTAATATTGAAGACGTCATTTTGAAAATTTCCTACTTGCGATACCGGAACTATTGCAATAACCTACTAAAGAAACTTAAAAAACAATATGAGCGAAATCAAATAATAATGTCTAAAAATAATTCTAAAAAGCTTTGGTCTACCATCAAAACAATCACCAACAATAATAATAAAAAGCAGCTACCACTACAACTGTTAACCACACATAAAACCCCTCAAGAATCAATAAACAATATTAATGAATACTTCTCAAATATTGGGAAACGACTATCAAACATGATTCCCCCCCATATCTCCTGCGTTAAGAAAGTCTCTAAGCCCCCACTAAACTCTTTTGTTCTCCTACCCACGGACATCGAAGAAGTTGAAAGAACTCTTCAACTGTTAAAAAGTGACTGCTCCCCTGGCTGGGATCAGATCAGTGCTGATGTATTAAAGAAAATATCCGTTTCTATAACACCCGTTCTAACCAACTTAATAAATCGCTGTTTTGTTTCTGGAATATTTCCCCTCGCATTAAAAAGAGCTGTGGTACATCCGATACATAAGGCGGGAGACAGAGGCAGTGTTAGCAATTATAGGCCAATTGCGATCCTAACAACACTATCAAAGATATTCGAACGCATAATCAACAATAGGCTTACAAAATACCTAGAAGAATACAACTTGTTTTCTGATTCACAATACGGTTTCAGAGCAGGACGCTCAACTGACAACGCAGTACTTGATCTTGTTAACTTTCTAGTAAATAAATTAGATAGTAAAAACAAATGCTTGACTATATTTCTCGACCTGGCAAAAGCCTTTGACACTGTTTCTGTACCCCGCCTTGTGCAAAAACTGGAAGATCATGGTATTCGAGGTGTTCCACTGGACTTACTTTCGGATTATTTAAAAAATAGAACCCAATCAGTTAAAATTGGAGAGCACATTAGTGACGAACTGCCAGTTGAATTTGGGGTGCCACAAGGCAGTATACTAGGTCCCACTCTTTTTCTCTGCTATATAAACGAGCTCTGTTCCCTTCAGATTAATAATTGTCGCATCTCCGCATATGCAGATGATACTGCCCTAACCTTTTTCGCTGACTCGTGGAATGAGCTTTTTATTCTCGCGCAAAATGGTTTTAACACTGTGTGTCACTGGCTATCCTCTAACTCCCTTACTTTAAATGAGGATAAAACCAAATACATTGTATACTCTATTCGCAATCAGCTTGAACTTAACACCCGCACTATTTACAATATCCGCGCACATAAATGTAGTTTCCCTCCAACTTCAAACTGTAATTGTCCCAATATTAATCCTACAAAAAGTTTTAAATACCTTGGAATCGAAATTGATGCGAATTTAACTTTTGGGAACCACATTGGCTTTCTATCTAACAGAATACGGAAGCTCACTTACATTTTTAAAGGGCTCCGTGACGTAGCAGACAAACAAACGATGAGGATGGTATACGAGGCTCTGGTGCAATCTATTATTGGCTACTGCATTACCACATGGGGCGGGGCATGTAAAACCAAACTGATAACAGTAGAAAGAGCCCAAAGGATGATACTAAAAGTTAGTTTATCAAAACCACGACTTTCCAACACCGTAGCACTTTATGAGGAAGCACAGGTGCTAACTGTACGCCAGCTGTACATATTGCTTACTGCACTTCTCCAACACTCAAACCTACCCGTAGAAGGGAGAAAACGCATAGGTCTCTCCAGGAGAAACTTCGCAGTATGTAGGACGACTGCGGTTGGTACTTCCTTTGCGCAAAGATTCTTCCCTTTCCGTGGAGGTGAATTGTATAATAAACTAAATAAAATTATAAATATATCAAATTGTAGTAAAGTTGAATGTAAAACTAAAGTTATCAAATGGTTATTGAAGCTAAACTATACGGAAACAGAAAAAATACTTGAGATAGCTAAGTAATGTAAGTAGGCTAGGCTGCCCATACTTACGTAAATAATTTGGTAGATAAGATTTTAGTCATATTCTTATATCTGTATATTCTATATACATACACATATATATTCATAAATAAATACTTATTGTGTAATAAATTTCTACATACTTATATACATACACACACACACACACACACACACACACACGCACACACACACACACACACACATACATATACACACCAATTTCGCAATGCTTTCTACGTTGACAATAACTCTATGATGTAATGGGGGGCCTGGAGTTCTAAAATACAGGCCTAGGCTTAGTTTAGACTCCAGATCTCCCACAAATTACAACTTTTCCCTACTACCTGTCAACTATATCTGAAATAACTATGTAATTTGTGGAGATAAATAAACGTTTTTATTATTATGTCCTTTATTTATTTTTTTACATATTAATTACATTTTTAAACATTTCTTAAAAAAACATATAAAAAAAACATTTAAAAATATAAAAAATAGTGGTCCGCCGGTAGCGGGAGCAGGGTCCAAGCTACCGGTGGTTAGGGCTCCAGAGACAGGAACCTCCTCACAATACGAGCCGTATCGAGGAGTACTGCCTTCTGAATCAGGCCCTTGATCCAACCGCCTAAGGAGAGCTTCGAAAGATGGTCGTCGAGGCTCTTGGCTATAAGGCCATTGGCCGTCACGACGATCGGCACAATGATAGCCGAGTTCACATTCCACATGTCGACAACCTCGTGGGCCAAGTCGAGATATTTTATTTGTTTCTCTTTCTCAGCTTTCACGAGGTTCTCGTCATGCGGGATGGTAACATCGACTATCATTACGCGGCGCGCTGATCGGTCTATCACTACTATGTCAGGCTTATTGGCGACAATAGTCCTGTCAGTAATGATAGACTGATCCCAGTACAGCGTGACATGGTCTTTCTCGAGAACTGGGTCGGGCACATACTTGTAGTACGGTACCTCAGATTCCACAAGTTTATATTTCAAGGCAAGTTGCTGGTGAATAATCCTGGCTACTTGGTTGTGCCTGTGCAAGTACTCGCCGTTAGCCAGACGAGAACAACCAGAAATAATATGTCTGATGGACTCACCCGGACGGTGGCATGCCCGACACACGTCAACCGTCCCGTCCTTCATAATATATTTCCGGTAGTTGTTCGTCAATATAACTTCGTCCATAATCGCACAGACAAAACCTTCAGTTTCTCCAAAGAGATCGCCGAAACGTAACCAGGACACGGACGCTAGAAAATCTACATCGGGCCCATGAAGAGCTCGGTAGAAGCGCCCGTGAAGCTCCTTGCCTTGCCATACTTCCTTGCGGTCATCGGTAGTAAGTACTTCAGGTTTGCGCCAGTTCTCTTTAGCCATGGACAGCGGGGTGAGTCCCTTGTCCACTGCCACCACATCTCGGTGCATACCCACCTCGACTTTTAAAAAATATTCTCTGAGACTGCACATCTCGCGGTTGTGAAGGGACTTCGCGTTTAAAAACCCTCGACCCCCGCACTTCCGCGGTATGTAAAGCCTCATCACCGATGATCGTGGGTGATGCATCCGGTTTGCGGTAAGCAGTGTACGAACTCTCCTATCCAGGGCATCGAGTTCGGTCTGAGTCCATTTGAGTACGCCGAAAGAGTACATTAAAACCGGCATGACCCAACCGTTGAAGGCGCGCACCTTGTTTCCGCCTGAAAGAAGGCTATGTAATACCTTGTTCAGGCGTCCAAAGAAGCGCTCCTTCAACGATTGCTTCATGTCAGTTACGTTAATGCCTAACGCTTCCGACATACCCAAATACTTATAGCTTTCGGTTGAGGAAAGGGTTCTCAGGTGTATGGAATCCGAGAGCTGAATTCCCTCGGATTCCATAATCTCCCCTTGCTTTACATACATGACTGCACATTTGTCCACACCAAATTCCATCCTGATGGCGCTACTGAAAGTTTCAGTTACTTTCAGTAGCTCCATCAGTCGCAATTTGTTGGGGGCAAAAAGTTTCAGATCATCCATGTAAAGAAGGTGAGATATGACCTGACCACCTCTCCTCAACCGGTAGCCTAGACCTGAATCCTCCAGCAATGTGCTCAGAGGATTCATGGCTAGACAGAACCAAAGTGGGCTCAGACTGTCGCCCTGGAATATTCCCCGTTTAATCCATACAGGTTCATCGTTCCCCTGGATCTGTCGACATCCTGGATATCGAAGGACCGTCCTCCATTGCCCCATACACGACTCAAGGAAGGCGCGTAGAGTTGCATCTATCTTGTACAACTCCAGCACCCTCATGAGCCATGTATGTGGCACCGAGTCGTAGGCCTTCTTATAATCTATCCAGCATGTAGACAGATCCTTGCGGGATCGACGAACCTGTTGGCTAATGGCCATGTCGATGAGGAGTAGCTCCTTAGTGCCGCGGGACCCATTCCTACATCCATTTTGAGAGGCAGACATAATGGAGTTTTTGTCAATGTGTGTATTAATTTTAGCTCTCAAAATGGATGTAAGAAGTTTATAGACCGTAGACAAACACGTGATCGGTCTATAATTTTTGGGTTCCGCGGGACTACCTGACTTATGGAGCAGGTGGGTAACGCCTGTTGTTAAAAACTGCGGTAGGGACCCAGACTCTAAGGATGACTGGAATTGGGATGCCAGGCAAGTGTGTGAACTACTAAGCCATTTGAGCCAGAAGTTGTGCAGTCCGTCCGGTCCCGGTGATTTCCAATTCGGTAACAGACGAACTGCTCTGGCTACATCTAAAGGTGTTATCAAAATTGGCTCCATTTCTGGGATAGGTTCACACACTTGCTCGACATCACGCATCCAGACAGTCTCAGTATGACAGACGGGCACCGACCAGATGCTGCGCCAGAAAGAACTCGTAGCAGCATCATCCGGGCGGCACACGTCTGTCATATTCTGCTCAGGTCGCTCCCAAGCTCTGTATACCCACCTCTCATCGCTCTGGAACATGCGATTCTGTGAGTATCGATCAACCCGCCGCTTATACCTCCGAATACGGTTCGCCCATGCATAAACTTTCTGCTTCAGGAAGTCGATGCGCTCTGTGACACGGGACATGTATTCTTGAGGACTGATTCCAGTCCCCGAGAATGCCCGCCTCACAAAGCGCATCACACGTGGTCGTGTATTGCCCTCCCTGAAGCAGTGTAGTTTGCCGATGAGTACCCTGGCCCCGTCGATGCGGCGCTCGATCCTGCACTGCCAGGCTGGTACGGCTGGTTTTGGTCGAGTAGCTACGTCACAATTTGGGAACTTGACGTTAGCTAAACGACATGCCGCAACAGCCCCACAGTACAGTATCGAGTGTGTATCAACGAGGTTCTCGCTACTCTCGAATATATTCTTGAGTTGCGAGTCCAAGGCACACACCAGCGCCCTATTTTTATTATGCATGGGTAACCGTGGTAATCGGGGCCTAAAATTGGTAGGAGTGGATCGATATTCACGAAGGGCATCCTCCAGAGCGCTCCTCAATCGGTCGTTGCACTGGCTACTTACCACAGCAACCCTATCATCTTCCTCTACAACAGCTGTATTGAACCGCGGTGGGGTTGCGTCAATAACTGACGCTTGCACCGCGGTTTGTGCCGGAGTTAAGATGACACGGTTGCTCAGTACCTCTGAGCGCAGCCGATCAAGTACGGCGTCGTCCAACATGTGATTGCGTTGGATGACCCGCACCTGATCCGACAATCGTTGGGCCGAGACGTTGACGGTTGGTTCAAGTACCTGGAACAGAGACAGCATCCTAACACGGTACGCAGTGAGGTTAGTTCCCCCCTCTGTAGACCCGTAGTATGCGCGCATGACGTTCTCGTTTATGGAGTGAGTCCATCTCATGCGCTGCACACAACCACCGGCAGCGGGGACCCGGCTCGGGGCCGGATGGCCCCTAAGTCCCAAGCTTCTCGGTGGCCGGCCTCTCCCCTGCCGACGTACAGGTGTTGGCGACGTCGGCGGAGAGAAATATTCGTCGCTCGAGCTCGACGCAACTGCCGCTGCCGGTAACACAGGTGATCCGGGATCCGGCGGCGGCGAGGCGGAGCTGAGCGGCGAGTCCGGGGTTGTAAGGCGTGCGCGTCGGTAGGCTGCTCTCGTAATCATTTTTCGGTTATCATCTTGTATCTTACATGTAATTTTTAGTATTTGACATTTTTGACGACGCCGTTGACAGGCGTCATTTTTTCATCAACTGTATTTTTTCCTTTTGATTTCCAAATTTCTGTTTTTATATTCTGGTATTTCTTTGTTAGGTCTTTAGGTAACTAATATAAATACTTTTGTATTAAAACGAATATTAATATTAAAATAAAATAAAATAAAATTGTTCGATGATGAAACCGGTGATTGACGTACGGGGTTGCCATTATTATTATTATTATTATTTTAATATTACAAGAGCTGATCATTTTAATTGTTAGTCAAATTGTTAAACAATTAGTTTCTCCGCCAGTGCATCTGGTTGCCACAAACTGTCAAATTTTCTTATCCGATTTTGAACTGAACCGTCAACATTTTATGGTTTAAAATCATTTGGAGAAATTTGACAGTTTGTGGTAACTTGATATGCTGGCGACTGTACAAAAATACTGAATACCTAGTACCTACCTACGTATACCCCCTTAGTCAGTCTCCGGCTCATAATATTATTTAATGACATTAACATCTCCCAGCAATAACTAAGCTTGTCTGTCGGTTCACCGCCCTATGTCAATGGAACAGAACTTGAACCCGCGACCTTACAAACAGTTAACACCATCGTCTGTCGCTCTATCAATTAATTGAGATTTATTTTATTTTCTTTCTTTCTTTGAAACTACACGGACAAAAGATTCACACATACACATATCACGCCTGTAATTCCCGAAGGGTAAGGCGTAGGTGTACCTACTCTTACCTACCTTTTTTTTTTGGATATGGCATCTTGCAATTTAGCCTATGAGGCTGGCTTCTACTTAACCGGACTAATTCTCTTAGTACAACCTACATTTAGCCAGTTATGTTTAAGTTCTATGTAAGTAATAGGAGAGAACCTATTACCATCAACCGGGCAAAAATCCTGACTCTGGTCTGCTACAGAGAAACTGATGGATGAATCTAAAAACACATCACAGTCACGGCGAAAAGTCCGTATAAAGTCCCGGCGAGCCTATTCCCATCAAAGACAATCTTGATGGAAAAACCTAATAACACTTTGCCCAACCTGGGAATGAAAACCAGGACCTCATGCTTAGTGGTAGCACTTGCAAGCGCCAGACCAACGAGTCGAGGCATAAAGCTACAGTAACAAAATAAACAATAACATATTCACCCGTATGCAAACAAAAATGTAACTAGAAATTTCCATGAAGGTGTCGGCATCGCAAAGAAAACCAAGTCCACATATGACAGGAGCGGATACAGGTTATTCCCGATATAACATCTACACAGCGATAAAAATGTCCGGTCGGCTAGATTTATTACAATCGAAAGCTATTCGGAGCGATTTGAATAAACAGCCGTGTGATAAGACGAATTGAGAGTGAGACGACCAACTTATCTGAACACCTTCCAATATATCTTGTCATGATTATTCTATTAACGTGTAAGATTAACTGATAAGATCGGGGAATATTGATTTATGATAATGGCTTTTAGTATTGGAAGCTATCTGCCATCGGTACACAAGCGAGTTTTTATTGTACAAGCCTACAAGGACATGTATTGTCACTTGGATGGCTATGTCAGACTATGCTAGTAAAGTTAAACGCACTTTGTATAGAACGAGCTACAGCCAACATTTATTTTGTAAAATTCTTGTCAGGAAAATTCGAGATCTGTTCGCAAGGCAATAATGAGCCGATTACGCATTTTCGCATCAAGGCCTTGGAAGATAGAATTACTTTTGTAATCAAATTACCGTGGGATGTCGTTTGTAGCTGTCGTAAGTATAAATTCGTCGTTTCATTTTCCTCAAAATATTACACGTTTCTTTTTTATTTCCGATAAAGATCCGGAGCCTTGACACCGTAAGGCTCGATTTCTCCAATTATTCCATTACGGTGAAGATGCATCTATAAATTCTTATTAACAAATGCGCCGTGTTTAAATCTAATGGGCGTATTAAGATTTAAGTGCACATATATTTCTAATTCGAGTTCTAATCGAGAAAGCATTAACAGTCATTAAACAGACCACCCTCGAAAACCATTAGAGAGTGAGATGAGTGCGAGGAACATCACACGGACTTGACACGTAGTATTAGTATGATCCAGTAGTTGAGGCCGAGTGGCCCCGAGCCGGCGACGCCGCGGCGCGTCTGTGCCACTTGTCCCCATTCTCCTGCAAATTGACTCGAATATGACTAAATCCTTTTAAGAATTCATAGCGCCGAGCATAACACTCACTTATTAACTTATGTATGACCTCATGCCGTTAACACGAGTACAATAGTATTTTTTTCTGGACCGTACCTAACGTTCACTTCTTGAAAAACTGTCATAAAATCTGTAAAATACTTAAGTGTGATTCAGGGTTTACAGGGTATTGTATGAAGAATCTTTGTAATATTTTATCTTGGTTCGAAACACTCACAAAGCTCTCATAAACAGACGTCGTGCTCGAGTACCGTGTGTGAAATTGTCGTTAAAATTTTAGTAGCAATTTCGCATCTCATGGCCTGTAAAACGTTATCTACGCGTCTTTGTTAGTCATCGTTTACCCGTTGTTTACCTGCAGTTCACCAAACCGAGAGCTAATCCCTGCTGTAAAGGATAAAGTCCATCTTGTGATTGAACGTTTTTTATTTCAAAGTATTTTTGTACCTCTGTAATCATTTTTCTTAGTGGTAGCCATCTAATTTGAACGGTACAAAAACTTAATTTGATTACCTGTAATAATATGTGCAACGTAAAGGGTATGAAATCCCCAGGTTAGATTGGCTGTTGCTAAATGTCAATCAATGTTATTAATACAGTTTCCTCTTCATTATCCTCGCCACATGACCCCAACTTGGAGCTAAGTGTACCTAATTTGATTTATACTGACTTTAGGTACTTACTCTATGGGTATGCACCTATCTACTCATGGATTAAGGTTACCAAATCCAGTCCTGGGTGGAAACTGCCTATTTAGTATTGAACTAATGATAAAAACGGATAATTCATGGATGAGATTGGATTTGCAATTTTGTTCTGAGCATAATGATGTAGGAATTGTTTCAGGTTAGTCTTGTTGACAACATAAAACCGCCAAAAGTGGAGAGATTTGGAAGATACCTACACCCAGCATTGGGTGGCCAAAGGTTGAAGAAGAGAGGGAGAGAGAGAGAGGCTTGTTTACGAATGTATTCGTCACCCCTTCTAACAAAATCCCTCCTTCCACAGATCTACACAGACTGGGCGAACCACTACCTGGAGCGGGCCCGGTCTCGGCGACGCGCGGGCGCATCAGGCGGCGGGCTGGCTCGCGACTGCGCTGACGGACTGCTGCTGGCCGACGTGCTGGAAGGAGTCACTGGCTTGAAGGTGCACCGCGCGCATCGCAAGCCGCGGAACCCGCAACAAATGGTGAGTAGTTCTTTATGATGCTGTTTTGGTCTGGACGCGTGTGAGCGCATCGGCCATGACAAGGTTGAAGCATGCTCTTGCGTTATGATTCATTCGAACCGGTACCGACGAATTATAGACACCTGATTCTAACAGATACTTTGATGAAGCATTTGTCAGTGTCCAAAGTCCGCAAATGGTCTAATTTGAACGGTTTTAGAGAATCTACGAGTTTTACTCGTAATCGTAAGTCAAAAAAAAATCGTAATAAAAAAAACTGTAAAATATATTGAAACTCAGTCCTATTCAAGCTTATTGACCCGCAGTGAGACCTAGTAATCTGGTCGCCCAAATCGTGTCTGGGTGAGTAAATTGAATGGGATTCCAATTAGGAAATTTAGAGTAAGCGAACCTAGATTATCTTGGATTTGGTTTGCCTCGAATAGGGCTAAATAATCCCCAAATGAGGGCCTAACATTGAGACCTAAAGCTCTATTTGAGGATCTAATGTATTGGGTCGTCTTCATTGTGGTTTACGGGTAGACTACAAAAACTGTGATGAAAATCTAGCATATTCTAGACCAGAAACTAAGGTATAAAAGTAAATTCAAAAGCTCTTGTTAGAATGTTAACCACGATTTTAACAAAAGTCATTTATCCTAAGCGGATTAAGCTTACAAAGTGGATGGCAGTTTGCACGCGAATTTTATGCAACAGGTTAACGTTTAACCTAGTTCTAGAAGCTACGATTATGCTTAGCTTAGGTTCAATGTCAAAATATTTTAGGAGATTTAAAGGTTACATAGTACATTTAGCTCATTTAGTACATATAGTTTAGTTTTCAGTATAATAACGATGTTAGGATGCTGGTGGGGCTGCCCCGCTTCTTTAGTGCGTCGTGGATGTTCTCAGATGCGCATGCGGATTGTTTTTACGCGACAAAGCGTAAAAGCTGCGCTTCCCTGAAGCGCAGGGTGTGAGGCAGCACCAACAGTATCTTAAACATGATTGCCAGTCGCCTGGACTGTGTGTATGTGGGTCAATGTTGTGCCACTCATGGGTTGTCACAGCAGTGATCCACCGTTATTTGTTGTATTGTTTTGTTTTCCTTACTAGCGTAGTCGGGACCGGTCAATGTGTGTCCAGCAGTGGACGTCTTTCGGCTGAAATCATGATGATGATGATAATAGTCGTACGTTTTACTAACATTTTTTGAGTCATGGATACTCGTATAAAGAGAAATTCTATTCTATTATATTCTATTTACCTTTAGACTGATATCAAATTCCTAAACAGCGATATTAAATATAGAAGAACCCGACAACGACTGTCGGGCAGTAGCCCACTAGACACACAACACCCGTCTGGACGGTGGATCCTCTCTTTTCTATGGGGAATGAAGAACTTTATACCCTGTACTTCATAGGCCATGTTCATATAAACATCACTTCACGCACGATTTTCTTTTGCCTCTCGGCAGTCGTTAAAACATGTAAAATTATTTGCACGGGAAATGAAAATATATAGCTAAGTTTCTCTAGGTTAACATGATCATATCATAGTCAGCTTATAATATGTATGAGACGATGACGTCAGTCCTTGGCCTATAGAATCCTCAGTGGCGGCAGTCGTAATTAAGTACTCGTGTAATCGCGCTATGGTGACTAGAGAGTTTGCTCGGCTCTAATTAATTTAGTGTAGACATCGGTTACATTCTTGTGCATCTCTATTACTGATTGTTGCAGGAGTTGTAGGCTCATTCATCATCATCATGTTCATTTGTGGAGTTTGGTGTCTCGAAAGTAATTTCATCACTCTTCTTCTTTCTACCCTGGTGTCAGAGTTTTTATGTAGCCCATGGGCCTCTAACTTGGCTTTAGATACCGTCGAGAAATACTCTCAAGCATACTGGTTTCCACACGATGTTTTCCTTCGCCGAAGCAAGTGATAATTATTCAATACGCACATGAATTCGAAAAATTTGATAGAGATTTCATCACCAAAGTCTTGAGGCAAAATTATCGCTACTAATAACGATAGCAATATAAGGGAGTCAGACAGGGATCAATTTTTTCGCAAATTAAAAACTGTATCTCAAAAATAATTATACTTCAGAATGAAAAGAACCGAAAAAACAATCTTGTGTTACAAAATCTGTTTAATGAGACGTTTTGGGCAGTTAACACAGTAGGTTAAATTGGTAATTCACATTAATCTGAATACAGGAATACCCAGTATTGTATATTTCCTTCACACAGCACCCCCTATTTGCAGTGTCTTCATAGCTTCAGTTAACGTGAAAGAAACTGAGAACCTTGTAATAAAATATAGATGCAAGTCTATAAAGCGGCATCAATTTAACGATCCTCATATTAATTTTCCAATAACCAATAAAATCAATCATGCTACGTCCAAACAAAACTTTCAAATATCCGACGCATTTTGTTTATTATTATTCACGTTCAAAAATGAAAGCTGCACAGGAATATTTGGTTTACCAGAAATAGCTATCGGTTCACAAATCATTCGGGCAGGTACACACGATCGGACGCAAAGTGTCCGCGCCATACACGGCGCGTAAATGTGATAGGTAGCACAGAAACCCGAATCCTGTTGAGTAAACGACGCATAGTTTCCGGCGTGTGTGAAAGTGTACTTACGAATTTTGACTGCACGTGTGCATCGGCCTTATTTTACTGGTACGACTATTTGCGAATTCATGACACGATTTCATGGATTATAGACATCCTACACCAGCTTATACAACGTAGTAAAAAGATGAGTTGAACGCCTGAAACAGATTTCGACTCAATAATTTTAAACTATAAAATAATTAAAACTGACGAAATATAACATAGTTGATAAACGACTTACTGAAATCGATTCTGTATACATAACATATCAAGTTTGCAGTATTTTACAAATAAAATCGGTTAATACTTGTTTAAAAATACACAAGTACGTGTTACGTAAAACAACCATTGTCACCTAATAGATATTTTTTACAGTGAAACGCGATAGGTTGCGGTGTAGAGGCCAAGTACTAGCAACCACATCCTCCTTTACTCGTCATAATATCGATTCCTATTACATAACCCGAGGGCAAAAGGATACATGGTAGCTGGCAATTATATAAAATATTGAAAAAAAAAAAATTACGACAAAGGAACTATACAGGGTGACTGGATCTTGACCCGCCATAGCAAATTCGTATATAGAGGAGGTTATTTACTAATTATTAAACCTTACTTTCCCCAGCTAAAGTTTTATAGTTTAGGAGATATGGCAGTTTTTATACTTCATTGAGATTCTTCGATTTTTTTTTTAACACTAATGTGAGGGAAGTTCCGACGTATTTTAATTTTATTTTACCTACACGTTTCGCCAGTTATGTTTAAGTCCCATGTAATAGGGGGCGAGCCTATTGCCATCGACCGGGCACAAATCCAGACTCCGTGGTTGCTGCTGAGAAATTCCTGATGGAAAAAGCCAATAACAATTGCCCCGACCCGGGAATCGAATCCAGGACCTCATGCTCAGCAGTCCCGATTGCGACCACTACACCAACGAGGCAGTCGGGTAAAAAAATATATCGAGTAAGTCATTAAAACTACTACCAACAAAGTAAGTAACAATTTAACAGAAAGCTCTCAAATGAAGTCTCCGATTTAGTAGAACACACACAAAACTAGAAAGTATACCAAACGTTCTGCCTCTTACGAAGTCTAGCTCAACTAGAAGTTCATGATTTGCAACCATAAATACGGAACCGTTGATTTTATAATAGGTCTAATACTAAATACGCATTTGACCACTACCATAACACGGGTCTAAGAATAAGTCGTAAAGCTGCACTACGATAAGCTGTCAGGTTATTAAACATGAACTTACCAATCGATAAACTGCTATTGTGAGTTTCATGTAATTTAATTCTTGAGTAAAGGGTTCTACGTTCATACATTTGTGAGCTTTTCTTATAAAATTAACTAGGTTTTGCTCTCGGCTTTGCCCGCGTTATGGTCGGAAATTCTCCCTGGGTAACGATTTAAATATAGCCAGACAGGGATTATGTAGCTTCCCATTAGTGAAGGAATTTTCGGAATCGGATTCGGAGTTCCGAAGCTTACGCCCCACATCCAAACTTACAAGTCTCACCTCTTTATCATTATCTACTTAGCCTTTTCGCAACTACTCGTATGTCGGGGTCCATTTTGACCGGATACAGCTGAATACCAGTATTTTACATGGAGCGACTGCCTATCTGACCTCCACAACCCAGTTAGTACTGGGTATATACCCCTTGGTAAGACTGGTTGTCAGACTTTCGGGCCTCTGACTAATTGCAACGACTGTAACCTTTTCATCTCATCTCTTTATGTATAATTGTTTTGCTAGAAAACAATCCGGCGATCCACCTCATGATAAGGTATCGCAGCATAATTCTGCATCTCCAGCGACATTACGAGTATACCATCCCACGGCGCGTTCGTGTTCCACGCGCGCCTCAAATAGATGTCAGCAAACAGGAAGGGGTCCACAAGGGCGATGCCTGCCGGTGCTGTGGAAGTGTTCGAAAGAGATACCGCGGCCCTGGAACACAAAGGGCAAAGAAGGAACAGAGATCCGTTTTAGTCAGTACAAGTCTGACAGTCCCTTCCACTAGCTAAAATATCTCATGTGCCTATAATTACTGCAACCAAGTAAACAGCCTGTATTTCCCCCTTTAATGTAAAAATCCGCCTTCTCCCGTCTCCCCACAATTCTGTCTTTAGACGGTAGCCACGACGACCAACCATAAGCTATGCAAAACCAGTTTATACGGATCTCTCATTGTACCGGAAATGTATACAAAGCGAGGCCATGTTATACAGGAATTGTATAACTTGATGAGTCGCTGTGTGTAAAAAAGTTGCAGTTGTTAACTATTCATTTAATATTATCATTAACACTAGAAACGGGATATTTACCATGTTTACTGGTTTCTTTGTTTACTGTTTTTTTTCTTTGTTTCTGATTTCTTTTTTTTTTGTCTTTGTTTTTTTTCTTTTTCCAAAAAAAAAAATACCAGTAAAATATCCCGTTTCTAGTGTTAAGGATAATGTTAGTGACCATGATAGTTTAAAATCTTATATTCATTTAATTTACTAATGGTTTAGGAATTTATATTTATTTATTGAAAAACATACCATTATTTACGAACTTGTTGTCCGTTAGGTATGTTACCTGAAAATATGTAACAGGAAAACTTAAGTACCATCGCACTTAATTAGTCCACATAAGGATACTTCAAGTCCTTGACTAGCAGTCATATATTTTTAAACATGGATTTCGTCGAAGTGCTAAGTATGTAATCGCATCTATTTCTGTATACATTACTTAGTAATATAAAACCACTGCCAGTAACGTGACTGTGGAATTATTTGAACATTTATGGCATTCGTTGTAGTGTTATTTGTTGTCTTGTCGTAGCTTCGTAGCTAGGATCGTAGGCATTCGTTGACGTCGTAGAGCGAGAGAGAAAAATATAATAATAAAAAAAAAAACAAATTAAAAACCTCTTCTTTTTTAAGTCGGTTAAAAATGAAAAAAAACAGCAAATAAAGGAATGCTAACGTAGGTATTACACGCGTAAAAATATGTTTCCCATACATATTCCCAAACATGTAAAATCCACATCTGTTCCGCATGTAACCAATTTCCACACAACACGGCTCGGTGTGGCAAAAATAGCATTATTATGAAACCTAATAAATAAACCCTAGAATAAAATTTATTTGGCCAGCCCAGCGTTCTTGGGCTTTTGTTTGCATTCATTAGATCGGAAGTAGAGCATTGTTTGAGCAAGTGTGGAAAGAAACGAACCAACGCGCAGCGGCTAGGCAAGCGGTCGGCGCACGCGTCGCTTAGGCGCCCTATAGACGTTTCACATTTGTTGGCCAACCAAGAGACGATGCCGACACTTTGTGTATAGACTTTTTACCGAATTATTTAATATTTTTTAGTCTCTAGCGGTATAGGTTGGTTGGGAGGAAGTGGAGAAACAGCAAACTTCACCTTATAGCCAATTTATTAAAGTGTCTATGACGTAGTTGGGCAACCAAGAACGGCAATATATTTTACTTACTTTTTTGTTCAATAAAAGGTTGCGATTGCTGTGTATCTGTAGAGATATCGTTTTAAAAATATAAAAAAGACGAGGCTTTGGCGAGCGAAAATATCGGTTGTGCTTGACCAACTTTTTCCCATCGCATTGTAACGTCTATAGGGCGCTTTACTGATTGTTGTGTGCTGTTGAACTCTTAATTGTCCAGGAACATTCGCTATGAAATATTAGCACTATGTGAAACGAGATCCCGTGCAGTGCAGCTATTAGAATATTAGAAAATAAAGAGCCTTTACACTCCGAGCTTTTATAGCTACGAGCTGTTAAGGGCATTACATTGCTCGATGACCTTGATGATTTGACCCCTGTACTGGTTTTTGTTTATTTGGCGCCCCTGCCGGCAAACGACCATTACTACAATAAAGATTAAGCAAGAACACAGATGTGTCGCACTGTTGTCATCGTTTTTGCCTAATTTATTCGTTCTCTGAGAGACTTGAATACATTTTGTTCCAATTCATATTTATTTTGAGATAAATTATACAGTTTGACTAATGAGCTAGCATTTCATCAGTTATTTTACTGAGCACGGGTATCCCTACTTGATACATTCTGAAAGTCTGATGATGACTAGGTAAGTGCTTATCGGTTCTCAGTAACAGAAATAGTTACAATGATATAGCTTTCAACTTTAATGTAATTGACCACGGGTGCTTCTACATTTCACATTCTGAAGGTCTGATGATGACCTTTATGATTGAGATTTACACCTTATAGTTTTACAAGATCAAATTTTGATAGCGAAACTTCACATGCATGATGGGTATCGCCAGATAATTTAACTTGACTGTGTATTACATCGTGTAGAAATAAAGTTGGATGTCTGATGATGAGCGTAATAAATAAAATATAGCTTTGTTTTAATGTTGCCACGCTCTGATAAGAACAAAATGTTTCCATTCACAAAAAAGTCATTAAAATTCAAATATCTTGAACAGGTCGGTTGGTGGTTTATTGGAATTGGTGTTGGTGTTAATGGTGCATGTAGACTTTCTTGAAGTAAGCACCGCACACATTCTTATCTCCGCTGCGTGGAATCGTTTTTCATCCATCTTTTTCACAGCCCAGCATTCTGATCCGTACGACAGGTTTAATCACGGACTTGTATACTTTCCCCTTTAATTGAGAGGCATCCGTGAGTCGTAAGTTGCTATTCCAGTGACCTGTCGCCATTTCATCCATCTGAGTTGATCAGGTGCGTTACGTCCCGGTCTACTTTGCCATCCCCTTGGACAAGCGATCCGAGATACCGGAAGTCGAAGCAGATCGGTATGGGCGTTTCGGCAAGAGTTAAAGGCACTAGACTGGAGAGACCGACGAAATCGCAAAACAAGTATTCCGTTTCGGTTCTACTCAAATGCAGACCAACATTCTCTACTACAGTCTTTGCCATTACACCTCCAATCTGCTCTGGACCTCTTGGCCGCTCTTAGCAACCAGCAAAATGTCATCGGCGAACAGCACCAGGGTGCCTCTTCCTGGATGTCCGACGCGAGAGCGTTCATTATCACGAGGAAGAGGTAAGGGAGGAAGAGCTAAGGGATGAGAGCCTCCTCGTAGCGGCGATTGGCGGCGGCGCTCTCTCGCGTCCGGCCTTGGTTCAAGCCCTGGTCCGGAGCGAGCGAGAATGGGAAGCCGTCACCTCCTTCTGCGAAGCAGTCATGCTAGAGAAGGAGGTGGCGGAACGTGAGAGGGAAAGAGCCTTACGTCCTAGCCGCCGCAGGAAACGCCCCGGGCGACGGGGGTCACGTGGTCGCTCCCGGCCACCGTAGGTGAGGGCCTGTGGACGGTGAGTAATGGGCTAGATCGCCGTCAGGCCGTCTTTTGACGACAGGCTGTGTCGACGGTGCGTTCGTATTGAAGGGGTCCGCAAGGGCCGATTCCTACCAGGGCTGCGGGACTGTTCGAAAGAGATGCCGCGGCCCTGGACGACAAAGGGCAAAGAAGGAACATGGATAGGGTCAGAAGAAGTCTGACACTCCCTTCCGCTCCGTCCAGAGCGGGGGGAGGGTCATTTGAAGATTTCCGAACCGAAAAAAAAAGGGTTGAGAGCCGACCCTTGGTCCAAGCCGAACGCCACATTGAAGCTGCCGGGTATTGCCGGCTGTAGACCGGACTTAAATTGGATACTGCATCGACTGTACATCGCACGGATCAACTGCACATACTTCCCTCACGGTACCTCACGGGGTACCCGGTCGTATTCCTTTTCGAGGTCTACAAAAACCATGTGCAAATTTTTATGTGCACGTCTGTATTTTTCGCACAGCTGGCGGATAGCGAAAATGGGTAGTCGCCTATCCACAGACCAACCTAGGTAAGCACGGCTTAACCTAAAGATCGATCCGAGTGGCTGTTATTATTTAGCCACGAGCTCCTTTCATACTATGTGACATTAGCTCTATTCCTCTACTCTATAATTGTTGCACTTCACCACATCACCTTTGTTTTTAAAAATGGGCACCAGCTAACTGTTACACCATTCGTCAGGAATCGTTTCTTCCGGCAACAGTTTACTGAAGAATAAAGCTAACCACGCCCATCCGTCCATCAGAAATAACTTCCATACTTCTACCGGTATTCCGTCCGGTCCTAATGCCTTACCATTCTTAATTCCATTTCCTGCAATCCTCACTTCATCCAAACTAACCTTTCTCACTAGTCCCTCATTCGCTGGTTTATTTTCAAGCACACCACTCCAGTCATTCTCCTCATTCATCACTCTTTCAAAGTAACCCTTCCACCTATCCTTAATTTTCTCACAATCCGAAATAACCATTCCAGTTTCGTCTTTTACGCATTTAACCTGACATACATCCTTCGCCTTTCTCTCTCTAGCTCTAGCAAGCCGGTAAAGGTGTTTTTGGCCTGCTGGACTATCCAGTGTATCATAGAGCTGTCTTCGTTGTAGGTCGAATGTTCCCTTAGTCGCCTTTTATTAATGGGGTGGTCGTATTCTTTAATTCCAGGACCACACGGAATTGCCTGTATTATACAGGATGGAATTTGACAACCTCACCTGGAGGGAAAGTACTGTAAATACCGGAGATAGCAAATTTTACTCAAAGGAAACATTACTTAATTTTTCAAAAGATACAAATCTGTTTTAAAGATTTTCGAAAATTCGCTTGCCACACTCGGGAGTCGAACCGACTACAATTCGTAAAAATAACATCCTGTACTTTTATGACATGAATCGATCATTTATGGATGCCAAAAATGCCAGAAATCGGTCCAGCCGTTTCGGAAATTAACAAACAGAAAGACAGACAGATAGACCGACAGAAAGACAAAAATTTAAAAAAATGTGTTTTTGTTATAAGTGCCGGATATATTTTCATATGCATTCAGTAAAAAGCTGTTATTTTGATATTACAAACAGACATTTCAATTTGATTTATTTGTATAGAAGTGTTGATTTAGGCATAGCTGTCACTTGTCAGGCTTACTCTATGATAGGTTCAAATAACAAAACGAAATTACAAACTACTTTAAATATATTTTATAAACGTATTTTCTATTCTTATTTTACGAAATATTAATAACTGTACCATTTACAATATTATTTCATTCAGAAATCATTAAAAACGTGCAGTTTTGAATTTTATTTGGAAAAAATAACACGCGTACGTCCACCCGTCACAAGAGCCGTCAAGGCACTGACGTATCGCGGTCCCGAGCATGCGTCACAGGTTTTGCTCCGTACATTTCGCGAAATTTCGGTTTTTACTTATTATTTAAAAATATTAAAATAAATTACAAAAAAAAAACAATACAGATTGTTAAGTATATCATTACGTATTTGTTGTTACAAAATTCATGTCGATCTATTCAGCCGTTACAGAGATAATTTACAATTAAGGTTGAAAAAGGACCTATTTTCTACGATTAACCAAAAAAAATTGAGAAGGTTTATTAAAATTTTAAACAATACAATTTATTTGTGATGAACTTAACTATAACATATATTTTTTACACGGAAAACGTACGAAGGGATTCATCAATAAATTTCTTTGAACATACGCTGTTTTTGGGATTTGAGCCATGTAATGCCCTTAACGCGCGCACAGTCGATATTACTCTAACCAACACGCTCGGAGCCGTCAGCAAAAAAAAAAGTGGGAATAAAAGTTTTTTTTTTTACAAAAACCAAAATTACAAACAGTTTCTAAGGCATTGGTATTGGTATTAATATCAAACCTGTCAATAAAACCCACTTACTGATTTAAATCAAACAAAGCTTTCCTATCGTTTTTATTTCCCATAAACACAGCCTTTTAAGTAGTTAATGAGATGCTTAAGTGAGCCCTCCCAGGGTGCTTTCATCGCCCGCTACATATGTTAGCAAAAAAAGGTTAAATAGTTGGAATGCTCGGAGTTTTTTTGCGAAGCGCTGATGATAGATCGTTAACGGAGATGACTGGTAACTGACAAACAAACCAATTGTTTGCTTGTCTAACGCCATGTGATTTATTATGGGTTAACGGGTATAACACGTAGTAAGTACAGCACACATATCTATAAGAGTTATGAAATCAATCACTTGATGACGGAGATATAGGGCTATATAGAAAGAAGCCTTAATCAAGCAATGTAATGAACCATCTAGTAACAGGTGGGTTCAAATACCATTAAAACATCAAGTCTGTATTCAACTAAGGGTAGGCAGTGCATTTCGCTAGTTTAAAGAACAATAGCGCTATAAAATACGTTGACATGCCAGTAATAAAAATAATACAGTACTATATTTGCCTCACTAGATTATCTTTTGTTTTTATAGTGTTGTAATAGGTCAGGTCAAGACACTTTGATAAGTATTATTTAGTGTAGGTAAATGGAAGAAAATATGTATTATTGTGAAATATGTATCCAATGAAAAGAATTGCAATGTCTCATTTTGCAGAATAAGCTCACAGACGGAGACTCCAGACTCTGATTAGTGATTACTTATGTCTTCAGATTATATTTTTATAGGTTTCTCTAATAAAATATAAATTAAATGAAGAGTTTCATTAAATAAATTCTAAAGACATATTAACTGCCAGCATTAATCTGTCTGCTAACACAAAATCATAATCATAAATTACAGAAAATCTTGTTTGACTAAAACTTAATTCTGATCTAGTTTATAATTAGATCTCTCGCGCTGATACGGAACTTGTATTGTAACAATCATGGACCGAGCTGCTTCGGGTGTTTCCTCTTGCGAGCTTACAAGATCCACTGATACTGGTACTGTTACCTATTATTTAGAATCATTATATCTTGTGAAAATACTTTGTCTACCAGTAAAAGCAAATCAAATAACAACAAAAAATTATGGACCCTTTTGATTCTTGCGATTTCTGATTGTCCTCCTGCGTTCACATGAACATCTGTGACTGCAAAATGTAATCTTACATCTTTATTGAGCTTTACGCTAAGCCATATTTGCACAATCGTTTACCGGCCGTGACCCACCCGGACGCAGCTTCCAGATAATCATCTCATCTGATCTTCGGCATGACGATGCACAAGTGCGCCATTGTTTCAACCTTTATTCCGTTACGGTTATGGGACATTTTAAGACCAATTTTCCTTATATTAAGGTTATGAAGTTTACTCGCCAATTTCGCGTGCTAATTAGCCGGCTAAAAGGTTTCCCGCGCGTTTAGCAGCTTCGACTTTCCGTCTTCGAAGTTCCGACACATCTCGATACCAAGTGTTCCATGCACGCCCGAGCATTCATTCGCGCGCGCGCTTTGCTCAGTGACGGCTGCGTCCAACGACTCGAACTTTGTACACTCGGTACGACGACGTATCGATGTTTTTTACAATCGATTAAATTTTATTTTGACCGCTTTTGTACTAGTGTTGAAGTGATATCGTATCAGTGTTGTGAGATGATGACAAAGTGAACTGTGGTGAAACATTCACAAGTGAATTTTTAATTTACACTTTTAAGTTTTTTTTAAGTTTAGTGCTACGACAACAGGTCAGTCTTATTATTATTTGAAATTCTGATTGAAAGAACCGTTTAGCGATATAGACGATGGCTTAACGAGCGGCTATGTCTACAAATTATACGTTTTGTTGTTCGTCTAGCTACTTAATTCGTCTTTGGGATCTTCCGGCGGGTACCGGTTTCTTGAATAATCACCTGATTTGCTGATCGTACGATTTATAACATGACATATTGTCGGACACGTTATACTTATTTAGTTAAAACATTCGCGATTCGGTACCTACTTCATTATAAGAAGTATCGATAACTGTTTAATATTATTTGATTGAAGGTAGGTTACGGTAGTTGATAATACTGTAAACTGTTCCGGATTAGTGAAATAACTATCAAAACTTAATTTGGTACCTATCAACTTTCTATTAAGGCTGCAATTTAATTGAATATGTTAACTCTATGTTCTTATCAAGCTAGATCTCTTGGATAGAATAGACTAATTTAATTTAACTGGCTATTTGAAGAATAATGTAAGTAGCTAAGTTTAATTAAATCCAGCTCTTTTTCTCTCTAAAGCAATTCGAAACTTTAAATTAAAGAATGTTTCTATTACACTAGTACCTAACTACCTAATGTATTAAACTCCTTATTACTTAGGTTTTATATGTTTGGAAAAGGATTAAATAAAAACCGGCCAAGTGCGTGTCGGGCCACGTACAATGTATGGTTCCGTAGTTGTCTATCAAAATATGCGGTTTTGCTTCCGAACGATGATTTTTATTGTAATAATAAAAAACTAATTTACATTTGCAGTTGAAAAACCTGTGCTCCCATACATTATGTTTAGGAAAATACGTTATCCAAGTAAGACGACCCACTGACCCAGACGGACATGGCGAAACTATAAGGGTCCCTTTCCTTATTGACTACGGATCCCTAAAAATTGTTTTAGAAAAGCAGACCGTTAACCTCGGCTGACCTTTGTACATGTATCTAGTGTGTCTACTTAGGTTTAGCTTGTGTGAGCTTTAGATGTAATTAATCAGTTCTAGTTTTAGCACAAATTCGAAACCTAAGATAGTTTCGGTTTTTGAAATTTATACTTGAAAGAAATAGTGGGTGTCTGACCTTGCCAATTGTCGTTTCCAAGGTGGAATGTGGTGTGAAGAATTGAGGACAATAGGAATACTGAAACTGAAAACCTATACCTATGTACTATTGTTTATTTTATCCGTCAATACATAGGTCTAGTTAATACTTATTATTCTGTGACTAGGTAGTTTTGTGCTCTCGGGAGGAAACCTTCAATAGGCGACCGGTCTTTGGGGAGACTGGGGAGTGTGGGATTTTTACCTCACTAAAACCACCCCGGGTGTTCACATTCCGCACATACGAGGAGGCACCGTTTCCTCTTGAAAGAGTGGCTAGGTACCTTCTTACTGTATTAGAGTAAAAATTTAAGTCTATACAGAATGGAACGGACACCTTTTCATCGGTAACTTAAAAAAAAACAGATATTCCATACACTTCGGCCGTGCAGGTCTCGTATTTTTGTTGGAAACAGCTGTTTTTTTTTTAAATTGGTTGTCAAAAATGTCTATGAGTTGGGGGTTCAGAATGTTGTACGGAATACGTGAAAACAGATTGTGAGCCGGTTACTTCCACCCTGTATAGTGCCCTCTGTCGTATTAATGTTATCTATTCTGTAACATCATCCGTCTCTTCGCCCTTGTTTGTATTTAATCAACCTAGAGAAAACTTTACCTTCTCTGTCCACATCTATTCCACTCCAGGGTATAGGTACAATTACAACAGCTCGTTTACCAAGTATTTTTTTCTGGGAAAGTGACAACTCATTTATCCCATTACCCTGACAAGTTCTTGCATCTATGACCCTGATTTACTGTGTCTTGAAGATGCTTAGAAAACTTGCATCCATTGCATTTTAAAGCTCCCAAATCAATAGCAACCGTTATCTAAAAAACAAATGACTACAACGTCTTATAGATGATTATAGGTGAATCATACAATATGCTAGTCCTCTGTTTCCTATTTTTGAACTCATCATCATCGCCTGCCTAGCCTTTTCCCAACTATATTGGGGTCGGCTTCCAGCCTAACCTGATTTCTGTTGTATACCGTTATAAGGAGCTTATCTGACTTCCAGAATCCAATTGCTGTGCACCACGAAACCCCTTGGTAAAACTCCCACATCCCACTCCCAAGAGTGTCTACAGTCTTGGTTATCAGCTGCTAAACTGCCAAACAAAATGTTTTTCACATCAAACAGCGGCTGTTTAATAGGAATAACAAAACATCATGTTAATCACAGACCACAGAAGAAAAACAATAAAA
Organism: Noctua fimbriata; assembly: GCA_905163415.1. Classification (NCBI taxonomy): domain Eukaryota; kingdom Metazoa; phylum Arthropoda; class Insecta; order Lepidoptera; family Noctuidae; genus Noctua; species Noctua fimbriata. The sequence goes on along the minus strand of LR990922.1, from coordinate 9,135,560 downwards.
GCAAATAAATCACACTTGATGGGTCGTACAGCTGTAAAAATGATCGGATGAAATGTCTCCCCCTCCCTACTAAGTGCGATGCGCGGGCGCCACTTCGCAGACCGCCTTGAACTGTCACACAACGTTTAAGAGTGGCAGATTTAATGTCAGAGTCTGAACACATAGAATTGCTTTTTTTGTTCATAGTTTAAACAATAGAGAAACGATAATTCTGTCTGTTATTCGTGAAGGTACTGGCAGCTTTGTAATTTTTTTGACAGCTGGTATACTTATGAGACCGGTCACTTCTGTAGAATAAAAGATTTACGTTTCATTATCATTATTAGAAAACCTTATAAAAGCACTTACGAAATAATAAAATGAAGATTTTATGTACAGAAAACTTTGGATTGATTCAAAATATTGTAATCAGTATTTTTTAAATATTATTCTCATGACCCCTGTGGAAAGGTACAAAGTTTCTGTTACAGACTTAAAATATTCTCTTAATAAATTAGCACTGTAATAATATTGATCAGTCTCACATCATATTCATATTGGCAACAATATCAACCTTAAAGTTCACGCAAAACTTGTAGACTTTGACCCTATTGCATCAGTTTTAATAGGCCAGTTTCAGTACGAAAGCTCACGAACACGTGTGTACTTCGCCTCGGGGTACAAAGGAGCTATAACATATGAATAACATATTCATAATTGCCAAAACCAGACGCAAGTGTGCCAAGCTGATTAATGCCAACGTTTTACGATACTTTTTTTTGTGCTCTCAGCTAGTAAAGTCACTGATCTGGAAACGACCGTTAAAGTTTATCAATTTGTTATTATTTTATTATGTATTTCGATCAGGAGACCGTTGAACTGAGATTAAATTAAATGTGTAGGTATTCTAAGTATGAATGTAGTCATGTTTACTAAGAATGTATAGTAATGTGTAACCGCAGTAAGTTAATAGAGGAAAACCATTTCATTCATTAATGGTCTCGCGTAAGTATCTATTTGTGTACAGTTTTAGACCTTGTAGAAATTCCAATTTAAATTCTAGTACTTAGAATGTGGGTTATATAAACACATTTTCCTTATTTTTTAGCTCAGTTAAACTAGAATAAACACCACATTACCTTTGCAGGGGTGAGTCAGCATCAGAAGTCAATCTTACTCAACGTATTGCTCATACAATCTGGTTCTCTTGTCAGTGTTTTTGCTGCACGCAATTAGAGGTCCACTGGTTTCTGCGAACCTTACAGACAACAATGTACCAAGCCAAATAATCTTTATTCCAAGAATTCACAGTCAGCGCACCTACGACAAAAATAGATCAATTACTACTTGAATGATGTGTTTCCAAGTCTATTTATGACGCATCAGCTGGTTTTATATTATTTAATGCATGACTTATTGAATTATGTCTCATAATTCTAAACAGTTAATATTTTATGAATGATAATGAGAGCTTGAATGGCGCCTATCTAAAACCGTGTACTTTATTGCGGATATCGTGTTGTGTGGTATGACGTCAAACCAAACATATAGATTGCACCAAAAATACTGCTCTCTTCCTCTCGTCACATAGTGCCAGGTTACATAGTAAATATTCCGCCTGATTTTATGTAAATGGGCTCTTATGTGTTTTCCACGCGCTTAAAAAGCTTAACCACGTTCGTCCTATTGTTTTAGGAAGGTCGCTTCGTAATATATCCAGCTGATAATTTATTAATCTGACACGGTACGAATTGAAAATTATGGACATCAAAATAAACATACAATAGACAAGAATTATTGATGTATGTATCCTGTTTACGTTAGTATCTGATGGCCATAGGCCAAACAGCAATTGGGTTAGATTAAAGCTGTCTGGATTCTGGATGTTATCTCAAACGAGCTAGTTGTCAATTCCTGAGAGCCTGTGGTGAGATCACATCGTCGGTGTCACGTCGCCGACACAATAGTCACGTCCGCCGAGAAATCCTATTCTACCCACAATAATCACGAGACACAATATGGGACAATCCGAGAGTCTTTTGAGGAAACAAAACTCTCATCTCTATTTCATCCTGACACTAGACACTTTGATCGACAATTCTTTTGTGCTTTTGTTGGCAGACTATTAAAATCTTTACAAAAACAAAAAGCAACAGGTTAACGAAGGTCTCCTCTTATTTTTATTATATTTACATTAAAACGTGTGAGTTTTAAGACCATTAATATTAATTGTTATAGCCGCATAAATTGTATACCAATTACCGATTCCGTTTTTGCAATGTCATAAAATAATAATCAGAAAAATGCGGGTACGTGTGTCCGTCTGTCGGCGGCCGTTCACAAAAATAATAACGTGTAATTATTCCACATGATACTCGTCGTACAGCTGTCGAGTAAAACAAAACGTTCGTTGCTATAAGCATGTGTTTAGTGTTAGAGACAAGGCTCGGAACCGGTTTAAAATATACCGGTTAATACTGGTTTATTTCGGTTTTCCTCCGAACTTTTCTTAAGAACGTGAACGTTTTAAGAACTTTATTTTAACCTAAATTAACCGGTTTATTCGACGAGCGGCATGTCGGCAAACGCGTTGCAACGTGTGACTACTTGTAAGGATGCCGCGCATAGCAGCGCGGTACTAGACGAACTTAGTACTTACGCTATTTCTTTTCATTCGATTCGTGACTTCGCAGTGGATTTAATTAGCAGTTAATTTTATTATAATTGTCTTTAACATGGGTAGAAAGCGAAAGAATTTAATCTACACATACTTTGACTACAATGAAAACAATAAAACTTCAAAGTGCTATTTTTAATTAAGCCACCTAAAATTGTAGGTACCTATATTAATGTAACGAGGAGACTGATTTATTGGAAAAGCATAAAATTTTTCTTTTTCCAAATATTTATAAAAATGTCAAATTAACCGTTAAAAAAAATGTATATCTTCATTTGTACCTGAACAACCATCTAAGTAGGTACTAAGTACAGCATGCAAAATGGTGTCCACACATTAAGCAGATTACTAGATTCCTGAATTTAAAATAAAACTTCGCCCTTATTTTCCTTTATTTATTTTTATTGGTAACATTTCAGTACGAATGGTTACATTGATATTTCGCATGTTCCTCCAGGCACATTATATAAATTAAATATTTATTTTGTTTGATTTCTCTCGGTGTTGATGTTTTAAAGCATCTATATACTTTAAAATATTGATATAGGCTTCAAGCGCATACATGGCGGCAAAAAATGTACTACACCTATTAGCAAATTTCCAAAATAATAGTTTCTTTTATTTATCAAGGTCCTTATCAAATAAACATAAAACACATTTTTGACATTCGAAGTAGTTTCTTCTCCTGGTTTACCACTAATATCTTCGCCTGATTTGTTTTCGTTACTATCAGAACTATTTTCTGAAACCTCTTTCAACATTTTATTGAGTTGATGGTACGGTTTTTAGGTGCTAGCAATGATTGGGATTGATCTTCATCATCAGAATATTCCTTTCTTCTTTTTCGTGGTTCTCCTGTTACAAAATAATATAACATTCATTTAAATAAACATTCAAATAGTTTTTATCACATAGACACACAAAACGCCCGATCTAAGACCCAGTTTCACTGGTCGTTAATACCAACAGTGAAACTGGGCCTTAGATCGGGCATTTTGTGGCCTATTTATCCTTTAATTTTGAGAGTTTAAGGCCCGCTTGCACCACGAATCACTAAACGCGTTTAACGTAGAATGCATTTAAAACATCGTTCTGTTTCTATCAATCGTTTAAAGATGACAGAAACAGAATGCTGTTTTAAATATGTTTAGCGTTTAGCGATTCGCGGTGCAAGCGGGCCTTAATGTCGAATACTGAATTGAAGTGTTTAGGTACTTACCGAGATATTGAGTATTCTTCTTCATTAAATAGGATCTGTGAAAAGTAATATGTATTATGTTTACCAATTATTTATCGTCATTATCAACTTAATTTCACCAAAAAAAATATTAGATACTTGCCCATTTTTTTTGTTTTTGCAGCGGAGCTTATTGATGCAATGACATAAATAAACGTCCGACCGAAACTAAAAATTTTTTACTACGGAATAAAAACAAAACAGCGCGCGACGTTGGATTATCGTGCGTCCGTATTAAACGGTTTTTATTGCTCTAAACCGTTTAAACCGAAAAAACCTTTATGTTAATACTCTTCCAAATACCGGTTTAATAATAACGGTTTATGCGAACGAAACCGAATATAAAGGTTTTGCGTCAAAGTACGTAGTAACGGTTTGAAAATTTAACCGGTATCCGAGCCTTGGTTAGAGAGTTAGTTTGCATGAGAAGACGTCCGCAGCATCTGCGAGCTCGACCCTGAACTTCAACAAGGTTGAGTCGATACATCGGAATCATGTCAATCACTAGTCATCGGCACATTATCTCAGTTATGGCTACGAAGAATTGATGTTTGAACAAGCTCTTTGTTTTAAAGTAAAAAGTAAGCGGATGTACAGTCGATCAATTGTCTGAATACATTGTTGCTTCTCTCCTTAGTAGGTCGTTTGTATGTTAGCATCGCGCTATATGAGGGCTCTCAGAACGTACCTAACATAGTTCTTCAATATAACGCAGATGTTCTTTAAAATAATAACGCCATTAACTTTATTTATTCGCAGAAATATAACTGAAGCGCGGTTGGAGTAGGTATTTTTTTATTTTACCATATTAGTGGGTAGACAGTTAAAGTTGATAAATATTCCACAACTTCGCGACCTTTACACGTAACGTTTTTTAAGTTATTGGAGATTGTTATTACTTCGTGTTGTATAAAACACAAGTGCAGTGCAATAAAATAATAATAGAGGTTATATCGTATTGCATGCATAGTCAATGTCTTTATTAAATACAGATCATTTATATATTATTGACACACTGACCTTTGTTGACTTTATTAATTAAGACGTATCAAATTCCTGATAGTTCAGTAAAACAGTCGTTGTGTAGAAGGAGGTTGGTCACAGAGCACCTGCGTAATTAGATTCAATTATTTATTTAAACACAAGTAGATTACTGGATTACATAAATAATTATCTATAATTAAGGCGACAAAGTAGATACTTCAAGGTAGAAATCATTATGAATAAAAATCACACGGAGTTATGTAAGATTTTTTGCAAACTGGTTTTATGACATTGGAAATTAAAAGTATTTATAGATAGTAATATTTTTGTTTTTGGTAGAATAGTCTCGTGTAATATACCTTTAACCGAATGACTTTATTTAGAAATTGTTTAATCGATTGTGACTTTTAAGTTTAATTGGCCATTCAATTTTCCAATTAGGTTCAATCTGGGAAAAAAGTTGCATTAGAAATCTTAAACCACTTGTTTCATAAAAGAGCAATAATTTATTTTCTAAAGTGCAAAACAAAACAATAGTATTTTTTTAATTTATTTACATAGGTCGGTTTCAATCGTCACAAACTAAGTTAAGTTTGGTTGTTCATACCTTTTATTTATTATGTTAAATCTCTTTCAAAAGATCTAAAAAAAAAATTTTTGTGTGTTTTTTTTGTTTTTGTGTGTACACATTCTTTTACGTATGTGGTCTGTAGAATGCGAACCTGAAAGATGCTGGTTTTAACTATGGAATTTTAAGTCGCTAATTACAGGACCGGAGTATTCCGATTCTAAATGTGCACTATATTTTTCAAGATAAGTTTTAAAAACTGATATGGTCCCTAAAACCATGATATAGTAAACGTCTTATTTTAAGTGTTAATAATAATGTTTCAAGGTGGATTTTAGAAGGCGGTTGTGGGTACATTATGGTATTTTTGTCGTACCATAATCATAACTAGTGGTGTCACCGTCGGACTGCCAAGTCATAGATTTCGAGTACGAACCCAAGACACGCACCTCTGATTTTTTTTTGATTCATGTGCTCATTGTATAATTATCACTTGCTTTGGTGAAGGAAAACATCGTTAGGAAACCAGGATGCCTGAGAGATATTTCTCGACGGCAGTGGCGAAGGTTTCATACAACTCGATTCCTACCTTTGAAAAATGGCACAGTCAGAATTCTATAAACAAATAATATAATCACATTAAAGATATGTACTCCGGCTTACTTCTTATAAAAATTGACCCTTGTCTACTGCTCGACGGCATGTAAAGCCAAGTCAGAGGCCTATGGGTGGCATAAAAACTCTGGCAGCCACTAACCACACGAAAAGAAGAAGAAGATCAATCTAGATTGTTCCCAATGCTGGCTGGGACACAGGCCTCCTCTCTGAGAGGGAGTGAGCCGCAATCCACCACACGATCCCCATATCTTCGATTATTTTGTTCCAGGGCATTTGGGTATACTAATGATGTTTTCCTGCACCGTTTTGAGACCGAAGTGATTCTAACCATAATACCGATGATTTTACAACACATTTAATACATATAAGATCCTATAAATTCAGTATCAAAAAAGGTGTAATCGTTAACTGCATACAAGAACGGATAGTGAAACTAGTGTGGCCTTATGTTGCATTCAATTCATTGCTCAGGAGTTAGTGTTAGTCCAAAATGGAGGTGAAACTTTGAGCCTAGAGCGTAGGTGTAGTTATTCATTTCCTGTTAGTGCTCATATCCAATTACTTTTTATATACTATGAATTTGTATTGACTGTTGCTAGATACTGCACTGGAGTTGGACTGCCTCTTTGGTCGAGTGGTCGCAAACGCGACTGCTGAGCATGAGGTCCTGGGTTCGATTCTCGGGTCGGACAAAATGTTATTGGCTGTTTCTATCAGTAATTTCTCAGTAGCAACCACGGAGTCTGGATTTGTGCCCGGTTGATGGCAATATCAGCTTGAGAAATCTTTTTTTATATTCAACAGCCTTTATAGACAATAGGCAATAGGCTCACCCCCTATTGTATGAGACTTAAAACATAATTGGCGAAATGTGGGTGTACTATTATTAGATAGGTTCACCCCTGCTTATCTCTTTGGGGATTACAGGCGTGATGTTATGTTATGTTGCTAGATAAAGTGGACTGTTGTTTGTATTGTTTAGTTCTATGTATCGGCTTTTCTTTTCAACTGAATTAATTGTATTTCGTCGAGTGCTTCTAAGATTCTCCTTTATGTACACACGGCGGCACATCAAGCTATACATAACCAGTATAACGTGACGTCGCTTTGTATGAGCTTCCCGTACGATGAGAGATCAGCTTAATTTGGTTTTGTATAGCTTGATTGTCTGCCGTGCGTACTAGCGAATTCACTGACGGTCTACCACTTTTCACCCTATGCTCTAAGTAATAAAGTTGAAAAGTGGTCGACTGTCAGTGAATTCGGTAGTACTAGGTAGTCGCTTCTAAGCAGCATATTTTAAAGTAGGTACTCTTACTTCGTTGTTTGAATCCAATATAATGAATCGGAATGTGAAACCAACAATAGTGTAGCTACTTAAAATATTTGAATAACTAAACATGTCAGATTCAACAATCTTATGAAAAATAGCCGTACATTTCTCACGGTACTCAATAGGGCAACATTGTCGAGTGTTTGAAACAAAACAAGGCGTTCGTTCGATTTGTTCCGGCAGCAGTCGGATCCGACGCACCTCGCTCCAAATGTAAGTGGGCTAATTTGTAACATACGACAGATTTATGAGTTGTAAGACTTATAAGGCAGGTCGCACACCAGAGCATTAAGGTCCGTTTACACCACGCGGAAAAATCCTCGCGCACTTATTTAATGTCTCTGAATAAAGGACTGTATTAGTATTGCCTTTATGTATAAAATCAGCCATCGCGCAACCTCGAGCACGCGCGAGGAGATGCTTTATCTGCGCGAGGATTTTTCTGCTTGTTGGAAACGGATCCTTATACAACAAGGCTTCCGCAAACTGTACAGGTCCAGTATTTGGATCTGCACTTGAAGGATTTGCGAATTAAATACTCGGAGGACATATGTCACCAAAAGCTTTTAAGGTCCCGAAGAAGATGACTTTGTCATTGTTACAATTGATTATTACGAAAGTATATAAAACATGTACCATTTAATTAAAAGTATCAAAAAGCCCAACTACAAACTGTATTATGTACCTATCTATATATATATTTGTAATCTCCTTTTAATTTCCTTAATTTTGAAACCCTACTCGGTAGGATTGGTTGGAAAAAAATATTATAGATTTACAATTTAGCGCCAAAATCCGCCATTTTGCTTTTTTTAAACACCTATCTGGAGGACCCAAGGACACTTGGGTTTTAGAGACGAATCTAGTGATACCATAATTGTCGAAGATAAAGAAATTTACAAAGAAACATAACCCTTCCTTGGCAGTCGGGTAAAAAACCTCTTTATGATTTATTTGGGTCTTGTTGTTGTTGTGTTGTTTTCTGTTTTGGTGTGCGGCCCGCCTTAGGTATAAGGCTGTCAGTACGCGCCAGAATAAGCGGGGAAAGCAGTTAATGGGTGAGACTGCCACTTGGGCAGCTCGCATACCTCTGGTCGGTAATACAGACGTAATTTACTATTTAGATGAGGTCGAGCGCGTAACTGTCGAAGTGTAGTGGCCAAGATATTACAGTACGGCTTTACGCGTGTTGTACGGACTACGGGGTCCTATTTCTTCAAAACTGGCTTGACTGCATTTGTAATTTGGCAAAGAACATATAAGAACATATAAGGTAAAAAACTCATCCAATGTCTGTCATTATGCAAGTAATCCCGTGAGAGGAGCTCGTGGCTAAATTATAACCGCGGCTCGGATGAATCTTCAGATTAAGCCGCGCTAGCCTAGGTTGGTCTGTGGATGGGTGACAGGTAGTCAATGGACCAAAAGTTTGACCAGTCTTACCAAGGAGTATCGTATTAACCAGTACTGACTGGGTTGTGGAGGTCAGGATGAGGCAGTCGCTCCATGTTAAATACTAGTATTCAGTTGACCCGACCCCAACATAGTTGGGAAAAGGCTAAGCAGATGATGATGCAATTAATCCCATGCCCTACTTATGAAACACTACTTGTAGAAGGACTTTTCCTAATATTTGCTGAAATCGCGCGGAAGTCATAATATCTTCAGCTTTCAACAAAGTTTCTAAGAAATTCGCGAATTTCAATCATTTCATAGTAAGCTCATTCGGACATGCTTTACTTTTGATGTCAAACTGTTTGAGGAAAATCTTTGAAGTCGACGTGTACGCAAGTGACGAAACTTTGCTATCGTAAAAATATCATTAGCGGTACATAATAAGACGGTTTCTTGAAAACGCAAAGAGGAAATGTTCTAAAATCCTACTTAGATGATAATAATATAGTATTACAATGAGTGGTGCATGTTTTAGTTCCTTCACCTTTGTTCATTGCCCACTGGGTTGCGATGCGACAGAAGATTGAGAACATTCTTCAAGTGTTTAAGCAAAAATATCATCATGAAAGCTCTAAGATGAAATTGAGCTTTATTCTGACAGCGTGAAACGCCATCATTTGATACTCTCTTAATGTTAATAAACACTTCTTGTAACATATTATGTTTAATTGAATGCACTAGAAAGCAACGCATTTATCATCGTTACAAAACATGAAAAAATACTGATGAAACACATTGCTTTTCAGCAAAAAATATCATGCAAAAAAATATGCAAATTATATTTTAATCGTGAAAAAGTACTCTGGAAATGGCAAAAAAAAACTAAAACAGCATTGGAATTACAGTGACAAAAAAAAAATGTCCAAAAAAGAATTAGAATCAATAAATCTGTGTCGTCCATTAACTCCCAAAGTGACAACCGAGTGCTAATCAACGATTCTCAATATTTACCCGGTCAGCTGTCAGTGTCAGCTTCCGAACATGTTCGAAATTGGGCCAAGTCGGGCCACGACGGGCCATGACAGGTGGTTCACCTACAGGCTATAACATGTCTTGTCGCGTGATTGCGTGTCGTGGCGGCTCTAAATTGTTATCTAAGCACTTTTAGGAGCCCCACTGTTTATCATGATTTATAGTACCCCTTAATAGCTTGTCTTGATTCTTTATGAGTTGTAGTTGACAAATTGTAAGCTGTATTGACATGGCGATAAAAAAATAAGGTTTCTTTTTTGTTTTATCTATCTAGCAGGCTTTGTGTTAATTCCAGGAAACTGCATGTACTACACTATTAATTAGTACCTACAGGGTGTAAACAGACCCTTCACGAAGCCGTCAACCAAGCCAAATCTAACTCAGTAACTTTACGCTAAAATTATTGCTGGGATACGACTTTTTTTTTGGAGTGAAAAATCACGTTTTACGGTAGGACTCGATGGAACGAACTCAAAGTGTTGTGCTGGTGGATTGATTGAATAGTACGGGGGTCGTGGAGGTGTTTAAAGTAAAAATCTTACATTAAAAACATGTATTTATAAAAAAACTTGTTGTTGAAGTTGAAACTTCGACCAATATCTCCGTAACTACATTCCCAGGTATGGTCTAGAACAAAAAGAATATCGCAAAGACGAGGAGAACAAGTACCTTTCGGATTCGTTAAGGGTCTGTTTACACCCTTTATATCTGCTACCTGCTTTAAGGTCAAAAGGTGAACTTGAAAATCTGGCACAAAAAGTATAAATAAACAACAGCAACTCGTCGTAACGTATAAAAGGAAAACACGTCTTCTTTTGGTACCATCTTCATTTTAATGCCATTTACATTGATTGCTTACTCACCTTTAAAACGAGATATGCGTTGTTGTGGTCGGTGGAAGGTGCGAAATTGCGCGTACGCAGATAAGGCGCGTTCCAGTTGTCGCAGGACAAGGCCTCGACATACATGCGCTTGCGACGCCGACGGTGTTGCCAGAATGCACCTAGTTTTGGCAATGCGTTAATTTGAATGTGTCAAAATTTTTAGATTTAATGATGTAGTTTCAATTGCGGTATTATTAACTGCGGAGCCGAAGAGCGCTTTTTATATATTATAGAATCTAGTCACTACTGATTTGAGGTGAAATAGCCAGGGAGCCCGCGAAATTCAAATTTTCTTACGATTTTTGCAATTTGCAGGTCAGTATCAGGTTGTACCTATTATTATTATTATTATCAGCCATTTGTGTCCCACTGCAGGGCAAAGGCCTCCCTTCCCTCTTTTCACTTATCCCTATCCAGTGCTGTTGTTTGCCAATCTTTTTGAAATGAGTCGAGTTCGTCCCGCCATCTCCTTCTGGGCCTGTTGTACCTATGTTGATGAAAAATGAGTCGCGAAAGTAACACGTATGTAGTTCCAGAATTAAAATTATCAATACAACCCTCTATCCTCCCATTATATCATCATTATATTATATCCCATTGAATGACTTTTTCATGAAATAGCTTTCTTTTTTTTAATATTATTTAGCTGCATCCGGTTAGACTGCAAGCTGACCCTAACATAGTTGGAAAAAGGCTAGGCAGATGATGATGTTGATATGTAATTATGCATGTTTTATGTTAGGTATAGTAAGGTATAGAAATGAATATTTTAAGTAATATTTACAATTGAATTAGTGAATTAGATAAATATCATAAAGATTGTAAGACCTGTTGAAGTCCAAAGTTTGTTTATCACCTCTCCATTTTATAAACATATAAAGCTCTCCTGCTAATCTTCGTCATCTTTCGTATCAAATCACTTAGATTATCTTCTTAAAACGACGATTACACATTTTGATATCAAAATGGCAACACCATAATCCAGTCTGCCATGACCCACCACCGCGTAACGGGATGCACTTGACTTCAGTGTTTATTTGCTTTTAAAATCCGCCGCCGACCACAAAAGTAATCAGCTATTTGCATACCGCCAGGTACTGTTCACCTAACTGTTTATCCATTAGGTATTACTTATAGAGAAGCTATTAGAGACCTAGTATTTCGAACTGTGTGGCAACACTATCTGTGTGCCTAATGTTCTAACGTTTATTGACTGGTTACTAATTACTATCTAGCTTTGTAATTATACGGTAGAGGTGCTCAGGGATTTTTATTATACTAAGAGATGCGTTTGTCTTGGTATGGACATGTAATGAGGAAGGATGAAACGCATGTGACTAAAAGAGTGATGGACATGAATGCTGAAGGATGGCGAGGGTGAGAAAAGCCGAAGAAAAGATGGATGTGTGAGAAATGATATGAAGAGTAAATGATGCCGTGATGTCAGGGGAGAATGGAAGAAGGAAACGTGTTGCGTCGACACCAAGTAGAATGGGACAAGAGCAGGAAGATGATGAGATGCACCTGATATCCGTCTTCGTATCCGATCCGTTTGAAGCTAAAGTTATGTCGGATTTTCTGTATCTGACCAAATCATCACCCGTTGCATATTATAGAAGGTTGAAATATGGGCTGACCTTAGTATAAGAAGAGAAAATTAAGCTTTTCCTACTCCACTATTCTTTTCTGATTAATTTCGTTGCGGGATTCAAGACAGTTAAATTGTTTCTCTGGGACTTCGTCGAGCTTCATTGTCTCGGCGCTTTTCTGGTGGTCGCCACTGTTGATTCTGGCTTTCAGGAATTGCAGGGGTTTGGGAATAGAGTGGCAGGCTTGTCCCAAAAAAAGAAAGTGATTTTTCTTGTGTTCTGAGTCCTCAGGAACTTTGTCAATGAGCCATGACATTTTTTTTTAGTAGGAGTTTTGGAGAAATGTTTGCGATTTTGTTATTACCTTTGAGTTTAGGCATGGCATTAAGTATTTAAATGTTTTGCAGCAAAATATCAATTATAACGGAAATATTAAATACCCACCGTGACATATATATAGAAAGTATGTAATAAACATACACAGAAGCATACGGAAGACCTCTATTTAGATTATTCCTAAGATCCTGATTGACATTGATCATCAATCATCATTGTTTATCTAACAAATCTGCAGTACATTAATAAAGCCTTGAGAGCTAATGCTAATAAAAATAGACCAATAGAAGCTGAAGTTCTAGAACTGAAATATTTAAAGATGTCTGTCACGCGGAGGCGGTGGACGCAGATGGAAGGAAGTAAGTGTTTACTTTGATGATTGTAGGCGATGACCTTACGAATATACAAAAAATGGTAAATCTATACTATATAATATCATAAAGCTGAAGAGTTTGTTTGTTTGTTTGGTTGAACGCGCTAATCTCAGGAACTACTGGTTTGAATTGAAAAATTATTTTAGTGTTGGATAGTTCAATTATCGAGGAAGGCTATAGGCTATATAACATCACGCTACGACCAATAGGAGCCGAGTAAAAAGAAAACAAACATGAAAGCAGTGAAAGCTAATTAAAGCTTTACTTTTAGCATTTGAAAATGCCTAAATCGCTTGTTAGGTGATCAAAATTTTCAAATCAAATGTTTCATATTCAATAATATGTAACATATCGTTGTCTCTCACTAATGAATACTTCGTTATTACTTAATCAAATAAAGTCACATGATTAGACTAAAAATGTCTACAAAACCACGTGATTAGATACAGACGCCAGCACATCAAGCTACAAGTCTTTCAAATTTCTTTAATAGATTTTCAACTATATCGCTAAAGTATTAGGTTCAAGATTGATTGGGAAAATTTGACAGTTTCGGGTAGCTTGATATGCTGGCGTCTGTACAATAAAGAAACGCAACGCAACTTTTGGTTTCAAATGATACAGCTTCACTGCCTCGTCCAAATCAGACCACACTTGTAATTATATTTCAGCTTCTTTTCAACGAATATGTAACCTACATTCGCATTTAGGTCTATAAAACGAGTTTGTTTTGCTTTTACGCCTATCTCGCGTACCGAAGGGCAGAGGTCTCACCTTGCGGCGTGCCGATCAACTTGGCGCGTGCCTCGGCTGCCGCATGGTGGATTTAAATACTTTCCTTTGCTTATAATAGGAGCCTACTACCTGCACTGTAATAAAACTGTTTCGAAATTCGAAGCGATGCATGTGACGTTTCTATATCGGGGTAACGATCGATTTTATTTCCCATTTATGTAAAATGAGTGTAGCTGGGGTTACGGAAGAGCGATTGCAGTGCAATCAAACAAACAAACTTAAAACATGTAGCTTAAAGATCTTCGTAGGGATTCTGACAATATTTTTTAGACTAAATAATTACCCTATCACAATAAAGGGTGTAAATATACCCTTAACGAAGCCGAAAGGCACTTGTTCTCCCCGTCTTTGCGCTCATTTTTTTGTTCTAGACCATACCTGGGAACCCTCTAGATAAGGAGATGTTGGGGGTCAAAGTACCAACTTTTTCACTAGTTTTTTTTTAGATAGGTGTTTTTAATCTAAGATTTTACTTAAAAAACCTCCACGACCCCCGTATTATCCAATCCATCCATCAGCACAATGCTTTGAGTGCATCCGATCGAGTCCTACCGTAAAACGTGATTTTTCATCCCAAAAAAAAAAAAATCGTTTCACAGCAATAATTTTTGCGTAAAGTTACTTCGTTTGATGTACGGAATGCTTAGTTGACGACTATGTGAAGGGTCTGTTTACACCCTGTATTATTATTATCTCCTTTATTTATCTTTATACTTATTTTAAATATTTTTAAACATTTCTTAAAAAAACCATATAAAAAAACATTTAAAAATATAAAAAATAGTAGTCCGCCGGTAGCGGGAGCAGGGTCCAAGCTACCGGTGGTTAGGGCTCCAGAGACAGGAACCTCCTCACAATACGAGCCGTATCGAGGAGTACTGCCTTCTGAATCAGGCCCTTGATCCAACCGCCTAAGGAGAGCTTCGAAAGATGGTCGTCGAGGCTCTTGGCTATAAGGCCATTGGCCGTCACGACGATCGGCACAATGATAGCCGAGTTCACATTCCACATGTCGACAACCTCGTGGGCCAAGTCGAGATATTTTATTTGTTTCTCTTTCTCAGCTTTCACGAGGTTCTCGTCATGCGGGATGGTAACATCGACTATCATTACGCGGCGCGCTGATCGGTCTATCACTACTATGTCAGGCTTATTGGCGACAATAGTCCTGTCAGTAATGATAGACTGATCCCAGTACAGCGTGACATGGTCTTTCTCGAGAACTGGGTCGGGCACATACTTGTAGTACGGTACCTCAGATTCCACAAGTTTATATTTCAAGGCAAGTTGCTGGTGAATAATCCTGGCTACTTGGTTGTGCCTGTGCAAGTACTCGCCGTTAGCCAGACGAGAACAACCAGAAATAATATGTCTGATGGACTCACCCGGACGGTGGCATGCCCGACACACGTCAACCGTCCCGTCCTTCATTATTATTATTATTTATTTAACCCAAAGGTTGACTGGTAGATAATGCCTTGTGGGATTAAGCCGCGGCTATGGACCACTATTGTAATGATGTTTAAATGAATAAATAATATTTCTCATTCTCATTTATTTTCTTTTTCCCACTACGACCTAACAATAGGACAAAATACCAAGCAATTCACAACAAATCAATCAAATGTTCGTTCATATGACTTCAATAAAATTAAATATGAATAAAATATTGCTTTATTGAACATTACTAATAACAAAGAAATGTTGTTATAAATAAAAGAATGCACACTATTATGGACGCTAGACAATAGAACATCAACATTTGTTACCACAATAATCGTCTCCACGACGATCACGAACTTGCTCTAATGATTTATTTATATTTTCTCGAAACCAATGCAATAAAGGATAACAATTGAACACTTTCTATTAATAATTTATTATTATTATTGCTTTGTTCCTACGAAAGAAAGTAAATATAATGTTTGTATGCCTAAGACTATTTATTATATGCATTACATACATATATCTGCTTAGCCTTTTCCAAAATTTATTGGGCTCGGCTTCCATTCTAACCGGATACAACTGAGCATAGAGCGACTGCCTATCTGACCCCTACAACCCTGTGTGTGTAATACGATACCCTTTGGTAAGACTGGTTGTCAGACTTTCGGGCCACTACCTGTAACGACTGTCAAAGATCTACAAATGATAGCCGGGACCAACGGCTTAACGTTCTTTCGAAGGCACGGAAGAAATTCGGTCACCCATCCACAGACCGACCTTGGCAAGCGCGGCTTAACCTTGAAGAACCACCCGGGCAGCTGTTATTAGTTGATAGGAGCTCTTATTATTGAATACAGATTTCAGAAACATTGATGTATTTAGGGAACAAGCTATAACTATTGTATTTTTCAATTTTATTAATGAATGAAACATTTAAGATATTATTCTTGTTTCTGTTTCATCAAAGTATTACTGAACAAGATACTCTATTTCAGTTTACTACGAATTCGAAAAAAAAAATTGATAGCGGCGTTTTTGTGTGAATGGAGTCTTCAATTAAGTATTGCATTGTATTGTATCGGGCTGGTGTACGCAACTTCACGTCCAAGCGCATGTATTTAGAATTATTGTCATATCGCAATTAAATATACAAATGACGTTAACTATGTATTATACTTACCTGCTTGTGTATTTCATTTACAGTCAGTAATGGTGTTACATTGTTGTTTACAGGGTGGCAACCGTTTGAGCGTCGGTGTAGGGGACACCGACGCTCAAACGGTTGCCACGTATTCAGCACATCATTCTGAACCCCCACATAGATTTTCCCCTTCCACCTAGTAGATTGGTAGACGTATTTTATTTTATTTTTATTTATTAGGAACAACAAACAATTACATAATAAAGCATAGGAGAGACATACAACTTAAAAATAACAATTATGTAATCAGCGGCGTTATTCACAGAAAATATAAACAAAATATTAATAACACGCTTCAAAGAGAAGTTAAAAGTGACGAAAATATGAATGAAAACAAAAAACAGTGATTTTAAACTTTTAAATAATACGTTAGTGTATTGATTATGAAACATAATAATCTATGAGTAAAAGGACAAGATGTCTAATTCCTTGATTGCCTTGTGAGCCGAGTTTCGGAATCTTCCACGTGCTGCACAGAATAAATCGATGTCAAGAAAGTGTTTTCAACAATACGTCGCAACGGTGCTCGAACACAAGCATTTGTTCGACATGCTCTCACTGCAAACAACGGTGTGTATGTAGATCGTTTTAATAATCAATTACAGACAAACAAAAACTTCTGCAGATACCATAGTTGTCATTAGTTTTCGCCGCAGACCACCGTGATAGGTCTTCAACATTTCATATGACACCCATGGGAAATGATGGCGCAACACATTCATAGTCGTGACCACAACGTAACACGGTGGTGCCATTCAGTATTACGCTAACTAATTCGCGCAAACCGGCCACAGTGACATTGCTTGCATATAACAGCCACCCATGTGGTATACATAAGTGAAAATATTACAAGATTAATGGTATCGGTGTGAGAAACGCAATTAAGAAGTTATAAATTAATTATGTGTTTGATTAATTATTTTGTTAATTTCCAGTCTTGTGCAGTAAGCACGGAAATGTTTTTTTTTTTTGGTTTTGGTATTCTTTTTGTTGAAGCGAATTATGTTATTATGACAACAGGTAAATGTTGCTATAGAATCTCTTTTGATGAAACATCTCCGATTGAATACGTAACTGACACCTCTGCCTAGCCTATAATAATGACAAGCGTGACTATACTGAGTGCTTTGATGTGTATGATTTATTTATTGTTACAGCAATCTGTTTACTCAATAGGTCAGATATTGTACGGTATCTAGTTCCCAAGTGAAATCTAATTGTAGTACGATAAACGAAGACCAATTAGAGTTGCGCCATTGATCTGCGCACGATTCGATTGTGAGCTGTTAGGCAGATTTGTCACGTTTGTGGACTAAGGCTACGTCTAGAAGGTGATGCTGGAGATTCTATTTATTAGAGTCTCTAGCCAAATATGTAAATATCAGATATTCAGACATGTTTGTAATGCTTTTGAAGTCTGAGATTAGATGTTCTTGATTTTAAGAAACCTTCTAGAAGCATTCAAACAAATGTAATCTCGTTGTAATCTTAAATAACATCACACCTGTAATCCCCGGAAGGTTAGGCAGAAATGTACCTAATAGTACAGTCACAATACGCTAGTTATGTTTAAGTCCCATGTAATAGGGGCGAGTCTGTTGCTTTTAAACGGGCACAAATCCGGAGTTACATTAATTCCTGATGGAAAATCCCATCACGTTGCCTGACCTGGGTATCGAATCCAAGGGCTCATGCTCGGCAGTAACACTTACAACCACTAGACCAACGAAACAGTCCCTCAATCACTCTATTAATAAAAGCTTTGATATAGGATATAAAGGATGAATTAAACATCTTGTTCGGCTAAGATCTGTTACATAAATTGGTTATAAGATTAGTCCACAAGTCAAAAGTGTCTAATTAATTATTTCCGACGTAGCTAATAATAGCTCGTTTAGGAAGAGTTACCCAGTTCTGTGTTTCAAGACGAAAATAACCTTTCAGTGTTTCGAAATAAAGATGGAACTTGTGAAATCGGTGACGAGTCTTCGTTTCGGCGTTATTTTCTCAATGGGACGTTCAAAAATTACTATTGTAACTAGTATGTTGGCAAGATCTATAGTTATAATAGCCATTCCATCTTAAACGAACTTCTATAAGGCCAAATTATAACAACCGCTCGGGTCCGTCTTTAGGTTAAGTTGCGCTTGCCTAGGTTGGTCCGTGGATAGGTGGCCACCTATTTCATACCGAGTTTCCTCATCATAATCATCATTTCAGCCGAAAGACGTCCACTGCTGGACATAGGCCTCCCCCAAAGGGAGGTTTTGCCATAATCGCCACGTTTGGCAGGCGGGTTGGCGATCGCAGTACGGTTGTTAAAAAGCACAGAGAACGCTGCTGCCCATTCTCTGGTAAGTCCCTTAGTCGCCTCTTACGACACCCACGGGAAGATATGGGATGGTGCTATTCTTTACGTCCGACACCATACAGTACCGAGTCTCCTCCGTGCCTCGGAAAACACGTTAAGCCGTTGGTCCCGGCTGTCTTTTGTAGATCTTTGACAGTTGTTACAGGTAGTCAGTGGCCCGAAAGTCTGGCAATCAGTCTTACCAAGGGGTATTGTGATACCCAGTACTAACTGGGTTGTGGAGGTCAGGAGGAGGCAGTCGCTCCTTGTAAAATACTAGTATTCAGTTGACAGACCAGACCTGTATTTTACATGGAGCGACCTCCATGTAAAATACTGGTATTCAGTTGCATCCGGTTAGACTGGGAGTCGAACCCAACATAGTTAGGAAAAGGCTAAGCAGATTATGATGAACGGAATGTCGATATTATTATTAAGTGTTAGGTATTACCTACAGCTATACCTGAACTTGAACTTCTTGAATTGTTGTAAAAGCTTTTAAATTGAAGTTGTATAATTGTTTATAATTATAAATTTTTGCATGCCAAATGGTAGAATGTACCAGGAACAAATAATTACTACTGTACCAACTCAAGTATGTACCTACATTCAATGCAAATAAATTATTTCTACTCTATTCTATTCTGAGCTAGAGATGTTGGGAAATAAGGGTCAAAGTAATATTTTGCATAGCCATAATATGTTTCTGTTTAGAACAATATTAGTCCACTGAACAAAACACTAAACGTTGTTATGTAAACAAAACATTTGCTGTTTCACTTAATGCAAATTCTCCATTTTCTTGCTGATAAGGGAAATTACAGGAAAACAAAACTGCGAGCTTATCTTATCAGGAGCTAATAGTCAATGAAAGGAAATGGGCTAGCTGTATGGGCGAGGGCTAGCTGTATGGGCGAAGCTAGCCAAAGTTTCGTATTTAGCTCGGAAAGTGGAATGTACGTAATTAATGAAGAATTGAAATAAAGCCCAATTGGATTGTTAGTAACGCCGATTTGAAATGTTGTAGTTTGGGAATCGATTTTCTGCTGGAAATAGGTTAGGATTAGTTTAATGTCTGACTGATAATTTTAAGGTATACCAAATCTAGTTGCTCTTTCACAAGTTTTTACAAGTGCAAGGAATATCAATGAATTACCATTATACGAGTATCTTTATTCCTTTCAGTAATTTTGGCATAGCAATTGCAATATTAGGTGAATAACATAACATCACGCCTGTAATCCCCGACGGGTTAGACAGAGGTGCACCTTACAGTACACCCACATTGCCAGTAATCTTAAAATCTCATTAAACTGGCACAAATCCAGACTCCGTGGCTGCTACTAAGAAATTCCCGATGAAAATCGACGTTCTTAATTCAATTTTGCCACCATACTAATAAGACACCACTTGCGAGTTGACAATAAAACACCAACAATAAACTTCCTCTGACAGTTTCCTACGTAATTGAAGTAAGGCAGTGACATAATTGAGACAATTTTCTCATTCTATTTCTGTACCTAAGCGGCTAAGCCAATTTCAATCCTCAGCGGTAGATGCTTGCAATCTACTCATTCTGACAGCTTTGTGAATTGTGACCTCGTTGGCCTAATAACGTTTTGTTGTTCTATTAGGAGCAAGGACTTCATTTGGCATATTTTTTTACATCGTTATAAATCTAGATAGATACTCGTCTTCAAATGTATCATCTACGGTTATCCTAATTCCATAATATCTTCTATAATTAGCTTTGTTCCTCTATCATCAACTTTAATCCACCTGACTGCATCTAGGGTTACCAGATTTTTCCGGAAACATTTATTTTTGTTTTATTACCTTCATTTTTTTTTCAATAGCCTTGAATGTCCCACTACTGGGCAAAGGCCTCCCCCCTATCCTTCTAGATACTCTTCTCCTGCGCCACCTGGAACCAGCCTTCGTAATGCACGTCCAGATCATCTTGCCACCACTTTCTAGGCCGGCCTCGGCGGCGCTGTCCATCCTCAGGCATCCATCCTGTTGAAACCTTTGCCCAGCGGTCGTTTCGCATGCGGCTCACGTGACCCTCCCAATCCCATTTGAGCCTGGCAGCCTTTTTGCCTACGTCTGCAATTCCAGTTTTTGAGCGCAGATTAGTGTATCGTATTTTATCTGCTCTCTGTACACCCAGAATGCTGCGCTCCATTGCTCCACCTTCATTTATAAATTATTAAATAAGTAAATAATACATTTTTAAGTATGGAAGGGCGGAGCTTCCTAACACAGGCGTATTTTCTTAAAGAGAGGCTCCAATTCCAATCACGAATTGTTAAAATAATAAACCGTTTCATTTTTCAAATATGTCCAGCTTTTTGGCCGCTTTTCTTTACTATGGCCGGTACTGTCATTGAACTTTTCGAAAATTGGTTAGTGGTTTTTTTTAAAAACAAGGTGACTACCAAACAGAAAGATCAAAGGCTTTTTGTGAGAGTTATCTTTCGAAATTTGAATGAAATTGATCAAAGCTAACGGCTTGAGTCTTGAATGTTGACATAAGCAACATGGTGGGAACTCAAAAACTTATATTAGGCACTACCGAGTTCACCTGCGGTCCGCCACTTTTCATCCTTATGCTCTAAGTAATAAGGTTGAAAAGTGGTCTACCGTCAGTGAACGCGGTAGTACCTACCGAATTTTTCTCCGAAGGGTTTGCAAGTTTTGTATAGTGATTAATTACAAAACCGAAGCGTATGATGAGGCAGGAATCTTCAAACATTTTTACAACTGGGTGGCAATGTCAAGTCACATCTTAATTTCTTTGCCAAACTTGACACTTAATATTTTAACGTCAATCAAGAAGCTGTAGGTACCCTCTGTTGGAAATGAAATATCAGACATCTTCCTTTACTGATGTTTTGTCACGAGTTCCCGACGTAAACGATTCGTGGGAGGGCCACATTTGTTCCTGCGGGACGCGAGAAGTCACACAAAAGATACAAAATAGCAGTTGTAAGACATGTTACCATATGAGTTGCTTTACTTTTCTTGTCTTCAGGGCTGGCAAAAGATTTTTTGGTGGTCCACTTTTGGTCTCAAATATCAGTCGGTGACAATAGCAGCATGATATTACTTACAATAATTACCTGTCAAAATATCATAATATTATGTTACCGTCACTGCGGTGACTTCATTTAATAAAGAATTTGGCAGTGAGGTTCCATTTTAATTTTGCACCATTGTAGGTTTGGAAGATTAGTTTAAAAATTGTTTTAAAACAATTTTTTACTCGTTAAATAAACTGAATGAGGAAAGTGGTCCTATCCGACGTATCTGAGAAGAAACATCACACAGTTGAACATTAACACTAGTATTACGTTACTAGTATTAAGTAAAACCAGACAGAAAATATACCAGCAGACTAGCATTCTCCACTCCAGACTATTCCAAGCTGGTAACTACCCTGTTGTCATGCAAACTCCACCGCAGCACCTATTAACTTACGCACCTCATGTCGGCAGCACTTTGCATAGATATCAGAGACCTAAGTGACACTAACTTTCATTCAGTTGTAGGAGACGCATAGAGAAAGCTTTGAATCGTTAGGTATTACCACAGGGTACTATACTCGACCGCACGTTGTTCTTTTCATAGTTCGTTCGTGATGATACGCTGACCTAGCATAGAACGGAATTTCAGAAGAATGAGAGGCCAGATTATACGGGTTGTGCTTGTGTTACCACTGCCGTTAGCCTTTCTGTGCAATAAAATCAAATTCATAAGGCAAATCCCACTTGCTATCAGAAAATCTGCTATGTTAAGGGCATAGAAACGAATTCAACTTCACCCTTGTCAGACAAATGCTTCTCGTAGATCCATTTCTACAAACTCACGAAAAATTTCGTCTATCTCGTTAATTTCTCGCGTCAGTCAACCCTGATCTTGGCAGGGTAGGTCCACAATGACAGTCGTCGGGAGCCAGTGGTTGTGCCGGTGACCTATGAGCTCAGGAGACTTGCCTTTTAAGGGCCGGCGCCGGCCGTAATCGTGTCGCAACGTGCGCAAGCGATGCATGCTTCTTACCTGTTCAACATGTCACATTGAGGTCACCAATTGATTCTGGAAGCCTCAAAAGCGTGTAGTTTTGTTGTTGGTTTTTGTGTTTACATTGTGTCTATACTTCAACTATTGAATCCTTATGCTTATAAGAGCGAAGAGATGAGATGAGATGAGATGGGACTGTATGCAAAGTTCCCACAAACCAAAAGTTGAACAAAGTGTACAGCTGGCGACTTGATTGCTAACTATACATTTTCAGACATTCGTCAATGGCAACCACATTTAAGAAACTCCTCTGTTTTTAGAATTACAATGTCATTAAAAAAGTCCAGCAGGCAAACCAATATGGTAACCGATTTTCTTCTAAACATTAATCACCAAAAATGCAAAAGAGCCGATGGCTGTTGCTAACTAGATTTTATCTAGACTATACGAAACTAACCAATTTTTAAGTAGGTAGGTAAGTTCAGTCCATCCAAAGGCTGAAAGATATTTCGATTAGCGCCGCCATTGTACCCATAGAATCAGCAATTTCATAGAAAAGCTGTGTAATACTTTAAGTTTTTATTCCATCTATCTATCAAGTGCTAACAAAATCGACTAAAATATTTGAAACCAGTAAATAAACCGTGAAATAAGTGCACGTACTGTCCAAACCCAAAGACCTATTTGATATTTCAAGGACTATCGTAAAGCGATAAACTCATTAACACGCACCTCGTGTCAGATCGGAAGCGAATGCTCATGCGCATGACAATAGCAACAACACACGTAAAAGCTTCGTGTTATTAATTATTAATAGTGTTAATAATACGGTCACATTGCGATTGCGAATTTGTGCACTGATACCATTTTTGTTTTTAACAAGCCGATCTTTATGATAGGTTACGAGCGGTCGCTGTTTTGAATTGATGATGGATGACTTCATAATAAGTCGTTAACTGTCGTTTATATTATTAGGTACCTACCTAATACGAATTAATTGAATTTCATGAAAAGTTATCACGACAAAAAGTCTTGGTTACCTAACCTACGTTATTGATTCAGAATAAATTATTGTGTTGGTAATAAGTTCAACTTACTTAAAGTAGGTAAATTTGGATTTCATAAAAATCGGGTTTACGAAAAATTTGAGATATTGTCTTAGCCCAGCCCAACTCCAAAGTTGCAATTTTTTGCCTACCCTAATGAACCCTTTTCTCTCTTTACAGTTGGAAAACGTTCAATGCTGTTTGGACTTCCTTCACGCACAAAAAGTCCAGGGATTAGAACAAGTTACAGCTGCGGACATCCGGGACGCGAAACTAAAAGCAGTATTGGCACTATTTTTTGCGCTCAGCAGACATAAACAAGCCACTAAACAAAGAACAGCGCCATCTAGCGGTAATGTTCCGAACGCGGGGAAGAATTCAAGTGAGGATGTTTCACTGAGTGCGGTACAACGCATAACAGGTGGCAGCAGTTGCGATGAAATTTTAACAGCGTGCGCCAATAACGTCGAGATGACGACGTTAACAGCAAATAGGTAAGTTCCTTATTATTAAATAACACTTTTTCTAATAGGATATTCTTGTGTTTTACAATCAAATGAGAACATTTTCAGTTCGCTACTAACGCCATCTATACTGGCATTGTTTAAACTGTGGTAGTTACAGTTGAACTCGAAGCGTTGCGGTTACTCGACACTAGATGGCTCTTATAGAAATTTACGTTAACTCTGAACTCATGTTCGTGTACGATGTTAGTACATGATTATTTTAAATACATAAATCGGGGTTTATTAAGTCAAACTGAACGTTTCATTTACCTACATATTTATGAATGTATAATTAACTTATGCAGCTACATGATGTTGATGCAGGTGATGCATGATGCTGAGAGAACCGAGCGAAAACACGTTGGAAATGTGAGAACGTCAATAATTAGAAATTTTGAATTAGCCAACTAATTATTTTCAAAGAACTTCAAAAAAGTATTCTGTCTTGTTTCTGTAGATAACGTTTCTACTTTCCTTTAATATAGGATTCGGATTATGAGCATTTCCTTCGAACTTTAACGGCTTAACGTTTTATTGGAAACTATTGACCTTAAAGTTACAAGATTCAAACACTGATAAATAATCATTTAAAAGCGTTTTTCTGATTGAAATAACTTTAGCCCGTAACTTGTGTAATGACCGTAAATAGGCGCCTCGGTATAGAAGAACAGTTAGTGTACTTTGAAACAAGCTGGAAGGCCAGATTGATTCAAAGCACACTAACCGTTCAGAATTATGTTCCTATTCTCGTGTTTAGTTCCGAACTTGGACGCGCGATCGCCGTACGTAGCTAGCATTTATAAATAAATCTGCTTCCGAGCTTATAGGTACTTACCGCTTTTGGGAGTCATCTGATTATGGGTTCCATATTCTAGTGTAAATTTAAGTTTTCAGGAGTGTAAATACGTACCTGAGTTTATACTACCGTAAGATATGCCCGTAATAATTTCGTATAGGTACCTATTTACTATGATTTGTTCAGAAATGAAAAATAGGAATTGATCTTATTATTGAAGATGTCGTTTTGAAGAGTGGTTTTTATTTCCATTTTGTCAAGTCAGAGGCCCATGGGCGGCATAAAAACTCAAACACCAGGTTAGGCATTAACCACACGGTAAAGCAGAATTTCCATTTTGTCAGTTACCTATATGGTTAGAACTATGTACCTACATAGTTGTGTCTGTGAGTCAAGACACGTAAAACGCTAGGACGGACACTACATTCAGAAACACAAAATCGTAAAGCTCATCTTCTGTTTAGTCGAAAGATCGGAAATGCCTACCGCGAACCAGAAAGCAATAATTCTCGCGTACGGCCGCCCAGTGACATTTCTATTTCTGACTAGCGCCCTCTATTGGCGAGTTGCCGAGAAGAGCTGCACGTTTACTCATGTTCTATGTTAGTAAACAAAGACTGCACTTGGCAACGTGAACTTGGGACAGGGACATTACCTTTGGCAACGTTTTGTAGACGTTGAAGTGAAATCGATGTTTGTTCGCCTTGTTCCAAGACGCAGCTTTGTATATTTGGTTCAAGCGAACTATTTAAGTGCACTGTCTGGATCACTGGACTGTCAGTTATTTTATTCTATCGTATGGTTATTTTGTAGAATAGGATGAGGGTAGTTCAACAAAAGCACTAACCAAGTATGGTGGTTACAGGGTCCAGGATGCACCGAATAACCCATTTTTCTTAGCGCGTGGATGGCAATCGAAATTGAATCGGCACAAAATGAGAAAAACAAAATTGGTAACTAGTTTCGCACCTAGAGTAGCATCAACAGCTCCTGTTTATGCAAACAAGGAATCCACTCATTAAAGCATTACCAATTTACCACTCGTGCCGAACCCAACGTACTAACATTTCTCATGCAAACAATCATTAATATAATAAGTCCACTCATTTCATAATCTTTCAACACCCAAATGACCCCATAAAACACACACAACAGGTAGCAACAACCACCTTAAAAACCTAAAGAGCTATTTACATATTAATAAACAGGGCCTTACTGCATCTGACGGCCCTCAGGCCCCTTGACACTGGAGCCGGTCAATGCTTCCCTGATTGCGAGCACAATGCGAGGATGTCACGTCAAGCCGTTAGGACACCCGAACTTGACTCACGACAAACAGCTAACAAGCCATTGTTTGTCATTTGTTGCGTCGGCATTGTCGCCCGCTTCATCGGGTAGCACGTGTCATGTTTATATGGGTAAAAAACGTTTTTATAATAGTCTCCAAGTTTCCAATGTCTGCTGTCTACTGCTATGAAAGTTATGACAGTTGAAAATTGGGACCGAATTCGTTAAATTGAATTAAAATTCATCAGAAATTGAATTTATGGTTAATTTCGAAATTTTGGACAGATTTTCTTCATAAAAGTTACCTACACCATTAAAAATTTTAAAATACTTTGTAGGTATATTTATAATATTTTTTTATTTTTATTTATATAATTTGTAGGTCTTTATTATCCAAATCCTCCATAAGCTGTTGATAAAGCAGATAAGGCTAACTACTTAGTTAAGTCAACTTAATCACTATCGTCTTTAAGCTAATGCAGTCGAAAGTGTTTTCCAAATCAGTAAGTAAATGTTTATATGTCTAAAAATAGTTGCCTCTATTTCCAATTCAAAATATTTGAATTAGGGAAACAAGCAATCCCAACTTGAACTTAAAAGAAGTTTCTAAGACACACATTTTTGTAAGTAACATCAAAGCAAAAGTGAGTGCATTCCTTGCCAAAGAGAACCGGCCCACATTTAGAATTCTGCCAGTTTTTCACATAGGTGAACAACCGGGGGCGCACGTTTATACAATGGGACCACTTTCCTTACCGGGCCGGCCCATGTAAGGCCCCGGCCCGCAGAGACCGACTGAATACCTTTTATGTGCCCTGGGTAAACACTTAAAACAGATCATTAAGTATAATGATGTAAATTGTGTAACGCATCAAATGTCTCTGTGACATTCAACATGATGCAACAGTCATGCTACTGAGGCTATGGGCGTTATGGCTCATTCTTTTCTCTTTTTGGGAGTGCTTTTCTCATCTGGATTTCGATCTTGAAGATTATCATGCTGGTTTCTCATTCATAAACTTACGAAATTCGTGTTACAGTGCCCATTTTTAGAAATATGACTCTTCTTGTATTCGAATCTCAGGTTGCATTGTTGATTAGTTACATTCTCCAACCACCATTGTATTCTCCCAGTTAGTTTCAGTACAGTGTTCTACTTTTTCGTTTGATATTAAGAAAATGTTTGTAAAGAAGGAAAAAACAAAAATATTGAAAGTAAAACAGCCCGCACACGACTGACATTTTTCCTGAATCATGGTAATGTTATAACATGGAATTCTCAGGGGATTTGTCAAATACTTCGGTTACACAGCCCATATTTGTCAAGGCATCTCATTGCAAAGGAATCTCGAAGGAGTAAAGAACCCTGAAGAAACAAGAATCGATAAAACATACCATCTTGGCAAGAAGCCGAATAAAACAAATGACGAAATAACAGTTACTAACAGCAACGTACCCGTTAAAACTAATTACCGAAATTCGCACTGACTCCTGACACCGCGATCAATCGTAACCGATGCGAAATCTTCGAAACTTAATTCCCAAGATAACGGTATCCTGACAGATGACAGAATCATCGCTCATTTTAAATAACAAGTGTGCTCCGTCTCCTGCCGCGATAAGTGTACAATTACTGAGGGCTGAGGGGCAGGGCTCGAGTAGCCAATTACGGAAGTTAGGAATGGTGGTTGGTGGTGTGAACTTAAGAGCTAGTATCGAATTACCCGTTGAGTTGTCAACATAAACACCCGGCTTAGGCTCAGTTAATTGCTTAGTGTTTTTAACCCCTGGCTGCGAAAATCTTCATCTTTTCTGACAACGTTGGCGGCATTGAAACTGTTTACTTCGACAGCTATTGATACCCCATTACAGAAATTACCTAAATGGCATATCTGCTTCTCATATTCTATAACCGTTTACGCAAATGGCATGATCCTTTTAAAACATATCGGTTTCGAGCCGAAAGCCGACCGCATGTTTGGTCTGGTTGCTAGTCAGCAGCCGCGGCGTGTCATGACGTGTTTGTTTACATATCTCTCGCGCCGCTCGTCACTATCGTCTGTCTATTCTGTCAACAAACATAATTCTCTTACGCTCTTTAATGGTAATGGCATACACAAATACCCACAGTGGCTAGTTTAGGGATGTGTTTTGGTGCTTTTAAAGTTTAGGTTATTTGATGCTCAGTTTGACTGCTGTTACATACCCATCTCTTTTTAGTATTTTATACCAAGATTGCATGTTTTCGCTGAATGTGTTCTTCAATTTCTTGAAATCAAAGAATACTCTGAAATCAACAAAAATTAGCAGAACGCCAAAACATAAACACAACGCAAAATCTAAAAGCTTTGAAAGTTCCGCAAACTTTCAAACTTCACCGACCAAAATTGATTTGAGTAAACCTGTCAGAAACACGAAACACCATAGCGAAATTTTTGTAATAGCAAAATGTCTTCTACAGACTTCGAGCATTTAGAGCAAGACGGTCCGTTTTACGATCGCTCGAGTTCGAGCTGACGGGCCCCTGTTGAAATATCTACTTATTAAACTGCACTCTTTATTGCTCGTAAATTACGGCTTATGAGTTCAATGCTTCGTTTAATCCAACTGTTGTTAGGAATGGACAATACGTGCGGCTCTTAGGGCTTGGTGTCGGTTGAAGCGGTGAAAGGGTGGCCGCAACTGAAATGGTACTGAGAGATTTTAGTGTTGAAAATGAAACTAAAGAAAACAACGGGAGAGTGCTTGAACAAGCCAGTGGTCTCAGAATGTAGATCAATGTAGGTAGAGCATTTCTTTGGAATATAAGACTGAGATATAAGATTATTAAGATGTAAGTTTTACTTTGATTGATCTGAGAAACTCACAAGACAACGAAGATAAGAAAATACAAATATTACACGCATTTTTTTAGAATGTAGCTGGTCTATTGTAAACGTTTACGTAAGGACTTAAAGTTCGCAAAACAACCAGGTATAACTTTATCTAAATACAATTTAAAATTTTGCAATTCTCATGTTCCTTAGTGAAACTTAACAGCCCGCATCGGCACCGAGCCCCTATAGCAAACTCCGAACTTTCGCGTGTAAAAGACGATAAGAATCGTGTCTCCGAAAATATATCCTCTCTTTTGCGCGTTTTTACTAACACTAGGGAATAGCTAGATGAATGAGCACTTTTGGATTTTCAAATCTCGGCTCAACGCCCAGAGTTGAATATTCAACAACGCAATAAATGTTTATGCTTTTATGTTGATGTTCTTACCTACTATTTAGATCTACAATAAATGGCAATATAGACGGTTTAACCAAATTGATTCAATTTTTATTGAATAATTCATAAAACTATGGAAAAGTTGGCCATTGTTTTATTCTCGTTATGTTTACAATTTTATTCTACATACAATTTGGGAACCAAATGCGAACTGTGTAATATTACTACAATGTTTCAGTTCATTAACGTGTCTATTTCGTCCCAAGCCATCGACACCGCTTCAAAAATATAATTCATATTTTCTCACGTTCGTATTATAAATCACTCTGCTTTTAGATGTTCCACGAATAGTTTAATCCGTTTTACAAGCGAAAGGGGAATTAGTTGATTCTCAACTGAGCCGGCACATTTCCGCATTGTTTCAACACTTTGAACAGCGGTTATTTTAATTGATTTTATTAGAAATTGGGGAAATAGATTTATTATGTTGCGTTCGTGGGATTGGTTGTGACATATTATCGCACTAGTGCGTTTCGTTGATGTTTGTTAGTGGGCCGTACTGCAGCAAATTCTTGTGATGCGGGGTGAAATGTGTCCCCGTTTATATTTTGTTTGCATTTTGCATGCTGCTCTTTGTGTTCATGCATAGATCGTTTAGAACAGTTTATGTAGTTTGCGGTTTCTGTTTTGCTGTTCGTATGGGTTTAAATATTCAGGATATGGAATCTATTCTCTCCATCACAATCGGTTTATTCATTTAAATGCAGATTTCTGCGTAGCGAATGCATGATTTGTATTCCGCAGTGCAAGTTGCAGATATAAATAGAAAATGTTTATAATAATATGAGTGAAAGTTCAGTGCCTAATAAATAAATCAATAGTTTGTAATGAAAATAATAGGCGATCTAAGGCGAGCAGTTGATCTTTTATAGATAATTATTTATTGATGCATACAATTTTTTTGTATTTTTTTTTAAAATTAAGTATAAAAAATACCTTATGCGGACTCATTAACCGGGATAAGTACCCCTACGTGTTGATAATCCAAGTCATAAACTATCTTTGTACCAAATTTTATCCAACGCCGATCAGCCGAAGCCTAAGTGAAAGAGTAACAAACATTCATCTATCCGCACAAACTATTGGATTTATACCTAATATTAAGTCTCCTTACTTAATATTAGGTATAAATGCAACAGTTAAGGATTTGTTTTTTGTGTTTTACCTTAAGTTAAGGAAAGTTTAGGCAATACAATTCTTGGGTTCTTCTATAACTTTCGTAGCACAATGCAACATTTTCAACAGTTTATTTGTCTTTATAGTGTTTGTTCTTCCCAACCTCCCCCGGCTTCGTCGCGAACACATGTAAACAGCGAAAACAATGCAGGCGTTCATGTTTTTTTATTTTGTTTTTTCAACGTTATTTCCAAGTTTTATGAGCTTTTTAACGTTTAACATAATATTGGTTTATGTTAAACTGCGGTTATTAAAAGCGGTTTAAGTTGAGCTATGGATATTTATGATCATTACAATGAATAATGAACGCCCTCATGGCTTTTCATATGCTCCAACATCAACTAAATCACGAAAAGTTTTCTTTAGTTATCATGATCATTCATCATCTTTCTTTCTTATTTCTTTTTATTATCTTTTTCTTTTAAAACCTATATTAAATAACTGTTGAAGAGAGAATAAATTAATAACATTAAGTCTGCAATAAACAGCTCGTGTGTTAGACGTTTATGTCATTATATCATTATAATCGATAAGTATGAATTCTAAGTGACGCAATGGCCATAGGGCCGCGTACGCACCCTCGATTATTACTACACGTTTAATAGCTATGCGAGATGTAGCCATGAGCTTAATAAATTATAACTTTCATCGATATAACATCGATTTTAATGCGTATTACCGTATATTGGTACTTTATCATCGCTCAGATTAATTCACTCATAAATTCGTTTGAAGCAGGTTACAAATGTTTAAGGTGCCATTTGCGTTCACATAAATTCACCGCTATGAATACACATATAAGTGTGTAAGGATCATTTCCTGTGCCTATCTCATATAAAATTCAATCCGTGGCAATAATTCTGGACCCTTCTCAGTAAATGTCGACAAGTAGCGGACATAACCGGCCGTAAAACCATGTCTGCCGAAAGGTAATCGTAGCTATCTCATAGGAAACTGTTTACCACACACCTCTGTGAATTATTTCGCTAGCCCGGCGCGAGTCATTTAACGAGATAAGCCGCGAACCCTTCTGGGAGTGCATAACGTCATCCCGCTAATGCTTATAGGGTCCCCTCCCTAGCGCAGATGGCACCCGTGCCCGTCAGTTTTTCATACATCTTCTAGTCAGGGCTGTGCCTATTGAACTAGGAATGTCATGCAATAATAAAACACCTATCGATTAGCACATACTTTCCGACTAGGTCGTAATCAGTCATGAATTGAAAAGCTCGAAGCTCAATACTGCTTCAAGTAAACAAGAAACAAGTTTCATCATTAGCACTTTAATGGTCAATACGACATTAAATCACTGAGGATGGTGTAATTTAACTGCTTCCCATAATCCGAAGCAGCGGATGAGAATGGCGCAAGTCGAGCTTAACGAGCGATGCGGGCTTGACGGACAGCCCTGTTTAGTATTAGCATTCGCTGCATCCCGCCGCGCGATCACGGATTCGGAAGGGGCGAAGGCCCTTGCGCTTTCGACGACTGTTGTGTCTGTCGTGCGGACGCAATGGTCGCGCGTGCACGCTCTCGTGCCCGCTCTCGTGCGCCGGCCGCCGCACGCGCCCGCGCCGCGCGCCGCTGAACCGACGCGAGTGCGCTCCGACTGTGACAAATCGTGTTAAGGATTATTGTTTATGGTGTGCAAAGCTCCCTGCCGTGTATTTATAGCCTGAGTAAAGCGGTGTTCTAATCGGAGTTGTTTAAGTGGACGCAATACGACCAGAGATGATTTTCATGTTTACGTTTTATGCCGTATTTGTAGTTAATTCGAGCGGTTAGTCGTTTTGTTTACATGCGTGAATCACTTCTCCGTACTCTGACTTAACACGAGCTTAAGAAAATGAGAATTTATCTTGAATGCGTGAGTTCACAAATTAGTCGAGCTCTCAAGAGGTTCCGATGAATTAAAGTGGCACTTCTATTAAGAAATCCACTGAACTGATGTCACACGAGTTGGAGTCGGTTAAGTAAACGATGTTTACTCTTGTTGCATACTTAACACCGAATTATCCAAAAACAACAGTGTAAACGTTTTGATGGTTGATTGGATTAAAACCTTCGGAGGGTATTAAACTTGAGTTATTGTAAAGGTACACATTCCGATTTCCTTATCTTCCATCATTGATCCTTTTCGCTTCGTATTTCGTAGAACTGTCTCATCGTAAAATGTAACAAGGTTCGCGTTTTAAGTTATTGCGATGCTCTGGAAGTTGCGCGAGAGTGTGCGGGCGAAGGACCCGGTTATCTCGCCTGGCTCGCCCACGGCCTGAGCCTGGCCGACTGGTCCCGAGCCAAGAAATAAAACTCCGAAAGAAACTGATACATTGAAATAAAACCTTGATTCTTGATAGTAGCAACATCTGTTTGTTATGTCGTGTCCTCTGTCATTAAGTGGACATCGCATGACGCTAGTGAACCGTGGTTGACAAGATAATTTCAGTGCTCATCAATCATTGTATTGACAACCGTGTGAGTTAACTTAAACGTTCTTTTGTCTAGATTTTTTATTTATTTTAATAATATCTCCATTTTAAGCACCACTAAAAGTTCATTTTATCAATTTTTCGTGTTATTGTTTGATGATGATTCGTACTTTTATCTGTTTGATTTCATTATTATCTAGTCTACTATTGCATCTGTTTATGCAATACAAAAAGATCTATACCTTACACTTTCTACTAGTAACCCGCCCACGCTTCGTTCAAAGGCTTGCCTAACTGACCGACACTAAAATATCAGCTCTAACAATAATTTTGATTTAATTTCCTGTTTACAAGAGCTAGTACTAGGTACCTCCATTCATTCAGATAAAATTTGTAACAGATTTCCACTACCAAAGCTAGCTTTACAACATAATAAACTTAAAGGGCTTGACACACTTCGTCTGAAAACACAGTCTTTATGACCAATGGTGTTCGTTTTACGTATCCATAAAGTTGTTGGCAAATCTAGCTCGAACAAGCAATTACATACTATCTGTATTATAGTGTGGAACAACATAATATGCCAATTGAACAGGTATCTATGCATAAAGCTGGTTCAACTCCATTAAAGTCCAGTGCAAACGTGATTAATGTATCTGCAGCCAGCCGTTTTGAAATAGAATCGCAACACAAAAAGGTGCAGTCTGCAAGCAGGCTTATATGAAATACGAAGATAACATACAGCACTACGAGTATTACTTGCTTCAAACTTTATTCTTTGAAAGGAAAACTTTCGCTTCTTTTGAGAAAAATGAAATATCTAATGAGAACGCTGAACTTTATCTTTCTACTCATAAACAGACGTTTTTTCTTACAAATCTGTTCTAATGGTGTTACTCCAACAGATTGCCTGGAAAATGAACGGCCGTGGCGAACATTGTTCGCAAGAATTACGAGCCAAGATAAGGGTAGATCTTGATGCCGTGGTTTCGGTGTGAAAGGATGTTAAAAAAACGGTAGCGGTACAAATTTTTCATAACAAAGTCCAATTAGAGACAGCTACAGGTGTGAGTGACGACTTTAATAACAATGTAGTAAACCTAGCAACAACAAGCATGCTTGGGGTTATTCACAAAGAACTCGAAGTGTTAGTGTTTGCGCCGGCGAATCGCCTCCGAGAACATTTGAATACAATCAAAGTAAATCGTGCTAAGCCAAGTCTAGTCTTACTACCTGTACATACATACTCCACATATATGTTAAGTTGAAGCTACAGCTCCAGCCATTGCAGCGCTTCAAGCCTGTTTTACCACTCCTTGATCAGTATTAGATAAAATAGCTATTCGTTAGGCAAACAGTAATACATTTGAAAATAGATCTTAATTTCCATGTTGTGGTTTTAAAATGATGTGAATCATGAAATAAATCCAAGTGATGCACTAAATAAGGTCTTGCGAGCATTACTTTTGGCTTTTACTTTGAAAGTTAGGAAGCGTGTTCGCCAAGAAAATAATAACCAGAAACTACTCGTAAGTAACGTCCCGTGTTATATGAAAGAGACTTGAATGATCATAAAAATGTTATTTCTGTGACATGGCTGCGGTTCACGCTATGTTTTTTGTAAACAACACCGACCTGTAGGCTGAATACACATTTGCTCTCGTGTACTTTGTGACTGCAACCTCGGTTTCTATTACTGCGGACATTCTAGCTTACTTTGTCATCAACATTTTGGTGTGAATGAACTTTTTCTGAAAAGAAAACATTACGTAAAGTGCTCCTACCGATTTAACGACAATTTTGTGCTTGAACTTAGTTCATTAGCGAAGTGAATATCAAATGACACTTGTTCGAAATGATAAGAGCATTTAATTACAGCAGACAGTTCGGTACGTTTGCATATTATTGAGGATAATGTTGATTGGAATTTGTGATTTCTGTAGAAATTGTTCGCTTGTTGTGACTGTGTGTGTTTATCGTGAAACCAGTTCCAACGTCCACGGGCGACTGTAGGCGTGCATACTTGCTGCAGTTCACTGCAATGCAACACTGGAATAAATTTCAATACAAAAACCTTTGCACGAGAGAAGTAGTGTCGGATATTTAGCACGCTTGAGGCTATAATATTGTTATCGTGTTCAAGTCGTGATGTTTAACCGAATGATCGTTTGGATTCAGTTACTGCAATAACACGAATACGAGCTATAAACGAGATCTTTAAACTTTTATGATATCAAACAATTCCGTTTCCTCATGGTTTCCGTTGATAAAGAATTTAGAGTTTCAGGTTAACTGAAGCTTACGCAATAACTTTTAAAAGAATTACAATGTTCGCTTCCGTTGTTCAAACTTTAAAGCTCACGTTTATTAGTTTTCTTGCGCATAGTTCATTTAATTGGACACAAAGAATAATTCTAACGTTAGTGAATAGTAAACAAATGTCCTTTTGTCACGCTAAAAGGAATGACCCTCTAAATTCACCCGTAGGTTCTGCCAGTTCTGCCGGTTCCAGAGGAACTAAACTAAAATGGGGAACAAACAATAAAAACGTTGCGACACCCTAAAATGCTCAGCATTTATTTTAATTTAACGACATCTGCGACGTGTTCCTAACTTGAAGTCTTTCGAGGTATTTCCGTACGTAATTATTGTAAAAAGTTTATTGTTCCAGTACAAATATTTAAGAGTTCTAATGTGTCGTTACCACAGAACTTCATTGTTTGTTAAAGTGTGGCGTGGTAGTGTTGTTTTGTATCGGGGCGAGGAAGGGATGAAGGGGAGGTCTCCCCTAAAGATTCTGGGGCCCCCATCTGCACAACAATAGTTCACAGTCACACGGGGTGATCGATAGTAGCGGGCAGAGGGCCGGCGATCGAGCGACCCTGCGAACGATCACATGCGCGTGCACTGTTCCAAAACTTTGAAGTCCGAACGCGTTCCGTTTACCCCAATCCATTGTTATCACTTTCATTACGTAATGTGCATTCAATATTATGAACCGATCGTTATTCGAGATTGTATTGTTTGGATAGCTGCCATATTTTTGAACACGTGCTGGTCAGAGCTTTCAATAATGTGATAACCTTTCTGCTCGCAGTTCAGGCTTTACGATCTTGTTTGAAATGATTTACTATTAATTTAAATAGTTTACTATTGACCGACTATCAACTTGCAATACAAATAAGCGTTTAACAATGTAGGGAAACAATGAAAAACACGCGTGAATCGATACAATGTAAGGGTAGTTTCATCGATTTATGCTTTCTACGTAAACAAACAGCGAGTTTATAATTAAAATTAGACACATCGGGCGTAGATAGGCGACGCAACGTTATGCGCGAGAGCTTTGATAGTTAGTTTAATCACTGTTACTTGTAACGAGGTCGGCGAGTTTAACAATCTGCTGGATGAAAGTCCTATCTGATTTTCAATATCATTTTCTACACAGATTTTTATAAAATCTCACGTAGTCTGGAAAGCTCTAAAGTTATTTAAGAAACGATAATCATCGTGTAAGAAGGTCTTAAACAAATCGCTGAAAGTGAAAAGTACGAACCTAAGTTAGTATTCAAGTTGAGTTCGCCAAAATCTTTCCATAAATTGTTTGAAATGACTTTCTTTTCCGGAAAACAATAATTTATTGAGAAAGTAAACGCTATTGAAGAAGTTTTCGAAAGTTTTTCGTCGTTGAATGACACTGAAAAAGGGCGGAGGGTGCCGTAGTGATAAATCTGACTTAGTGTCGTGAGCAAGCAGCTCGAGCCCACAGGTACCGTGCTAATGAATATATATGATGGCCCCGCATTTCCTGCATTTCGTTAAAAGTTTTTTCTAGATAATGAAAATATATTGCGTTTAAAGTATGTTAAGTTAATTAACGTTAGGACTCGTCAAATGCGGTTCCAGTTTGCAAATCTCATGCCCGTTGTCACTTATATTAGATCAGATCTAAATAAAATTACGCTATTGGATTTTCAACTTAATTGGTATTAATGGTGTAAATAGACCCTTAACGATTTCGAAAGGCACTTGTTCTCCCCGTCTTTGCGATATTTTTTTGTACCGGGCCATACCTGAGAATCTTCTAGTTACGAAGATATTGGAGGTCAAAGTTCCAACTTTTTAACAAGTTTATTTGATTAAATACTAGTTTTTAAGGTTATAACTTTACTTTAAATACCTCCATGATCCTTTATTGTTCAATGCATCCAGCACAATGTTTTGAATACGTTACATTGAGTCTTAACGTAAAGTGATTTTTCACCCTATAAAAAAGTTGTACCTTTCTTAGTTTGATGTACAGAATGCTTGGTTGACGGTTTCGTGAAGGGTCCGTTAACACCTTGCATAATTGGTTTAATTTAAGCATTAATTTGGGCATTCTAGTGTTAGTGAAACAAGACATTCATAATTTGTCCCCTGATCTTAGCGGTTGCTTGTCCATTGAAAAGATTATCCATAAATGCTAAGCGACATTTGTTTAAGAAACTACCGTTACAATTTACTAAAAAAAGATTTATAAGGCGGAGTAATCAGGCACAAAACAAAGCGCTTATTTTTCTTTTAGCAATAAAGGGCATCTGCAAAAGCGTCCGATCCAAGTGTGCCATAAATTCAACCTTTCCTCCCCTTTGTTTAGAGACAAAATATGAAAGCAAACTTTAAATAAAATTGCGCTCATTTCTTTCACAGCGTCTGCGTCTGAATAAATAATGTAATCTTAAAGTAAATAATGGGAGAAATTCAATTGCAAAATGTGTTCCTAACTCTAAAATAGATCAGTAAAAGCATATTGGGATTAGGATGAGTCTTTATAAATTCGGATTATCGTTTTTTAGTTAAGTTCGGAATCCACAAGCTATAACCTACTTCACTAGAGTAATTTGAAATGGAAAATTGACCAAAGCCTGGTAATTTATATCATAATCAACCACCATACCTACCAATTTCCTTTGCATTCATAATATAATAAACCCAATTTGTAACGGAAAACACAATCAAAAACAAAAAAAAATCAGCTTTTTCCGTAACCAAATGGCGCGAGGAAAATCTGTCCATATGTAAAGAGATGAATACCAAAACGATCTTAATTTCTTGAAGCGGCGAACAATAAATATTTTAATATGTTTTATGAAGGCGCGCCGCGAACGTGTCTGGCGAGATTTTTCGCATTGGAATTTCACACAAAAGGTTTTACGTTATTAACGGCACTCAGATGATATTAAAAGCTGATTTTGCTGCGTAAGGCATGGTGTGTGTTGGAAACTGTAGCGAATCGTTTTCTGTTTTATTTTAAATGATAGTTCATTAAAATTAGGAGTTGTATACTTTTAAAAGTACAGAAAAATACAGTATTTTTAGAGCTTTGTAAAAAAAAAAAACTCCAGGTATCAAAACTACTTGTCCTACCACCGTCACACTAGAATAAAACATTCCCAAACAATTTTATTTTAAACTTAAAATCAGCATGAACAGGTAAAACGTAACCCCCAACACCATTAATAAATAGTAAAAGTTAATTTGTCTTTCAAATTAAAGTAGAACCTCAGTGACGGACACAAAACTAATGAAATACGACTCGTTAAGAAAAAACTTCGTGTTTACATAAAAGGGTTAAGAAACAGCTTCGTGATTACAAAAAAAAAAGATATACAATTTTTGCAATATTTATTAGACCCTCAAAACAAGTTTATCAGTGCTTTTCTTTGTCAATAGACTTCTCATTTTCTCCTACAGGCAGGTTTTGCCCCCCGATCCACCTCCACCTCTTCACCCTATTTACTGGACAGTCGGCGGCTTTTGCCAGTGTACACACTAATTTTACACCCATAATATTGGTAATAGTCATCTTCGTTTTTTAATCTGGCCACCCACCTGCGTCTGCGCACACATATGTGAACCATAATAATATCTTCTGTGTCGATGACTACTGCCTACTATCTGTGCTGATTTTGGCCGCGATGACCGAAAATCGGTCCGGAGGGCTGTTTTTGTATAATTCGACCGAGTACAAAAATCGTTCTACGTCAAGATCAAACTGCCAAATTATTTACTTATAATATTGGTCAGTGGGTCGTCTTAGGGGCGATTGTCATTAAACAACCATAACTTTAGCCACTGACTTAATCAGCTTTTTTTAACCTAAAAAAAACCTAATCACCCCATTGACCCAAACAACGCCAGTCTCCCACAGCTTGGACCATGCACAAACCAGTGTGCCCCAACTCACGCCCCCGTCGGCACAAACAAACACCCTGTTTATAGCAGCTATTGTATGGGCTTAATTAATTCGCTTTTATGTGAGCAGTCTTTACGTTTTTGTTGAATATTTCGAATCTAATTTTGAAACCCACAAGGTCTTTTTCCTTTTTATTTGAATGCTCTTTTATGTAATCGTCTAAGTATCTATTCTGTATTATTGTGATTATGATATAAATGAATTAAAGGTTTGTTAGCAATCTTTGCAAAACATTGCATTAGGCAGTGTGATGCGTTTTTGTTTCTCAAAAAGGTAACGTATTTTACGTTACGTTTTGAATGCAAGAGATTTTGTGTTAGTATTTGATTAATTACAAATTACTTATCTACTTGTATGAAGACAATTATTTATCACTTATATTTGAGTGATAAATAATTGTCTGGGCATGCTTTGCCGTGGCCGACTTGGAAATCTCTGAATAGACTGCGAACCCAGGTCGGCCGTAGCAAAGATAATCTCTTCAGATGGGGGTTCATGGACGGCTCAGATCTCAATGTGTATGCGGCGTGTCTCCACAGACAATGGCCCATTTTCCATCTTGCGCTGCATGCCCTAATACCTGTGCACTTGACGATCTTATGACTGCTACAGCGAGCGGAGTTCGCATAGCTGAATTTTGGGCCAAACATATTTAATTAAAAATTTGCCATCGACACGCTAAGAAGAAGAATTATTTATCACATGCAATGGAGATTAGGTGCAATAATTTACGAGCATAAACAAAGTAGTTTATCAGTTAGGGTGATCCCATAAAGTTCCTCAACTGCACTGCAGGCAATGAATGTAAATGAATGGATCACTATCACACGTCCACCGGCCAATTTGTCGCATATTGCCACTAAATTAGCATAGATATCTTAAGTATGGAGGAAGTAATCAGCACTTTGCCCCACTGCGTTATCTGCAATTATTTTTATTTCCCAAAGGTATTTTTTCGACCCATTGTCAGTATTCATTTTGGCCACACAGTCAGTTGACAGAACGAAAATAAATATTGAATTTGTGAATGTCGAAACCGAAGTGCAATCAATTTCAATTCGAACGCATTTTGTCATAAAAATCAACGTTCTGAAGTTTTAATGGAATCCAAATATAAAAAATGCCATAAACGTTTTCCGTCTCTCATTTTGTAAACTCATTAAAACCAACCCTAGGGCAAAATACGTCCACACTATTAATGTCCAATACAAATTGTGTCTATAAATGTCATAATTATAGCAACTAACATACAACTTATAAGGTTAACAGCTGGTATGTCCCACCAAATCACTTTTATGTTATTATCTCATGAAACAAGAGCCATTGGCGGCTGCACGGAGATAAATCTGTCCCCAGCAACATGCACTTACCTTGGACTTGACTTATTTATTGCCCTGAATATCTGAACGACCAGAGAATAGTAACCTACGGTCATTATTCTGGAGGGAATATGATTCATCCCGCTTCTTCTTGGAAACGATTGATAGATTCATCACTTCTATAAATAAATTAATGTTCCATCTTCTTTTTTGATCGTTCTAAAAGTGACAGAAACAAAAATGTGAATGATGTGTGTGTGTGTGATATGTGTGTGTGTGTGTGTGTGTGTGAATGTGTAGTGTTAAAGTATGTCCGTTTCTATTTACGTAGCAGTTGTAGAAATGTCTACGAAAATCGTAGAACGCTACTACGATTTTTCAGGACAAATCTTCACCTATTTTAGAAGTACCCAATTTTTTTATAGTTTTTTTTCAGATCATCGGGTCAGATATATTTTTTTGTAATTAATCACACATTTTTAGAATATTTACTACCACTATTAATTCACATTTTAATCATAAAAGTATCACATAATACTTATAAAATAAATCAACGGCTTTGATTAGATTTATTAAATCGATTGCCTCGTTTAGTGAATGGTGCTCAAGCAGTTAAATGCCGCCGTCTAATAACTACAGAAATAATGTTGCGTGTTGGTAATAATTAGCCCAGGACGGCTTCTTGGAAAACTTCGTAGCTACAATGTGATTTGTTATGTATGAGTTGAGTAAAATACGAGAAAATTGCTGTAAAAATAGCAAATACAAGTCCAAGACGATAACTGTTCTGTAAAAAAATCTTTTTGTTTTATATTTGCAGGGTAAAAACGAAATACATTCACAATCCCAACGCCATTCCTTTTGACAGTTACAAATAATAATACAAATACAAAAACTTGATTGCCAAAAATATTACAAAAAAGTTTCTATTGGCCCAAAAATTTGGCAAAACCTGTACTTGGGCACCAATACAGATCGAGGGTTGAAAATTAAAACATATTCATTACCGAAAGCATAAATTAAAATAATTC
Source organism: Noctua fimbriata (assembly GCA_905163415.1). Taxonomy (NCBI): domain Eukaryota; kingdom Metazoa; phylum Arthropoda; class Insecta; order Lepidoptera; family Noctuidae; genus Noctua; species Noctua fimbriata. The sequence continues at coordinate 9,093,641 of LR990922.1, read as the reverse complement.
TTCTTCAAGTTAAACAATTTTTTAAGTTGTCACGCAGACGAATTCTTTAAATCAACATGTACGCACGACGGCCAATCAAGCTTTACAAAACCAGTTTATGCGGATCTTTCATTGTATAGGAAATCTATACAAAGCGAGGCCTAGTTATACTGGAAATGTACAGCTTCATATGCCGCCGTGTGTACGCCGAGTAGCAGTGGATTATGAATTTCCTACAAGATTTTGAGATTTTAAATACCTCGGATTTAAAATGCGCCTATGTTACACAATTGAAGTAAAAAAATAATAATTTTTAAATCAGTGTCTTACTTAGGCTATCAACTCTTTCACATGCAAAAAAGTTAATTGTAAAATGTAAATTCCCTCTAACAACCTCCTCTATCATCAAATTAATCGCGTAACTAATTGAAAGCTGGGCACATCACCGTGAGAACGTTTTCACGTACAATTTATGTGGTTCAATTAAGCCGCGTGAACTTAGCGAAACGCATTAATGGCTGATCGAATATGTACGCGCATAAATTTGCATAAAACTCTGTGCTGTACTAGCCCTGTCGATGTTCGCTTCTACGAAAAGCGATTCTCTGTTTGCTGGTTAGGGTTGGCAACTAAACCAGTGAACCGAAATTGGTTTAGACTGAAATTGAAGGGAAAAGCTGGACTATAGGCCACATTTTCCTGCTGGATGGTTTCAATCAACCCTTTGTGAGTAGTTTTCGCAACGTTCAAGCAAAAAAAAAGTTAAGGTAAACACGGTTAGATGGTAAGCTGAACTGTAAGAGCAGCAAGTATCTATTTAAACAAAATAAATCTTCCTATATAAAAAATTAGTTTTAGTATATGCGAAACCTGAAACACGTGTCTAGTATTTTTATGTAAAGAATTTATGTACAAAATTTCAAAACTCTGTATCATGAAAAATCACAAAGTTATAAGCTTGATTTACCTAGTTGTCCGCAAAAAAACGTGGTCACCACGCGGCGCACCCGCGCACGCCCCTCCAGCGTCGTCTTGAGCTCATTGATAATAATAATTAGGCAGTAGGTACCTAAATTATTGCGATAGGTGCTTAGTATCGCTCGGTGTCCAACTTGTACCATTTTATAAATAGTTTTGGGACAAAATATAACATGGTTTAAAAATTATTGGAATCGATTCAGTTACTTATTCTGAACAAACTATATTCAGGTTTCGCATATACTAAAAATAATGTTGTATAAAAATCTCGTGTCACGGTGTTTGTGGTCGCACTCCTCCGAAACGGCTCGACCGATTTTTATGATATTTTTTATGTATATTCGGTAGGTATGAGAGTAGTGGTAAAGTATATTGCATACCGCTAATTTCATGCGGACGAAGGTCGTGGGGCACAGCTAGTAAATAATAAATAAGTTGGTTAGTTGGCAACCTTAGTAACAAGATAAGTGCATTGTTCAAGCAAAGGCGCTAAGCTATCGCTAAGTTGCTGCACCTTCATATAGCTAGTCTGCTTTACAGATGCATTCGACGTAGGTAATGCATACCTACTGCTTGAAGTTAAATGTGTAATTATTAGGTGTCATTGTAACTTAACCTATTAAGTAATTTCGTAGTGTTACCTCAGGTTTTCTTTGGAGTGAAAAGTAAATAATAAATAATTAGTAAGAAAATTACAAAATGTTGCTATTACAAAATGTCAAAGAATCTGTCATTGTCCAGTCTCGTAAGTTTCTTAGTCACAGTTCTTAACAGCCATTTAGCTTTCCACGAAAACGTAAACCCATCAGCAGAAAGCACAATGATTGATATAACCAACAAATGGAATGTTTTGTTCTCAAACAAATGCAGTTCACGCTCATTACGGACGAAATAAACCAGGCGAGCAACACACGGCATTCTTGGAACATCGCGCACATCGAAAATCACAAAAGATGGTTGAATTAAACCGAGCAAAGCCATGCATCACCCAACAATCTAGATTTATCCCCCACGAAAGACATTTGACATCTCACGAGATTCCCTCCCTCCTACCCCCCGTTCTTTTACGCGATTTGTCCATTGTCATTATGTGAAGTGGGCGTCAGGCTTATAGGCGTCGGGTTTAAGTGAAGTGCTCATGAATTATTTACCTCTGTACCTTCGCATATCACATCACAATATCGTCTGGAGACCCTTGTGATGTTTATTTGGTCGTAGTGTGCTTACATGATCGTTTCTCGACATCGTGGCTTTTAAAAACGTGGTTACATTTATTTATAAAAACTTTGTTTCATATTGATGAGCGACCTATAAAAAATAATGAAATGAGTTAGTGAACGTGTCACGAAAACAATAAATTCAAAGCTCCGTCGTGTCATAATAACGTCATAACAATCGCTGTATAAATTAGTAACAAAAGCCTCGGGCCACACAACACCGATTATGTAAAGTCTATTCTGTTAATTAACATTCGAAATTTTAAAAGCAAAATAAACTCGGTTCCGTTGTATTCCTCTTTATAGAACCAACAGTCTAAACTAAACTTTCTCGTTACGTGAGAATGAAAATAGTGCAAGTTACCGTAGCTTACAGAATAGGAGCATATTGCACGCGCCAGTGCTCAGTGCAACAGTGCACCCGCTATGATAATTTCGATAATGCGCTCAAAACACCGCATTGGCGTTCAGTTCCAGTTACAACTCACAATAGACTATTTGCAGTGAAATTCGCTTGATGTCTATTCAACTTCGTCCATTGTGCCCGGCCTACTTCCATTTCTTTGGACCATCACTAGCCTGCCAGGGATTACGTTAGATAATTTTTGAACAAAAAGTTTCAGCGTCAAAGAAGGTTAATGTACCTTGAGCTCTGTCGGAGCGACACTCGTAATTAGGCCCTTTTCTTCATTGTCCTTAGCTCTCGGAACAAAGAGACAATAATAACTAATCGTTCGGTCCCCTCCTTCTAAACCACTATTAACTAAATGGATGATTGTTGCAGATCAATTCTTTTAAAAGAAATCATTTGTAGGTACGTGTGCCTTATTTGTACTTCCCTTCTCTCATAATAAAATACAATTCAAAAATAGATTTTGCACATAATAAAGGGAATGTTTGTGGTCGTGCACCATGGTCAGTAAGTTATGGCTTGGCGGTTCAACCGACCTGACCTTTGAAATTCCAGCAATGCTCGGAGCGCCGGCGAACATTGGCATTTGTGGTGTTCGGCTCGCTGAATTATAGACAGATATTGAGTCACGCCAAACCCATAACAGTGATCAGAATTTCGGTCTTAATGCTTGGCATTAAAGCAAGGATATTTCAACATTTTTGTTAACAAAACATTTTTTTAAATATTATACCTTATGGGTAGTATATCAGTAGGATGATTTTGTATTACTCTCGCATCCAGCTAACCACAGCACAAACAATAACATACATAACAAATATTTTCCAGCGTGCGAGGGTAGACAATATAAAAGCTTTTCGCGTGACAACTCCGCTTGGGATACTTGTTATAGAGAAACAATATAATGGGAACAGTGTCATCCGTGAAATGTGCAAAATGTGTGTCTATTGCAACTCGAGTGTATTGTGTTATTTGTTCTGCGATGTGTTACGTTATTTGAAGAGCAGAAAATAAACGAACGATGGGGAATACCAACTCGGGTCATGGCCACCATCGGCAGCATAGCAAGAACAGGAAATCTAGAAGCCTTCCAACGTCACCCGAAGTCAGGAGGTATGTATATCGTGATGGAAATATTCCACAAACCATAGAAATGTCATTCAATCAATACATTATTATAGTAGACACTGTTGCCATGGAGCAAGCTTAGATATGGTAGGTAATTGAAAGCCTCTTAGCAACAGGGATATATTATTCTCCGAAATATTAATTGCTGTAACTCTCGGGTGTTGAAATGTAGAAATTATAATTATGAAGCCGCATAGTATGTACGATTATATATCTTTTGTGCTGGGGCTACCGCTGCGGCTGCAGAGAACCTCAAGCGGCTTAAATATAGTAGCTAACCTTATTGGTAACTATATTTTCGAGCCCAAAGGGTTGAAACTCTAGGTCCGTGAGGTCCGAGTGCTCACAGCCTTTTCAAGGACATTTCTAAACGCTTAGTTGACTCTTACCGTGACCCAAGGGCTGGCTTTTACCTTGGCCAAAGGCTTAGCGTTGCCATACAACGTGGCAATGCCGTCAATGTTTTAGGTACATTACCAGTTGACAGCGTTGAGGAGGAGTTTTTTGACGCCATTTTTTAAGTTTATTTTTTAGTTAGTTAGGTAATATAGGTTAATTTTAATTTATAAATGTAATTAATTTAAGATTAAATTTTACATTTCATTAACTTGCTGTTTATTTTACACATATATGACTCCCAGACGTCCTAATAATTAGTAATGATGTCTTCTTTTATACTTTTTGCGTAGTAAATTACGGTATCTGTGGCGTTTCATTTCTTATTCTAATATGAAGGCGGAATCATTCTTTTGCCGTAACGAGGCCTATTTTCCCAAGGCGCCGTCTTTCTTCGATTAGTACGAAAGCTCTTTGTTCACTCAATACTTCTTCAGATCGTTGTTTAAAGAGCAGTTTACTTATCGAACGGGGCTTAAAAATACACATGAGTTTCAAGTCTTCGGAGTCACGTTTTACGGCAGTATTTTATCAATATCGTAAAAGTAAAATGGTGGATTATCTTTGATCTCTAGATCTCTTGTTGCTATGAGTTGCGGAGGTGCGTAAACAATGAAGGGAGGTGCATCGCCCTCGACTCGCCCTTTTGTTGGCGATATTAATCGCTATTAGGAGACAGCTATGAGATTATATGGCCGTGTAAGTGTGTCCGTACAAGATTCAGTGCTTGTAGTACTCTGGAGTATCTTTACTAAAAATTAAGTGTTTATTTTTTCTTGATGTTAATTCCAAGTACACAAGTTTTCCTGAAAGAGTAAGGTAACATACGTTTATGTTTGCGTTAGTTACAGAGTTACACTTTCAGGAGCCAGTTTTAACTTGGACTTAACTATTCAAATAAATATAACAAGTTTGTGTAGGCAGAATAAAGTCAATGTCATGTACTTTTTAAGTTTCTAATAGCCTCAATTCAAAAAGAGCATGACAGCTAAAAGCTGAAAATTTTCAAGAAGCACTCAATACACTGCGTCGTATGAAATGGTAGAACGTGACGTCACGTGGTGCGGGACCCACGACAGCCTCTATTTCCGAACGAACCGCTTGCTCCGGAAGCCGTGTCACGCGTCGCGCTCCTATTTTGGAGGTGTCACGCCCTACAACGGCTCTAACACTGACACTATTCTATGTTTGCGGTTAGTTTCCAAACACGTTACCAAGTAGGCTGTATGTCTTTTTTACTTTAATAACACAAACTGAACTTCATGTGTAGGTACTTGAAGTACAGTTTGTAACAATGCCTATATTCCCCGAAGTGTTAAGTAGAGGTTTGCCTAATGGTACGCACATTTCGCCAGTTATGATTAAGTCCCATTTAAATGGGGGGTGAGCCTATTGCCATGAACTGGTAACGAATCCGGAGGCCTGCTATTGAATAATTCCTGATGGAAAAACAGAGTTCAGTTTATTTAAATGACTTTTTTAAAAGTAGTACAAGTAATTCCGAAATCAATTTAATTCTCTCCAGCCAAAAGTTTATATTTGTTTAAGTAGAAATAACATCCAATTGGAAACAAGGATTTGAATATGGAATACCTTCCCCACCTGCCTGTACTTACATTCTCCTCTATGGTAATAATATCGCCTATTCCCTTAATTACATCGAGCCAGAAAGAGATGGAACTAGCAACACAATCTTACCCTAAGGTTAAAGATTTTCTTGTTTGTTTAGATAGTGGGTAGTGTGCAAGTATTGCGGTAACTAGAGCAGAGTCAGTCATTCGGAAATGATATCCCCGCTTCCGTGAGCAAAAGTTCCCTTCTCATGCGATGTACCAATCTACTTGTACTTTCAGATTTGACGAATTTGCTCTCCAAAAGGGGGGTGAAAATTAGTGCAAGTCACGCTACGGTGTCTTTTAGTAACACTGACGGTTGTCAGTTAGAGCCTTTGCTTTTATGGCTAGTGCCAGAACAAAAAACAGAGATCATCATTCTCTTGCCCTTATTCCAATTAATGTGTCATATTTTCTAGCGGTGACGTGACATCTCATGGACTTCTGTGTAATATCAAAAAAATGTACGAGAAAAATACAAAATTGTACGTTAAATTTAAAAAAAAAGTACTATAAAAACTTACGAGAAAACAATAATCAACGTGTCACCGCCAGAAAGAATTCTTTCTACAATTTTGTACTTTTTCGTTACATTTTTTTTGATATTACACAGAAGTCCATACGATGTCATGTCACCGCTAGAAAGTATGACACCAATTTATTTGGGGTCAGTGCAGCATGTCTACTTCTTCCATACTTATCTATTATTCGTCATCTCATCAGACACCTCCTTTCTTGTCATGTCATTCCTATACAGTCCATCCATCGTTTCTTTGGTCTTTCTCTACTCTTATACCCATCCACATTCATACTTAGAACTTTCGTCACGAAATTTCCCTAAAAAAAAAAACACATAGTTAAACTGAAAATCACGCCGAACCGCCTCTGACGCCGCAATAAACATGGCCACTTACTGGGTTCAAACATTGTAATGTTTTGGACGTCGAAACGAAAAGAAAAAGACGCCGAACATAGAACTTGAACATAGTTTTTAAATCAATTAAAAAATCTGTCTGTTTAAAAAAATTGAGAGTTTTATTTTTTTAATCTAAACACCCCGATATGAAGCATAGACAAAACACATTGGCATTATAGAATTCAACCAATTACATTCTCAGATTATTTTATTGAACTTAGATCTTCAGACCGTAACGATTGCACACATTAGGCATATCCATAACACCGAAAACATGTTAACATGTTTACCAAACCGTAAAAACTGTACTTACACCACTATAGCCAGTCTATCTATCCGGCCACTCGTGTCAAATATCTGTTACGCAAAGTATGGCGGCGCATGTCAAATGACACGAAGTTAGGGTTGCCATACGTCCGGATTTTTTCTTCCATTTCCGAAATTTCAGCTCAGTGTTTTATGGGGGAAATTCTAAAACGTCAAGAATTTCCAAAAATACCTATAGTTAAACAGTAATAAAATGGAATTATTTTTAGGTATCAACATAATATCTTGCATATGTCTAGGGACATAATGTAAGTAACGTTTGGGATTTATATTCAACGCACACAGCAAGAAGATTATTGGTTTTATTTCCAATTCTTACGCTGTCTCAACTATAAAACTCTGGAACGCGCTACCCCTTGACATTAAAAAAGCTGAAAGCAAAATGGCTTTCAAAAGAACAGTTCGGAAGTACTATTTGAAATCAGACTAAATTGCTCACAAGCTAGATATTAGTTAGTAGTCATAGTAATTATTATGAGGTTTCTCGTATTTGGACTATTTGTATGTATTATAATATATATTAGTTTATTTAATTTTACTGTATATATGTGTATTGGTATGTACCTATTTATGTATATCAATCTATGTTAACAAATTGGTTTTTTTCTTATTTTTTTTTTTTGTACTCTATCACAATGCTATCCTATTTGACCCAAAGGTTGACTGGTAGAGAATGCCTTGTGGCATTAAGTCCGCCTATGTACCACTCTTGTACATGAAGTTTAAATAAATAAATAAATAAAATTATTCTGCAATAATTCCGGTATTTTATTCATATATCTGGTAACCCTACACGGAGTCGAGTTGCGCGCGCGCAAGCGACACCACATGTTCATTGTTTGGATATCGCCCTCGTTATCGATCGGAGCTTTGATCGGACAAAGGGCCTGCACTTAGCTGCATTCTAAACAAGCCAGCATTCTGTTCGTAAGTAGGTAAACTGTAACAAATACATAATATTGATGTTGTTGTTGCAGTTACGTAACGGAGCTTACAATCATGTTTGATGTTATTGTTGGACCAGCTTATGCCTGCGACCTTCTTCCGCGTGAAATTATTATAAAATATTACATCCCTTTTTGAATCGGATTTTGTTAACAATTTCTAAAGTTTTAATTTTTTTGCACGGAACCCTAAGGCCCAGTTAGTCCTTATAACATCATCTATCTGCCAGTAAAAGTCTCGTCAAAATCGGTATCGGTCCAGCCGTTTCAAAGATTAGCCGGAACAAACAGACAGACAGACAAAAATTTCAACAATTGTGTTTTTGTTCTATGTACCGTGTATACTGTATACTTTCATTATGCATTCAGTAAAAAGCCGTTATTTTGAAATTATAGATCGATTTATTCTATACCTACAAGCATTAAGAATCCAGACAGCTACTTACTTTTACACTCTCATTTTTAATACATTATGAATAAAGGTAAAATCTTAGCTGTGCCGCGTTAATACATAACGCTGAGACTCGTGTTAATTGGTTCCTCAGCCAACATAAGTTTAAAAGAAATACCTTGACAGAATTTTACAGATAAATGATTTCGGATTTCTTTGTTCGAAGTTTAAACATCGTTTAACATGAGTTCTTTTTTTTTTAAATCACATTACATACCTATGCTATGTGAATGATAGTAGGTAGTAAGAAATAAGAATAAAAAGAGCAATTCCCGTCTAGACCGCAGACTATTGGATTAAGATGTATCGTAGTGGAACTTTAGACCACAATATAAAAGAAATCTGAACTTGGAAGAGATTTAATGCGTTTTCTATTGTTACATTGCTTGTTTGTCTTTTTGGTTTGGGAATAAAGAAAAACACGAGCTTTTCAGTGGGTAGGTACACGCTCTGAGAATTTTAAAATAACACTTCTTTGAAAACACCGGTGTCACAGGTGTTCTTTATACACAGTTTTTTATTTTTTTTTAAATTTAAACGCAAGAAAGTAAAGTTCTACTCTAAATTACTATCAGTATACATCATGATAAGGCGTTTGTAAAATCGTGCGCGTATGTTGATACTAGCGACATCTATTGGGCAGTAGCAGAATCAAAAGCATTTTTGTTTTTTTTTCTCCAATTTGATTTTCCTGATTAAATATAATTTTACAGGCAACACGCAAATGTGTAATAAACTAAACAGTCATTACATTTAGTTACTGCTGAAATGATCATGACAATTCATCAATAGAAAAATCGATAACGTGAACTACCTACTCAATAATGTTGATAAATACTTATAAATATATGCTATAATTGTATTCGATATGCTATAATAGGAAAGGGCAATCGAGAGCTTCTTAGCCGGTGGTTTATTATGAATTCGTGAGCGACGCTCGTGCCTAGGCGCAGTTCAAGCGGGCGTATCCTGTTTTCCTACACGGCCAGTGTCGGCCAGTCTAGTCTATCTGGCTGAGTAGTGAGTACCGACCCAGCGGCCTTAGGTCCTTACTAATGCAGAATCATTTCCTTAAAGAGCTTCTCTTCTATTTATTTATGGTGATACAGATCGGTACAGCGCACTGCTTCCAACCATAAAATGTATCTCTGTGCTTGGTTGTACTGAGTTTTAGTAGTTGGTTTTATCTTTTTTATTAGGTAGAGTCATCCATACACAACAAATAAACATCTACATAATCATGAAAAAGAGAATTTATTGAATTAATTACTATTGCTGGTTTTATAGACAAAGATGCATCAGAATCGTTACGGGAAAAGATGATTACGAAAGCTGCCAAGAAATTTTATGAAACCACATCCATTTTTAGATCTTTTTGATGTTAAAAATACACACATTTTATGGCTGCTATGTTACGGGTCATTACTTATGAGATAGTGCGACAATGTTAAAATATCGCTGTGTGTGACTTCTCTAATGTCTTACTGCTGAAAGTTTCTTCGTTCGCTTTGAACTGTTTACGTAGTTGATAGGTTGACAAAAGTTGCCTTTGCTACGCTGAAGGTTATACCAACAAATCATAAAAGTATGTTTGTTTATTCATGCTAGTTTTGTGTTTATTACTTTCTCTAATGGAACACCCTATGCTGTAGCACAGATAATATAATATTACGTAGCTGTAGTCCTGCTTTTCTACCACTTTTTGGTTTAAGTTACCCACCTACAACAACAATAAATAACTATTCTATTTTATTTTTTAATCTCTTGCACGTCGGTACTTACCTACACCATCTATCTCTGTATGTACATATTTTTTAAGCTAGCAAACCATTACGAATTTTCATCTCGACGACTAAAAATAAAATAATGCATTTCAGATGTACTTTAATGGGACTACGGGTGTTAAAACCCGGAAACCCAGTAAAATATATCATCACCTACCCTTCTACCAGTGCAGAGGGGACTGAATAATTACGGTTCATGAAACAAAATTACAAGAAAATCTGTAGCGAAATTTTTATGAAATGGAAAAGTAGAAAATGGCGTGCCTCGTTTTCCTGTTTTAAGAGTCCTATTGCCTGAGGAGTATAAGTGCCTAGCCAACACTTTGCTTTCTGCTGAGATGTTTCATATTGAAAAGTAACTGAGAAAAAGGTACGACATGAAATCGAAGCATTTAGGGTATAGTGTAGCAAGCAGTTTTGTCAAGGCAGTTTTCAAGGAGAAATCCTAGTTCTATAGTTATAAATATTGCTACGACACTATGTACTGTCTATGTTCTATATTTTAGAAACATAGTGGCCAAGCTTACTCACTAAAGCAGCAGTATAGAAGAGATAGTTATCCCCTAGAGCAGACCTGTGGTCACCGGCAGGTAATACTTGTAAACTGTAGACTTTACTACTGTCCCCTATTGAACATTTAGTTTACAGTAAATCTTCAAGTCGTAACTCAATGAACCGGATCGCCTTACACTCGTAAAATCATTGATTATTTTACGCTTGTACGCATGAATGAAATAAAACAATAATTAACGACTTTATATTAATTTATGTTAATCGATTGCCCATGTGTGTACTTGGTAGGATATGTATTGATTATGTTATTTCATGAATAATGTATGAATGGTATGAGAGCTGTCTAGCGTCGAACGTGTAATACAAATTGCGATAATTCATTGAAGTGATTATGATCTTACTTGATTGCGATTCGTCGCTTATCTTAACAATGATTAATGTAATCATTGAAAATGTTTTCTTCCTATCATTGTCTTAATGAAGATAAGACTAACACCTGTATCTATAAAAATCAAAGTATGTTATTTAAGATACGATTTTTATTCTGTGGTTTAGTAATTACTTGAAGTTATAGAACTGTCAAAAGTTAGAATTTTTACCTTTGGTTTCTGTGGCAGTTCTTACTTCGTTTAAATTCTTGTCTATTGCATAAAAATGTTCTGATAAGTAATTACTTAAACTTAACTTGACTATAGATACGGGTGTAAGACTTCCTGAAGCTGAATAATATAACAAATGAGAGTGTCTACTTTGTTAGTTCCAATGTTTGTTCAACAATGAATGTTTGTGCAGGCAAGTGTCGGTGCTGCAGACCTCGATTCCGCTGCCCGCTTCCGCCGCTGCCGTTCGCCGCGCCCCACCCGACAAGCGACCACTGCCCGCCACTCCGTCGCATGCAGGTAAACACAACTTCCTACTACCTATGACGTCCTGGTACTTGGTCTATGAAAGTCTGTACTGCAGTTAACCGGTTGTTATATGTTAAAAGGTTAATGAAAATGTTAGGCAAACAGGTTGTGTTAATTAATTCTTACAGCTTGTTTTCTAGTCATATATATTTTTCAACTCTGCAACTACTGGTGATACATTTGCACGCGTTCACTGACGAACAAATACACAAAGTACTTTATACAGTACAAGTAGGTAGATGGAGCAAGTTCGTAACATTTTTGATGAACAAGATCAACTGTGACGATGGCTGTAAGCAGAAATGCGATTGTTTCAGTTCCAGTGATAAACACGCAGAAAAATCAACAAACATCACTTGGACAATGTTGTTTATTACAAAGCGGTACAATTCAGTTCTTTAGCCATGCATAAACATAAACTTTGAGTCTAAACTCAAAGTGACACACTTGGTCTATTCTATGTTACTACTGTAGAACAGAATTGACCAAGTGTGTCCACTTTTGAGGAGGGATTCATCGATTGTTCTTAAATTAAACCAGCCCTATTAGTAATGAAATACACAGTAGAACCAGCGATCGACGAAAATCAATAGCGAGCCGTGAATGTCGTGAGCGATACCAATTACTGCTGCTCGGATGTCAATTGTAAGTTATCCTTAATATAGAAACTGAAGAGCGGTGAATTAAAAGACGAGCGATTTATTGTATTAACAGGCTATCTCCCCATGACTTCCAGTACTCTCGAGCAACGGCATAAGCTTTTGGAAAACGGGAAGTATACAGAGGAAATACAGTAATAAATATATTTTAAAAAAAACTGGGGACCACTACCGTTAGTTTTATCCAGCTCGTTCCGCGATCTTCTACGCGGTATGCCGGGACGCCTTCTGGCTGGTCAGTCAGGGTTTCACATAGTGCCTATTTTGGTCCGCTGCTCATTTAATTTATGTAACTGTATCTTCATTTATTAAGTTCAATGACAATTACACAGCAAACAATAGGTGTATTAATAATACATGTAATAACGACAATATGGCTAGCAGCTGCTGCTATCTCCACGATTCAAGCACATAGCTAGTTAGTAGTTACTGACGAGTCTTAGTAAACAGGTCACTGTATAATATTAACTACTTACTTTGAATAACGCTTACCTACAACTTCCTTTTCATAAAGGCAATTTAAATATAAAGTGGCTGATTAATTCGTGTATTGTCAACGTACGTGTAGGTTCCAGGTATTCAGCCATTAGTCAATCTTTCATTGAAAGGAAGGCCGTGTCAGCAGTATTGTATGTAATTTAAACTAAATGTTTATGAACCTTATGGACACTGATGAAGAATTACGTAACAATATACCTATGCTGGCAGCAATAGACCTCGAGAGCGTCGTAAAAGAATTAGGAACTAATGAGGGGAATGGCCCATATATGTAGATGTAACTGGGCATTGCACTACGTAATAGACCGTACTGCCACTAAAATTACTACTATTGTACTAGCAATAGCGGTACATTTATTAATAGACAGCGAAAACAATTTTGAAAGAACCAGAAAGGTTAGATTATTACAAATAGTAGTAATTTGTAGCAATACAAAACAAAGAAAACTATCTCGATACTAAATCAGTAATGTACATACACTAAATAAACAGAACTGAGCTTCACTAACACCATTTTACGTAAGCCAACACAATAATTCATGAGCAGAATACTTCAGAGCCAGTCCAGACCAGACGTTGGAATTAAGTGCAGGCGTCTTGTCAGTGTGAAGCCTAATTAATTAAATCCAATTACATATTTTGCTCCCGTCGATATCTAGACTCTGCACTCAGTGGGAGGCGTCTGTTTGTCTGTGTGTCTTAACGCCGACAACAGGGCAAATTGAAATTAACGATGTGAGGAACACATTGGCGTTTACTAAGGCAACGTTTCTTTTTGTTAAAGCTTTAAATAGGACCTTATTAGTCGCTTAGGATACAATTCTTCTGAGAAAACAAAGAGAGATTGATATAAAAATTCAATGCCAATCGAGTCTTGGAAATAGGATTGCTAACGTAAATTGCATCCAATCGTTTCACAGCGTATACGAAGGCTTCATTTTCTTCAGTTGCTCTTAAATATTTACCAGAATAAGGCCTCACATATGTACAACACGTACTTTCATCTCCACGTCTCAAAAGTTCGCAAAATACGTGGAATATGAATTTGCAGGCGACCTTCAGCTTTCATTCCCAAAAACCGTTGCCGCAAGCCAATTTGTCGCTCGTAAATTCACCTGAGGGCTGAGAGGACCCTAAAATATACTCCGAGTGCCATACCTAAGGGTTTACACGAAGTTTATTCACTTACCCTCAGTGATAAGTGCCCAACGTCATCCGTTTTATAACTTGCCCACATGCTGATGAATACTAGTACACGTGTAGTGAATCGTCCCCTTCCTTATCTTCAGATTTTTTGTTATTCTTTCCTTATCAAGGATCGTAGTCATAAATGTTTGGTATTAGACCACTTTCTTTGTGTTTATTTTGGATGAATAATGAGGATTAATTTTGTTCTCATTAATGCGGTTACCTATTTTGAGTGTTGCTTTAAAACTTTCTCATATTTTTTGACGTTTAGATGTTAACGTCTTTTGAATAAGTAGACTAGGGATCTAGGGACTTTAATATTGAATTCTTTGAGTTATTTACATAAAACATACTCGTATGCCCCTCCTGATATTCAAGGGCATCTTAAGTGAGGGTTCAAAGGGTGCACAGCGGTGGGGCCCGAGGGCCGCCGCGGCGTAAGGTCTCGGTTGGTTGGATTATTGGATTTAGATGTTTTCATTAAAAGATTTATCGTTGTTTGTCCTGGAGTAGGATTGGTTTTACATTTTAGTTGGCAATTACCCTAGAAATTAGACGTAACCCAGATGTGACGTAAGTATGCAAAGCGATGCCTTTTGACATTTTGATAAAATGTTTGATATCGATTTTAAGTAACAAATAATATTTAAAATGACAATTTTTTTTATCACTTCGGGTTATAATTTTGTTGCATTGCCGATATCTTAAAATGATTCGACACAATTTCGTATGTCAATACGATTGTTATGATTTTCACGCGGCGCGGGTCGAGTTATCTGGAGACTCGCCGTGGCCCGCTGATATCGTGTAGATGTCGCGTTATAGCATGGTTGATGCAGATGCATCCTCAGTTGACGGCCGCGACTCACGCTGGCCGCTCATTGACGTTCTAATTTTAAAATTAACTCTGGAATAAAAGTAATAGATATTTGAATTATTTTCTTTGAACAGTTTGAAGTGTTTGTGGCTATTGTTATTCATATTAATTTGTGTTATCAGCCAGTATGATATTTGTGTTTGTGCATTTGTGTAATTAAGGGGGTAGATTGCAAGTTTCTGTAAGTTTTGTGAATATTTTTACCACAAGAATCAGAATTGTGTCTGAACCAAGATAAACGACATACGAATGCAAATTAATTTAAGTAATTACTAGTTCTCTACAGTGAAATTATAATTTATTTTGAACAACAGTTAGATTTGCCAGTTTTTTTACAAATCATTTTGAGCTACATAATATACGTAACAAAAATAATGTAGGTATCTATATAGTTTGAGTGTGTCATATTGCTAAAGTGATGGATAGTCTCGGCCTGAATAAAGAACGGATGCAGCCCACAGTTGATTGACAATGTTATTTGGCGCACTACAACGATTCGCTTCCTTCGAGCTATGCAATACCACCTGAATGTAACCATTGTTGTTTATATGTTCTGCACAAAGTTTATGTTCCGTACTAAGTATATTACTATGAATCATCTAGGCCTTTGTGCTTTTTGGTCTTAAATGTGGGTAGTTACTAAAACGTTTTGTTTGGATTAAACGAAAAATACTCAATGATTTTAATAGCCCTCACTGCGGGGCACAGGTCTCGGACCAAGACAATTTGATATTTTATTATAAAATGTTATGGATACAGTGCCTCATAATTACTTAGTAATCATCACATAGCGCACAGGTGTAATTATTAAAACAAAGGCATATGAAAGTACGGAGGCATTTAGTTACGTTATTATAGGACACACACGAGACAGTAATTACAAAGGCTATTCCCTTCTGAGTCAGCGTCCATATCGGGGTGTTGCTAAGTCGGTATTATGTACCGTATTTGATATTTGTTTACTTTTACCCAATGAATAGACCAAGTATCATAACACTATACTTCGATGCCAAAACAAACTGAGTTCACACGTCACTGAGAACCAATAATATGTGCTATTTATGGCCACCATTGACTCATTAATGTCCCTTGTTTAGGGTTACTTTACGCACACGCATATATTCGAAAAGTAATGTAATGATATCACGAGTAATTATTTTAGTCGGTATGGTATCGATCAATAGCGAACCATTGTTAGGTGATCTGTTGCTTTGAATCGAAGTTCCCTTACGTGGGAGGACTTTGTGAGAAGTAGAAGGGGTGTTAGGGTTCAATAATTTTTGGTGGGTGCAGTACAGCGCATGCACTGTTCACTGCAGGTTAGTGAGCGAGTAGTCGCGCGCGCAGTTCGAACAGACCACCCGTGCCTCTCGATAAAAGCTGTGACTTATCTAGCGAGTGTTAGCTCTTCATTGATAATGTTTACTCAGCTTGATGTGCGAGATAATACTTCGTAAATAGTACATTCAGATTCGATAAAAACTGACATAGTTTCCGTAGGTGAGTCGTGAGTGAGTGATTTAGTTGATAGGATGGCGAGCCTCGCGAGTGATGCGGATGCCTAATGTAATCATTGACGGAATGCTATTGTTTTATTGCAGGTGGCAAGAGCGGCTTGTCGGCTAGCTCCAGTCGCTCGACTAGCCCGTTGGGAGCTGTCAGCTTTATACCACGAGCGCCAACTTCTTCATCCGGGTAAGTTTGCTTGTTTATCTAACGCTGTGATTTAAGAGTTTTAAGTGCTTTTTGTCTGCATTCTTCCGTTATTTTCGTTTTAAAGATGAACAGAATTCCAAATGATAATTTACTACTGCTTATTTATCTTGAATTAGATTTAACATTAAGAACTGTTTGGTTTTAGTGGTTAAAAGCGCAACCATTGAACGTGGAGTTTATGGTTCAAGTCCTGGGACAAATAACATGATATTGGGCATTACGAAAAATGCTGATGACACTAGTGTCATCAGCATTTTTCAAAAGAGGAGTTTTATAGGGGTGAGCCTAGGCTCACCCCTATAAAACTCCTCTTTTAAACCCTTATAATTTTTTGATAATTTGTGGTGTTCGATCGTCGTCGGTTACCGCCATTCCTTTAAAAACTTTAGGAATTAATTATATTTATGTATCATCAAAGACATGACTGGCTTTAGCTGTGCTCATAAACAGTGTAGCATCTCATGTAATGATATGTAATGACATGTACAACTGTGTCACAATGAACACAATTCCCGTTCGTCTTATGTTTCAATAGACAATTCATCCAAGTCATCTCCCCCTAAACCACATCTCCTTCTCGATTCTGTTCTCCTAGTAATTTCTGTTCAAATTCTAAATTGAGTTCTCTCGTAACAAACCTTAGTGTGCCAGAGAGAGACAAAAAATAGCAACATCGACTATAAGTTTCCTTGTAACTTTGGGAGCTGACTGTACCGTAGAAAAAGCAGTGGAAATTTATTGTTGACGAAACGGGAATCAATGTATGAAGATTAAAATAGTTACGAAAGAGGGCTTTCTTCACTTGTTTTTCACGTCTTTTGTTTAGTTGGCGAAACGGGAAAGTTACCAAACGGCACGTACCCCACTAAAACTTGTTCCTCTTGGTTACAGGTCACGACCAAACTCCTCGCTACTGGCACCCGGTAGCAAAATCCCGTCGACATTAATATCGCAAACACAGCAACACCCACAGACACCGTCCAGTCAAAATGGAACACCTACAAAGCATTCCATGCTCGATAAGTTAAAGCTTTTCAATAAAGACAAAATAAGCAACGAGAAACAAAACAGCAAAAGTACTGCTGTTTCAAAACGCACCAGTTCTTCCAGTGGCTTCTCATCAGCCAAAAGCGAAAGATCTGACTCCAGTTTAAGCCTTAATGAATCTTCCAACACCCCCAGCTCACATATCAAATCATCTAATTTAATAGGACCCAAGAGTATAAGGCAACAAAGCGATACGTTATCAAAAGACAAGTCTGCTAAAAATGTAAAACCTAAGCTAGTTAGTTCTAAATCCCCTAAAGAATCTTCCACGAGTTTGAACAAAAGTAGTGGGAAAACGAGTAATGGTGACAAATCGAGAAATAGCCCGAAGCTTCCCGCCCGTGATAAAGAATCCAAACTGGCTGCTCCTAAATCTATTAGTAACACTAAATTAAATCAGATCGATGACCATTCAAGGAACTCGAAGATGGTGAAGTTATCTGGAAGTCAAATGAGGCTCAGTGAAAAACGAAGTGATAGTAGAACGGACAAAAATCACCAGAGTCACGAAAATGTATCACCACCGTCAAATCAAGGAAACCAGAATCAAGCAGCAGCAGGACAAAACCTGGGACCGCAGACTGGAATCCCAAAACCTACTGCCGCTGTGAAAGGAACATTCAAAATAGCGAAAGATGATAGACATATTATTCATAAAAGTACAAATAGTCAATTAAGTCCTATACAAAGCAATTCTAGTTTAAATTCTACAAATAACGTAAGTGCACTTCCATTCAGTAGAGAACAATCTAATTTAAGTAAAGATATAACACAAAAACAGACATTGGCAGTATCCCCGATGCCTGTCGTTAACACAGGAAGTCACACTCACACATCGCAAATGTCTGAAAGTTCGCATTCGAATTCCACTCATAGCACTACAGGGCAACATTCTAATTCCAGTGATAGTAGCGTTATATACCGTCCTTCCAGTGAATCTGGTTCTGAAATATCTAAAACTGCTATTAACACTGTAAATAAAAGACTGGACATGAATACTACTTATATTAACGAAGTTATAAACGAAGCTGAAATCTCTGAGAAAGAAGCAGCACAGAGAAGACCTCTGAACAGGTCTGTCCCACAACCCACCTTTGATCACAACAGGACATTGACGGAGTTGAATAAGAGGATGGAAAGTGAGAGTAGATCCAGTACTCCATCGCACTGTCGTGACAACTCACTTGGTGACGATGAAAATCCTATGATGAATGTATTGCCTATGAGACCACTTCTGCGAGGGTATAACAGTCATTTAACACTGCCTATGAGGACTTCAGGCTTGACGCAAAAGAACATCCCCGGTTATCCTCACCACGCTAATACGGTGAAAGCAAACTTCGGCAGGGAAAATATGGGATTGCGTGACCGTATAAATTACGGTCCAGGATTTTCTAACCCAGATTATTGTGATCTTGAAATAGCATCGGGTTATATGTCTGACGGTGATTGCTTGCGACGTATAAATCTTGGAGAAATGGAGTGTGGCCGAAACAATGATATGATGGATGGATACATGTCTGAGGGAGGAGCTTCGCTGTATGGTCGCCGCATGAACTACCAGCAACCTTCACAGCTACAGCAGCTTGATGAAAGGTGAGTCTAGTTTGGTTTCTGTATTTTACAGTGTTCTTTTTAAACGTCACTTCAAAATAAACGATGGTTTTTTTTTAGAAACATTTCTGTTCACTAGAGAATTGTGGCGACTCTTGAATGAGGTTTGAAGTGACATTTTCACAATAGCACTGCCTACCTACTATATTTTTTTTTGCTGTAGGTGTTTTTGTTTATGATTCGCGAAGACGATGTCTCTCGTCGAGGCACAATAAAGCACAAATTAAAAGGCTCCCTTAGGGCGTGAGATTCATGTCCGTGGTGGAATTGCGCCGGTAATGGCTGTGCTTTTTAGGGTTTTTAGGGGCGTCGAGTCAGGTACTCACTGAATTATATACAGTTTTATTGTTCTTTTTAAAGTCCTTAATTGAAAGTCTCATAAGCAACCTATTTCATCACCATACCAACTAGGTAGATATAGGATCGTGTATGCCTAGTGATAGACATTGCAAAGCTAAGTAGTGCGTGAGGCTGCAGTTTATAACTCAATAAAATGAATGTTCCCAGATCTACGTCATTCTCTTCAGTAACAAAGTTTATGTAACCGCTCAGGTAGAATAGATGTATTGATTCGACCTTTACACAGATGTCTAGCAATACAAATGGCCTTTATGGATATTTAACAATGAATAGACTACACAATGAAAGATAGTACAATCTTATAGATCGTTTACTAAATTCATTGATCCAAGGAGGTTTGAAATTCTTTTGTTGGAGATTTAACACAATGGGAGGATTGATCTGTTATGTATTATTCTTGTACTTATCTTAAGGAAATCCATTTTCCAATAGCGTCGTCTGAGCCTCTCAATCCACAAGTGGTCGGCCCGCCTTCCGTCACTCACCGACATAATGTAACGATGGTCTAACGTGCATGTCACTCGCATCATTGCGTTCATCTCCATTATGACCTGTACCTCTGTTAAGAGGAACATGGTGTTCTAAGTATAATTATTTGTTTTGTGGGCTGAAATACTTTTAGGAAAGAAAAGTAGTACCATGAATTATTTTTTTGGTTTCTTTTGTCGAAAAAACTTTGTATTTCAAATAATCCTATGGTATGACTTCAAATCAATTTATTTAAATAACGTTATACTCCAAATATGGAGTTCATATTCATCAGTCCACTACTAACCTACTGTAGTACCTACTTTTGAAGTTGTGAGTGCCCTATTCAGAGCATATGACTCACCGATCTAAAATCAAAGGCAAGTAAATGTTCTGGTTGCGACAGTTTGCGAAGTGTTAGTGCTGTTAGTAGCCTGCTAGTGTGAACAAAGCGTTTTGTTAATATTTGGACGCTACTTCCCGCGGTGTGCAGCCGACGATCTCGCAGTCACGACTATACAGAGTACGGCTCACCCACACTGTCGCAGCGTTAGGGGAGAGGGCGGGGTGACCAAAATCGATACTCCTACGTCTCACGCCGCCCCTGCCCCGCACGTCACCTCGGTGCCACCGCCTCGACCCTAACCACCCCCAACAGTACCGCACCATTCGGCACCTTAACGATCCCGACATAAAACTGTACTTTCGACGCTGCGCTCAATGACATCCTACGTTTTTAGGCACAGATTCCGTCTGAATGCTATCATGTTTTTTCTGCGTTTTCCCATAATATTGTCAATCGATTTCACACAAATGAGCTTCGAACCGAATTACTCACGCTCTAGTTTTAATTTCGTGGCCTAATCGTGCTTAAAATAATGAAGGTATTAGCATGTGGTGTATGTCTGTGAGGATAGCGGGTTTCAATGTCATATAGTGAGTGTCGGTGTGTCGCCGGTGGTGTCGGTGGTAGCCGTGGCGGTGTCTCGCGGCACGGCGCGGCGGCTGCGGCAGGGCGGGCGGCACTCGGCGCCGCGCACTATCGGCGTGCGGGCGCGCCGTACTCGCCGCCCGCGCTCACACACGCACGTGACAAACTTTCCCGATTTCCTCGACGGAAAATGTAAATCTGTTGCCGGCATCGATCGTCCCGTCGCCAGACGCGCGCTCGTCGAACCGAGCACGCCGATCACAGCTGGCGCCATGGAGCTGGACCGCACTTAACAAAGGATCGCGGAACCAACGCGCCACACGCTAATCTCGTGGACTGTTATTATTCCATTTAAACATTGGTGTTAGTTAATAAGTGTATCTTAGACGATGTAGTGGACCATATGCGTTGTGCCTTCTGTCACTTGATCTCGCGTACCGGTCGCTTGACGGACAAAATTTGATTTGCTGTAATTTTATACGCCAACAATGATAATAATTTCGTGGACACTAATATAAGATCAGTGTTGCCTTGCTATGTGTCTTTGCTTTTCGCGTTAGACGTTGTTACTGTAAGCTTACGGTGCTTGATAGATAATAAAACATTTAGAAGAGTAATAAGTTTTCTACCAATTTAAAACAACTGTGCTGAACATGGATAAAACTAATTTGGTGAGCCATTCTTGATTTTTTATCATCTCTACTTTAGTGTTAGTCCAATTTAACTTATTATTATGATCAAGTTAATTGTCGTGAAGGCAATAACCCTCCAAACATGTGGCGGTTGGCGAAGTCAATGTATCGCTAGCTTGTCACATGTGGCCACCATTCCTGGCACAATATCGCATACTTATCATTTATAGCTTGAACAAACAATGCATAAAGGAGTCCATATTTAATTTAGTAATGTTAATCAACAGTGTTACGTAAATGTCTCTAATGTGTACAGTAAGGAGCCGGTTAGTAACCCGAAGCGATTGATCCGTGTAAGGTTATTACTTCGGCATCTGCAGGGTTATTGGTCGGGGCGGGAATCCCTAAGCCTGATCCCCCGGACTGGGTTCCTCAATTTCATTGAATTCCCAATGTTATTAGAGATTTCAGGGTATATGGTATGTATATATTGTTACACAGATGTGTATCTTTCCTCGCAAAGCGTATAAAGTTCGATTAGGTGGATACGTTATTATGATTATGATACTTTATTTCTGGTTGAAATATAAAACAGTAGGTAGGTACTTACCAAAATATTTAAATGCTAAAGTCGTAAAACAGCAAGAAGTCGGCGTAAAAATGCTTACCCGCGTAGAAAGTTAAAGCGATCAGAGAAATTTAAATCCACTACATTAAATTTGGTCCCCTACTTAAATGGGGGCTAACCAACCGAATCGGGACGTATGTTGACGATTTAGGTTCTCCATATAGCCGGAGACTTTTAAAACAAGCCGGGTATTATTTTGTTTAGATTCACGCACTCATGTTTAGGCAGGGTTATAAGGACGAAAATGCATTGGCGACGTCGATATTTTAGAGGGGTTATGTCGGCCGTGAATCATAAACTGGGTATTTTTATTTACTCGTTTTATTCGCAATACACTGTGAATAGATGCACATTGATTGCAGATCGCTAAAGTTGATTGAGTCTATTGACTATATTGATGTTTTATTTGTAGATGTTCGATTAGTTAAATTGTATTCTATTTCCAGCAGAAATATACATAGGTACATGTAATTTAAATAAATCGCTCGAATGATCACTATGTAAAAATAGGTAACTACTGCAAGACATACGAACATAAACTAAAAGAACTTCATTCCACAAACTTGGAACTTATATAGCTGAAATGTCATTTTTTTTTCTTTTCCTTTTATAACAGCTGGAAAACGGCTAGCGGAAAATGTGAAAAAGAACCTAACAATATGGGAATTATTCTCGCAGCAAAACTTTTAAATTCCGCGTTCGGATATTGCAAAGCGAACGGCGTTCTGTTTGTTCCGCTCCTTGAAATTTTAATGAGACGAAGTCGAGCGTTGGAAATAACTTGTTATCTTCCTGGGCAGGTATTTCACAAGTACATAATTAACACGTTGCAATCGGCTTTCTACAGTTTTCTCATTGTTTATTCAATGAATTCTGTATTGGAAATAACGAACGGAAATTGTGATGTTGCTGTAGGGTCTTCAAGTTATAAAACAGACTCGCTTGAATGTTTAAATACGTTTTAAAACTTTCTGTTTACGAAATAGTAGATAGCAGTAGCGAAGGGTCAATTTTTATAAGAGGTAAACCGCAGTACATATCTTTTATGTGATTATATTATTTGTCTATAGAATACTGATTGTGCCATTTTTCAAAGGGAATCCGGTAGTTGTATGGAACCTTCGCCACTGGTAGATAGGTTCCTACAATAAACATAAGTATCATTATCACCTACAGCATGTTTGCTTTATTCAAACAACATGTTATTTTAAATAGATAGTTCACGGTTTCTTAGACTACCTTACTGTCATAATATTGAATCAACTTTTTAAAACACCGATTTTGCCCTTAATAATGTTTATTTAGGTAGGTCCCTACGTATGTACCCATATAAAATATCCGTTCCGTGTATAAAACCATTTTATTTGAACGTGTTAAGTTCACATGTGTTTCAAGAAAACTCTATAAGTGTAACAAGACTTAACTTTGACAAGGGTAAGCCTTCAGGCAGGGACATATAGATCCTCGCCCTTATACCGAACAAAATTAATGAAGCGGGACATTTGATACCGAAGGTCTTTTCAACTCTAGTATAAAACAAAATAACACGTAGATATAAGTATCTAAGTACGAATAGTTACATATATCGTTCGTTTACGACAAGAGTGACATAACTCAATTATTTGGATTTTTCGATGTTGTTTTGTAGTTATAAAATTAACGAAAGTAACTATAAATTAAGTAACGAAATATGTTAAATAGACCTGTCACCTTTTGAAAAAAAGGTTTCTATGCAAAAAAATATTGATATGGTGAAAATATTTTAAATCAAACTTAAAAATACTCTGGCCTGTATTTCTTATTTTTAGAGTTATGTCATTAATTATTGTCGCAAACAAACGATATGTCCTTTGTTGAACTACGTTGCCACGTGTACACAATGAACGGTGAAAAATATAATTTGACAAGGAAAATCCGGGCTACATTAAGTTTTTAAACAGATTTTACCGTAAACAAAGGGTTGTAGGTGCATTTTATTCAAATCATTTTGATATTTTGCACTCGTAGCGCTAGTTCAAAAAACTTTGTAGGTTACGTACTACGTAAACGCTACGACGTAGTCGCTGCTACGAGGAAAACGTGATTTTTCTGCAAGAGATATTTAAATGAAAAACTCGTCGGCGGTTACTTGCTTCAAAACTTTTAAGTTTAATGAACTCTAGGAAATGCTATCTGAATATAAGTTAAGTAAATGATAGAATAGAAACGATGATAGACTGCTTCGTTGGTCTAGTGGTCGCTATCGCAACTGCTGAGCGTGAGGTCCTGGGTTCGATTTCCAAGTCGGGCAAATTCTTATTGGGTTTTTCCAACAGAAATTTCTCTGTAACAGCCACGGGGTCTGGATTTGTGCCGGGTTGATGGCAATAGGCCCACCCCGTATTACATGGGGCTTAAACATAACTAGTGGAATGTGGGTGTACTATTAGGTACACCTCTGCCTACGGGGATTAAAGATGTGATGTATTATGTTATGTAAATGATAGAATTTGAACAGAAAATTACACAACAGTAACTCTAAAAGCTTAATATCGATTTTCGTGCAACAATTTCAACATAAAAGCACCCACGAGTCTTACTATGGCTGATAACAAAGTGAATTCAAGTTGAAATAGGTACACCGAGAGGAAATCCGGTTAGGTTTGAATAGATTTCAGCGTTCGGCTCGACAGCTGTTTGTGCAACTTTCGTTATCAACGTTTCAATACGTTGCCTTACAGCATGATTCAGTTTTGAAATGCAAGTTTGAAACTGATCAGGCGGCACAGTTTCATAGCAGTAGCGAAGGTTCCATACAACTCGATTCCTACCGGATTCACTTTGAAAAATGACACAGTCAGTATTCTATAGACAAATAATATAATCACACTAAATATATGTACTCCGACTTACCTCTTACAAAAATAGATCCTTCGCTACTGTTTCACAGAATATCTGTAGAACAGCTGGTGATAAAAGAATAAGTTGTACAAGTTTATTGAAATGTTCCTAGTTGTCTTAAAACTGTTTTGCATCAATACAAAACAAATGTTATGAATAGAGATCCGGTTATTCGGATGTATATTTACCTGAAGAACGTTTTTTTCCCGGCATAGTACAAAAGTACGAAAACGGCTTCTTAAAATACAATTTTTTCTCGGGATCGCGGTATTTTTATAAATAATACAGTGTGTATAAGATGTAGTACTAATAAGCATAATGAATATTTAAAATCTATTTAAAACCAGGCAAGACATTTGTTGAAAATAACACGTATAAAATACAAAATTATATAATTTTACCAATATTTAATTTAATTATATATTTTATTGTTTATAAAATATATTTTTATTATTATATGATTTTGAATATTCGAAAAGGACAAAATGGTTAATATGACAATTCATTTGTGGTGAAACACTAAAATGAAAAAAAACCTATGTAGTCCAATAAACCGGGACTTTTCCGTACTGACGCGCGCTCCTTACTAGTCAACACTCGAACTTTGTGGTTGACTAAGCTATCATAAATTTAATTGCCATTAAGTAAATAGTATCAATAGTTACCATAAATATTCTACATAAAGTATTTTACTATGGCAGAAAATCTCAGGAATCTATTATTCTATATGGTTATTATAAGTTTATTGACATTGATATTTCAAGTTCTCGTAGCTATGAAAATCCAAATCCGATATTATATTGTCAGTAAGTTCTATAGCATAGTGTCGCTCCTCGGTGTCTCATTAAAATATTATTTTACTACTTTCTAGCGCCTCATAATGAGGTTATAACTGTTAATGAGGTTCGTGGCTTTTACGTGTTTATTATCTACATAATGGCAGAGTATATACATACTTATTACGTAATGGACAAAATGGAACACCTACTGTTATCATTAACGCCGCCACTCCAACTCGATAAGTACGTACTTCAATGAAGATTAAGTGCTTAATTTAATTGTTTAAACTGTTCATTAACTTCGTTGTGAATACTTGTCTGTTTGAGTGATTTCAATGTTTAATAAACGTACACTCGACCTTTAATGATAATCCTTTTGCGGATAATTACGTAGAATATCAAACGATACAGTATAGTAACTAGGAGGACCTCGTGTCTAAATAATAACAGCCGCTAGCGTCGATATTTAGGTTAAGCCGTGCTTGGCTAGGTTGATCTGTAGATGGGTGACCACCCTTTACATACCGTGTTTTCTCAGTGCCTCGGAAAGCATGTTAAGCCGTTGGTCACGGCTGTCATTTGTAGATCTTTGATAGTCGTTACAAGCAAGTAGTCAGTGGCCTGAAAGTCTGTCAACCAGTCTTACCAAGGGACCGTATTTTTAACAGGGTTGTAGTCAGATAGGCAGTCGTTCCATCTGAAATACTGGTATTCAGCTGCATCCGGTTAGATTGAAAGCCGGCCCCAACATAGTTGGGAAAAGGTGGAAGAAAATCAATTGGGGATGTACTCTGCTTGTAATAAAATAAATCGATAATGATTCGAAAGACACGTGGCGCCATCTGTTATCATAAGAACGTTATTGTGGTTGTCCTCGGGAACAGTACTTTTTTTTCGGGATGAAAGGTACCCTATGTCCGTTCCTGTACACCTAACAACGTAGATGCAAAATTTCAGGATGATCAGTTCAGTGGTTTAGACGTGAAAAGGTAACAAACAAACTTACTTTCGCATTTATAACATTAGTTAGGAATTACTTAGTTTACTTAGTTCTATTTAAGTAGGTACTAGCTACCTAAGAATTAGTATCTGAAAAAAAAAATGTAAGCGAATGTGTACGACCCAACAAAAACATACGGCGAACACATTCAAATAAAACAAAAGAGCATTCATCATTTCTACGAAAATAATGATGAGATGAACGAGAGAATAATGCGAGAGAGAGCTGCTCGGCTCATAGATAATGAGAAGGGAGGAGACTGCCTTTCAGGGGATCCGTCATCATTAGCGCGCGGCTTCGGGCGCTCAGTTTTCATTAAGACGCCAATGTTTCAAATGACAACAGCCAAAGGACTATGGGGACGTATTGATGCACCTTATGACAACAAGCAAAGGACTGTGGGGACGTATTGATGCGCCTTATGATTACTGGATGAACTCTGTACTGTCACGAGCAGTAATATGTATACAAGTTGTAACTTTTAAAAGTGATTTTCTGCTATGGTATTTATTGTAACTTTCAGTCTTACCACAGGTATCGTATTACCCAGTACTAACTGGGTTGTGGAGGTCAGATAGGCAGTCGCTTCATTTAAAATACTGGTATTCCGCTGTATCTGGTTAGACTGGAAGCCGACCTCAACTTAGTTGGGAAAGGGCTAGGCAGATGCTGGTAATAATATTGTAACTTCATGCTTTAACTTAAGTATTTTGGACTTATAACAGTATAAGTCCAAAATACTTACGGGATATCTTCCGTGATTATTCATTATTTTGATCTCCCGATATTTCGACGCTGTTGCAAGCGCCATGATCGCGGTTTGACACGGAAGATATCCCGTAAGTGACAGTATAAGTTTAGTTGTAAACCGTGAAAGCTTAAAACAGTGATAGTATTTTGAAACTCATTCTGTAATAAAACAGGTCTTATTTCAAAGTTTTAATCGACGTCTCGAGAAAATCGACAATTCAAAAGTGCCTGTAATTGGCCTATTTGAAATATATGATTTTGATTTTGATTTTGATTTTGAATCGCTTTTGAATTTTGTTTGGTTAAATTCCTTTCTGATACATCATGTATCAGAAAGGTGTGATATTTAAGGGAATGGTACAGATCATCAAACTGAACAACTTCCTCCATGGGACTAAGATCGTAATCGCGAAAAAACAACCAGCTGTCCCATACAAAACTTCAATGCCCGCTGTATTTGCTCGTGACTGTACCCACATACATACACCTATATACAAGTACTATCAGCACTAATTGTCGTGGAAGAAAGCGCCGTGTTC
Organism: Noctua fimbriata; assembly: GCA_905163415.1. NCBI lineage: Eukaryota > Metazoa > Arthropoda > Insecta > Lepidoptera > Noctuidae > Noctua > Noctua fimbriata. The sequence goes on along the minus strand of LR990922.1, from coordinate 9,065,509 downwards.
ACGACGATGCCTGATTACAATTTTATCTCCCCCTGTCTCGTATACATGGCGTGTGGCAGTGTGCTTTCCCTCAGGTTTAATCCATGAAGTGTGCCTATTTAGATCTATGGAGTGTCTTTTATAGGTTGTATGGTTTAATAGAGTTGACTATCAAACATTTTTGATGAAGGTTGCTTGAAAATAATAATATGTCACAAGGTTTTTGGTCGAATATAGTTACTGTCAATGAGTTTGAGTGACCTCTGAGTTTGTTTCGGATGTTTTTTCTCAGAGTAGTCTGACAGGAACAAACAACCCCATCTCGTTTTAAATCATGAATTATTTTTTTTTATAAAAGCGATTTTTTACAACCAATTTACAAAAATAAATATAATTATTAAACTACAAACATTATTGTATATTGCTGTGCCCTAACAGGGTCCATAATATTGTTCTTGGCTGTGAATTTTTTTGTCATGTCACATGGTACCTAATTTTGGTCAAATATACAGGGTGGAAGGGACACCGACAAACACTTTCCACGTATTCAGTACTCAACATTCCTAACCCCGGCCGGGCCTACCTACATAGAAATTTTTCATAGGTCATTTAAAAAAAAATCTGCCGTTCGATACATTTTGACCGTGTAGGACTGTAGGTATTGCACTTTTGTAGAAAACAGCTGTTTTTTTCATATGGTGGGTCGAAATGATGTAAAAGCGCTGGTGCTTGCTTTTTCTAAGTGTGGATTTGAATTGAAGTTTGTAGGTTTTCAGTACAATATTTAGTGCTATAAACGTCTATTAACGTATTCAAAGTCCATAAAGATACTTAAAATGTGCCAACAGTGTAGAACCCTTGTGTGGGCTACATTAAAATGTTTCGTCTCAAGTAGCAAAAACCGCTCCACTTTACGATCTTGAATCTTAAATCGCGTATGAAGAAAACATGAAATGGGAATGCTTTTACTCAACGAATTCATTTAGGCTAAATAATTCAAGAGTACACGGTTTCGCCATTAAGTAATTTAATGTATTACTGTGGAATGAAACATGTAGTCGGTTAGCAACAAAACTGGATTAACACATCAGTTTTTAAAGCTTAATTGTTGTTAAAACTCAACAATTCTGCTCACCAGTAGCGAAGGTTCCATACAACTCGATTCCTACCGAATTCCCTTTAAAAAATGGCACAGTCAGTATTCTATAGACAAATAATATAATCACATAAAAGATATGTACTCCGGCTTACCTCTTACAAAAATTGACCCTTCGCTACTGATGCCCACTAATACAACATTTAACGATACTACTTGCTATTAAATGAAATTGTGAAAAGCAATTTATCGAATAGAAAAAGAAACAGTGTTTATCGACTTTTGTTGCTGACTGTACTTACTTACAATATCCGTTCGTTTACAGCCACTTTCTCTATAATGTCGAACGGTGTTAAAATAGTTTAATAGGCACTATACGCATATTTGATCCGTATTAGATTAATTTAACGACTAATTAATGACAAAGCGAAGTGGCTCTTATTGTTAAGTTGTTTTTGTTGTTAATGTAAAGTAAGAGTTAACGTGTTATACATCATAGTTTACTATGTAGTTGGCAAGAAGCCATTACGAAAGGTAAACATGGAGGTAACAAGAATGGCTTAATGCCAGACAAACTGGAGGTTTTAAAACTTGGCACATTACATTTTTCACTGCGGACTTTTAAATAAATAAATGAAAGAAATATTCGTTTTCATTACACGGGTGTTTCGATCCCGAATGGGATAGGCTAGGGGAAATATCAGTCATCATTTCACTACTTAATCTGAACTTTAAATGCCATTAGAAAGAGTACCTATTTGAATAAATAGGTACCTATGTACCTAATGTAGCCTTCGTCGTTACGGATGAGAACCTGAAACCTTTTTTTAGGTAACTTGTAAACAGACTGCTGAATAGAATTTTCATCCGCTGATAATACAAAAAAAATTGTCGATTCAAAAGGACTGAAATTGCTAGGACAAGCTATTTATGTCTAGGAATCTAAAGAGGTCCTTGATCGTCCAGTACATTGAATTCCTTAATGGCCCAAGGCAAAAAGGCAAGAACCGATTTTAAACGAAAATTAAAAATAGCAAATAGCGCATGGCTCAAGTGAGGCGCTACAACATTTTTTTTCCAAAAATAGAATGCAAAATGGATTACTGCATCTCGTTAGCAATAAACTAGGACACTGCGGCATTTGTAACCGCAAAGGCTTGGCTCTGACTGTAATAGATTACAGTTTGCTTAACCTGCCTTCAAGACGGACGAACAATTTTCTCGACACCATTTTCTTCTTTCCCGACGGCTGTATTTCTCACTCCATGTAATTGTGGTACTTACAGTAAGTGGAACACGAGAAAACTGGAAAGTTAAAAAAGTTGACTTAGGTACTTTTGTTCTTGTTATCGTAATCTTTATTGCGGGGTAAGGAGTTTTGTCCCCTTTTTTACTGCGGGGGGATATCGCTGGAGTTAAGCTGAAGAAAAACTTATCGGAGTAAAGTTATTTGATAAAGATTTTCTACGAATGACAGCGTAAAACAATCATTAGTTTGTAAAGATTTTGTTGGAAACATACATAATTATTTCCATAAGTAATTTAATTACTGCTGGGACAATAATTGCCGTCTAATGAAGTGTAATTATATGTATTACAATTGCTGATGTATAAAAATATTAACCGATCGAGACTACAATAACTTACTTACATGTTAATTATTATCATCTATGAAAATTCACATTAACAGTAGATATTTGAATTTAACACTCGTCTACTCCTCACTTGGGTTTTTCCATTAGGAACTTCTCAGTAGCCGCCACAGAATCTGGTTTCGTGCCCGGTTGATGGCAATAGGCTCGCACCCATTACATGTGTGACTTATACATAACTAGCGAAATGTGGGTGTACTATTAGATACACCTCTGCCTAACCCACGGGGATTACAGGCGTGATGTTATGTTAAGTTATTCCCAACTGTTCCTCGATTTTGCCCTTTCACTTATCAAAGTACTTCGGTATCGACCTCCTTACACGATTTAAAAATAAACGAACTGTAGTCTTCAGCATAAAGACTCCATTGATCCTAAATGAGTGCAATAAAGAATGATTAATGTTCATACTGAATACACCCGTTCTTTCGCAGTATTAGGTAGCTCACTCATCTTGTTATAATTATCACGGATTCGTTTCTTTGTTTTTACGTTATTATCGAATATATCAGCCGCATTGCGTATAGGTACTAAATAAACCAATTTTATAAGTAGGCAAGATAAGTATCGAAAACAAAGTTCACTGACGTACAAGTAAGATTGATTTTGTTTATGAATGATGGCTGGTTAGCCTAAAATGTAACACAAAATTCGTTACAGGAAATTAGACTTTATTTAACATGTTTCAAACATGATTTTAGAAATAAATTACTTTCGCTCGTAATAATGAATTTAATTAAGGACGCTGAGAGAGCTATACCGTTTAGAGGGTATCTTTGTATCTGTACCCCACACATCTTTAAAAGTAGGTCGCAGCGACATGTTGCTCGTCTCCATAAGAGAATAGAGCTCCCCTTTTATCAGTTGCCATCAATTCAATCCCTTTGTTCAGGCCAGCCGCGCCTGTATGGCACCCTGCGTTCAATCTACTTTGATCTTGTATGGACACAGTATCACATATACATAGCCACTAATAAGTCTTTGTAGGTATGGGTCGTGCTTTTGAAACCCACTCTCCTAAATAAAACTCTTGGATACAGGAACATCAGTTTAATCTTCACTGTCACTCGTGTAAACTCGTGTTAGTAATAATAATGTATAGAACGACAATATGGCGGCAGTGGATATTCCGTCTACCGGAAACATTAAGTGTTGCCAAATAAAAAATAAAATAGTGTTGTGACACAATACGAAATATAAAGAAAAAAGTACTGGATAAGGCTCGAGCTTGATAAAGATTAACCTCCTGTAATCCTATAACCTGTGTTGGATTATGGTGGAGGGGTCAAAGGCTTTGTATGGTGGAGGTGAACAAAGAAGAGGGATGGAGAAGAAATGCACCGTAATAAAGTCTTTGTGTACAACGGATGAAAAGCAAAACAAGTGACTAATGAAGTAGAGGATATCTTATTAGACCGGCGACTAGCGTCGTTGGAGAAAAATAAGACTGAACTCGAACGGTGAATGCTTGATTAAAAATAACGCTATTAGTAAGCGCTTTAGACTCGAGCTTCACTAAGGAGGTTAAGTCGAGTTAAGTAGTAATAATGGGTGTTTTTCTTGATCAGTTAAGCCTATTACGAGATTAAAATGTAGCTAAAATAGTTACTACTTGCTGTTGCCCGCGACCTTCGTCCGCGTGAAATTGTTATAAAAACATTACTTCCCTTTTAATTTGTTTTATTTTTTTACACGGAACAATAATTCTTTTTCTGAAATAAAAGTAGCCTAAGTGGCACTGGCAGATAGCTGATGTTATAAGGAGTACCTTATAACATTAGCTATCTGTCAGTGAAAGTCCCGTCAATATCGGTTCAGCCGTTTCAGAGATTAACCGGAACCGACAGACAGATAAAATTTTTAAAAATTGTATTTTTTTTGTTATAAGTACCGTTTACACATATTTTCATATGCATTCAGTAAACATTTTTTATTTTATTTATTTGTCTAAATGGATAATGAGGATTAATTTTGTTCAAAGTAATTCTGTTACTTATGTACGTCATTATATACGTCATGAAGCTCCCGGATAACTTTTCAAGGCAACCTGTAGGTACGTCTGCCAATGTAAAATATATCGCGGAGGTTTGTAATTCTGCGAATACTCCTAGGTCCTTTTAAGGCTTTTAACCCTGACTCACGCATAGGGGAAATGCGGCGGCACCCTTTAATGCCATTTCTAAGCAGAGGGACTCGTAGATACCTATGTGAATATAATGGGACCCCTTCCAATGTATTAAGCGGAATGGTACTCGCGACATCATTTATTGACGTCGCTGGTGTCATTTGTGCCAGGAAGATTGAATGGATTTGCTGTAATTACGTTGTTGTATCTAGTACAGAATCTTACAGATTCATTTTCAGTAAAAAATATTTTAAATGATGAGTACCAAAAATACTACACTAAGGCTGCCTGTCCACCGGAGCGGAGCGAGGCTGCGGAGCGGAGAAACGGAGAAATATTAACCAATAGGATTGCATGCTGGAGCGGAGCGGAAATTTCATGCAATCCTATTGGTTAATATTTCTCCGTTTCTCCGCTCCGCAGCCTCGCTCCACTCCGGTGGACAGGCAGCCTAAGAGGTTTAGGACAAACAGAAATAAATTATAGTTTCGTCATTTAAATAACTACTGAAAATGAATCTGTTTGTCATTTGTGATCACATAAATCAACAAGATGTAGGGAACAGTTGGTTTTTGTTGTCACGTTTTTAGGATCCATCACGTAGTGAAAGTTTTCAAGGTTTAATTTATACTGTACACGCAACAATAAATATGTCTTGACAGTCACTCCTAAAAAACCACTTTAAGCTTTATAATCAAAGTGAATGTAGCAAAAAGAGCTGTCTTTGGGAACCTACGAAAAAAAAAATCGATTCTTAGGTATCTTACTTTTGCCTCTTGTTTAAAGTAAGTAGGTAACTAGGTACCCAGCCACTATTAATTATGTTTCACAAACATTTAACACTCGTTTCCATCGATTCCTCAGACGCGGCGGTCGCAATAGAGGCATGGAAGGCGGCAGTGGCGTCGTGTACCGCGTGGTGGGGCGGACGCGCAGTAAGGCAGACTGCGGTCAGCAGACTGAAAGGCAGCCGCCTCCGCCGCGTCAGCAGGGGCAACAGGACACTACCTGGAAGAAGTACACCGACTCGCCAGGAGTTGGAGCTCCGCCGCTGGTAAATATCAAACATTCTACTTTCAACCTTTCTCCCTAAAAAATTCCACACGGTGGGGTACGGTGGATTACGCCCAGCAGGGGCAACAGAGCACCACCTGGAAGAAGTAGGTACACCGACGGAGCTCCGCTGGTAAGTATCGCGCAATCTACTTACAGGGGAGAATGGAACAAGAGAACTTGTATCCTGATCCCAAATAAACTGAGACAAGGGCAGGAAGATGGTGATGTCACGACCTATACATTGTCTAGTCTCAGTGAATTGAAGCTGAAGACAGCAAAGTGTCAGGCAGGGCACCACCTAAAGAACTTGTATAGCTATAGACGCTTGTTGCTTCTTAACAGCAGTGGTAGATAGTGTAAATATCCGACTTTGGATTAAGAATTATAGTCAATCAACCACACCGCGTAAGGTGCGAATTATACAGAAACGGCGTAAGGTGAATCCGCGGTGCAGGCGTGGAGTTTATAACGAAACGAAAGAACGACGTACCTGCGCCGAGCCGCTTAAGAATTACATTCACGACACGTCACCTACGTACATTTTGTAAGAAAACCTTTTGAAGCGGCATCATGCCTGCGCTGCGCCTGCGCCGCACCTTCACCTTACACCGTTTCTGTATAATTGGCACCTTACACCACCTGTGAAATTAAAGACTAGAAACAGCTTCTTCATCGAATATGTAACTTAGATAGTCCATGGTCATATCAGTCATAGCAAAGTCTAACGTTCGAGAAACCCCTTTTTGTCACATTATGTATGTGATCTTTGAAATCTACTTACTATTATATATTGCCATTGATATATTTACTGGTTGGCCGTATTTTCCTATCACTTTATTTTTAAATTTCTAATGCTCACTTCTTTCTCCTTTTATTCCAGAACCAACCAGCGCAAGCGCCGCCAAGTCCGTCACATGGGCGGAAAGGTGAACGCCGCGCCGGTCATCACTCGCCGCAGCATCACAAACGAGAGAAGCTAACTGCGGCTCAGCAGCTTGGCATCGCGCCTCATCCCCAGGTAATTAAAACAATTTTAATGATGGAGGCACTTGAAGATTTGCAATGCGGCCAGTATTTTTGTAAATCCTGCTACTAAGCTAGTCATGTCCCATTTGTGAAAGATGTGGGTTCACAACGCTTGCCGTATTTGAAAGTTAGACTCCTTAATGAAATTGAAGCAAGTCATTTAAAAATAACTTTTTGAATTTTCATTCCAAGCTGACCTAAGTTGTGAATAACTTAAGTGAGCTTGGAATGAGCCGGGGTTCTTAAAAGAGATAACAAGTATTGTTGCAAGTATGTAGGTACTACAGATTTGGCAAATGGTCGGCCGATAGCCGAGTCTAAAATTAGAAAGACACTGCTGCCCATTGTCTGATAATAATCCTTGAGTCGCCTTTTACGACCCTTTAGGTGCCAGGCCACAAGACCAAAGAACATTATATTCTGATAGAAATTATAAGTTAGAACCGTAATTATATTGAGTACCTACATATAAATTATGATCTGTGATGTGATGTGAAATGTTGATGGATGAAGAGGGAGAGGAAGACCAAGGCAACGATGGATAGACTGTGTGAGGAATGATATGAAAGAAAAGGGACTAATTGATAGCGTGACGGTTGAGAGAGGAGAATGGAAGAAAAAACACGTTGTTTTCTTCCGTTCTCCTCGCCGACCCCAAGTAACATTAGAGAAGGGCAGGCAGATGATGATGCTATTATGATCCGTTCCGACCAATCTATTAAAAGGAATAATACATTTCTTGTTTTATTTACAGTATGCTGCATCTAATTCGTCTGGCCAACATCCATCTAGAAGTGGCGGATCACAGGTATCATATTTTTGGCCATAAATTAATTTACCTCGAATATATATTTGCACCTTTGTTATGTCTGTGCATACATTCGCATATAAACGTTAAATTTCGAGTCTGGACTTAGGAGTAGAGCTCTTTTCCTGAGTCCTTTTCTTTGTGTACCTCAACACCAATAAAGGACCTAAAACAACAAACGGCTTTCTTTTTCATTTCTTTTTTGTTCTTAAAAGTTTAAATATGAGCGAGTGTTGTATACATATTCACGGTACAGTCAGAACAGAAGCAGATGTCCTAATTTAAAAATAAATTTTAGCAGCTCCAGTCACCCAGTGGTGGATCTCGGCCATCTAGCGTGTCAAGCGGAGGGAATGGCAGCACCTGTTCCTCCAGTAAAGCGAAGGTCCCACAAAGTTTCGGCTACGTGAAAAGACAAAATGGTGTCCCCCAACAGCCCGCACCACAGTCCAATGGACCTCCACAACATGGTAAATAAATTAAATATGTTTAAATAAAACGAATATCCAAAAAAAAAGACCATCAATCCTACAAAAAAAAAAAACTATGAATTTTTAAATTAAATAAAAGTCTAAAATTCAAATATGTAACATGACATCGTCCAATGCACAAACCGTGCGAAGCCAGAAATAAAAAAACAAATTGCTAATTTATGTTCAGTAGACAATATTTTTGAATATAGAATCAGTAAACCGACACATTAAAATATACATACATATATATATACATAAAGCGGCCGATTTAAAAAAAATTATAATCATTTCATATTGTATCAGCTGTACCAAAAATGAAGCGGGAAAAAAATTATGCAGAGTTGTTTATTAAAACATTGTTATGATTTAATTTACTTATAAGTACAAGTTCTATACCATGAAGTAATCCAAATTAATTGTTTTAGGTGGAAGGACTGCTCAAGTTTCTGCTGTGCCAAGAACGAAAGTCAAAGTGTCTGGTGGTACACAAACATGTACACAAGATCTACAAATTCACAGTAAGATACCATTGATTTTTGCATGCAATAATATGTTCATCATCTCATGCACGTAGCATTTATGCATTAAGTAAATCGTATGGACACGAAAATAATTTTGGATTTGAATAAAATTTTATTAAATTACGCTGCATCCAGTTAAAGGCTAGAAGCCGATCTCAACTTAGTTGGGAAAAGGCTAGGCAGATGATGATCTGAATAATATTTTTCATTCATTGTTTATTATGAAACGAGGTTACAGCTTAATTATGGTTCAAAGAGTATTGCAAAAAAACCTTCTAGTTTCTTCTATTTTACAAACCATTTTAGTAATTTCATCTAGATAAAATTTTCAGTAATGTTTTCATATCAAAATCAAATAGAAAGGTACATTTATTTTTGTTCATAGGTTCTGAGTCCTGTTACTATGTGTACCTACAGTTTTTGCATATCTACCTTATTCATGCATGCTTATCTTCGATAAACTTTAACTATGCTTTGCATATCATTCATTCTTCATTTTGACGTCTACGCAGAAAATGGAATCGGTCCGAAATCATTTTCTTTGGGTGGAACAGCTGCGGCTCAACTCTCGGCATCAGTTCGGGAGAGGCTGCTGGGGTCACAGTCCCTGCCTAAGCCTGGAACTCATGAGTTTGCGGCCCTCTTCCATCATCACAGGTAATACCTTATTACCTATTTTATTTCTAATGTTTGAGTTGACTGTGTCTGCACTTTGGGGCAAGTTATGCAATGTTGTGTAGACGTTTTGCTTTCTATATGATGCATGAGGTCGTTGTTCAATATAGACGTTTTGTTTGTGCGTTTCAGTACTAAACACTAACTGTTTGATGTCTAATTGTCTATTAAAATAATAGTTAGGGTCTATGTTACTGTAGTTAAAATCCAGCTGGATCAGGTTTGTTCAACATTACAGACTATAAAACATGCCTTTTTATAGGGTGACTGGTAATTAGTAACCGATACTTAAACACGTGATTATACTCATGATAACAAACAACTTTCCCAGAAAAACTTTTTTATTATACTCGTTCACTTTTATCCCAATAACACAACATCTCATTACTATCGTACCGTGCAATAGTGGGTAGGCAGAGCACAGTGGGAGACAGAACGGCGGGCGTCACGCGGATAACAGCTGATAGGTCACAAGAGCGTGCGCGCGAATTTCATACGGCTGTTGTGTTATTGGGATAAAAGTGAACGAGTATAATAAAAAAGTTTTTCTGGGAAAGTTGTTTGTTATCATGAGTACAATCACGTGTTTAAGTATCGGTCACTAATTACCACTCACCCTATTTAGATAACCAAAACTCAAAAAAAAAAATAGGAACCCGTATGGAGTTAGCATCTTAGGCAAAAAAACACTTAATCCAGATTATATCTAGTTTGAGTATAAATTAACTCACAGCTGACTTCCAACCCAAACAAATGAACCGTTCGCGTTGGTACAAGACAATTATTTCGTTGTCATCAGCAATTAAACAGTTTAACTAATAATCGGGATAGTCGATATAAGTGAGAGTGAGATAAAGAGATCTCTTGCTCTCTCTTTACGGAGCTAGAGGATGACTATGATCTTGAAATTATTAATACAGGGCGGAACTGGATACTAAATGAAACAGGATAAGTTCCGTGTCTGAATCCAGTTATAAGTAACATAAGAAATGTAACCAAAAATTATGAGTCTGACTTTTGTTAATATGGTAGATACTGAAAATAATTCAGTCAGATGTTATAAGTATGTACAATAGTATTCGATTACCCTTTATTACAAATACTAATAAAGTTATTAATTACTCCACATCGTTATCTATTTCGGAACCACTGAATGAAAGGAGTCACTGTCCAATAATTGATAAACACAAACTCACGAATTAAGTGTTTATATTTTTATAAGTAAGCAATTTATCAATATTTGACCTATGTTGTCCAACAATTCCACTGATATAAAAATATTTAAATTGGAAAAGCAAACAAGGATTGAGTTATAAGCCGGGAATGTGGAGATAACTTTCATTCGACTGTTTCAAGAATCAAAGGAAACTTGTTATGGCAGAACATGACGTGTTTTTTAATTGAACTGTGACTTAATTCGTCTCTGTATTGGCCACCGACATTATAATTGAGCAAATAATACACATTGCGAAGAAGAATATCGTGAAGTTCAGACTATTTTTTAATTTTAGAACGTTGCTTTTTGAAAATAGCCAGTTTTATCTATTGGGATTCCAATAGAAAAAAAGTTCAGTGAAAAAAAATATATCGGCCGTTACAATCATGAATGTTGACAAGTAAGCAAACAGTCCTTATCAATATCAGTTGAAATCGTGGGAATTTTGAATCAGTTTTGGATTGATCTCGGTTTAAGTTACATCCTCTTCGAGTTGTTTCAAGTAATCCTGTTGTTTTTCAGTGGTTTAACTATGTTTTTTTGATGAGTAGACAAAACCGGTATTTTCCTGTTTACATTGTGTGTTTTCTGCCAAATGTTTGGCATTAGTTAATACATGCAATGGCTTCCAGGATCGCACCTAGAGGTGGCATAAAGATAAGTGACGGCAGTCTCTCTGATACTCAAACGTATTCCGAAGTTAAGTCTGACTACGGGATCCCGTATGCACCTTGGCTAAGACACAGGTAATTATTGTAAATGCTAATCTAGTTCTTATGATGTATGTGGTTGGGTGTATTTTTGTATGGACATGAGTGATGAATCGTAACCTGCTAAATTCTTACTTATATAATGTTAATTTATGTTGTTGTGAGAGTAAGTGTATAAATATTACTGTTTGCCAAGTGTCATTATCATCACCATTTTTCCCTCATTATTCTTGTATGCTTATTTTGTGTGTCATTATTTTTCTGTGACTTTTAATGTGTCATACAATGGGCCTTGGGTTAGAAAAATTAAATTCTAATTTTGTTTAAAGGGGTACCTACTCAATTTTTGTACTCACTACGAAAAAACACGAAGTAGTGCTTAACACAAAGGGTATTTTCAATACACATACTGAACCTTTGAAAATAAATACTATGACACGCAAAACCCTTCTATCATAATCACATGCTTTTCAGCCCTATTTTCAATGGCCAGTTGTAGACACGGCAGTGTTTTGTTTAATTCAATTTTATTTTCTTTTAACTTGAGTTCCATGGTTTAAAAATCGAACATGAACATGAACAGATGTACCCAAAGTACAGCTGGCCATTCTGTGCCGTCATCACTCTTCCCCTTTTCAGCAATACATACTCAGCGAGTGGTCGCCTGTCCGAGGGCGAGTCGATGGAGTCGCTTACGTCGCTGCACTCGGCGCAGGCGCACAACCACACCTCCTCCCCTAACTCACACCACCGCAGCTCACTCACACACAATAAGCTCATCATGCACCGAGACGCACAGGGCTCCAGGTTAAACAGGAGCAACAGTATTAGGTGGGTCCCCCAAATATCTATCGACTTTTAGGGCGAATGTCATCAATGAAACTGAACTCGAACAGCACATTTGAACTACGTTTAAGGGCATTACATTGCTCGATGACCTTGATGATTTGATCCCTGTACTGGTTTTTGTTGACTTGCCCCGCACATTTCGCAAATATTCGGTTTTTATTTATTATTTAAAAATATGAAAAGAAATAACAGAAAAAAAACAATACAGATTGTTAAGTATATCATTACGTATTTGTTGTTACAAAATTCATGCCGATCTATTCAGCCGTTACAGAGATAATTTACAATTAAGGTTGAAAAAGGACCTATTTTCTACGATTAACCAAAAAAAATTGAGAAGGTTTATTAAAATTTTAAACAATACAATGATGAACTTAACTATAACATACTTTTTTTACAAGGAAAACGCACGAAGGGATTCATCAACAAATTTCTTTGAACATACGCTGTTTTTGGGATTTGAGCCATGTAATGCCCTTAAGAGCTGTCAGTGTCATCATTGCTATGGAATATTGATACTGACAGCTATTGAACGCTGTTTAGATGCCCTGAGCGCATTCAGTTCACTGTTGAAATTCGTCCTTACAAAGATTACAAGATGCTGTTTTACACTCTGGGGTATCGTGATTAAAATTATGGTATTATTTTATGCAATTCTATAATATTGTTTTTGAAACGAAAATTTATCTTTACTTGAAAAAAGATTTTAATTCCCTTGACTGATTTTAATTACAAGTTAATTAATGTTATCAATATGTTTATTTAATTATTTAATCTTGGTGGGTTGTTTAAGTACATGTAATATAACAAACAGGTCCTTATTGGCTTTGTATCCTTATCCAAATATCGGTTTTATGTACCATACATTAAATTGAAAATGGGTTGATTAATAAACACGACAATATACAATTCTAGCTTAATTCTTCCCTTCTCATTAATCATGCTTATGTGTACCTACATTTCCTTCTATTTGTCTCTAATATTCATTAATGCTTATTTACTTTTCTATGTCATGTATTTATATGTGTACGGTGGGTGGTTATTATGACAATGTCTTGACTGTTGGTTACATTTTTAGCTACCTCAGAGATAGGACGTTTCCAAGGTATGCCACACGGTTGGAAGTTTGTTGATGTTATGGCTTCAAGGTGGCACGCTTCATTTAAACAATAAAAAATAATAATGCATGAATTGAACAAGGCACGGCTTCTCTTATTATAATTTACACTTCATTCACGCCGTTGTACATGCTCATTTGGATATTATTTTCAATGATTTTATTCACAATTTGTAAACTTACTTGGTAAGTGCACACACTGCAGCTAAGCAATGTGCGCTATTTTTTTTGTATTCAATCATCTACATTAAATAGTTTTCAATTGTTCACGCCTTGTATAAACAATACACAAACACAAACACGAAATGAGAAACAGAAATCCAGATAAAAATGTTTAGTCAATAAATAAAAGGTTTCTTAAAAAAATCGCAATTTTGAAGCAATTTTTTTCAACGGGCTTTTGTCTACTGCTAAATATATTGTATTGTGTCATGTTGTAATGTGCGCCAAAAGCTTTCACGATATATTAGAGTGCTGCGTAATAAGCTTGGAATGACTGAGAAACAATATAACCTTGAGATATGACATAATCCTTGGCAATCCCTCAAGGTGCTACGCCCGTATTTCCTGAAGAGATTGGCAGAATATTAATTCCATTACAAATCGATAATGACAGGTACCTATCCAATCAAACAAAGTGCATTATTACTTGTTGTACTACACAGTCCTTAACACAATCTCTCATTAACACGAGGTAGAAAGGCACTGAATGAAAGCACCTCACTTACATTTCAAAATTGGTCTGCGACATGTACTGTCATCGTACAGTCGCCAGCACATCAAGTTACCACAAACTGACAAATTTTCTAATTCGATTTTGAACTTAACGTCTCTCAACATGGTTTAAAATCATTTGGTGAAATTTGACAGTTTGTGGTAACTTGTGCTGACGACTGTACCTCCTTTCATTCCCAGCTTCACAGCATCTAAATTACCAAGCAATGTCAAACACGAAATGTGCTTCATCGTAGATTGTGAAGGCTTCAACTCGTCTACAAAAACTAAACAACGAATATCCTTACAGATCAACAAAATCAGAGAAGTTATACCCATCGATGCTGCAAAGATCTTCGGAGAGTGATTACGAGCCGTATTACTGTTTACCGGTGCAGTACGGACCATCTGGACAAGGTAAGATTTTATGTCTATGTCCTATGTGTTTTATGATTCTTCAACAAAAACATTTTATGGGACATAAAGTGCTGTATGTTTCTCAATGTCCATGACTAATGTTTTTCTTGATTGTTTTGCTCCCATCGATTTTACTACTTCTAGTTGTATTACATCATTCATCACACGAACATTAATGTCAGCTGCCTTGTTTTCAATATTGATGGGTCCAAGAATGTGGTTACATATTCACTACTGCACGTGGCTTTGAGCGATGCCAATGCGTATCTTGCTCATAGTGTGCATTCTTGCATAATTCATCTTAATCAGTGTTAGGAGTACAATTAGTGCGTAAGTCTTTTTGTTGTATTGTCTCGTCTACGAACAAACCAATGGCTCGCAAGGTATGATACAATAGGCAAAACAAAAAGATTGTTCATGACATCTACCTGTAATTCAGTCATTCTGCCCAAATTAATGTAATTTCAAATCATTGTGATTGTGTCTTTAGTGGAAACCTGTAGTTAATTTAGACAAATAAAAAAACATTCCCTTTTTTGTCATTTTCAAAATTATCAAGACCCTAATATGTCACTTATAACATGGCGAAAATTCAGTATGAGCATTCCTGGTCACTGTTTCATTTTGATTGTTAACCGTATAAAGCTGTACTTACTTAACCTTTGGGTATCGTAGGTCTGAACTATGGCGTATCGGAGCCACCTTCGCCTTCTCCGAGATCAGCGCTGAGCCCGACGCACCAGCCGGGCAATGTGATGCACACGCCCAGGCACTCGCACCATTATCCTAAGAAAAATGATGAAGGTAAGGCAAATGTTATTATTAGCTAAAATGAAAAAGGGGTGAATGATAGTGTGACTGTTGAGAGGGGAGAATGAGATAAGAAAACGAGTTGCGCCGACCCCAAGTAAAATGGGACAAGGACAGGAAGATGAAGAGTTTCATAATAGCTGCTGTAAAAAGGATAGTTTTGAGAGCATTGGGCATTTAGGGAGGCAACGCAAGGGCTCTACATATTCTTCTCTAGGAATTTTGAAGATCGTAAATTGCTCATAGCTTTGATTTTAACATAACTTTTCATTAAAAACCTGTGTCCAGAAAAATATGTATACTATTAGCAAAAAGTAAAATAAGAGGTCAACAAAACATTAAAAGCGAAATCTGAAGAAAGAGTTTAAGTAAAAAGGATTTATGCAATAAGTATCTTTCTCCACCACTTTAATTGGAGTGTTCTATATAACGGGTACTTCGGTATCGTCCGGTCATAGGTATCATTTATACGAAGCAGATGTCCGCGGCACGGCATAATGTCGCAACCGCAAACATGTGGCTTGCATCGGAGACAGAATTCGAACATAAAACATTTATTTACGGTAATGTTTGGGAATATTTTCTCGCTGATACGATGAGTGGAACACTAACATAAGAGTAAGGTTATCTATAGATGTATTGGATACTGAAATCAGTACTAATACTGACGATGAAAAGGATTCAGAAATCAATCACAACGAGATCTAAGAGGCGATTAATGAACGCCAGTGATGCTGAGGCCACGTACTAGGCCGAAATAGTTTAAAAGTACTAAGAATTCAAAAAGTAAACGAGTCACGTGCCCTTACGCATTGTATCTATAGAAAATAGTTATTTCGTATGAAAATGCATACGAATCAATACTCATTTCCGCAACGCACGTATAGTACGAATCTTCATACAAAATAGCCATTTTCATTATGTAAAACGCGAATTGATGCTGAATTAATGTGATTCAGGCCTTATTCTGATTAGGCCAGCGACTTTAAAACATAAAAATTGTCAAACAACAGTGGCCTCAGTATTGAACCCTTCGGGAACCACCAGCGGGAGCCCATTTCCTAAGTCGTAATTGATGGATCAGTGCAATAAATGCAATATTTCGTATAAAAATAGCCTAGCTTTTATAAATCTACTTTAATACATATAATAATATTACCTGTGTTGTCCACAGTGCACGGTTCAACAGCATCGTTGGTGTCCACGGCGTCGTCATTGGCTGCTGGTGCGGGCTCAGAAGAAAGACAGGCACACGAGGTACCTAATGTAAAGTTCAATCATATCATTTTTCTCGCTTTATCAATCAATAATTAGAAAATCATGTCCTTCATTCTGAAAGTTATTCATTTGCATTTTCTCGCTCCTACTGATCTTTCTCGCATATCTCAATGACATGCTCATGACCTAATCAACCAACCTACCCAATCCTACCCATTGACCTTGCCTTCACTAAGCTAACTGGTCGTCATCAATCTAGAAAGTGATGGAAATAGAAGACTAGTTATATGAAAGCTAGCTTATTATACCCCACTTTTGAGCAAAATTGAACCTGTAAATTTTCCTTCAGGTCCGAAAATTGAGAAGGGAACTTGCTGACGCTAAAGAAAAAGTACACACGCTGACGACACAACTAACAACTAATGTAAGTACCTATTTTCTCATAATCAATTAAGCATTTACTTTATTAATGTGTTTAATGATGTATAAATCGTATAAGACATTAAAATACCAAAGATACTAAAAAACCTTAAAATTAAAAAATGATATAGTATTTTCGTGTGTGTTCTTCCAGTTATAATTAAAATGCAGTTACGACGGTAAAGTTTAATTATGATCGTTGTTATAGTCGCGTTAAACCTACTTACAGAATAGTGAATACACTTTATATCTTCGTTTTTGTATCCCCCAGAAACTTTTTGTTTCCAACCTGCCCACGCATGAAGCTCTAATCAATAGGGTAATGTAACATCAGATTTTATTCTATGTCACCTTAAAAACAGGCTGTCACATTGTGTTTGCTACCACAGCTACACCATTGAAACCTAATACTATCTCCGATTCTCCGTATACAAAATAATGCCTTGTCGCCACCTCGTAAAGCTAGCTCAGTGATGATATGCTCACTGATGCTTAGCTACCCTGCTTGTTTTTGTTTAGTCACAATGTAATTCATACCGATCCAATTTTGTGGTAATCATATTTCATAACACTGCGGTTGACTACAGATCTCCCGAAGTACAGATTCGTACTTTCACTCCACGGTCGTATTACCCGTTTCGAAACATGGAGTTTTTGTTCCAATCATCACTTTTTATGAGTGTTCTTGATATCGCTTAACTTTTGGATATCGTTGCCGATAACCTATTGTAGCCCTATTTCAGAAAGTTGAGATGGAATGTCACAAGTTAGGGGTCAGTAAATAATATCAGAGGTCCGTGCGGCCGTGAGACGCCCGTTCGTCCGTTTCCTCCCATATCGGGCGTTAAGAATGTATGCCAAATGCCAACTGCCACCGTCGCTATCTACTGTAACATACGATGTCCAAGTCAAAGACGAATAGTGACATCTCTATTACGAATTAACCTTTGCAGAAATTGAGACGTTTTACCAATATTATTTCAAGTGTGTTCGTGGATGTGTATCTTTAGATATTAACTTAAGTACCTCCTTATGCAGTTATACACTCTTGAAATGTATCGCTTTCCTCTTAAGACTTGACAGCCAAGTGACAAAGCACCTATAAATGCGAGCGAATATGGCAAGCGACAACTTTGAACTTGGTGCCGCCGATGTAGACCAGATAAAAGACATTCATATTATAATTCCATCATGTATTACTTACTACCTAGCACCTTATAGGATTTCATACCATATTTGCTTAGAAATAAATAAAAAGCCCGAGCCATCAACAAAGGGACTAGCTAGCTAACTAGGCATACAGAAATTTTCATTCCAGCGTCGTTTTTTTTTTTAATCCTCTATTCCATCTTTATACAGGGTGTAAACAGACCCTTCACATAGCCGTCAACCAAGCATTCTGTACATCAAACTAAGTAACTTTACGCAAAAATTATTGCTAGGAATCGACTTTTTTTTTTGGGGTGAAAAATCACGTTTTAAGGTAGGATTCGATGGAAAGCACTCAAAAGCATTGTGCTGATGGGTGGATTGAATAGTACGGGTGTGTAAAGTATAAATCTTACGTTAAAAACATGTATTTAAAAAACTTATAAAAAAGTTGGAACTTTAACCCCCAATATCTCCGTAACTAGAAGGTTCCCAGGTATGGTCTAGAACAAAAAAAATATCGCAAAGACGGGGAGAACAAGTGCCTTTCGGCTATGTTATGGGTCTATTTACACCCTTTATATTCTTTGCTGAAAACTATCGTCATAATATGTTAATGCAGACCTAGTTATTAAGTACTCAATACATTACAAGTCCCCGAACTAAACAGAATCGGTCCTTTTATTAGCTTGTCAGAGTTGTCACTCACATTATTCACTAATTGTGGTTTAAATTCTGTAGCTACATATTTGGAATATTAAGAAGTGCACTAATTAGCATGACATGTTTATCAGTAAGCTTTATCTATAAAGCTGTCATAATAATCTTGACGATGATAGGAACGTTATTGACATGACGTATCAATTAGCTTATTGCACTCTCTAATATTTTTATTAACTTTTAGTATTTAATTATTATCTGTTGGGTACTTCTGTAATTATAATTACTGTTACCTTGGTAGTTTTCACGATTTTGTTGTTAACAATATCCAGATATAATCAATTAAAATTTAATTTTTATTGATGAGCTTAATGCTGACTTTCAATAGTTGGCTTTGCACATGCAATACGATACCAGCGTAAATTAAAATTTAAAATGCATCCTGTTACAACGTAATTGATTATCATAAAAGGCCTTTAATTGAGAACAAGTAAGAACACACATCTGATTTAAATTTTTTGATTGATTGTTTCTTCAAAGAAATCATAAAAGAATCAATATAAAATCATCATCACAAAGCGAAAGGAGGACGAATAAATGAATTTTCTTTGGTTGAAGATCAGACATGTAACGGTTATCGGACTCATTAATGTTCCTACATGTGTTCAGTTAATTCGTCTGGACAAAGAAAAAGCGGACTTTTCAATGAGCTGAGTAGATTTTTTTGTGTTTCTAATTTACTGGTCGCTAAAGCATCGCCGACATGCATAATTCAATACGAAAGACGTCCACCAATGTTCTTGTGCCGCCATTGTTTAGTTTTGTACCAATTGTGACGTACGAGACTCGGCCACAGTGGATGATGTGGCATCTCAATGCCATATCATTGACTTTGAATTGCCCACCACACAAAAATTACATTTTAACGTCACGAAAGTGTTTTGTGTCATTGAGAACGCTATTTCCTTTAGTGCCTATTTCAGCATCCAAGCGACATTAATGACTTCGCTATTGACATTAATTACTACACTTTATAGTTGAGCAATGAGATCTTTTTCTTGATCGGTTTACATTAGAGTCAAAAGTGCGACAATGTGGACGGTTATACCCGAGATCACAATTGTACTCAATGGCGATTTAATTTGATGTATAGGTCGTTCTTGCCCTGCGTTGCCTTCACCCATCACAATTCACAGTTCTTGTGATCTTAACAGCATTTCCTAAATTACTAAACATCGCGTTTTTATTTCTTTGGTAATTTTACTATTTACAATGACCTTTTTATACACAAGGCTTATGTTGACTAACGCAACCAATATTATGGTCTATTTATATTTTTATTGTGAGAAAAACCGGCCAGTAATGTTATCGACTTTATATCTTATTTAAAATGTCAAAGCTTGGTCGGTTACTAGTGTTCTTTGTCGGTTGACGTGTCCCTGTACCATGTTTGTCTACCTTCACTTTAACACGCTAATAATTTTCGTTTAACATTTCCGTTGTCTATTGACTTTGCCCAAATTTTGTCGGCTGTTGTTAAAACGATTTCTAAAAAGAGATAGACAAACAATTTAATAATGATTATTAACTAATGTTTGGTGTGACAAACAGTAGTATTTGTTGGCTCGTAGCCATTTAGCCAAAGAACATCGTTATCCTTGTTGGATACAGCTTGCCATATCCAGCAGAATTGTTGACTTCAAAACTAATTGTTGGCAATGTGTTGGAACATTTAAAACTAGTAGTAAATATTTTATGATTTTGTTTACTGATTATGAATACAAAATTACTAGCGTTAGTTTATTTGTTTCATGTTCTGGGCTAACTTTAACTTACAGGCCTCCTACTAGTTTTACTTTTCTCAAGTATTCTGGCATAGTTAGTGTTTTCTTTATTATGAACATAATTTATAACTTCTGAGATGATGTTTGTGAGTCACCCTTTTTTTCGTCTCTTTCGGTATGCACATTTGCCACGTAGTAAATAAGGTTGAAAATCTTATTCATTTAGTCGCCTTGCTCTCTTTCTACTCTCTGGACTTCATTTTTTTACTGTTGCTTTGAGTTGCCAACAATCGTACACATTCTTTGTTAAACTTCCTGTACGTTATTCTTTTCCTTTAATGCCGATTCCTGGGTCCTGTTTAAAGTTAACGGTTTGTGTATCATCCAGATTAGAATCCGCTATTGTCAACTGTTTGCTTTTACTAAATTTAAACATGTTTGTGTCGTAGTCACCGCGTGCGCAGAGCAGAGACGTTATCAAGTGTAACTCGAGCCCGTGGCCCATAAATCCTCAGAAGTGCCTGCCGCACTTGCGCAACAAGTGCCTCGCGTACTATAGATAATGTGTGCGACCCGCCTTCTTTGCTGCTCTATCTTTTATATTGTTATCAAATCAAATTATTAAAAAATCTAGCTTCACTTTAAAAAATAAACAATTATTTGTTTCGGTAAAATATAAATTGGCCTGTAGAATTTCAAATATTTGTAACCCCTATTGCTTTTATCGACATAATTGACATTTCATCTAACACCATCGTGGTTGTTTCTCCACACCCTAAATATCCCTCGTCCCCATCCTGTCTGTAATCAATAGACCGTGTGTTACTGGTTTGATCAGTGATCCGGGTTCCTTGGGTTCCGTGACTCAGTTAAATTCAATGCAGTCGGTCACAAACACGGTACCATCAGTCAAGCCAGTGTAGACGGAGCCTCGTTAGAGTGCGGTCGCGCGCGTGTTTGTTCCACGACTTTATGCACGTTACTTTTACTACGGACCTTATAAACAAACTGTTGCTTTTCGTTGTGAACTTTTGTGATATAAGTGAGAAGTGCTACATGTTTAATAGTTTCAGTGCGTTTTCTACGAGTTTTGGTACTTAACTACACTGGAGCATCGTACTTTCAGTCATCTTTTGAACTCCATATGAGCAAAACAAGTTTGATTATCGGTTGTTGTTTTGTTACCAAGACATCCGGGTCTAACATTTGTATCTATCACTTGTTGCCCATATTTGATGGTTCTAATGAGGCATCACATTCTAATGATCATTATTAACACTGTAATCTTTATTAATGTAACGAAATCATTGGCGGTTTTCTAATCGGTGTACACCTGTGTATAAGCCGTTAATAGTTACTGTTCATCAAAAGATATCTACTAATATAACATGGTTAAATAAAAAAAGCCTGTTTTATTAAAACTACAATATATTGCAGAGTATTTTGGGGATTTTAACTTTTTCGTCTCAACCGACTCTCTCTGACTCCTCTATGGGGCAGGTAACTGCGTCCCTTTTTTACATTTGGTCTGTAGGCTCCTATTGAGAGATCCTGCTCTCGCGAACAATATCCCTTTGATGATTTTGTTTATGTCCACTATTGTACTTGTCCTTGGGTACGTACTTGCAAAGTAACAACAGAAGTTTTACTATATTGGTCGAGTAGAATTGAGTTGGTTGGCTACTAATTTTAACTGCACAAGCTTTTGTAGCCATGAGTATAATGATTTGTACAACAACTTCAACATCGTTATGTTTCTCTAGAAATAGTTATAGACTGTGTAATGATGGCCATGAAACTTGTCAATTGGAAAGAGTTGCGTATGCCTCGAGACTAACGATAAAAGTAAACATCAAACGTGAGCCGAAATCTGTTTATAGACGATCTGGTTCTATTTGGGGTCAAACGTTTGATACCATCTCGTTTGATGTGTTTTACGGGGGTCTTATAACATGCAGTTTTGTATAGCCGCGTTGACTGCACTCGTGAAATTAAAATAAACATAAAGATAAACGCGATAATTATAATTCTCGCTTTTTTATTGCTACGATAAATAACAGCTGCTTTGTAGCCGGCAAATTACCGGCTAACCTCAGGTTTTCCTGCCTTGGAAAAAGTAATTGGTTCCTATTCTTACTCGGTTCTATTGATAAGACTAGATACGTCAATTCCAGCTCAGTCATATTGAGCAATGATTCTTATTTTAATCTAACATAGATAAAAGTTTATCATGCTTGTGTCATACACTCGCTCCTACTACAAAAGTTTAAGTACAAAACATATTAAATACTATAAATTATTACTTTATTGGCAGTGCGCGAGCACGTATCTTTGTTCAGAACATATATGGAAGGCCTTTAAAGTTTTAAGCATATATTGTTATTTCTGTTTGTTCTTAGAGTTTTTATGGGCACAATAAATCAATGTAGGTACACGGTTACACGTTGGCTGCGGTGGGCCCGCGGCCCTGACGCACATATGTCACCGCAGGACAACGCTTCTCGTCCTATTTACGCAACTCCGCGGCTATCGCTTGCAGCATCCCTATGTAATCTAAACTAATCTATGCAAACATGTCTACCTCATTTACTTTGTTCCAGTTAGCATATCAAACTATATTGTACTGATAACAAGAAGTATGCTCTACTTCTTAGACTGGCACGGTATTTTCAAAAGACTCTTCCTTATTTACAAGCGTTTTTGTATACGTTTCAAACTAGATTATGTTTACTATGTTGAGATATATACCATTTTTGGGTTTTGAGTCTGTACTTAAACAATTTAACTTAAGACTTGAAGTAAATTGTTTGTGTAGCTAAAGTTTTAATCTTTCTGCCCATCTATGGCAACACAAACTAATGAACCACAATTGAAAATGCCCTGTTTACATTGTCTTTTTAAAATAATATCGAAATACTTTTGTAGATTACGATTGATAACGTAGTCTAAGTATCGACACAAAACCGCCGCAGTGTATATCTTATCTTCATATAATTTTATGTGACTGTATGGTTAGCTAAATACGCACCAATACAACATCTTATTGATTTCTAAATTTAAAGGCAAGCACGGCTTTGGGTTGCAAATAAAGCATTATTTATTCAAATATCGAATACAGAAAGCGGCACTCACTGCTGGTTACAGTTCGCTGTCTTCAATCAGCGAAGCGCCTCCTCGACACTGTCAATTGAGGTTAATTCGTATGGAGACTGGCCAGGGATCTCTTGATAGTGCCCCTTCGTTATTTATTTGTTCAATAAGCTAAATGGCCTAGTAAATAACCTTCATTTGAATAAACAAATTGTTATTTTATTATTTACACTTTCTTCCCATATCGAGTTTATTTTTAGACAAGGAAATGTTTTTTGCCATATAAAGATGGTCGTCATTCGCCAGAACTGCATATTATGTGTCTTTTACGAGCACCAATGTTAACATAATCTTTTAACGTTTTATAAGGTTTGAGCGCATCGCAACTGAAAATAGTGTTTATAGAACAAAGACAACGAACTCGTAAAATGTACGTAAAATAACATGAACTTGCAGGTGCCTGTATTTCAGCTTCGGTTTTAGACTCGTGTCCATAAAACTCAAATATACTGCAAACGACACTATAAAAATAAAGAAAGTTAGTAGAGAAAGATATTACGACTCATGTTAATTAATTTATTAATGTAGTCTATGATTGAAAGTAAGAAATCCGCTGTAATACCTGTCAAGAATGATATCGGAAATATAAATCTACTACAACTGATCGCTTACAGGAAGGAACGAATTTTAATTGTTCGCTATTTAATTAATATCGTCCGCAATGTTTAAAGTCGTACACTTAAGTAATCACATAGTACGATCCACAGGAAGAGGAAAGAAATCGTGTTTTTTCAGACAGTCATGTATACCCTAATATCCTTTTAGAAATGCAGTGTTTATGTGATTTCGACACGTAACATTTGGTGCCAATAGTTCCTTAGCACGCGTATGGTCTTGTTAGCTTCGATTGCTTTATGGACCCATTACAAACAGTCGTTATTTTTAAACATTCAAAGAATTTGCAACTTAGATCATTAATTGATAATCGTTATTTGTATTTGCTAACTTGAATTCATGACTGAATCGTTCCAATAAAAACAATAATTAAAACTGCGCTGCAAAGCTTACTGTAAGCTTTCAAATGAGGTTCTACGTAACGCATTCATAATAAATAATTAGTGTACCGAAATGGAACTGTCAATTTACAAATCGTATTGTACCCTATTTGTTCTTAATTGCTACTACATTGTCATGACTAGTGTATTTATTGACCGTTTCTAACATGCTGTTGTAATGGCTCACGACAGACTGCGCAATATCTTTCGACCATTTAGAGATAATCGAAACTTGGTCTGAATACCATAAGATATTATAAATCTCAAATACTAATACTTACTTAGACCATTTTAAACAGAAATCAATACTATTAACAACTAAAGTGTTGTAATATCCACGAGAGGCCAATCGTCTTGAAAACATTTACCATTCCAAAAATGCTCATAATTGTCAGCTTAAAATAATCTTTAACGGATTGAGGTCTTTAGATGTTTACAAGTAAATGTTCACACTTATGATTTTACATTATTTAATAGGTATGAAGGCTTCGATCATTTCACCTCGACGGGGATTTTATCAATGAATTACGCGTGTTAATACAAAACCCGTTCAGCGTCGGTTGCGTCACCTCCAACGGCCGCCGACCTTGACAGGAAGACTGCTACAATCTTCCAAAAATTACGTACCTACTTGTAGTGTGACTTATACCAGATCTTCAATCATCCTTGACTTGTAAAAAATAACGTATGGTTCGATATTATCAAAAACTGGTTTGTGTAAACTTCTCATAGCATGTTGTACAACATGTAGCCACTTCCCTAAGTGGTTTATCCGTTATCCTGTGT
Organism: Noctua fimbriata; assembly: GCA_905163415.1. Taxonomy (NCBI): domain Eukaryota; kingdom Metazoa; phylum Arthropoda; class Insecta; order Lepidoptera; family Noctuidae; genus Noctua; species Noctua fimbriata. The sequence goes on along the minus strand of LR990922.1, from coordinate 9,040,103 downwards.
GTAGAGTTCAATAGCAAGCGCGGAAGGAAGCTCTACAAGACAGGATTGTACCGTATCTAGTGAGGAAGTGCTGTAACAAGCACATCTACTCGAAAGTGGATTAGCTAGGGCTTAAGCTCAAGTTACAATAAACTGTAAACAACTTTGTGCTTAAACATACAGCATAATGTAAACATATTTCTGCTTAATGAACATTTAACGCGACTTGGTGGTCTCCTTTGACTCGACAAAAACTTGAGATAATGTTGTCAACGAATGGCCGGTGACCATGAGTCAACTGTATGAGTGTCCTATTCGGTGCCCACCTTAATGACAGTAGTTTTGTTATCAGTCCGACAATAATGTAAAATATGATAACGTGTTCCATTCATCCAACAATGATGACAATACACAGTTGCTTTCTACATTGTAATCGATTTAGCTTCATCGTTTTTGTCTGATTCTCGTCACAGTTGATTAATAACTGTAGTTGTCATTAGCATGACAATAGCTGAGAATGGAGGTCGGAGGTCATGCCGGCGCCCTTAAAATCCAGTGCTGCGGCACCTAATGTGGCATATACTACATACGTACGTTTGTATATAGGCTCACAGGAGAGGCAAACAATGCGCCCAACCCACGCAGTATATTTGCTTGTTACGGCCGTCGTCTGTGAAATTTGCTCTTGTATTACGTAGGTACCTACTTGTGCTCGCGGTTAGTAACCATTCGTCCTATAGCTTCTACCTACTATTGGCATATATCGCATAGGTACCTACTTTATTTTAAATCAAGTCCGTTACTTTTATTTGAATTTCAGCCTGATATAGCGCCGTTGTTACGTTTAGAAATCACATATTTATGATAATTAGAACATAATAATATATTATCTCTATCAATGGAATTTCGGAATCCACAATAAAATAAAACGCAGTATCTATTCCACGTTTCGGTATAAATTGCTCGTACCTTATCTTGAGTGTAACGTATAACAAAGTAATTTTGAAATGTTGTCACAACCTACTTTGGAGACTTAACTAGATTCCTGCATTTTACAATGATAGATAGCCGTGTCGGCTTCTTTCAGGTCCTTGACCGCGTTTTCAGAGCCTAATTAAAAAACTTACAGATGACTGGGTGATGTCGATGTTCATTCCATTCTTGTAGGTAGATATCGAATGTCTTCCCATCAAGTATGCTCTTATAACGGCTTGCTACTGAGCCATGTGCACGACAGATGCTTCCCTTGAGCCTTCAAACTGTTGCTTTAACGATCATTCCGTAGACTAGCGAACCTGTACATATTGTTTTCATTATTGTCTTTAAATTAGTTATGATCATTTGTTTCCTTGTTAGTACTTTAACGTAATATGTTATGCATAATGTTATTCTGATTGAAGACAAGATTATTCTCCTTATTATCTGGAGGAATTACGCAGAGACACTAGCGTGTTTAGAGGTCAAGTCTGGCGTAATGATTACTTCAGTCCGTTGAGATCATCACTATTAACATTATTGTCCTTTTTGCGCGTGATTTACTCTAACATTGATGATATAAATTTTAATGGCTATTGAGTATACGCGGATAGAATACGACATTTGAATAATTTTGCATTTAGTTTTATGCAAAACAATTTATATTATTCTCATAGCAAAACATTTTTATGATCACACCGTGTGATTTTAGTATTCGTTGATTGTTATTACATAAGACCGGATTTTAACACATCATTTCTATAAAAAAACCTGTTAAACGTACTTTCTACGTAACGTTTTTGTATGTTCAAATGTTTGATTCTGAGAACTTCCTTAGTTTTCGATATCAATTTATTTATTACATCGCCTGGGGTTATCTTACGATTCGGAGTTAGTGTCAGTGTCAAAGATTATATTTCTACAACTTCCATATCTATTTTTAACATCATATTTTTTTATGACTTACAATATAACGAATAGAGTCTGGTTGCTCCGGTTTAAAAGTGTTGTTTTGTACGTGAAATTGCTTCAAATTACTGGTTGATTATCTTACGTAACAATTTGTGTGCTGACCCGAGAGGAATGGTACCTATTACTAAACAAGTAATGCTTGAGACAAAACGAAAACTGTTTTGTTTAGTATAGTTACTTGCCACATAATAACTTAAAGAGTGGGTATGGAAGAGTAGCTGACTTCCTTACAAATACAAAAAAGCAACATTACGTATTCACGCAGGGCTTTCGATCTTTCCCCTACAGACACTAGCATGAAAAATAGTTCAGTAACGACCAATTTCCACACAACTCATTAAGGTCATAGAATTGCTGTGTTTTTTTTGATGCAATCACGGATATCCAGTTCGAGTACTGCTAATAATCATGATATTATTGCTTTTCTAAACAATCGATTCTCATGTGCACTACCGGGGCGCCAATGAGACTCGTTATAGGAACCGTTAGGGCCATGATCTCATTGCCACACATGTTCATCTTACCTTTGCTGTACATGTAGTATGTTGAAGGGAAAGTAGTGAACTTAAAATAAAACAAATTAAAATGCCATTAGTCGATAGAAGTTCACATGTACTTATTGGTTGTGTAAGCAAAGAAATTGCTAAGGACGTTAACCTACGTTTATAAAGAGTTGCTTAGTTCGCCATAAAGAACATTAACATAACACCAACCTTTTATGAGTACTCGGTAACAACACAACTAAAAGCTGTTTCCGCAAACAGCATAATCTACAATAATTGAGTGTTCCCGTGTGACAGAACATGATACACATGAATAGATTACTGTCGATTCATTCTATGCCAAATCGAGCCGGCTTGTACCGTTATCGATACAAAAATGCTACAATCACGACTATTGTTATGCAGTTGCATAGTACCGAAGTTTATTTACAAACGTCAGTCAACGAGCACTGGGGCAGGGTTATTGAAATGTTACGAAATGACCATGAAATGAAAATAAGTGTTGTGCTGAGCGCTGTTACTACGGCTTGCTACGGCCTCAGCAAGCAAAGGCTACACACCACAACAAACAGGTCGTTGATACGCAGACGAGAGGCGTGCAATGCATTAGAGAGAAAGAGAAAGATATATAAACATTATGTTGTCCCGCTTCCCAGTCTACCTGGCAACGCTTCTCAAAATTTTGATAAAGAAAGGATTAGCCCTTCGTACAGTGTAAGTTACATTCTAGTACGAGGTTAATGAGGTTTACTAATGAAGTGATAACTTAATGAGTCATTTATTTATTTTTCTTCTTGCAAATCACAGGCAAGCACTTTGTCTATATTTAGAAATATTTGTTTGTGTAACTGCATCACAAAAATGAATGAAAAAAGTATTTCGCTAGCTGGTTTTTGTCCATGTTCGCCCTTAGACATGAAAAAACTTTGAGAACTTTGAAAACAAAAAACATTGTACGATGCAAAGCTGCAGGGACGGTTCCCGGTGCTCCCCTCCGTCTGAGACGTTTGCTTGTTCGATTGGCGCCCGCGATCGCCCCCCACATAATTTATGACTTAACCCGTATAACGACATGACCTATCATTATTTATTTGAACACGGCTTAAACAAGTAGCGTAAGACCAGGCTCGACCGGCCTTTTTTGTAACTTGACAAATGCGTAACACTTTGTAATGGACGGGTAAGAAGTCAGTAACAAATGGTATCCGTAGCTTTTAAAGAACACGTCGTTTTATTGTCTGTTACCAAAACAGACCGTTTTATGCAAAATAACATTACAAAATCCTCTTACTTTATCTTTCGCAAATCGCTGACGTCGTAACACTTCAGTGTTTTCAGTTTACTGCAAATATGTAAACGACTTGGGTGGCTCTTATCGCAACAGTAAGTAAAATGCAACAGTCAAAAATTATACTTTCTTGATAAGTCCGTAACCATATCTTTTAAATACGATTTCTACCTATAAGGAGTACAAGGTGGCTCACATAATATTTCGGGAATTATTACCGAAATCATTTCTAGATGGAGCGTTGTTATATTTCAGACCTCGCAATTACATGACTCATGCGACGGAGGGAAACTCGAAAAATAATATGACTTATTGGTAGTAATTATTACTACGTAGCCCTAAAAATGTGTGATTTATTGTTACTAATTACTAGCCAGCTATGGTTGTTGACCACGTCTGCTTAGTATGTGTAAGCATTACTCCGTATATAGGCAGCCGGTTACGCTATTGTGTTGTGATGCAGATGAATAATGCAGTACTCGTAACTCTGGCTTTTATTATCTAACTCATCGCCTATAAATCACACACAACACTGTCGTTAATAGATAAATATTTCACTTTGAGGTTCAAGTTCATTGAAACTTGTAAACTTATCTTTAATGTTAACTATAATTATTTCGCTCTACAATTCATTACTTGCCTTAAATTATATGGTTAATGATACTTAGGTACACGATAATAACGTGTTAGGTGAAATTAAATCGATGCTGCGCAATGTAAATACTAGCTCCATTACATTTGCATACGAATAGATGTGTTATACAACCACTACACAACGTTATTATAAGAAGCTAAGAACAAAGCCTTTGGAATTTGTAGAATCGTAAAATGAGCAATAAATGAGTAAAACTGTACAATGATGTAACTGAAGATAAAACGATATTCGCACGCTTAAATTCGTAGTTACGATTTAGACCCCCCACGATCGATACGGTCTTTAACATATCTGGTAATGTAAAAAAAACATTCAAGAGAAAATCGTCATATATCTCATAAATATGAAGTTGAAAGTCTATGTTTTGAAATAGATATAAATGCCTTCTAACTTATACAATAGATGATTCTATAAATATTTGATATCAAGACAAGAACTCGATCAATGTTTTTTGTTAGCTGCTGTATCTTATCAAGTGCGCGAGAGTACGTACGAGTGTGTACTATTATTGAGTTAGAAAGTTGATAGATATCATAAAAGGCATCTTGACTTTAGAACTGATAAGTGCGTAGTACAACATGAACAGAAATCGTAAATACCGAATTACACAACGTCTTCTGCTAGTTTGACCAGTCTAATTGCAGTACCGAAGTTTATAACTGTTAGGTAAGCCCTGTGCCGCTCGTATTTTTAATATTTTGTGTTCGAGTAGCTATCTACAAAGATTTTATTGAGCCGGACGTTGAAGCACTTTAATGGATTCCCAAAAATAAATCCCATTCATATTTATTTCGGTTCCTTTACGGGTCAAGTGGCTTAGATATGACAAGAATACTCCTGACTCGAACACCAGTCACTATCTCATAATTTTGAAAAATATCCAGCTTACCCTTTAAAGTTTTCCGCCGCCAATGATTTCGATTACATACATTACAGTTATGAAAGTACCAAGACTCGATAGATGCCAGTTAGACGTGTATTTTGCAATTTTGCGCTTTCCAGGTAATAAGGAGGAAGAAGTGCAGTGCTTACTATATCACCTCGCACTGGGTTGTTGTTTACCTTTGAGTTATTACCAGTGAAAATGGATACTTTCAAAATACTATGGAAGCAATCAAAATGTATGTTATAGAAACATGAGAAATATTCCCGACATGGCAGTGACCACATCACCGACGTATCATGGTTCGCCAATACATGATGGATTTGCTACTATTAGAGCACCTAGAAGCAGGATAAAGATAAGGAGTCTAGTTGAACCAAATCAAAACACCAATCTACCTCAAAGACACTCCGAGTATTTCACGTTAAACAGGACATCCAAAAGTAATTTCTTAGATAGCAGCTGTGGGGTTCAATATGTCAGCAATGGATCAGCAAGCAATATGTTTGTTGATAAACCATCGCGACTAAGCTTCACAGAACCTATTTATGCCAAAGTGACTCCACCTCATTCGAAAAGCAGTTCTCCAGTGAAATGTTTGAACGGCAAACAAGAAATTCATTACGATTCTATAGACACAAAGCCTCGTAGACGTTTAAAAAGCTTGGAGCTATCAACGGAGCAGGACGTCAATGCCGGCGAAAAAATTGGAATCTCGAACCTGAGTAACGGCGAGCGCCAGTCGTATGAACAGCACGTAGCCAACCAGGATGGCGGCGAGCTGCATTCCATACGCACGGACTTTACTGGTTCCTCCATCGACTGTAGAAGGAGTCACAGCGATCGAGATAATTGCTCGGAATCCTCCTCATACTTCACCGATAACGACAGGCCTATATCGAGTTACAGTGATAATTCCACGATACCATCTACAGACACCGAAGATGTATTGAAGGATTTGCCAAATAAATCAAAATTCCACAGATCTCCACAGAAATATGCTACATTGAATTTACGGAGGCCAAAATTTATAGACCTAAAACCTGCTAATATGAAAGATAACCCAATGTACGGCAGCTTGCAACGCAATAGAATAGGTTATCACTCTGAACCAAACACACCGTTGAATGACGAACATGCGGGTTTGCCTAGTGAGCCAAGTATTCTCAGTGAAGTGCAACAGATACCTAGAATGCCGCTGCAAAGTAATAGAAACGGTTTCAAGAGATCTGTAAGCGAAACAAACGGGTTTACGAAACGACTTAACTATAGGCATTCCTTCAGTGCTGACTTTAGACCACAGAGAAGGCCTCATAAATGCTGCGAGTGTATAACAGGAATTCCTGCGGAGGAAGATTCTGAACAACCACAATCGCGGCCATCATCAAGGACATTGGGAACTCTATACGAATCTCAAGACCCAAAAGTCGGATGTCAAACAATCTTACGATCCAAACCACCAGTGCCGTGGTGGGAATTGGCTCTTAAAAAGTCCCGCTACAAAAGCTGTCCAATTTTAGAAGAGGTGAGTTTTTCTGTTTGTTTTTATTTATTTGCGAACCAATAGCGCTGTATATGTATTTCGGTGTTCCATGAACTTATTAAACATATTATTTCAATTGTTATATTTTCAAAGAAACCTATATAATTACTATTAATTAATTAGTATTATGGGAACTCTTACAACGTAATCATTGTTTGTACAATTGGTTTTTTACACTTTTCTCTCAAAGAAAGCAGAATGTGGAGGTGCGGTTTTTATTCCCTGATGTATAATGGAATGGTATAATCTACTGCAATGGAAGTACACGCGTATCAAATCGAAACATCAGCTAGGGGCGAATACTAATGTGTGACGTAGCGTGTTCACCTGACATCTCATGGGTAGGGTGTAACGTCCCCTTAAATAGATTAATAAGGGAGCGTCATGCCGTGTAACAATTTAAAATTCAAAAATTCGACCTTTTCAGCTTTCATTTCCTCTATTAATGTCTATGCTATAGCTATGACTATGTAAATCATGACGTAGACACTTTTCTATGACTATAAATGAAATCAAGATGATCACACTTCGATTTGAATCGCTTTCCAATCCGAACTTTCTTTAAGGTTAACAGGTGTTTGAATAAAAAAATCTCGTTCAGAATCGCTGAGAACCTTTGCCATTATAAATTATAATCGTCCAAAAAAACCTTACCTGACTACCGAGGTTTTATCAAAAAGGTCCTCTATTATACAGACTGACGGTCAGGTGCTGACTTAATCGTTCTCCAAATCCCATTCATTGGGTTGTAATAATATCCTTTCCCACGATCCCAAAATAATATTATCATGTTAGGTCAGATTTTTTAGGAACTCTCTATAATTTACGCAATGTTATTGATATTGAACTTGTATAAGATAAAGAAGTTTAATTGAACGCAGTAACTTCTTCCGGGCCCTTTAGTTTTAATTAAAGGACATTTTCAAGATTTTTTTTGACAAATTTCTCCTGTGCATTCGGATTTGAGCGAAACAGAGTGGCGAAACCTTTCAAAATTGCATAGCACTGCCCATATTTCGTCTACACAATATTTTATATTTCTAAGGGAGCGTAGGTGACAGGCCTCCAAAGGCAATCTATTGTTATCGCTTGAAGGGACACCTTTGAACTTAAGCAATGATTACCATAAACGGAAGGCTAAGCATATCTGTCTATCTACTGTAGAATTTATTGTAATGAAGTTTGAAGTTTTGTGTTAGACACTTTCAGTGACCTTCACTACAGACGAAAGTTTACCGCCTATGTCAGGATGTTAAGTGAGGATTAATTTTGTTTTAGCTGTTACCATAAAAAAAAGAATAGCATAAGCATTATTAATCAGCCTGTAATGTTCTCACTGCTGGGAAACAGGCCTCCTCTCTGAGAGATGGAATGGCTGTAAATGAAATAGAATGGGCCCAAATTAAATTAAACCTTGCTTGGGAATTGATAGAATTAGCAAAATAGGCCTCATCTCAATATAACTTTAAAATCTCTAATCATTTTGCTCAAACACGACAAAAAACATGTCCAATACCTGGTAAATCAATGTAACTGCCAATAAAGTCACGGTGTACACTCCTATTAATATTAACGAGCATTGGTTCCAGTGGTTTGTAGGTACAGAACCACGTATAAGTACATTGGGATCGAGCGTGAGATAACTATCGTTCCGAACGCCTGCGCGTCGCAGCTTCAGATGTCCGTGAAGGTGGTGGCTACTGCGACCACGGCACACTTTCCTAACGCAACTGCATCCGCTTATACCATTTCTCTCAGGACTTGTTTTATGGGCTTATTGTTTAAAAACATGCGCTGATATCTTGAATCCTAGAATTTATGAAGTCAACAATATCTTACTTTCAATAACAATTGAATGTAATCGAGGAATGTATCTATTCTCTTCAATATCAAAATAAACAGTAGCACCAGAAATACATTAATCTTTACCTTCCAACTGTACAAACAGAACCTCCAATAAAGCCTTTTTAATTCTGACGGTGCCGTGGTTCTGTTCGGCCGTTCAAATAAATTGACCGCCGACATGCAGCCCAGATATGTCCAAACCGAATAAGGAAGAGTGCACTTGAACAAATAATATCTCCCGTCTTGTACCAATCTCTCGTAAAACAAACCAGTGGGACGTCGAGTGGGCCTTAAATATTAACGGAGGGACGTGTAGGTAACACCTACTCGATTTGTATGTTTTGTTATCGGTCGTATTGTCCCCGAGCACATGTTTATCCAAATTAAGTTGTTATGTGATAGAATTATTTTATCTCTACCATGTATCCCATGTGTAATATTGTGGTAAGAGCTGTATTTTGGTGCGATTACGATACAATAAAATCTCTTCGGTTTATATTGTTATTGGGCATCGAAACCTCTTACCAAAGATGTTCCGTATTATTTATTAATCATAAATTCCCATATGCCTTCCGCTTTTATATTGATATTGCTTCTTGATATTCGCGCGAATTGTGTTGGTATAACATAAATAAAAGGACTTGGATCTTGGATATGATATATTAAATATTATGTAGATAATTCATAACGCTACAAAATGCAGTGCCAATTTTTTTTTTTTTTTGCTTTATTAACTCAAAAAAAAACTCGTCAATATCAGAAACCTAGTGAACAAAGAACCGCTGTACCATTATGATAATGAAGATAGACACTTGTTCTAAGTCTATATTTTTTCTAATAATGATACTGCCATCTGCCTGTATATTAGAATATTTAACTGTATAAACCTCCTGTAACATTCACCTGCGTCTATAAGAAGATAATTTCAATGTCCATTTGCGAAAGCTCCTGCAAGACCGACGGATGCATTAAATATTTTGCAGTAAAAACTCTCGCGGGCACACTCGACATAATTCTTTCCTTACTGAGGACTAGCAACTATTTGATCGTGTCATTAAGTTCTTAAAGCGCGGCTGTTTCCGCAGCTGTTGATTAATAATTAGTTTCCACCTGTCTCATACACTTTTATGGTACCATGATTGAGAAAACTTATTGCTTTATTTGAACAAAGGATGTCAACGCATTTGATCACGTCATTGCAACAAGACTAGATATTTATCAGGGCCAAAGCGATCGAAGCTATATCGATTAAAATTGTATGAGGCCTATGGTTCCTCATCACTCGTATATTGTTAATGGATGAGAAATTTCCGTGTTTTTTTGTTCTACGATTTTATTCTTATCAAAACAAAAGTTAATTATCTGCTAAGACTTATTTAACACTGTGATAACGCCAACCTTAATTATCTGCTAAGACTTATTTAACACTGTGATAACGCCAACCTTGCTTTACATTAAATGAATCAGGAAAAAACTAGATGGGAGCATCTATAAATAAGACTGAGCGTGTGCCTTTTAATGAATACGAACTCTTCGCTAATAGCCGGTAAATCGGAATGATGAATAAACGAGGAACGGAGTATTAGAAATTATCAGTAAAGGCCCTGATGATCAGAGTTTCACGAACCGTAATTGCTGACGGTAATGCAAACTCGTTAACTTCGGCACGCGTACAAGGTGTCTCGTGGAGAGATCTATCAATAACGCTCGGCCATCGTAATTGGCTAAGCAACATGCGTTGAGGCAGGTGTATAGTCCTATTAAAAAAGTATAAGTATTTAAATTGAATTTACTTTTATTCAACTTAAACGATGACACGGGCGGACTGAACAAACTTGGAATTTAATTTCTGAACAAAATGAATTTATACCTTTAACGTCGCTGTGTTTACATTCATACTTTTGTAGGGACCGGGGACGTTACCCCTGTTTTAATTTCGCTGAGTGCGTTCCCGCCACGCAGCAAACAAAGGGTCCCGTGACCAGCTACACCCACGTCCACTATTACTGTGTTACCGTCCTATAAAACAATTTATTCCGATGACTCACTTTTACAGTTCATAAAATGTTTATATCCAATATTTACTACGACGTAACTAAGGTAAAATGTGACGTAAGTAATTATTTTGTCGTCAAGGTGGTACATTTAACCGGTTCCTTGACTCGAGAGCAATTGGTGTCATTATCGAGCTAAGGATGTCGAGCTGGATACATAATAATCTCACCCTGCAAGTAACCGAAGTTATGGAGAGATCTATGTCGGCCTGTGGTCGCCTCTGATTACAAACTCAAGTGAATAGAAATTACAGTTATAATGTGGTTCAACCGCCCGGAGGAAGCTATAAGCGACCCGTTAATTACCATAGGTATTTGTTTACGTTTTAGAGTGTAACACAAACATAATTTAGGAGAGTATTTTACTATTATTTTTCATATTTGCATCTTTAACTAAATCCGATCTGTTTAATATCTTTGGTATTTTTACTGGGAATTTTATAGAGCAGAAATATTCACAGGATGCCTCAAACTAACCAACATGTTTTATGTTGTTTTAGGCTCACGTGGTGTCTGCTTTCGAGCAGAGTCTGTCGAACATGACGCAGCGGCTGCAGCAGCTCACCGCGACCGCCGAGAGAAAGGTAATAAACAACGATTTCCATCGTTATATCACACATCCTTTAATTTCATTTTATTACTCATTAAAGCTTTACTACTTGCTGTTAGATAATTTGAATATCCGTATACAAGATCTCCGAGTTAACGAAACAACGAATCGCCGTACTTAACATCATAATGTATGTGAAACGCCTCAAGCCACTAGCCATTCTGACGGCAGTCCGACCGGTTCCAACGGAAACAAATTACTTTCTTTTAATTATAAGTTTTATTGTTGTTATACTTCGGATGTGGTCTCATACGTTTTGTTTGCTTTAGGACTCGGAATTAACGGAGTTGCGTCAAACGATCGAGCTTCTGAGGAAGCAATCCATCCAGGCGGGGCTCACGACTGCCCACATGCAGTCCATGGGTATCAGGGCGGATGGTGTTAATGTCACCGGGCCGGTAAATATGATCCTCTAACTAACATTAAATAAGCACACCTGGTTAGGTATGCAATAGGAAATATGCAGTACGGTAGTCTCATGCATATTTTTCCCTATTTATAGGACATTTCAAATCGAAAAGCCTTTGAAAAACAAATATTCTGGTCATATTTTGCTTGTATCATTCTTAACGATCTATTATCATGTCAAAGCAACAAAAAAATAAACGATTGTTTGAATATGTGATTACGTTCTAATGTTGCAACGTCTTCATTTACATTCGTATTCTAATTTGAAACTTGGTACGGTGTCCAATGTCATCTATCAATCAATGTACATTATACGAGGCATGCGTTGCAATAAGACCAACATCATTAGCATATAGTCAAACATACGGAACGATGTACGGTACGCGAAGACTACGCAGAAATACATGTAGCATTATCAGAATCAGGACGTTCGAGGTCCAATAAGCAGAAACAAATAAGGCAACGATAGCATTTGCATTAAATTGACCGTCAATAGATCCGTCCCTGTTCCACATTTGAGACGCGCCGAGAATAGACAAGTGACATGACTTACTACCTCCTTAATATTAACTGTAAGTACATCGTGAACTATTCAAATTGATACAAGCATGCATTACGATCGTGTTGTGAAACCTAGTAATGATAATTAGAGAGAGTGATAAATATAGCATACAGCTTCCAAAGGCTGCTGCAAATGTTTGGCATTCGATCGTTTGTCTACCACTAGTGTTTGCATCAAATATTGCATTAGCTGTTTTAAATAATATTTTGAAATGTCCGTAGCCGTACACGTTTACACATTATTATTCATGCATTACATTTATAAATAAATATAGTATTTGAGCAGGTTTCGTGGCACAGCAGACCTATAACGTTTCGTACGTAGTCAATGCTATTTCTGTCGAAATCTCTAAAGTTCAGGGACGTAGATTAAAGTGTAAAACGCTACTTATAACAGTTATAATAACTTAATAAGCCTCAAAATTCTTACTTAAACATTGAAGTACAATCGATGAATGGTTGAATATTGTGGTGTAGGAGCCAGGCAGTCAAACGCAGTCATCTCCGCAGCGTTTGGCGCAGACCGGCAACGGGGCCATCACTAGGCATCTGTCCACCGATAGCGTGTCCAGCATCAACAGTCTCAGCAGTGGCTCGTCTGTTCCGCACGATAAGAAGCACAAGAAGAAGGGATGGGTAAGTTACATGAACAAAGAAAAAACTTACTTGTTTTGATACAGTGCTTGTCACAAAGCGGGATTTTTTCTGATCCTAGCTGCTAATGCCTATTAAAGAGGCATTTAAGTATGTTCATTTACTTTTAAAAGAAAGTATTTTCTGTGCGCAAAATCCAATTGTTGTATTATTACTTATATCTATGCATTAACTTTGTCTACAACAAACTGAATAAATTTAAGTAAATATTAGCATTCGTTTACCTAATATTGACAATGTAGTAAATATGTACAGTGTACAACTGGCCTACATTGGACATGTTTTTATGTTCATTGATTTTCTAAGTAAGCCGTTGTAGGTATAATTAGGACACAAGTGTTTCTTTTATTGGAATTGAAGAATATTATATTTTCGTAATAGAGAAGGTATCCTACGCAATATCATACGCGCACCTATGTAAATTCAATTGCACACGATCTATATTAATATATTTGCTTAACATTTGTCAAGTTGCTGATAAATATTCGTAACTATACAACATTAGTTTCTGTATATGCGAAACGTGATACACGTGTCTAGTATTTTTATGTAAACAATCTATGTACAAAATTTCAAAACTGTATCATGAAAAATCGCAAAGTTATAAGCTTGTTCTGTTATCTAGTTGTCCGAACAAAATCGTGGTCACCACGCAGCGCGCGCCTCCAGCGTCGTCTTGAGCTCATTGATAATAATTATTTGGCAGTAGGTACCTAAATTATTGCGATAGGTACTTAAAGTCGCTCGGTGTCTAACTTAACTTTTTTTTAATATTTTTGGATAAAATATAACATGGTTTAAAAATTATTGGAATCGATTCAGTTACTTATTCTGAACAAACTATATTCAGGTTTCGCATATACTAGAAATAATGTTGTATATAGGTGAATATACGCCATATTCATACCACTGACTAGCTCGTTTAAAATACTTTCAAATACAGGCACTACCCTCTATGCCAAACCACTCTAAAAAGTTAACAACTAGTGAGTAAACAAAAAAAAAACACTAACAAAACAATCTTACACAACAGCTCCGCTCATCATTCACAAAAGCTTTCTCGCGGAACGCCAAGATTTCAAAGACAGCGAAGCACTCATCCCTCGGGCAACTGTCATCGCAAGACAGCTCGTCGGGATCCCATCACTACGACGACCCGCACACGATCCGCGAGGGAAGCAACGAGAACAGTCTAGAACATTCGCACGAGACACTCGACGTTAAAGACAAGCCCTGCCCGCCGGCCAAGACGGAAGACCAGACCAAAGGTGAGATACAAGGGAAATTAGTTACACAAACAATGGATGGCGAATCAGGTTGAGAGAAAGCTGGGGGCTAAAAGTTAATGTAAGCCTAGGCACATGGGACAATGGATGACTTTAACAAGCTTAGTACGTTCGTGTGGAACTAGAGATTAACGAGTCTTGGGTTTTTTTGGCATGTCTTACAGCGCACTCTTCATTTATTCATGAAACGCTCATTGATGATCAAAATCTGTATCTAACATTCTCTTATCTGCCTCTAACTTATAAGACTAGTAGCTATAGTTTAATGCAGTTGTTAGTTGCGATTGCGAACCAGGTATTCGGGTTGCTTTTTGAAACCACTTCCAAGTTATTAGCGCAGGCGACTTTTATAGCTCCAGGAGCATCGAAAGAACATTCCAATTAAAATTAACATCGTAATTAATATAGTTAATTACTGGATGTGGCTTACGATCTCTATTTTATTTCCAGATAAACCAGACGATGCCGTGTTAGTTGATGAGTTGAAGAGGCAATTACGAGAGAAGGATTTGGTGCTAACAGATATCCGATTAGAGGCTCTCAGCTCAGCACATCAACTCGAAAGCCTTAAAGACACCGTCATCAAAATGAGGGTAAGAATATTTGAAACAATAATTAAATAGCTTTCTGTTAATAAAAAGCCCACTTAATATAGCAATAAAAGCCTTAAGATTGTTATCATTAATTGTGAAAACACCCCGAGGAATAGTCGGTATCCACTTACTTAATATTAGGTAGTACAGTAAGTATTCATTAGGGGCTCGCTAGTAGTAGCCCATTATACAAATTAAACGCGCTATTTGGTACTGATTATAGTCTGTGTTCTACAGAATATTCATAAACGGCCTCTGATATATAATTAAATTCTACCATACCGGGTAGTGAAGCATTAAACAATGTTTTTTACTTACGTAATTTCCGCTTATTTTGCCGTACATATTATATTATTAAAGTTTTTTAACACACATGCCTCTTTAAAATAAAGTACCGGCACAAAGATTTTTAAACGAATACGTTGAAATGTCCTTCTCAAATCAAGGTACACTTCCAGAACGAGATGTTGAACCTCAAACAGAACAACGAGAGGTTACAGCGGTTAGTGACGTCACGATCGCTGGCTGGTAGTCAGAGCTCGTTGGGTACTGGTGGCTCTGCTGTCGAGGATCCAAGGAGGTTCAGCCTTGCAGACCAGGCTACTATGCATCAGGTGAGATATTTGATATTTTTTATTAAAGACTAGGTAAGCGTGACCGCTTTCCGGCTATAATGAGCTGGACCGCCGTCACCTTCAAAAGGGGGTTAGAACAGAATAAAGAACTTGGGGGAGGCATAGTTATGTCTAGAAGTAGGCTGCGTGAATTCACGTGGTGCATTCTCAAATACGTATGGGATGCAGGTGTCTGATTGGCAAAACAGAAATGCACGGTGACCTGGTGGCCTACCATGACGTCTTAAAGCAGGAGTAATTCCAGTGTGGGAAAGAGATGGCGCTAGACGACCTGTATAGCTTTGTCTCTTTCCCACACTGGAATGACTCCTGCTTTAAGACGTCATAGTAACCCCCTTGACCGACCTCAACACACTTTGAATACAATTAGCTGGTGCACCTGTATAATAATGTTGACACGACATGGGAATGTTATCCAAACACCCTCGCTTTAAAGATTATTAACGCGTGACGATTTTATACAAAAAAAAAAAACAATTAGTCCTAATGACACCATTTTTGTAGTTTCCTGCATATTTTCACACGACTGCACACGCAAATATACGTCCATGACAATTTTGTAGAGAGCTGCAGAATAAATCAGCGTACCGTTTAAAATTGGTAGAAAATTACTATTCTGTGATTTCCATGCACTTAAAATAACTTATCGGTTCAAAATAATAAATTAAAATAGGTACCTACTTTTAGGCTCATAGAGTTTAAAATTCACTTTCTTCCTAAGCGAAATTTCATTTTCTCATCGTGCTCTATTTTCAGGCGACACTAGACATGCACTCGCAACCTCTAGACCTAGACTTCAACTGCATGTCATCGACCCCTACCATGGATTTCTCCAAAAAAGGCTCGCCTAAATCGGGCATGGTCGAGCCCATATACGGCAATAAGGCCGCATGCGAACTAAATGAAAACAACGAGACGCTATTAGCAGCATTGAATGGCAGCAGTGATTTATTCGCGAATGGAGGCGACCGACTCAGTGGCGACTATGACATAAACACAGTTCTGCCGCCGCCGAAGACAAGAGAGCTAGCGATAGGGGAGAGCTATTCAGACATCGGTAAGTCTAATTTTAAAACCACGCCTTTTGTTTATTCCAAGATACAAAAGGATTCATTTAACGACTCATTGTGTTTGTTTAACAGGTGTTGCAGACAGCCAAGGAGATACAACCGACGGAAAAAAGATAGCTATAGCCGTATATTTAGGACAACCGGAGACATTCCAAAGATATTTCGAAGAAGTTCAAGACACGCTCACAGAATCTGAATGCAGATTCTACGCTAAACAATCAGCGAGCTCATACAACAATCATTTTGAGAAGCAGTCCAGTTTCGACTCGCCGCGACTGTCGCAGAATCGCAGCCCCGAAACAGAGACGCAAGACTACTCACAAATAAATAAGTCTAACACAAATAGCCTTAAAAGCAATAAATCTACGCACAGTAGTTCGTATAAAAACGTTTATAATAGTGATTCGACAATAAACTGTAATGAATTCACCATAGCTTACACTTATATTTCTGGTAAGACAACTTGGCAGAACTTAGATTATATAGTTAGGAAGACTTTTAAAGATTACTTGTCTAGAATAGACTTGGGAACGAATCTCGGTTTGAACACTGATTCGATAACATCGTATCACCTGGGCGAAGCGACGCGGGGCCCTGAAATAGGTTTCCCTGAGCTTCTGCCTTGTGGATATATTATTGGCACTGTCAATACGCTGTACATCTGCTTAGAAGGAGTTGGAAGCTTGGCGTTCGATAGTCTTATACCAAAAAATATTGTATATAGGTGAGTGTGATCCAGAAACCATGAAATTTCATTCATTCCAGATAACATTACCGATGATCGATGACTAAACTGAATTATTTATCTTCAGATATGTTTCACTGCTATCTGAACACCGGCGAATAATTCTGTGCGGTCCCAGCGGCACGGGCAAGTCATATCTAGCGGCTAAACTAGCAGAGTTCTACGTACAGAAGACGCAACGTAGAGGCAATCCTGCCGAAGCTGTGGCTACCTTCAAGTAAGTGTCTAAAGCCTCTAGTATTTGAAATTCCGAAAGATTCATAATTAGCCAAGTGGAGAAGCTTTGGTTAAAAGACGATGTTTATTTGATTCACTCGAATCTGTGCTTTGAAACTAATCGGTGCGGTTATTTTGGAAAAATTACGGCCGAGACGTTTGTAATAAATTGGACTAATGAAAATAAACAAGCAATAGAATCTGTACCTGAAATGCATAGATGTTATGTATGCATGCTGTTGGTGACATAATCATTATTGTTATCTATTGTACGTGTGACTCTCAAACTACCGATAAAAAATCTGTAAGCACCACCTCCTTACAAGAAATCCTACTTCAGCATTGCTGGCATAATGGAGTCAACTTTATAAAATAGACCTTAATGGAATAAACCTAATAACCATCTTACCTTTCCAGCGTTGACCGCAAATCCTGCAACGAGTTGCGCGCCTACCTCGCCAACATCGCGGAACAGTGTGGCGCGGCGGCTGCCGGCGAAGAGGCTGCCTTGCCTTCCGTAGTCATACTCGACAACCTCCAGCATGCCTCCGCGTTGGGAGACGCCTTCGCTGGGCTACTGCCTCCTGACAACAGGAATATGCCTGTGATTATTGGTAAGTTTTTAGAATATATCTGACTATCAGAGCTAGCAGGAGGAGCTATGGCTAAAGTAACCACACAATGGGTCCCAAACAGCAGCAAACGACAGGCCCAGAAGGGGATGGCGGGACGAACTCGACTCTTTTCACAAAGATTAGCCAGTAACAGCACTGGATAGGGATAAGTGGAAAGAGGGAAGGGAGGCCTTTGCCCTGCAGTGGGATACAAATGGCTGATAATAACAATAAAAATCAGAGCTAGTAATGGCCTGAAAAGTGAAATGCCCACAACTGCGCATAGGATTCCCGTAAACATCTCCACAATGACCAGTCTTACCTACGTTGCCAAAACTTCACGAATTACAAAATCTCAATATGTCCTTCCTTATATGAGCTTCAAACACTGCAATGGAGTGCTCCGATACAAAAAAAAACCATTGGTATAATAAAGCTTGTGCAGTCCTTGTAACCTTACCGGCAGGCGGTATTGACGCATTACGGAACGCCTGTTATGGACCTTTGTCAATACAGATGACATAATTGTCTCATTAATACTGAAACGTTCGTGAGAGAATAGCAATAGATGAATAGAATCTGAGTACTCTTTCCTCATACCTATTCCTTTTAAGGTTTTGAATACTTTGTATGGCATAATATCATGCTCGTTCTTTAAACCTATAGGTATTACAGAACAGTACATACCTAACTGCAATAATTTATTACTAAATAGATAAGTAGATGTGGGAAGCAGAAAAACGCATTTCGTAGCTGTGGACTTCGAAGCCGAACTAGACCTAAACAAAATTTTAAAAATACTGGGTTTGTGTGAATTTGGGAATTTAAGTAATGATTTTTTTCAGGTACCATGTCCCAAGCCACGTGCAACACAACAAACCTGCAACTCCATCATAACTTCAGGTGGCTCCTCACAGCCAATCACATGGAGCCTGTCAAAGGATTCTTAGCTAGGTAAGAAAACTTATTAAACGTGTCTTGTCAAAACAAGCCGAAAAGAAAGGAATCCAAAAAGGCCATCAAACCATGGCCAAACGAAATCTGAAAGAGATCCTATAATTCATGTCTCTCGAAGACTTATCAAGACCTTTTAGGAGCGACACATCCAGTACAATCCAGGACATTTTTTGTTCAGTTGTAATGCACATATAAGTTACTATAACAACACAACTTGTCCATAAATCCTTTGGGGACCTATTGATTTTAGCCTCCATTCCCTTTAAATTTTTCAAAGTAAATTAACACACGTCAGTTCTTAGCATTCATATGATCTCCACCATTAATTCCTCAGGTACCTCCGTCGCAAGCTATTCACCCTAGAACTGCGGCTGGGTCGTCGCGAGCCCGCTTTAGCAACCGTACTAGAATGGTTGCCGGGAGTGTGGTCAACGCTCAACGCCTTCTTGGAGGCACACTCGTCCAGTGACGTCACTGTAGGGCCGAGGTTGTTCCTTGCCTGCCCTATGGACTTGGAGGCTAGTCAGGTAAGGACAAATAGTTCAAGGCACTTACTGGCTCTCAGAGAGGAGTGTCCCAGCGATTAGACCATTATCTGCTGATAATGCTACATACTCACTGAGATATAGAAATCCACCAGTTTCTTGGCGAAAGAGCTGTTGAAATTCTTTCCTTATTGTAGCTGGATGGAATACCTTCTGATGCAAAGAACTGACAAGAAGTCAGTCAGCAAGCATACACACCCGCGCGCAGATTTTGAATTTGTTTCCTTGTAGAGCAATGATGCGGCCGTGTCTTTGGTCGTAAGCGCAAGTACTGCTGTAAGCGACCTGGGTTCCATTCCCAGGTCAGGCTATTTGCTAATTGTTACTAGATTGCAACAGAAATTGCTCAGTAGCAGCCAAGCAACCCGGAGTCATTTTTGTCAAGATTAATGGCAACAGCCCTATCTAATGGGACCTAAACAAGTGGTGAGATGTGAGCACCCTATGCACTTCAGCCTTCCCCTTTTGGGGATGTTATGTTATTTCATTTTAACGAGTTATTAAGAATATAAAATAAACGTTACCTTTTTTCCGTAGGCGTGGTTCGCAGACGTGTGGAACTACAGCATAGTCCCGTACGCGTCGGAGGCGGTGCGCGAAGGCATCGCGTTGTACGGCAGACGGCGCCACGCCGCCGTCGACCCTCTGCAGCACATCAAGTCCTCGTACCCCTGGAGGGAACCCAATCATTCACATGTGAGTACCAAGAACTGTGTACATTTTTAAGTATGTGCTACACATAACATTTTGAATTCGTGTACTTACATTAGGGAGTTATCATTTTAAGGTTGAAAATATTTTCATCGTGGCCAGTTCGTCCGCAGTGCTTGAAAATTTATCTACCTAAAGCTCAACCGTAGGAATATGAACCATTTTGTTTGATGAGAGTTATGAAACCCATATAATAAATCACGAGATCTCTCATTGGATGTTATAATGAGAGATCTTTCAATTAATATATTCTAAAATCATTACATGATTTAGTTGCAGGTAGGTTTCTTAGCTACCTCATGATAAAACTCATAGTCATAGAAACGACTATTCAAAGTAGGGGATCACACAAGCTATTTTTATGCGGAAAGATAACTTTGTTGATCATTAAGGAGCTTACTAAACAGCTTTTCAAAATGAGCTAATAAAATAAAATGTTTTTTTTTACAGACTCTGAGAGCAATCACGGTGGAGGAAATTGGTATTGAAGAATCTAATCAAGATTCCAACACGAACAACAATCAAGATCCTTTGGTAAGAATCTGGTTATTTCATTTCTGCTTTTATTTAAGATCAAATTGAATTACCTAGCGAAACTCCGCAGACGACCCTGTACTTTTTAGGGTTCCGTATTCGAAGGGTAACCGACGGAACCCTATTACTAAGCCTCCGCTGTCCGTCCGTCTGTCTGTCAGCGGGCTGTATCTCATGTTCCGTAATAGGTAGACAGTTGAGATTTTCACAGAATGTGTATTTTTGTTGCCGCTATAAAAAATAATAAAAATAAATTAAAAATTATAGAGGGCTCACCTACTACGATGGTACGCAACCCTTCATGCGCGAGTCCGACTCCCACTTGGCCGGTTTTTGACGTTTGAACTTTTTATTTATCTACCCTCCTTTCTTGTTTCAGTTAAACATGTTGATGCGGCTTCAAGAAGCGGCGAACTACAGCGGAAACCAAAGTCAGGACTCTGACAACGCGAGCATGGATTCGAATCTCACTCACGACAGCTCCATGGGCAACGAGCTATAATAACGACGCCTCGTCCCGACTGTGTTGTGACGTCACTATCCTCTAAGATTTTATACTACCCGCTGGTATTCTGTGATATTGCTTCTCACCACTACGTATTGTAGTTGAAACAAAGTAATGCCAGCAGTAATTCCATGCAGTGTATGAACTAAACTGACGTTCCTTACATGTGGATTATAAATATGATATATAAAGCCAAATATTTGCCATATGTACATTATTGATATTTATTATTTACTTATTCTAAGTGTTACTTTAGTTGCGATTCTATTATAATTTCTAGTTGATTTTTTAGAGAAATATTTTATCGCTAAATTGTAAAGGCGATATTTATTTTCATTTCGAAAGGTTTACTCTGCAATATTTGAATTTCAAATATCGATAGCATGAGTACAAGAACCTTTTTTTAAGACTGTTTTTGTTTCTTTTACATACGAGAAAAAAAAAAACATTTCCACTCATACGTGATTAAGAAATCAATAACAGTGCCTGGAGCGATAATTTTCCATTTTTTACGACGTAATTACAATGTTAGATCTATTACTGTTTATATAAAGCATTGTGGCTTTTACTATTGTTATATTTTTTCAAACTTAGGATATAAACCGCATTTGTATTACTGAGACATGTATGTAACATATGAAAGTGTAATTTTTATACCATTTTCATATTAAATTTCATGTACCTAATATAAAATTTTTAAGTGTAAATATGTTTAATATATTTCTTTTTGTATGCGATAACACTAACCGCTATCTATCATAACAGCGTTACTTTTGTATAGAGATGCGTAACAACTGTGTTACAGTGTTCGGTATGGATTGACCCGTGTGCATAAGTGAAACGTGATATCTACAATCTATGCTTTACAGAAAATGTGAAATAAAAATTGATTATAAAAATCTTGGTGTCTTTGATTTACCTTCCTAAATAGTGGTACGTACGGCGACCAATCAATCTATATAAAACCAGTTTATACGGATCTCTCATTGTACGGGAAATCTATACAAAGTGAGGCCATGTTATACTGGAAATGTATAGCTTGATGTGTCGTATACAGATCTTCAACATTACTAGGTTCATAACAGTTCAAGAGGGAGATATTGAATAATTACAACACAATATGTAGAGGCTTTTTTATTGAAGTACTTATGTTACAGCACAGCTTCATCAAATATTCGCCAGAAACAGATATGATCATGGAGCAATTTGGACGGAACCAGTTTTATTTCATTTAGGACTAGAATCTTCATTTATTGAGTACTAAAAGGAACAATCGCATTTGTTTGGTGAATCCAATATAAATAAGGCACAACCATTTCAACAAACCAGTATCTGTCGCTGACATATCTTATTGTAAACAGGAATAATAACAGAAAAGCATTGACAAGCAGTCAGTGGTACACAGAATTGCACGTCAGTATATCAGAAAACATAATAAGATAAGTGTCCACTTATAGAGCATTTCAGAAGAGGGTACCTTGTGCTGCGTCGACACATGTAACACGTTCGCCAACAAATCTGATCCAACCATGTTTGACAAAGTTTACGGTTTAGGTCAATTCAACGTCCAGTATATACCTGGTAGTTTTATACAATAGGGAAACCAAGATTTAATTGTTTTTTACCTAGGACGTCTAGTTTTTGAAATATTTGTTAAAACCCAAAGGTTTGATTTTGAATTCTTGTTTGGACTGGAAAATTGTTGAACATAGGTGATGTGAAATGTAAATCCAAAATATAGGGTCAGTTTCTGATTAACATGTGGGATGTTAACAAGGAGGGGAATGAAAATTTCATTATTTTTTACCTAGGTCACCTAGCTTTTGTGATATTCTAAACACGGTCGCAAAGCGACTGTAAATTCAACAATTGTTGACAATCGTCACAGTCGAGGTCTATAAAAGTCGTCATTTAATTTAAATGCGCCCCAAAATCCGTATCCACATTATGTCTAACATGTTTGGTGACATGTTGGAAGAGATGTTGGAAGAGTTGTTGGCACGAGTGTTAAAAGTGGAGAAGCAGCTTTGATCGACCGAACGAACAAACACACGCACGTAAAGCCAAATTCATTATCGCTCACAGTGTGGAGGTACCATTAGACTACTACCTAAGTATAGTGACTTATCATAGAAATAATTAAGCATGACTTTGCAATTTCCCAACCCCCATTTTTTTATAAAATCAAGTATTCTGATTGTCATTACAATTAGAATAACATACATAGGATTTGTTAACTTTAGTTAACAGTTCATGCACAAATTAAAAATTATGCTATGAAGTACACACACAATAGCAAAGCTAGTATCATCCCACTTAATTCAAGCCATACCTGAATTCAGATGCTTAGATTTACATTCATTGCCAAGGTCTAAGTTGATTTTGAGTGACTCTGGGTCCTAGAAAAAGTGGATGTAATGGAATCTGAACATTTTCAAGCATAGCATTGAATTTGTTTAAAAAACTTTATAATTTATGTATGTTTCTGTATTTAAGTTTAGTTTGACTTCCTACTACATAGGGATAAAATTTGGATATTATCACAATGTAAAATCACCAAAGACTGAACACACACATCACTAGTGTTTGTGAATTACACACATTCACAAACACTGATGATGTGTGTGAAATAGAAATTATTCAGTATTGTTTTAAATGCAACTGAGGTCTGAAATATTTTTCCTTTTAATTTTTAACAAGTAATTTTTCACAAAATATAAGTTTAGGCTTCACCAAATTGTACAAAAGATTTCAAAAAATTAGGAAACATTTATAGCCTAAAAACTCTACTAATAACTTTATTCAATATTTTAAGGAACTTATTTTGCTTTTGAAATATTATTGCTACAACTCACTAAGTAATACTATTATTTAGACAAGGAGTATTTAAGTGATGAAGATTTCAATCACTGTGAATGTCAAGACTCAAATTGGACAAAGAGGGAATAGGAGACTCGGTGAAGTCTCCGGAGTCATCGCTATGAACTTTACTTTGTTTAACTTCTGTGTTCCCCTTTGAGTGATTACTTCCCGATTGCTTTGACTTATTATGTGAAACACTTAAGGAACTTCTTTCACTAATCAAATCTGCAACATCAGATAATGACACTGAACTTTGTGAGCTTTGAGAAGTTTGATGTGGACTTTCTAGAGACACATTTTTATTTGGAGTTATTTCTTTTTGTTCTTGAGCTGAGCCTGTAGACTTGGATTGTTTATCTTTATTTTCTTTAAATTTGGAAACTGGTGATGATGAAAAATCATCACCATAACTAAATTCAGCAGTATCCCCGTCAGACTTGCCAGATTCCTGTGATTTTTTCTCAATGGCTTCTACAACTTTATTTTCACTATCTTGTTTAAAAGCTGCAGAAGATGTATTACTTAAAGTAGCAGATTTAGCAGAAGGTGAATCATTCTGTACATTTTTCACAGACATAATATTTGTGTCACTTTGATCCTTTACATCTGGTTCTACAATAGGCAAGCCTGCTGTATTGAGCAATTTTTCATCTAATGAGTTAAAAGGTTTTAATTCTACATATGAGGTAGAGTCACTACTACTATTAGTTGTCAACTTTAATTCACTCATTAACAAAGTAGCTTCAGGAGTTGGTCTAGTAAAAGTTACAAACTTGGTCTGATTTCTTGCATCTACACAATCACTGGATGTTTTTGTAATGTAATTATTAGAGTTAATACCACTGTTATTATCCACTTGAAGTATATGGTCTCCAGGAATATATTCTGAACTTGTTTTATCCCGTGCAGAGTCACTAGAGGTGTCTGTGTCAGAGTTATCCAGCTGCAGTCGTAGATGTAGTTTATTTTTTTCATCAGATGAATTATCAGACTGGGAAGAACTGTTAGTACTGCTCTGTGAGTCTTCATGAAGTATGTAAGTACAGTTTTGTTCATCCCTGTAATTCTTATCTTCACTTTTCTCATGACTGTTGTACTTTGAGTTAGCATTTGGATCAAAATATTTCTTCTGATTCGGTTTTAACATATTTTTAAGAAGTGTGAACAGGATGGGTTCTTTTATATTGTCAGATTTGGGTAAATTCATCTTTTCAGCCAATTTTTTCTTTCCTTCGTATTTGTATTCACGGCCTTGTCGAGACTCCGACTTGTACACGAATAACGTATTTTTCAAACAACAGAACTCTAAAAACTCATGGACTACTGATAGAGCTAAAAGCCCCTCCGGTAATTTAAGAATATTGTCTAAATTCACATTCTGTTTCATGTTTTCACATTCATCTTCAAAAGCTAAAAAAATATTGGCTCTTAGCAACGCGCGTATTTTAGCTAGCGATCCATTTCTCTCTAAAGCTTCTATGACTAAATCTCGAAGTTCAGTGTCTTCAGCTTGTGCCATTTTAAGAAAACAACTTTATCTGTAAGTTATTACAAGATAACATGTAAATAAACCACAAATTCAATACTGGCTAACGTGTTTGACTCGCTTGTTTTGCTTGTTGAGAGACGCAATTCTGCGAGTGACTCCGTCAGTACAGACGTCAGCACTGTCGAATATTTTGACTCTAATGACAGCAGGATAACATGATCTATAAATCAATGTGTCAAAGCAAGACAACACAAAGAAAATGCTAAAAATACTATTAATTACAGCACGATTACAAAACGTCATTTGAAAAGGCAGTGCACTGGCGCTAGTGTCGTTTTCGTTCTGAAATTGAATATTTGGAAGGACCTTTATTGTGTTTTTAATTGAAATGAATTATTTTATAATAAAAATAAAATAAATATTTTACCGGTTATAACATATATACAACTAATAAAACCCAAAACAGATATCATTCGTTGTTAGGTGCGTTACTAGTTTAGGTAAGTATTAACCCAGAGCTAAATAAAACAAAAAATGATATAGGTACAGACCAGTGTTTTTCGAAACACACAAAAAAATTTGCTAATAAAAATATATTCCATTATTAAGTATTAAGTTCTTTCAGAAAAAATTGTAAGACTTGCTTTTGTAGGCACATCACGGCACTTATGTAGAGCATGCGAAATCAGGTTCCACATGCCTTACACGTACGGCTACGTAGTACGTACGTTGTTCGGAATGAGAGGCAATGTAAGAAAGCCTCATGATCTGTAAGTGTAGGTATCATTTTGCTAAGTAAAAACTTGAAATATCAGCTAAAACTTTATATTCGTTGGCGATTAATAGTTTAATCGCCCACGAAAATGTTAGCTATATAAAATGGTTTTTTAAAGTGCGAAAATTGACGATTCTCCTTTTTGAATAGACAAACCTTACTATCCTACATTCTGTTCGAAAAAAAAAAAATTTAAATAATAGTAACGAGGTACATCCAGATATTCAGCCTTATATCTTTGCGAACGTGCTCGATTACAAGGGGTGAAGGCTTGCGCCGGGAAATGTAGGAAATTCAGTCAGTCGGGTCGAGCGAGCGTGGGAGGTCGGTACGGTGTCCGCCTCGAAATTTAACGGCATAATGAAACTTTTAGTCCATTTTCCTATCATATCCTGAGTAAAACATTCATAAAAACTAAAAAAACAGTGTTGACATTGTTATGTTCGGGGTCCGTGGGTTAAAATTCCCACTATGGCTGTATAATGTGTTAAAATACTAGTGGCGGGAAACCGTTTTGATATCTCGCTTGACGTGTTGTGTCCTATGTGTACGTAGAGCGAGAGGAGCCGTCTGCCCTAGAGGGCGGCCGACATGCTGGATTCGTCGTGAATCGATATTTTTGGAACGTTGTAGAGCTGAAACCATGAGGTTCGAGGCTCAATAAAGGTACGACAGGTGATAATATTAATAGTTTCCGTTCAGCCGACTACACCCAACTCATTTAGCGAAATATGTGCTGCGGTAAACGACGCTAACTGGGTCCCACGTTGGGCTCCAGTACCCCCCTCCAGCCGCAGCAGCTGCTCTCCGGATGTTTTGAGCAATTAAAAATATTAAAAAAAAACTATTTTATTTAAATTCGTTTAATTAAATAGGAGATTATTTTAGTTTCATACAAAATTAACATTTTAAGAATCTAGCTAGGTTTATCAATTTCGCTCGGGGTTTTTTTCTTCGAACATGAATAATAATTCAAGCGTTGCTGATTTTTATTTTGATAATTATGTAGGAACGTAATGAATTCACTTGTTGTTTGTATTCACGTGTAAATTAGCATTTCAAAACATGGTTTACATAGCGAATAATATTTTTCCAAAGGTTATTTTTGAGGACTCACAACAACTTTGTTACTTACCAACATGATTATTAGATATTTTAGTTTATTTAAAAAAATCATACCAACACAACATAATGTAACTTGATTTGCACTAACTTGTTAGAACTTAATGAACCGTTAGAGGTAAAAACTACACCCGTGCAAAATGATTGGACTACTTAGGAATACCGTAGTCAAGAGCTCTGGAGCTCTAGAAATCTCATGTAGCATTCTACATGAAATATTAAGTTTAAATTTAAAACAAGCTAAGACATGAACTTATTCTATGTAACAACACCCACTCCACCAAATGTAAGCAAGCAACGAAGCAGCATTGATTTAAAAACCGAACTATATTTTTAGAAAATACAATCAATTCCAATTTTGAACAAATAGTAAACTACAACGGTTGTCGGCCAAATTCCACGTGGTGGCCCGGGATGTTACCCAAAAATCCCGGGAATACGGAGTGTCGAATTTGGCGCCGTGCTCACACGGGCTCAGGGGAGATTAGGTCGTGCACACCAGTCTCCAGTGGCAAATATCGAACTGACAAAACAAAACATACTTACGTTTGCGCATATTCATACCGCAAGTGGCACCCGTCTTAGGTAAATGACAACACGGCACTACATGACCTAGGCTAGCAGCTAGTGAGCTGAATAGAAACCTAGACCTAGTTCTGTTTGAAATGGTTTAGTAAGAATATCTTAGCGGGAAAATACAACATTTTCCCGCTATGAATGAACTGTGTGAAGAATGATATGGCTAAAAAGGAGATGACTGCTGAGATGAAAGAAAGAAAGAAAGAAAATATATTTATTTGCCGCAGGTACATGACGTGCATCACACAAAATTACAAAAAAAAAAAATAACAAATAAAACAAATAAATACAACAGGACGGAACAAAAAAGAAAAAAAATAACAGCTTGCACGTCGTGACTGCGACAAGCAGGTTACCACTCAGCATGATGCTGTGCTATGGGGGGCCCACAACACAACGCTGGTTTTCAGATGACGAGTAAATAGAGCAGAAATGTGGAAGAAAAAGACATGCTGCGCAGACCTGAAAATCAATTGGGATAAGGGCAGGAGAATCATGATTATGATCTTACCGTGAAAATATCAAAGCCGAGTATCAAAGCACTATTTCGAGTAAATATTCTACACATTTTTTTTTCTTCGTGAGGTAAAACCACATTTACATTTATATCAAAGTCTATATTTTTATTTCAAGTATTTTTCTGAAATATCAGACCTGCCTTAACCTTCGATTTTGTGTGAGAATGCTTCAACATGGACCTACTATACTACCACGTCCATGTTGAAGAATTTTCAAAGATATACAGAGATTTTGGTGATAGCTGGCTTCTGATTAGTAAAAGTGAGCTTTATGAAACTAAAGTTGGTTGGTTGGTTGCTACATTTTAGGGTACCTATCCTATTATTAAAACTCTCAAACATTTTTCTACTTCGTTGGCATTTTTCTATTTATTTATCTCATCATCATCATCATTCTCTTGCCCTTCTCCCATATCATTTGGGGTCGGAGCAGCATGTCTTCTTCTTCCATACTTCTCTATTACTCGTCATCTCATCAGACACCTCCTTTCGTGCCATATCAATCTTCACACAGTCCATCCATCGTTTCTTTGGTCTTCCTTTATTCATCCACAGTCATATTCAAAACTTTCCTCACGACATTTTCCCTATTTACCTATTATATAGGTAAGTACTCCACTTATAAGTAGGTTGATAAGTACAGTTCCGAGCATGACCGACGAGGCTATGTTACACACCTGTCGTGCTGAGTTGACGATAGCAATAAAATGCCAAAGCTTTGATTAGGTAGACACTTAGACACCTACTTGCACAAAATGATAATGGGCTTTCAAGCAAATCTGAAATAAACATGTGAATAGAATCGATCACTAGCCTTAACTAACAAAAAGAAAAAAAATCTTCAACCTTTTACCTACATAGCCAAAAGATGGAATATGAACAACAAAACTACCAACGACTACGTACCTTTAGCTTATTCATCATTATCATAGCACCCTTTTCCCGAATTTCGCCAGGGTCGGCTTATAGTCTAGATCCAGATGCGGCTTATTGATTTACTCGGAGCGACTGCTTTCTGACCTCCGCAACCCAATTTCTGGGATATTGATGTCCTTCTTTTCCTAGTAGTTCATACGATGGTACCTAGAAAGAAAATGTTGTTGAATGAAAACGTGGTAGGTAAACAGAAAAGGTCTCACTGTCTGGAAATTAATCCACGAGGCCAAGCGGCCTATCTTAAACCTCCCAAGACAGTTTTAATGTCTATTTTGGGACTTGGCACTAAGAAAGGAATTTAGACACAAGTAAGACGGGTAAAGAGGGATTAAAACCACAACTCCGCGGTCGAAGTCGCAAGCCAAAGTTAGCCTGAATTCGAACGAAAACAGCGTTCTTTTTATTCCAGGATAAGATTACTTACGTGATAAGTCGAATACACCACACGATACGATACTTTGGAGGCACAAAAGAATCTAAAACACGTATTGTTGAGTGTACCAACGATCAGGTGTGTTGCTATTCCTTACAAGGGTTTAATTCTGATTTATTTCAATTGTTCAGCTGAAACGGTTCCCACATCGTGATTTACGAAGCGTTTTAAATATAACACATTCGTACTTACTGTCTTTGCCAGTCGCTGGCGGTTTTGGTGCTTAGTAAAATTTATTTTATGAAGAGTAATAATTTTAGATAAGACCACGCTGTAAAAGGAAAATCTTGGGTGTAAAACGTGGTGAAAAATGATGGTTTGGTGGTACGTGACGATCTTATAAGCTTTCTGAATTGAAAACATATTTTGGTGGTTCCTTTGTAAATTCCGGAAAAGATAATATCATCGGTTACATTGAAGGAATCAAAAAAGAATCAAGCAGTGATAGAGATGTGGTGTGACCGTCGGACTGCCAAGTCATAGGTCTCAAGTTGGATCCAAGACACGTACCTCTGATTTTTCGGATTCATGTGCGTATTGTATAATTATCACTTGTTTCGGCGAAGGAAAACATCGTGAGGAAACCGGTATGCCTGAGAGTTATTTCTCGACGGCATGTAAAGCTGAGCCCTCTGAGGCCCATGGGTGGCATAAAAACTCTGACACCAGGTTAGGCACCAACCACAATAAAACGAAAGAACGATTGAAGGAATCACTTACTTCAAATTATGTATCTATCCACGTAATGTTAAAATCGAGTTTGTAAAGTTCTCTTCTGAAAACAGAAACAGGGTGAAAGCCTCATTAACATCACTTTTAATTAATTAAAATCTATCAGCTAGTGACTAACTTAAATACGCACAAGTTGCGCTACTACTAAGAATTTTATAAGGCACCTTTAAAGCCCGTAGATCATGTTGCAATTAGAATAAAGTAAAACAGACTGAAAGATTCGAATCCAGTCCTAACTACTGAACATTTAACTAACTACTAATATATTTCACCACCCCAGAGACCTCTGACCAGACAACTTACTAAGCTAGAGTTGAGGGTCCTACGAGAATCCTTGAGTTTATCCTCCATCCAATAAAGCCAAGTCGGCCATGACAGGCGGCAACCGAAGTGAGGCCCTGACCAACTAAGAACAAGTTTTATTATTAGTGATACCTTTCTGCGTACCTAATTGGATCAGCCAAGTTCTAGATGCTTACGTTCCATGAAACAGGTATCTCGTTATAGGAGTCTTGAAAACTCAAAAGCTTACTTTTAAAGAAAATTCTTCTTCAATTGAGATATATACAAGATACCAATCAGCTCATGCTATGGAAGCTATGTCGAACAAATTCCAATGAAGTTAAGACATTCAGCAAGCTTGGTAGTGTGGCTGACTGGACCGGAGGGCTTAGACAAAGCGATTAGGTATACCAGTGATAGCGAGAAAAGTAAATGTAGTGTATTGACATCAGCTACCGAAAAGTACGTATAATGTTACACTTTAACCAACCTATCTGTGCAGGCGAAAAAACCCAGAATTAAGATGAAGGTACCAAGTTGCCACCTTGAACTGCACACTTAAAGTGGTCATATTATAATATTGTCAAATTGTGGGTGTACTATTAGGCACACCTCAGCCCAATCCTTGGGGGTTACAGGCGTGATGTTATGTTTATGATGTTTTATGTTATATTGGTGAAAGTCGTTGGCGAAATATGAACAACTTTAAAACCGATTGCCACGGTCTAGGCCTCCAGCGAATATCGTGCTTACAGAACCTTTACTCGTGGAAACCATTTAAATACAAATAGAACACATTATAGATATGAGTTTTCGCAAAGGTATATGTTATTTG
The DNA here is from genome assembly GCA_905163415.1 of Noctua fimbriata. Classification (NCBI taxonomy): domain Eukaryota; kingdom Metazoa; phylum Arthropoda; class Insecta; order Lepidoptera; family Noctuidae; genus Noctua; species Noctua fimbriata. Next base: position 9,008,199 of record LR990922.1, on the reverse strand, counting down.
CCCATTTCGCCTACCTGTGATACTAAAAACAATTGAAAATAATTTTCGCCTAGATAAACTGCTGATACGGTTCGCTTTTCTCCCATTTCGGGGGCATTAACATAGAAATAGTCCTTTATGTACGCCAATTAAGACATAGGAAGCTTGTCAGCGAATAATAAACATTTAGATAGGATCACTTTAGTTGTTAGCCGTCCTACTTTAGTAAACATAATGTAACACAATACACGTTCATTTTTGTTTGTTTCTATTTGCCTAATAATGCCAATTGCCATGCCATATTACAATCAGAAACATCGTTGGACCTAATCTCAATGTTTAAGAATTGCGCGCTCACAATCAGTAGATAAGCATATAGGCCCGTACTCCATCAAAGCGGAGAAGTGCGTAGATGTGCGAAGCGAAGAGGAGAGGAGATCCTTAGGTGCTCCACAGCACCATGTATTCAGTAAAGCTGTGTCAAGATGTGTGTACAGGCTACCCATGCCTAGCTTAGAGACCGCCACACACACCTTGCCGCACGCCGCTCATGTTTCTTCCCGTCTCCACTGTGCGCTGCTGCCTAGTGCGGAGGCTGGCTAATGGCTTAAATCAGACATCTCGTCTCCTCTGTTCAACCGTTTCTACTAAAGCTAAACGGAGACGAGAAGTGCAAATAACGAAATTCTATTGGTGGTCTTCTATTCGTGGTTGGTCTTCTCTCGTCTGCGCTTCGGTCAGTTCGGCAGGGTCTGTGGTAGGTGCAAAACCATTTTAAAGCTTTTCCTATTTCTTCAACGACTATCTCAGCAGGATTGACATAAGCTTTTCGGTATCTAGCTTAATTTTAACATTTTCGTGACTTTGTCTAGGCCTCTACTCGTTTATTATCTCTTCTGTTTAAGAAGCTTTTTACCAAGAAGACCATCTAAACGATTGGATTGTGTGAGGAATGATATGAAAGAAAAATGAGTAAATGATAGCGTGACGGTTGACAGAGGAGATTGGAAGAAAAAAACGTGTTGCGCCAGCCCCAAAGAACATGTGACAAGGACAGGAAGATGATGATGATGAAGAAGCTTTTTACCACAAAGTAAAACGGCATTCCTTCTCAAATCAATATCAGCCAGTATCTGTCCGTCACAGTTTCTTACTGGCTGGTTTTTTTTTCAGTTAGACGAGTATAACATTGATCTGAAGTTCATCTTGCTACCGGTAAAAACTTCCGAATGGCTAAGTAGATACCTAGTTTTTGTAACAGGAGTTTCTCTAGGTATCCATTTTATGTGATCCCATTATTCTCCACACAGCTTTTATCAGATAGCGTTTAACTTATAAGGCTCGTAAAATTGAAGTATGATAAAGCAAAGTGAATTTTAAGTGCAGGAAAAGTTAAACTACTTAACTAAGTAGTTCAAGAAGTAGGAAGGTAATAAATGTGGCTATATTAGTTTTTGCATGGGGCCTCTGAATTATTTTGGTTAGTAGATAATATGTACGATTAAAGTCTGACTTAAATGTTATGATTTGTAGATAGTATTACACGTTTCATACCTTGCAATATCATTCTTCTTCATTCTATAATGTTCCCCAGGTGGTCATAACCACCTGACCACACCATCAGTATTTAGATCACTTTTTTTACCTTGAAAGAGTCAACCCGATATCATATATCATTTGATCCTGGAGTCACCTAAAGAAACTCAATCAGAAATAAGGTTAAATCCTTTCATGTGTAGCTTGGTACCTGCACGAACACGAGAAAGGCGGATTCATAATGCAAAATAAAATTCAGTAAATTCTCTTTTCATTTTTATTGATGAGTACATTTGAGGCTACCTATCCGTCTTTTTCAATGCCGTACCTATATAGGCTATGGATCTAGTATTATGGAATCATGAAATAACATAATTATCGTGATTGCTTCGATTAGTCGTAATAATTCATAATAGGTACTAATTCATATATTTCCATGTTGTTTCCACGGCATGCACAACATGAAACGTTACTTTAACATGCAAGTTATTGAAAAATAATACTTTACCTATTTATACTTTATTAGTATATTTTTATAATCCTAATCCATTTTGGGTGCCTTGGAAATTGACACTGACATTATCTTTAGGTGGAAGTGCAAGAGTAGTCCTTGAAATTCAAATTTGCAATGGGATTAAATGAACTTAAACGGGTTATATTGATGATAGCTTTTCCCCGCGACCTTCGTCCGCGTGAAATTTTATAGCCTATAACCTTCCTCAATAAATGGGCTATCTAACACTAAAATAATTTTTCAAATCGAACCAGTAGTTCCTGAGATTAGCGCGTTCAAGCAAACAAACAAACAAACAAACTCTTCAGCTTTATAATATTAGTATAGATTTTAATAATTATAACTCTGTAAAGCCATATTTATAACGGCCGCGAATCATATTTTAATCAACATACAACCTGACACTGATCTGCTAATTGCAAAATCGTAGGGAAATTGGTTTTTCGCTAGTTAGTCTGTCGTTTCCTCCTTTAATGACATGTAAAACAATAAGATTTATACCACACCTCGATATCTATGATAGGGTGGTTCCAGTGCCTCTCATTCCAACTGCTTTAGCAGGGCTTCAAAAACAGGCTTACAAATTAAATATTTGTTCCGATACCAAATTTTATGAATGTTGCAAATGTACAAAGCTTTGCCTTCGACTCTGACTGCAAACCAGCCTCAGGAATAATGATAAACTTAGTTCACTTGTATCAATATTTGTCTTATCTAAAGATATCAACAACAGAATTGGTAGGACTTACTCGTATCTATTTACATGCAGTTTTAATTTCAGATCTGGGTCAATAGTTGAAAAGCTTTTTGCACCTCGGTGTTACGCAGTTTTCTCTTCATTTGGAAACTTTTAAGTGCTTTCTTGCTGATATTAAACAAAGAACTTTACTTTCGAATCGTCATTGCTTTTAAAACTTATTTTTATTCAACTTTTTAATGCTTGGCCAATATCGGTTGGATTGTGTTACCACCCAAGTTCCTATGAAGAACAATACCATATATCCCTGGGGATTTAAGGTTTTGCTTTCAATTTTATTTTCATTAACTCAGGTGCTTGTAATATATTTTCTTTCTATCAGTATCGCTTAGATTGCAAAATATCAACTCCAAATTAGCTAGGAACATGATATGTGGTAAATGTTTTCCCAGCCACCTCCATTAGCCCTGGTCGCGCTGGTGGTACCTATGCAAGTTATTGGTCGATTGTGACCTAATTTATTTAACAAAGTTAGTTTTATGCTTTGGGAACCTACAGATAGCATATTGAGTTTCAGTTGTTTGTTAAAATGACGTAGCTTTAGCCATGTTCTTATACGGATATGCGAACATATTCCCAGTACCGGATTAATTGCCACTTCCCAAATAGCAAATGCTTAGCATCTAAATTAAACGCAAGCTGCACCGCGACCCACAACTGTTTATGTAACTGTAATTAAAAAGTTTTTAATGAAATCTAATATCAGATCGTTAGAACCTCTTCCAGTCAGTTTCAAAGTTTGTTTCAATATAAATGATCTTGTTAATAACTTTCGTAACTGGCCCGTTATTTCGGGCAGCACACTCGGCCATTTTACAAAACGACCTATTGTAACTGCTCCACGCAAAGTATTCGGAGTTGCGTTAATTGCCGTCGAACAATATACAGGTATTGTTGAAGGGCAGCAATCTAACTGAAAGTGTAGTTAAAGAGTAATGAATAGTACGATTCGCTCTAATTGTCCCTTCAGCGATAGGTTCTGCTTGGGGCTGATTTGGTCGAGTAAAGGCCCTTTTGCCGATTATAATTAACAAAACGGATAAAAATAGGCCGAGTATCGAGTGTTGGTGTGGCGCGACCGGCGGTGCGCGGCTGTTTCAGGGTTCCACGTCGGAAGGGGCGTTATTCTTGGAGACAATCAATACGAGCGTCTGCATATTTAAATCAGCGGCGAGGTGAACGGCTTCTGTGGCGAGTGTGCGATGACTGTGTACGTCACGACAATTAAAGACACTGATTGATTTTTGGCCGCAGTGGAACAACAACTGCACTCCATATAGAATAATTAAGCACAAAGTTAGACGTAAGCCTTTCAAGAGTTGGAGACACAGCAATAAAAACGACAACATACACAAAGGAGTAGATTTACTACGCAGAGGCAACACCTGAGCGTTCAGCTCGAATAAAAGAAGAAGAGAATGTTATCTCGTTCACAAAAAAAAAACAATTGTACCTTACGTTGGAATTTATTGATGCGACGCTCTACAAGAGTTCAGTAAAGATTGTGTTCTGCTACACAAGTTAATGTAGGAACTAGTAATTGTTTTAGAAACTAATCAATAACTTGCTATTTTACGATTTCTGAAGCATTTCTAGGGGCAGGCGTAACAATTTTATTCATTTTTATGCTTTAGATTACGACGTCGTTGGTAGTGGCAGTATACATAGCATCCCTATTTAGGCATAGTAATTTGAATTCGCGTCGGGGCTTTAGAAGCCTAATCCTAAATAACATAACACGCGATAACGTAAATACGTCAAAAGGGTGAACGAAGGATGTAATGCGAGGTGTTTAGCGGGCTCTCGGGGCCTACGGGGCTCCTTATGAATAAATATGGAGCGGACTGCCTTGACACTCGCCGAGCACTTTTGAACATAAAAAGCTGAGTAGTGGTTCACCTACTAGAAAGCCACGGCTTTCAAGTATTTAATCTAGTTTCCAGTCACGTGTAAATTGAAAAATGGTAGGGCACTAGTTTGTTGTTGTGTGCTGAATAGCAAAATATTGCGCAGTGGATACGAAGGCTGTGAGTGCACGATCGCACCACTAGCGGGCGAGTGCGCGTGATATATCTCTAATGTCAAAGGTTACTTTATCGGTACTCCAGAACACACTAAACACATGGAGATGACGGTTATCCATCACGTCTCCGTATTTGATCGTATTTTCCATCTTATGACTGCATGAGCGAGTTATTGAGTTTCCCGCTGAATCCAATCATCCTCGAGTTACAGCATTACTTTCATAGATCTACCTTTCTACTTAGACGCTAATACAAGCTGATATGCTTACAAGCTCTGAGCTGGGGAACCAATTGAGGTTAAATTGAGTTTTTCATACCTATCGTGATTCAATGCGGATCAAAATAACGAAGGCTTTTACGAGTGCAAAGATATCTTATTAAATTTTCAACTAGCACTCGTTTTAAAGAGCCGGGTACACCAGATTAAACAGCTGACATAACAGAATCTTTAGAGTCCCTTGCTGACCTTTCTGTGTCGCTTAACTTTATGCTTACTTAACTATATTATGGTAGAGGTCGGCTCTATTTGTAGAAGAGCTATAGAATTTGTATATACGAGGATACGGTTATGGCCTTCACGTATTTGTGATGTGGGTAATGAAAACAGTTTAATGTCGGACGATAATGAAAGCCTTCAAGGCTTCAACATCGTTTCTGTGATATCTGAAGATTTAAGGACGAATGTAATTGTGGATGCCCGTAAATTTGCATTTGGCTCGTTAGTCAACTCAAAGTTGGAGTCTCGGGTCGGGTAAATTTCGGTAGGCGACCAATTTATCACATCGGATCCAATATTGGTGAATGTGGGTATACGACGGTACCTATACCCACCCATACCTCTGCTAAACCCTTTGTGTATATTGATGGGTTCCATAAAGCCTTACCCCAAGATCATTTTCTGCTTTCAGAAAAATCTAGTATCCCTGAAATCAGGCATATATCAAGCTAATGATCACAGCAGTACTCATTTGTGTATGTTTGTACTATGTAGGGTATACCTGCCTTGTAAGTATGTAGGTATGTACCTTTCAGAAAGCGCCCTTTACTTATAGCTCACGTTCTAATTCAGCCGCCTGAATTCTTTGAATTTGAGAATTTTTGCCGGCGGCTTTTCAAATGCGACCTTAATGATAAAGTACCCACATTTTTCACTTTAAACACATTCCCTTTTCAAAGCAGTCGCGGTATTCGCGTGATACCGAAATACATACCTTCTTATGTAGCTGAAAATTCAAGGGGTTTTATTTAGTGCAAAAATATCAAAACAGCATTGCAAAAAAAATCACATTTATTTTGTAAGAGACCCAACGAAAAATGTAACCACGTAAAGTTTAAAAACAGTTTTAAATACGTAATTAAAATGTTTCTAAATTTAACTTACCTCGTGCTTTGGTTGCTTTTAATTTTATCGGGGCTGAATTTGCCCTGAATTTTGGATGTAGGTAATACCTATTTGCAAACTCGTCATAGGTAGCGTAGTTATTATTACTAGTTTAGATATTGCCGTATTTTTTGGCTTCCCACAAGCAAACAATTTAATAAACAGAATAAGAATTAAGCAGTGGCGAAGGTTCCATACAACTCGATTCCTACCGGCTTACCTCTTACAATACTATACTATACTATACATATACTGGTACATAGGTACTAGAATTTCAAAGATAACTACTACGATTTTTTTGCTTCGGTTGAAATAATAGCTTCGTCATATTTAGAGTTTATCATCAATATCATTTCTTCCTTATCTTTACGTAAAAGTTGTTATATACTTTCTCCACATGTTATTCATGTATGTAGTTAACCTATAGCCGAGCCAAATCGATATTTTTATTATATTGTTAATACGTAATGAGTTACCAGGCCGCTGAGTTACTTATTAATCTACACTTTTTTAACCACTTCATCGAAACTTCCAAACAAAAATCAAAACATTTTTCCTTATAATTTGTTTACACAATTTCCATGTCGACGTCGACGTCACCAGACGTGATACGATAAACTGGCTCTCATGTAGACTTATTTATATTTCAATCAATGTTGTAATCAATCAATCATTCGTTCGTTCGTGTTTCCCATCCGTTCGTTAACTTCGCGTTAAAAGTTCATCGTCAAACATTCGTTTATTAAATATCGCACGATATTTAGATTTTTTTTTGTCCCGATATATATTTTTTTAATTTTTTTAGTAGCCTGTACTGTCCCACTGCTGGGCAAAGGTCTCCCCCAATTTTATTATCTCATATTAATAGCTCATCACTACATAGTATAAAACAAAGTCGCTTCCCGCAGTCTGTTTGTCCCTATGTATGTTTAGATCTTTAAAACTTCGCAACGGATTTTGATGCGGTTTTTTTAATAGATAGTGTGATTCAAGAGGAAGGTTTATATGTAAATAATGCACCCGTGTGAAGCCGGGACGGGTCGCTAGTATTATTATAAAACACATAGTACTACTATTAGCACATATTATGAAATGGATTTTATGTGAACTCTTTCTTAGATCCCCAAACCGGTCGTTTGTAAAAATCCTACGATTTTTATAAAGATTTTTTCCCAATCTTCTACGACATAATAGACTAACAACCTTTAAACGAGAGCTTTAGCAATTCAATAGATACGTAAATTTTCTTTGATCTTGTATTTTCATGTGGTTTTAGACGTCGGATTATCTTCCCACGCCCGTTTTGAATCAACTTAAGGAAAACAGTTCTGTTACTCTGTAGCACTGGGCGTTTCAATTCGCCCACTACGAGATTGAATTATACGAAAATTCGCCGTAATATTTGTCTTTATTGTAAAATCGTGGGGAAAGACCGCTATGTACCGATTTTTTTTAAATACTTAAATATTAGCAATCCTGCTATAACTTAAAAAAAAATGCCTGTAAATGTTGTGTATGTAAGTTAGGCTGTTTGCGTATGTGAGTTTATCTGTTTGTAGATGCACCCACGATACAGGAGAAATTCCCAGTGTGGGGGCAACATAATTAAAAAAAAAAAACTCTAAAGGTATTGAGTGATATATTGTGTGGGAAAAGTAAAACTGGGCTAATAAAAGCTACAACGCCTGTCTTCATCTCTACTTGTAGATATGAAGTAAAATACATTCAATTTTATTAGGTAAGCTAATAGTGACTACTTACATAGTATATGTACGTACCTACCTATGTACATAGACGTAACTGTATCCCGGTCAAAAATCTAATTTAACGGCCTCAAGGGATATCATCGACGCAGAGGTCAGATTACCGCCACTTCGTATAAAATCTTAGATATTTATTCATATACTGACAAGCAGACTGCAAGCTGTCCTGAACATTTTTGGAAGGGAACGAATTTTTTTTTTAGTTTTTGACTCTTGTCTATTAAATTTTAATATAAACCAAACCTTAGCCTTTTGGCTTCTAGAGGCCCAATTTATACCTTTCTGTCAACAATGCCCTATAATTAAATCCCCGATGTGATCGCATAGTAACTAACCAATAAGATCGTTCATGTATCCCGTCATTACTATGGTCTATTAGGCCCTAATTTCGCGCGCTAAACTGCCAATATCTTACGGGTAACTAAGTTACCAAGATCAATGGTATTATGTCCACTACAATTCTGAAGATTTTAGTATATTTGACAAAATATTCGCATTTTTTTGCTCAATCTGAAATAGGTCAGGATACCGCGATATTGAGAAAGTATGTCGGCCAGATTTAATCTTCTTAGTGAACCGGGATTTATAAAAATAGTTAGATGATACCTACGGTGACACAATTTTATAAAATCATAGAAACATCTTTTTTCATGAAAAATATGACTACAGACTACACCATCGAATTTGGAGTCTTATTCATGAACTTCGTGTGTGTAACTGGCGGTGACTGAAAAGTTGTGTGGACATGTGATGAGGGGGAAAGATGAAAATGTCATGAGGAAAGTTTTGAGTTTGAATCTGGATAGCTAATAGAGTAGAAGAATGGACTATGTGAAGGATGATATGGCTAGAAGATGGTCACTGCTGAGATGACGAATAATAGAAAAGTAGGGAAGAAAAAAATATGCTGCACCGACCCCAAATAAATTGGGATAAGGGCAGGAGAATGATAATGATGATGATTCATGAACTTCGTGTGTCAGTGTCATGAACCGATCCTTACATTGTATAAAAATACTGTCTTTCTACCAAACAACAACATATATACAACATTAGTTTATATGCGAATTTTTATGTAAAGAATCTATGTACAAAATTTCAAAACTGTATCATGAAAAATCACAAAGTTATAAGCTTGTTCTGTTACCTAGTTGTCTGCACAAAAACGTGGTCACCACGCAGCGCGCGCCTCCAGCGTCGTCTTGAGCTCATTGATAATATTAATTTGGCAGTAGGTACCTAAATTATTGCGATAGGTACTCAAAGTCGCTCGGTATCCAACTTTTAACTTTTTTAAATATTTTTGGGAAAAAGTATAACATGGTTTAAAAATTATTGGAATCGATTCAGTTACTTATTCTGAACAAACTATATTCAGGTTTCGCATATACTAAAAATAATGTTGCCGCAGATCAACCAAACGGCCCAGCCAAGGGACAATCGTTTGCAAAGCGTTTCGCTTTTCTACAATGACTTTCAATAGAATTGACATTAAGTTTTCGGTAGCTTATGTCAATTCAATATATTTTTTTTAAATTTTCAGTCTTCGTTATCGCTGAGAATCTGACGACTGATTGTCACTGCTGGCACATAATGAAGTCGGTTGTGTTAATGGGTAGTGTTGTTTTAAATTTTATTTACAAACTGCGATGCTTTGTTACACATCCTGTTGTAAGTAAAAGCCATCACATCACTTTTGACGCCTGAATTGAATAAAATGAAAATTCATTTTGTGAAATTAGGGAGACATTTTGAGATGAATCTTGTAAAGTAAAATATAACACAAAGAAATACTGATTCAGTATGAGATTATAAGGGATTCCCTGCTAGTTCATGTAGAAGTCTATTATTTGAGAACATAAACCGTAACTTGAAACCACTTCAAGTAACCCTAAAAAGTCCGACCGTTGATAAAGCAACTAGTAGCTTAGCCGCTCAACAAGCAAAAAGAGCATGCATAAAGTAATAAGTGAATAGCAAGGTACCTCATCATCATTAACCTTTTCTACGTTGTATAACGTAGGTACTTGGTTGGTAGTTTCTCACGCCGCGTTACTCCACTAAATGGACAGGTTGCAGTGGAGGGTTGCCGCGGTTTCCATACGACGGGATCTAATCCGCCCCGCGCTGCACCGCAACGGTTTACGTACATACACCTTAAATTAATTCCAGTTTCTACCTAATTATACTTCCGTACACGGAATTTTAATCCGGATTTGTGTACAAATTGTTTTGTTCAACGTTACCTGACGTTATTCGAGCTTTGTTGTACTTGGCTGCGAAACGTAGCTATGAAATATTGTATTATACCGGTGTTGGTACAACAGTACTGAAGTAGAATTAGCTCTAATGTTCTGACATGTTTCTTTTTCTTGTTATTCTCTTCCATTTGGGTGAGTTTGTTTTTAATTTAGGTTTACCGCGAAAGTATAGTCCTGACCTCTATTTCTAAGCCTTATTTGGAAAGTCACACATTTCATAAAGGTCTGTATTTTATGACAAACAAAACTAATAACGTCTACAGCAAAGCCTAAAATTAATTTCGAAACTCGCAACTTCACCCCTTTTTCAATAACAGCATTTATGAGCGTCATCTGTATTCATGCCCACTGAGAGTACACGTGTTGGCACTATGGACCCAATAAAGTGGAATTACCCGAGTCTACGTGTGGCACCCGTTGTGTGGACACCCGACACCCAAATTTAACAAGAAACAACATATGAAAATCCTCTTGTGGCTGACTGCGGTGTTGGTCCAGTGGTTGCAAGTGACACTGCCGAGGATCCTGCATTTGGTGCTCAATACAAAGAGTTACCTAAGCAACTAGAAATATCACAGTAGTATCTCAGAGTAGCGATTTGTGCTCGACTATTGTTAATACCTCGCCCCTGTTACTACAAGCTTAAGACGGAACAGGGCTTGCCAGGAATTTGAAAAATAGGTATTTGAAAAAAATATTGCCGTCGCGCTGAGTCAAGCCTGCTCCCATAGAGTACGATAGGGTCAGAATGCAGTTCACCGATTATACCAACCACACACACACAGACCGATTATAATTATCACAAACATTTTGACGATATAAACGTTTCGTATTCCTCTTTTTCTCCTCGAAAACTGAGCCGGTTCAATTATATTTTAAATTAAAATTTTTAGACAGAGTAACATCTAGGTTCCTATCAATTTCTTTTATGTTAAAAACTTTTCGAATTCGTCTGGTAGTCCTAACCACGGCCGTAAAATGGGGAATATTTTTTTTATTGTCATTTTTGAAGGGTCATATTTTCTTTACTTATTAGTTGCTAAAAAAAAAGAAAGTACAGGGACGAGTCTTGTTTTTTTTTCTTTTTTTTTCGTATGGGTACCTGACCTGAACATGACCCCCCCGCTCTGGGCGGAGCGGAAGGGAGTGTCAGACTTCTACTGACTAAAACCCATCCATGTTCCTTCTTTGCCCTTTGTGTTCCAGGGCCATGGTTTCTCTTTCGAACAGTCCCGCAGCTCTGGCAGGCATCGGCCCTTGCGGACCCCTACACGGTTGCTGACATCTCTTTGAGGCGCACGTGGAACACGAACGCGCCGTCGACACGGCCTGTCGTCATAAGACAGCCAGACGGCGAGCTAGCCCACTACTCGCCGTCCACAGGGCCGCGCCTACGGTGGCCGGGAGCCACCACGTGACCCCCGACGCTTGGGGCGTCTCCCGCGGCGGCTGGGACGTGAGGCTCTTTCCCTCTCACGTCCCGCCACCTCCTTCACTAGCATGACTGCTTCGCAGAAGGAGGTGACGGCTGCCCATTCCCTCTCGCTCCGGACCATGGCTTGAACCAGGGCCGGACGCGAGAGATCGCCGCCGCCAATCGTCGCTACGAGGACGCGGCGGTGCTCCGCTCAAGCGGGGCAGACCTCCACGGTATACTCCACCGTGTCCTCCGGACGATCGTCACAATGGAAAAACCCGGGCGTTTCCTCCCGTCCAATTCGGTGCAGGAACCTCCCGAAACAACCGTGTCCGGTGAGGATCTGCGTCAAGCGGAAGGTGAGGGCGCCCATGGTGGCAATCCGGCAAGGAGGCTGGCCGCCTCGCCGGGGATCGTGCGGTACCCCCGGACTAGCCTACGGCTATCACCTTTTGGGACGCGTTCAGGTAGTGGGCGGCTTGCCGCCTCAAAGAACACGCCCACACGGTGCGCGGACCATGCCTGCATGGACTGCACGACCCCCGCGTAGAGACTAGGCAAGAGGCGGTTGGGACCCCTCAGGTTGGGCAAGAGCCGCTTGAAGGCAGCCCCGGTCCGTTCCAGTTTGGGAGTCAAAGGTCGGAAATGCTCCACGAAGTTCCACCGGCTGTCGAGGACGAGTCCTAGGTACTTCAACGTCGACCCAAAGCCGATGGAAACCCCTCCTGCCGTCAGTAGGGATCCCGACGGTGGCGCATTCTGAGGCCCATGAAAACACATTATGGCCTCGGACTTGTGCAATTCCGGATTTCAGGATCCGGCACTTGTGCAATCCCAATTGCCGGATCCTTTCCACGACTATCGCAACCCCGCGTTTCATGTTTTCGCCGCCGCCTCGTGCGACTTTCCTTGTGCCAGTACCAGCGTGTCGTCAGCGTAGCAAACTACGCTGACGCCGCTAGGGAGGTCGGCGCGCAGCACCCAGTCGTAACCGATGTTCCACAAGGCCGGCCCCAGAGCCGATCCCTGTGGAACACCGCACGACATCTCTCGCCGGTTTCATTCTTAGCTCCGATGACGGCCCTATCCGTCAGGTAGTCACAGGGACGTGTCTACAGTAAACCTTGGTATTACAAAAAAGCGATTGAAAGGGGACTACATTTGTATGGAGAATCACAGCCCCTCGTTCCCTCTTAACCGAAAATAGGGACTAAACACCTCTGATAGGCCCCTTTACGGAATAAAAGCGTGATGTTTATGCTGGTATGAATATTCACTGTCAAGACAGACATGAGTGTGCCCCGCAACATCAATATTTTAACACTAAGGATTATTTTCATATGTAGAGCGACTTCAGACGATTCCGAGTGAGACTTGTTTTCATAAACTAGCATGAACATCAAACAGGAATGTCTAATTACTTAGAATTCGTTAGCTCTTGCCTTCTAAAGCATGGTTTCATTATGACACTCCCTAATTGAGATCATGAGAGCAGTTAATTCCGCTTTATAAACACATATGGTTGGTTAATTTTGTACATTTCACAGCTCACTGTTTTCAGACCAAGTTATTAATATATAATGTGGTTTAGATTGTCAATTTGGATACACAACTACAGCGGCAAAAAAATTAAAAGCTTTCAAAAATATTTTTGCTAACATGAAGGTATATTATTCCCATAAAGGTATGTAGATTTCAAAACATATCAGAAGTCAGTAAAGATCAAAGACAAAAGTCTGCACCATGATCGATGATTAGTTTTCTAATGAATTGCTCTGTTACTGATCAAACTTATATTGATAATGTGAAGAGCTTATGTCTGTTCTTGTTCCATTAAGGCTGTGTACCTGCGATCACGTAACCACAATTCTGTATCGTTACTATCCCGGTGCGACTTACGGGCGTGGTAAATGCGACTTAAGCGCGATAGCAGCGATGCTGTCGCAGTTTCCGAAGAGCGCGGTAGCATCGATACAGAAAGTCTCGAACTTAGCATGGACTATGCTAGATGCATGCCATCAAACCTCCTTTTAGTCTTATAAAGTAACGATACAGGAGAAATTCCTAGTGTGGGGCAACGTTTTTAAAAAAAACAAACAAACAAACAACAAATAAAACAGTTGCAAAATCTTATGACTTTTATAATAAAACTGGTGGCAGTATGTTAAATATCATCATCTGCCTAGCCTTTTCCCAACTATATTGGGGTCGACTTCCAGTCTAACCGGATGCAGCTGAATACCAGTATTTTACATGGAGCGACTGACTACCTGACCTCCACAACCCAGTTAGTACTGGGTAATACGATAGCCCTTGGTAAGACTGGTTGTCAGACTTTTTGGGCCACTGACTACCTAACGACTGTCAAAGATCTGCAAATGACAGCCGGGACCAACGGCTTCACGTGCTTTCCGAGGCACGGAGGTAAGACTGTATGTAATGGGTGGTCACCCATCCACAGATCAACCTAGGCAAGCACAGCTTAACCTAAAGATCGACTCGAGCGGCTGTTATTATTTAGCCAGGAGCTCCTCCAGTATGTTAAATATAAGCGTATATTTAATGATTGGCCTCCCGGCGAGAGCTCTCCAACTAGAATATTGAACTTACCGGTTTGAGCTCTGCCTTTGAACTGCGAACAACGTTTGCCACTCTAATTAAACGCCACTCAATGAAATAGCTGATCGATAAAGCTACTTACATTAGTTTTCATACTTTAAAATACAATGAATTTCATGATTTTACTACGAAAATGTGATGTTAATCGTATATTTATTGAGGTAGTAGGCACAGACCTACTTTAGTTCAGAACTCCGCATACTTACCAACTTCTTTTAACTTTAATTGGTATACTTCTAAAGGTAAACATCATAAGAATCTTGATTCCTCAATTTTAGTTCGATATTGGAAAACATAAGTATGTATTACGAAGTTACACATTCAGAAAACTTGTTTTATTGGAGAATTTGGAAAAGGGTTCAACTTTCAATTTATTCAAATCATCGGGTAAGTGGAGCGTGAAAATTTCCTTGTTTTTTGAGGGCGAATTCACGTCTAAACGCTTAATCATTGTTATTAAATATTGTTTATGAAAAGGGTTTATTTAGGCTGCCTTTTGTAATTATGTAGGCACTCGAGTAATTTGATAAGTATAATGATAACTTGCAAGCCATTTATTAATTTAATAACTTGAGACAGCAATTTATCTAGTTGGTATTAAGGGAACACGAGGATGATTGAACATTTTTAATAAAGACCTTATACAGGTTGTAAACAGACGCTTCACGAAAACCACCATGTACATTAAACTAAGTAACTTTACGCAAAAATTATTGCTGGAAAACGACATTTTTTTTAGGGGTGAAAAATCACGCTTTACGATAGGACTCGATAGAATGCACTCAAAACATTGTGCTGATGAATGGATTGAACAGTACGGGGGTCGTGGAGATGTTTAAAGTAAAAATCTTACATTAAAAAAATGTATTCAAAAAAAAAACTTGTGAAAAAGTTGAAAAAACCCCCAATATCTCCGTAACTAGAAGGTTCCTAGATATGGTCTAGAACAAAAAAAATATCCCAAAGACGGAGAGAACAAGTGCCTTACGGCATCGTTAAGGGTCTATTTACACCCTTTATAGTTCTAAATTTTTAATGAACATTCTGTTGTTTTCGTTCATCTGCCAGACAGGCTGCGGTTCGTTAACTTGCTTATAAGTTGTTCTGAATACAAAACTTCATGCACACAAGAAAATTCATGATTGCACTAGTTTACTTGGTACGTACTCGCTGAACATGATGTAAAGTATGTTTTTATATTAAAATTGAGTCATGAATTTTGAGGGTTCGGCGAAAGGCTTTTAATTTCGTTCAAAAAGCTCCTGTCTTAATACTTCATCGTTCCATCAGGAGGAAAATCTACCAATCAGCGTTCTCCATTACGATTCGCTGATTCTGCCCCGGGTTCATTAGCATAATTTTGAAGTTATGATAAGATTATTATATCGACGAAATTGCCCGTCGAACCATAAAGGAATAACAACCAAAGATAATATTTTATTACTTATCTCAGGGGAAGCTGCCATTGAATCTGGATAAAGAAAGTCTTTGCCCGTTTCCGTGACGTAAGCTTCCCCAGATCAAAGTTTCATTGTCATCCGTCGTGCTGGGGAGACGTGATTGAGCGCAGAATAAACATGCGAACAGATTTTCTCATCTATGACATACCTAATATTGGAATTGGTTATGAGTTTTATGAGAATGGTTTATATTTGCGTACTCTGTATTTGCGACCAGTGAAATTCCATTCATTTACGGCCAAAATTACATAAGTTTAGTATCGGCGATTGAGTAAAGTATGCCGAACAGAAATCAATTGAAATCAAAGGTCGGTGGAGTTTTTCCAAAGTTCAGCAAGAGAAGGCGAGTTCATTAGCGAAACCCGAGATTTAATTGAAATGTGACGTAAACTCCGCCGGACTCGGCTTGTATAGGTGCTCAGCTACCTTGGAAATTCTCAAATCAGTTTTATAACTTCCTTGATTACTTCCTCACTTAGCTCGTAACCCGCGCTTAGCAATAAAGTAAAAATTATGACGCATTTTTTATGTTTTCATACACAAGAGCCCGAAATCCAGCTTGCGAAAGTAACTTCTCCATAAAAATACAGTATAGTATTGAATTCACAAGATGTTCTCTTTTATATTCTACATTTTTATGTTGGGTCTGGCTTATTAACCTCAAAATATGGTAGGCTTAAGGCCGAAACAATACGACGAGTCCGCTGATACAAGTTTACAACATTTTAATTAAAATTTGGGGGAATTTGAAAGGGTCGCTTAGCGTTGTGACTGGATCACTGGATACCCTGAGAGCAGCCGTTTGGTAATGCGGGGGCGGAGGGGTTACGGGGGGGTTAGAAAGCGTCAAATTACAATTATCATTTGTTTACAGGCCAACTTCGTGAGTTGTAGCGCGGTTCAGGACCGCGCGTATTTTAATGGCAGCATAGGGCTCATCTACTTTTTTGCGTCGTCGGTCAATACGACCTAATTCATCTTTGTTGTCTCACAAGTCTTCATAATTTCCATCTAACGCTAATTATTAAGCTGACATTGTTTGTGGTTACAATGTTTCTGATCAATGTTCCCTCAATCGTTTCTGACCCGACACTAATGCTCTTATTTACTCAACATTATTATGTACCTTGGACTTACTGAAATACCTAATATTTTCAAATGCAGCCTCCGGAGTTTGTTTGTTTTGAAACTTAGTTAATTAAAACGAGTTTTTGTTACCGCTGAAACAATAACACTGGCATCCTCAGAGGGATCTCGTATTTTAAAAGAAAACTTTGTATTTCGAGTGTTGACTTTAACCACTTCAGTATCCAGCCTGGTAGAAGGTACTTAAGAGTACTTTAGACTATTCCCTTAAGGGATTGCGGTTTTGTACCTACAGGAACACGATCCGGTTTTATGTTATAAAAGCCTTGTGTAATTTTAGTAATTAACGCGGCTATCAACGGTAATTATGCGTAATCAAATATAATTATTCTCGTGAAAAATGTAATGTAAGCGTCTAGTATACCTAAATGTTTGCATGGTAATTTCGTATTGGCTACCTGATACTAAAATTCCGATTCGATTTACGCAGAGAAATCAACATATTAACTGTCTAAAAAGGTCCGGAATACGTACGCAAAATACACGCTTAGTGTATTCTGCGCTTTTGGACGACACCAACCCAATCTACAATACAATACAAAGCTTCAAATCCTGAAACTACAAATCAAACATTATCTTGCTTTGTGACTCTTCGCTAGTGACACGGCATCGAATAAAGCCAGCGATTATCCAGAAACAGGCAACATCCCGTACAGTTTACAAGAATTTATATTAGTTACAGCACGCTCACCTAAGCCGTAGCAAACAACTGCTACTATATAACGGTCTTTCGTGTAATCGAGTGTCATACAACATCATAAGGTTTCCTTTACAACGTACGTGTAGTTTCAGCGAAACGGAACGTGTAGCCAGTATTTTTTCAGATTTCGTGCTGTCCTCGGAACAAGGCGAGTTGGGCCCCAAACAAATGCCGCTATAATTCACGAAGAGGCTGACTGATGCGTTTACCCACACATAAACTAAATCCTTTCAGTTTCCCTCAACGTTAAAGGCTGAGTTATTTTTAAGGTTGTGTGCGGACCCCAAATAAATACACAATATATGTACGGGTACCGAATATTTGTAATGTGCGACGTGATACATAAACGCAATAACATGAGGTTGTATGTTCGTAGGAAAGAAATAGAATTATTGTTGTATCATTTTTCTAACCGTTACGCTACTACAGGGCGTACAGAAGTCAACATTTCCATTTATATACGCCTGTCATGTACAGATAAATCATGTCAATAGAGATTTTTTTACTCGGCATCAAATTGGGAGAACAGTGTGGTAAATGTATACCTTTCGGTCTCAATATAAGTAGGTACTAGTTTTCTTTGACAACGACTCGATCGATGTCCCTTATTATAATATTTACTGTAATGAAAAAAAAATCAGCCAAGTGCGAGTCGGTCTCGCGCATGAAGGGTTCTGTACCATTGTAACAGTAGATAATTATTTTTATTATTTGTTGTTATAGCGGTAACAGAAATACATATTCTGTAAAAATTTCAACTGTCTACCTATTACGGATCATGAGATATAGCCCGCTGACAGACAGACGGACAACGGAGGCTTAGTAATAGGGTAGCGTTGGTTACCCTTCAGGTACGGAACCCTAAATATCTGATTATTGCAGGTAAATAATCCTACTAATATTATAAATACGAAATTTTGTGAGGATGAATGGATGGATGTTTGTTACTCTTTCACGCAAAAACTCCTGTACGTATTTGGATGAAATTTTGCACGCAGATGGTACCTAGCACCTGAATTAACACATGGAATACTTTTTATTCCGGTAATATGATCCCGTGGAAGAATTATCGAACTCCACGCGGGCGTTGACGCGGGCATAAGCTAGTTTAACATAATTAAAATCTAAATACATTCCTGCCCGCAGCAATTCTGTAAACGAAAGGACACACTAATTAAATAAAAACTACCAAATAAAACCCGACAGACTTGAAAGTAAAGTTGCCCGAAGTAACTAACTTATTTACGTGGTATATTTGGCTACACGTGAATGTAATTTACTCATCGTCTGCTAACTTTATCATCAGCGACCTTATCAAAGGAACAAGCAGTTAACCCGACCTTTCACATTAGTGCGAAAAGCCACAAAGTTGCCTATGAGAAAGTTGTTGAACACAGTGACGGCATCCGACGCACCTAGCACACATGATAAATTGGCAAAGGCGGATTGCGTGACTGACTCCTAACTACGATAATTTGTTAGCTAACTAGTTGTCTTTACCGACTACTCTAGCATTCCCTTCACACCCTTCGTGTTGTTTGCCCCACATGACTCCAACTTCCACCCTATACGGAGTGACGTCACTCGATGCCGTCATAAAGTGTGACGAAAATACTTCAGTGGGAAAGCCGTGATATGGCATGTGCTGGGACAATAATTGTCGATAATTTCTTTCTATTTTTGAACAACTCTATCGAACTCGTTATTACCTTAATTACTGGTATGAAACATGTAAAGTAAATAATAACATGGATGGAATGTTTTCAACTTACCTATGAGTGGAGTATTTAAATATAACTTCATTGTATGAATATGAATAACGCATATACAGCGTGTAAGCGGACCCTTCACGAAGCCGTCAAACAAGCATTCTGTACATCAAACTAAATAACTGTACGCAAAAATTATTGCTGGGAAACGCCCTTTTTATGTGAAAAATCACGTTTTACTGTAGGACTCAATGTAACGCACCCACAATTGTGCTGATGGAGCATTACATAGTACGGGGGGCATGGAGGTATTTAAAATAAAGTTAAAACATCAAAAAACTGTATTAAAAAAAAACCTTGTGCAATACTTGTAAGTTTGACCCTCCATATCTCCGTAACTAGAAGCTTCCTAGGTATGTTCTAGAACAAAAAATGATCGCAATGACGGGGAGAACAAGTGCCTGTCGGCTTCATTAAGGGTACTTATACACCATGTATATGTATATTACGTTGACGATACGATAGTAGTTATATACTAGTAGTTTCGGTCGTAAAATCGACAGAGGGAAGCGGATAGTAAATACATCAGCTATATAACACTAACTCCGCCCGTTATTCACTTAGCACTACTTTGAGTTTATGTGACACTTGCTTTGTTATGTGAGTTGTGACTGCTCTCTCAGTAATCAGCCCTTCCTTGATTTACTGTTTGTCGCTGCTCTGGGAACAACAGACATGAATAACAAGACTATACTTGTGTAAATGTGTCTTTGTGGCCAAAACTTAGGTACAGAATCAGATAATACAATAGCTAACATGTAACTTATTTGTTTATACATTTCCTCGTACTTGACACAACCTACTTCAAACTAAGTTAGTCACAGAAAGACTCAAAATAAATATAGATAGTTAGAGATATGAAATCGAATTATGAAATGAGTTGGAGCGTGAGCATATTCATAAAGTTAATTAAAAAAATCGATGAAGGAAAACATCGTTACGAATTGTCGTAGAATCAAAATTTCGAAGACATTGACATCTACTAAAACGCACTGGACCCGCGTGGTGGATTATGGCCCACTCTCTCTCATAGAGAGGAGGCGTGTGTCCCAGCAGTGGGAACATCACACTAGGCCGATTATGCTTATGTTTATGCTATGCAATATACAGCAAACCAAAGCTCCACGAATCATGAAAATGTAAGAATAATCAGAGCTACAAATAACACTTCATGCATTGTTCTAATAAAAACTTGATTGAACATTTGCGTTATATTTCTTCAGAACTATTTTCTACACGGTGACGTCAGCAGAATGAATAGCACAAAGAGTAAAGTGCAACACATTTTACATCAACTATACACCCTTGACAAATGGCCGCCCTTTTATGTTAAGGATAGAATGCTTTTATAACATAACATAACATTAGAATAGGTTTACACGGCATTGTACTTTATTTACAGTTATAAATATATGTCTTAAGGAATGAGTAGTGGCGTATACATTGTGCATAGAACCGTTCGCAAGTCGTTGCAAAAAATGTGTAGTACAGACACGTGCAATGAAATGTAAACACTTAGCAAAATAAAAAAGCGATTTTATCATGAAATAACTGTTTCTACTTTGAGATAAGACCTATTTCGTAATACAAAATACTATGTTTGTGAATAAGTAAACCGTTAATCAATACAGTAGGAGACAATCACTTTTAAAAGTTGCTGCGTGTATACATTTCATTGCTAGTGACTCTACACCGCTAAATACGGATACTCACCGGACTTGATTGAACTATAACAATATTTGGACATTTACGCAGGGACATTACTCTAAAGAAAGCTACAGCTGATCGTCTTTATTGAACATCTCGCGGTTTTTACATTTATAATCGAATACTGCATAAACGTGCAGTCTATAGCCGTATGTGGCTTAGCTATAGACGAATGTGACATTTTAGGCACCTTTCCTTCAATTTTCCCAATTTCGTATCCAATCTGAAAGGCGATTAATCGAGTAACGCCTCCATCCTTATTTACCCAACACCAGTATAGAGGCGACCTTTCGATTTAAAACTCGAAATCCCTTTTCTTACCTGTCCCACCTCTTTTTCTTCAGATTCGCTGCGGGTTCCGAGATAGTTCCCTGATAAATGTTTTTCCAGAACCGAGATGGTCGCCATTTTTCTAGGTGACTTTTCCAGATCTTGGCTAGCAGTTACCGAGATTGAAATATGGGGTAGACAGAGTCCCGAATCGTATTCACGTATTTTTGCAAAGTCTATAAATCCGCCGTGAAGATTGGGAGTCGATTTGTTATGTTTATCAGATCTCCAACTTACAAGCCAGCATGGAAATGAAAGAAAAACATAGTTTATTACTTAGTGTAAGTTGTAACAGCAACGCGAGCAGCCTGCCACTAACTTATTGATGTATGAACGTGGCTCCAAACGGTTCCAACTTAGACACACTGCAAATTATTCGGTATGGCAACACAGAGAACAAAAGACTAATTAGTCAGTTTTGGTATTCTTTGATTTTGCATCTCAATGTTCTCTATTGCGGTTGCTATAGCGTTGATAATCATAACTCTGTAGGTTTTCTTAAGTCTCAAAAACGAAGGTAATCTTAAAAACATAACATCACGCCTGTAATTCCCGAATTGTTACTGGCAGAGGTGTACTTAGTAGTACACCAACATTTCACCAGTTAAAGTTATGTTAAAGTCTCATGTTATAGGGGGCGAACCGGGGGCAAATCTAGACTCCGTAGCTGCTACTAATAAGTTCCTGACGGATAAACTAAATAACACTTTGCCCGACCCGGGAATCGAACCCAGGACCTCATGCTCAGCAGTCGCGCTTGTGACTACTAGACCAACTAGGCAGTAATCTTAATTCTCCTAGCAATATGGTTGCTGGTGGGTGCTGCTTGGGTATATACATGGTGGAAGGGACATCAACCCACAAACGATCACCACGTATTCAGTACGTAATCTAGAACTACAACCACATAAATTTTTCATCGGTAATTGAAAAGGTTTTGCACTTTTCTGGAAATCAGCAGTTTTTACTGATAAAAAATCGTTTGTGCGTCGATGCCTTCCGTCTATACAACATTAGTTTTAGTATATACAAAACCTGACACGTGTCTAGTATTTTTATGTAAAGAATCTATGTACAAAATTTCAAAACAGTATCACGAAAAATCACAAAGTTATAAGCTTGTTCTGTTACCTAGTTGTCCGCTCAAAATCGTAGTCACCACGCAGAGCGCACCTCCAGCGTCGTCTTGAGCTCATTGATAATAATAATTTGGCAGTAAGTACCCAAATTATTGCGATAGGTACTTAAAGTCGCACGGTGTCCAATTTTTAATTTTTTTTAATATTTTTGGGAAAAAATATAACATGGTTTAAAAATTACATTTATCTCTACCCTAAATGTTTCTTTAATATATCTTGCCGATACATATTCCAGTACCAAAGGAGGTTGCTTGATAGAAGGCAAGGTCGAGAACACATTTGAGTGACGTTGGTTTGATCTCTATCTTTTGGTACCCACGTCCATTCAAATCAATAGAATATATAGCTAAGTTTCGCAAACATAACATCACACTTGTATTCCCAAAGGAGCAGGCAGTGGTGAATAATACACCCTCATTTTGCCAGCTATGTTTCAAGTTTCGTATAATAGGGGGCGAGTCTATTGCCATTAGCCCAATCTTGTTTTGCATAATTGTTTCAAAACTTGGCAGTCATGCTTTGATAGAGTTTTCAGATAGGAGTCGATTCCACAGGTAGTAACTGATTAATGGGGAATATCATAGTACTACTAATGAGTTAATAGAATGATACGGGTATCACGTACCTATCGAAAAGCCTACATCGAAAAAAGCCGCAGGAATTTAACTGTAGTAGAATGGACGAATGGTCGACTCCTACAATAGGATTTTTGAACATATTGACATTTTTACATGTGCTCCCTAGAAGTTTAAAAGTCTTATACTTAAGAGCATTAACGTCTTACGGCATTTCATACAAACTTTCAAGTTATTTTTTTTCGAAATGACTGAACCGATTTTAATAAAACTTCATACGCATAAACAGGATACATAAGTCTAAAGATTTGACATAGAACTTTTCGAAATGTCTTTAAAAAAAAAAGTTAATTGGAAATTTCTGTTTCTATGGAAAATCTAAAATCGGTCTAATTTAGCTGTTACACTAGTTCTCTGTCAAATCTTTAGACTTATATATCCTGCTTATATGTATGACGTTTCATTAAAATCGGTTCTGTCATTTCGAAACAAAATCACTTGAAAGTTTGTATAAAATGCCGTAAGGCCTTAACGCTCTTAAGGAGCTTTCTTGAATATTTATACGGTGACACTATAGTATTTGTAACCCTAGCGATTATTTTCACTGTTACCAGCGTTGTGGGCTACAATATCTATACTAATATTATAAAGCTGAAGAGTTTGTTTGTTTGTTTGCTTGAACGCGCTAATCTCAGGAACTACTGGTTCGATTTGAAAAAATATTTTAGTGTTTGATAGCCCATTTATCGAGGAAGGCTATAAGCTACATAACATCACGCTACGACCAATAGGAGCGAAGCATTTATGAAAAAGATTGCAAAAACGGGGAAAATCCATACGCAGACGAAGTTGCGTGGGTCAGCTAGTTGTCTATAAGTTTTGTGTATTTTTTATTTTTATGTTTTATATTGCAGCTGTTAGTTGTTCCTTTTAAATAAAAATAAAAAAATACCTAAAATAAAGTAGTAACTCACGTGCGGGGCGGAAATAGTCGCATTAAAACAATAAATAGAAGTTTTGATTGTTACAATACAAAAACTATATAACCAAGCCTATGTAACGTGTAACATACAAATCCACCTCTACAGGGAAACTTGTTCAAACATACCTCTGACGAAAAACTCATAAAAATACTGGAACTTCGAGTATAAAAACTTTCCGCCAATATTTTTGGTACGAAAATATTATTATAGTGTACCAAAGTTAGGCCGTGTTAGGTGGAACGATAATATATTATGTTATGTACTACTTAGGCAAAGCTAACGTTGGATAAAAACACCGTCATTAATTTCCCTGAGTAGTCAGGTAGATATCGAATGTATTCCATTTTCCTTCTCGCATTATTACATTTTTCTCCGGTACCCAAAACCAATTTTTCTACGTTCATAGCTATGCTTTTTATCCTGATATGTAAGTCGGAGTAGAGATTGAAAACTGTGCCCGATATTGGACTTAAAGGCGAAACTATATTCGTGGATATTGGCAAAGTTTTATTCATTTTCGTCATTGTTTATGTCTAAGTGTCAAAACACAAATAGTTTTGTGCCGTTACATGAGTAATGTGATGGCAATGTTTCATGTATAGGGTGGTATAAAGATTCATATATTCGAATACATTATGCATTGGCTTATTAATATTTATAAAAAAATATGCATTTGCATCCATTACCCATGCTGATGAAAAAGAGCAGCTTTTTATTTTAATAAGTTAGAGCTTATATCCATAGATCAATCCAATTATATCAAGTACTCACCGGCAATATTTAAATCTCTGTGGGTGATTACTAATCACCACTTCTCAGCGTAATCACCGACTGATTCATTAATTTATTAATTAAGAATATTGTATAAGTACCTACCCAGCCCTACAGGTTGGGTATAAATGACATTAAATTGATTTCAGGATTACAGTATCCTTCTTTTAGTAACATAAGTAATGAATGAATAGCACCAAATTGTGACAAATACGAATTTAGCCTCATACAAAATTCGATTTCCTTAGACTCAATAGCACATGTATACATGACGGTTTGTATAGACTCATAAACAATACAAATAATTAAAACTCGCGTGTGTTATAATTGTTAAAAAGGAAACGTCAAGGTATGTTCAAGAATGCAAATAATCATGGCGGCGGGTGGGTACAGTGGGCACAATACAAACACACAAAACAAAAGCTTAGGGGAGAGATGGGGAAACGAGTTAACAATCACGTTGTTTGCCCACTTGTTCGGTGGGCTGCGGAGCAAACGTACCTTAATGTTCACCGAATTGATTGTAAAACTTCTATTTTTATAGCGAAATTGTTGAATACTGACATTCTTTAGTTTATAGAGCTAGGAACATAAGTTTAGTCACTTCTTAGTATTGTTACTTGGCGTTTGAATGACGAGTTATGAAAACTGTTGCAGAACTGTCGTAAAATACGGAAATTTTGTTGTGAACTGAAATGTCGCATTTTTAAATCAATGGTTTTGCTTTTAAAAACTGTAAGACGGTTTATTCTAGATACAATTTCAATTAGTACACATCAAAAGAATCTACCTTACTAAAGGTATTGATTTAAATTTCGATCAACATTTAATGAAAAAAAAAACAGTAGACTCTAAATTCAATCGAAACGTTGAATGAAAACGTTTTAATTAAAAAATTTCTGTACCAAGCTGTTTATTCGTATCAATTCAAATACTTCGATCATTAATATTTTATTAAAACTGTCGTAGGTACTCACGACGCTCATCAAGCTATAAAAACCAAATTAAGCTGATCTCCCAGTATACGTGAAGCGCGTACAAAGCGAAGTCAGGTTATACGGATATGTATAGCTTGATGTGTCGCCGTGTGTACAAACGGCTGACACACAGCTGACTGAATTGACGTCGCAAAACTTCTATTGTGTAACGCTGAAGCAGAATAATTTCTCACTATTACATATGTATTTGGCCAAAGATGCGTAACACATTATTACTTACACTACTTACTTATATTAGTTACTAGTGACCTGCTTTGCACGGTTATTATGACTTGTCGAAACTTCGTGATCGAAAAGTTAAATATGTTAATTTTATACCAATGTACTATACACTTAAACCTTTCCATATAAATTCTATAAATAATGCTGAAGACATCCGTGGCCTACCACGAGCGCGCGGTGTCAACGTAACGTAGGTAGATACGCTGATTTTAAAATTAAAAATACTCGTTTCACATAATTATAATATTTCATAGTTTTAAGAATTTATTCATTTCTAAGGATGATACTGATTTTGGTTGTTGCAAACAATTTAACCAAAATGCTAAAGGATAAAAATGTATCGATTAAAAAAATTACGTTACGTTACGCGCGCTCGTGGCCTAGGGCCTCCATTCTGTAGTTTAAAATTAGAACACGGTCTCGCATCAAACAAAAATAAAAGTGACTTTATTTAAAGATAATTGGTGTACAGATTCAAATTACCAGCTGAAAGGCGACATGAATTCCGGTAGAATATGCTTATGTATTAGTACCCTTCAGATCGTTTCAACAACATTATTATTGTTTTAGCCATTCCGAACTCGTATAAGAAAGTTTGATTTGATACCGATCTTTCCAAGAAGCCTTTGAAAGTCGTGACGTCAAGGCAAAAGTTTTAAAGAAAACGTTGACGTAAATGGCTGATTTTTATTCAAAATTAATGCTGACCATTCAAACTTGAATTATATAAAGAATCAAAGCTAACTTTTGCTTGCCCAACCTTTACTTAAAATTCCTTTGAATAGCAAATTATTTCTTAAGGCGACGAACTTCGATCTTCAAAGTTTAGGTAAAACTGAAATGATTCCTAGAATATTATAATTCTGTGAAGTCAGACATAAATGAATAATGGTATTTAAACCATTTAACAGAGCGTTAAGTTATGTCCTAAGGCTTTTAGTACCGAAAGTTGTTAAGAAGAACGCTTTGAACAATGTTCGTGGATTAAGACCTTTATACAAAACTAACGTAGAACAAGAATAAGATAAACAGCATAATTTTCTCTAAAGCGTAGATAAAGGATGTAAATACAGCCTTAACGAAGCCGAAAGGCACTTGTTCTTCCCGTCATTGTGATCATTTTTTTTGTTCTAGACCATACCTACCTGGGAACTTTCTAGTTACAGAGATATCGGAGGTCCAAACGCGTTGCGCCGACCTCAAATAGAATGGGACGGGGGCAGGTAGATGATGATGATGATGATGACAAGTTTTTAATGTTATAACTTTACTTTAAATACCTCCACAACCCCCGTACTTTTTCAATTACATTGAGTCCTACTGTAAAACGTGATTTTCCACCCCAAAAAAAGTCGTTTCCCAGGCAATAATTTTTGCTTCGGGTTACTTAGTTTGATGTATAGAATGACGCCTTCGTGAAGGGTCCGTTTACACCTTGTATACAACAATGAATGACTAGGGATAAAAATAACATTCGCTCGTTAATTTTATCCGTGGTATATAAACAAATGACGACCGCTATTATCACTGTGATTATCACTAATCTGTTTACTAAATCACGACACGACATAACTTTGTATCATCAGTACCTGTCTATTAAGTCGTGGCTGGCATAAAACCTCAAAACTGACGTGCATAGAAACCGAAACTAAAACATTTAACCACTGCGTCCTTGAAAAAGCGGGCCCACGTGAATAGGCCGGGGTTAGACGGTAGCATTGGACTGCAGAAGGAGGTCAAGGCGAATAAAGCCTTCGATTAACGTTTCCTTATTCAAACACGACTTCTTTTACAACCCCGTGGCTTGTATTTATTTTTAGTGTTTGTGACGTCATCAGGTTTTCCCTTGGAGCTTTGGACGATATGGGGTTGCGTGCGTAGATGTGCATTATGATTTGAGGGTTGGAGCATAAACAACGTACTGGTATATGTTATTGTACTATCGGTTTAAAAAGGGTTAATATATTCTAGTGTACTTCACTACTAAGATCCCATCATTTATACTATTTTGGACTGTATACTCAGTTATGTTAAAAGAAGTAAAGGTCGACAAATGAAACGATTGGAAGATGATCTCAAGGGAGACAGAGATAGGTGGAAGTCTTTGGGGGAGGCCTTTGTCGAAGGACAAGCTGTTAATAGAAAAACCGATCGTCAGTAACAAATATAATAATTGTAAAACTGCAATAAAGGCTTGTTTTTATTTACTATGGTAAATATTATGTTTGAAGAATAGATATGTCAGTTAAGTTCTTAAGATGTCTTAAATATATGTCGAATATGTCAGGATTTATTCCGTTAGGCTCGTACATCATCTGGGCACAAAATAGGTTTCGTGCAATAAAAATACACTGTTTCTATTAAAGTAACAAACTACTTGAAATTAAAATTTAACATCGGATACGGTTCCAAGACGTCTCAACTCCGCCGCGGTCAGATATTGACTGTTACCCTCGCCTCGAGCTGAACATCAGGGCTCTGTTGAAGCACGCTGTGGTGTTGGTAGACTTGTAAGTAGGTCGTATGATGTCACCACCAGCGCAATTGCGATTCATTTTATGTCCATACTAATGACCGGATCCGACATATAAATGGTTAGTAGCGAAAAGAACCATAACAGAAAGTACTTACATACTTACACAATCTCTTACATATCTAAAATAGTATCTATTATGTGAATCGTGATGAAAGCATCATACAAGTAACTAAAATATACTCTTCCTCCAACCAACTTCCGATTGCTTCTTTTTCCGTTCATAATTATTTCCTGTGATAATTGCTGGCATGTTACCTTTTTTTTTGTATGCGAGAGAGCAACTAGGCAACCGTACAAGAAGTTTCCGAAGTCAAAACTACGCTAACTGAAATCTGACTCGAAGAAAAAGCGAGGAGTTAAGTGCAGTGCGCGTTGCGTGATTAGTGTTACTAATGCAACTGTCAGTTCAAGCTCCGCTAGATGCCAATTAAGAATGTAAAGCTAGGTACGGATGCCAGCTTTGTGGAGAGCTGTGTTCTTGTAGCATTTCAGTGTTTGTTTAGGGTTATATTCAAAGCTGATTGGTACTTCTACATTACCATACCTATACAGCCATCTTATATTTAGTTAAAGCAGGATTTACAAGAAGCTTCAAAAAGAAATATTTTTTTATACAACCGCCTATTCTTTTGGGAAAATAGGCATAGTTTTATAAACTCTGCATGCATGTTTAAAAAAAAATTGGATACAATTTCGTCAAGGTAAGATTTCGTTGATAAAAAAAAAATGTTGTGATGACAATTGTGGCATGTTTTTGTCTAACAACAATGCGCACCATCGTCTTTTGATGTCGACTGTACTGTATATTTTCCTTATAAATGTATCCCTGTTTAACCTCACTCCTCACGTTCATAATTTGGCGAATATTTCCTGGCACAAAATTTCATGTTGCCACCACAATGCTTCGGGATAAAAGGGTGTGACAGAAAGACAGTTTCCGAAAGAGTTCGGTTTTACCAATTCTTTACAAAACACTTAAAATAACCGAGCGAAAGGAAGGCAAGAAATGACACAAAAGAAATGTTAGCTTTCTTACCATGGAGAGGGCGTGTTTTTAAAAGAGCACTTTGACGGCATAATACTCCTCCATATAGCTGGTTCGCAACGTGCTCAGACATTCAATGAATGACAACATCTATATTTGGTACAAAAAACAGTAATAAAGAAAATTATCTCTAGAGTATAGAGTACTTAACTTAGGTATGTTGAGGACCTAATTAGAAATTTTATAAGAAGTTTGCATATCTACTTTCTAGACTCCCTAAATCGTGGTGGTGTTCTAATTAACAATCTCACATAATACGAAACAAATGGTTTCAAACCCCTATATATAGCAACTAAGTATACACAACACGACATAATCAGTGTACACATGACTGCTGATGTACTTCCAGCTGATTAATTCCTTAATCGCTGACACCCACAGGAATACAGGTTACGGCTAATTTTAGCAACATATAAATAAACCATTTGCTTATCTACTTGTAGATCGTAACCTTCGATCACGAATATAAAAACAACATGGCAGAAAAACTGAAATTGAAAATGGCGCAATAAAAAACAACCATGGACAAATGTAGGTTAAATAGACATCACGACATATTACTTTGTATAGCCCGTAATTACTTCGATACATGAATCAATATGCAAAGATTGGTGGATAGCAAAAAATCAATATCCGCTTTCGTTCCAAGGTGACAGCGGAACGTTCATCGATTCTCATGTAATATTTCATTACGTAAAAAATGTCGTATTAATAAGGTTCATAATGAAAATGAATGGCCATATAACACGCACAATTACACACTGGCCAAGGTAAATGAAAATAGGCTAAAGAGAGCTCGAGTGGGACCTATTATGAAAGTGCGTGTGTTTCGTCACAATATGCAAAGGGAGTTTCAAAGGATCTCAAATCTCCCGCATAATTACGTGGCACATACACGTTGTACACCTCAAGCAGCATAATTCGTACCCTCCAAATGTACGTATTAAGTTCTTATACGCGTCATGTGTCTTGCTCCTTTTCTTAATGACGCGTGTAATATGCCTATCGAAACCGACACTATACGCGGCTTTAGCCATCCGTAAAATCACAATTCTGTACTTGATTAGATACTTGATTTGTTTGATAATGATATAAAAACTTGTAGGTAGGTACTATAACTGTGTAGGATTACTAGCCATAGTTGAGCGAGCTTCTGAAACTAGCCTTTTGATGTAAAGACCCTCGTTAACTAAAGGTAGGGAAGGTTTTCTCAACAGCAACGTACTAACGTAAAGGGCTCGGTTGGAGATAAAAGCAATAGCAAGCGCCATCTATCACGTAAAGCGTGAAATTCCGGCACAACGTAAACGTATGGAGAGTGAGCCTTATCCACGATGATTGATATCCGATGAAGTGGACGTATCTCTGATCACCCCTAAAGGATAAATACTGTACTTTTATCTATACCAGTAACTTGCAGGCCCGACCTTACCCAGTACTATCTCAGTTCTCCGATCTTCACCGGTAGATAGACATTGCTTAATCGAGATACATGTGAATGTTGATGCCGTTTCATGACACTTATGCAATGGTGTGCTGAATTTAAAATGCATAAGCTGTTTATACCAGCTCATCGGCTCTGGTCCGTGCAGCGACAGCGGCGACACATTTCTCTCAGTTGGCTTCTACAATGTATTATACAATGTTATGCGGCAAAACAGCTGGCAAAGACTACGATTTAAATCCTAGATTCAGTCATATTTCTTGTATTTTTGAAAATAAAATACTCAAAGCAACTTACAATATCTCATTTTTCAGAACATTTCTGTAAAATATGAACCCATAACATTAAGTAAAAAATATAACGTCAGGCAAAAATATAGCTGAAATATTATCCGCGAAAATATTTTAGGGACTGTAATAATGTTCGGGATTATGACAAACAACACTGTTATCATTCCCGGTACCTCTGTCCGTAGTTCCTATATTACCGTAAGTACCCCTAAAGCCAAGGCTTGCTGGGATTTTTTCTTTCATTCATCTACAATCGAGATTTAGCTAAGATACGTTATTACCGAAAGGTGAACTTTAAATCGATACTGTTTTCCCTCATCCTAACCCTTTTTACCCTTTCTTATAAAAAAGGTCAAATGTGGTTTTATCATCACGCTTTACCCCGGACTGGCGGGTTTGTGGTGTCGGGAGAGCTATCCCGGCATCAAATTGCTCGTGGAGATTTGTTTACTGCAAACCCTGGTAGGTCAAAATATGTGAGATGTGTAATTAGACGCCTGAACTCACAAGCACTTATTCCCGAGCTACTCAATTTAACATTATCCTGTAAAATAAATTTCGTATTCGCAGAATTATGTGCTGGTTCATCGTATTACGAATATTTGTACAGACTTAGCACGGATCCAGTCCCTGGCCAGCGCTAAATTTGTAGGATGACCCACTATCAATTCCCGCGTCTCGGCGGTAATTTGAATTTATGTGTTCATGATGTTTGAGTAAGCGGTTGTTGTTGTTAATGGGTGTTTGTGGTTCGTTAAGTGAGTGGAAAAGCTCCCGTGTCTATTAACACGTCTACGTAATTAAATTATCTGCGCTCTGATGGCAGAATCACGCTTCCGTCACGAATGTGTGGGGAAAGCAAAACCTCGTTTAGAAGGCTTTTTGCTAATGTGACAAAACACTAATTAAAAAAGTTGCAGTCACGATAAGTCGCGTGCTAACGTTTTTTACACGTAGACAGTTGCCGCTGGGTGAGTAATAAGTACGTTGTAACGTTGTTACGGTGTTACAGGTTACGCCGTCAAACGTAATTGAGAATCAAACGGAATACATAATAAATAATTTAAATACACCTTGCATGAAATATAAATTTTCATATTCAAATCAAACAATTGAATTGCATTTTGTTCAAGAAAAGAAAATCTAGCAACGGTTGAAACGAAATTGAATTTTATTTTTATCTTTCTTGATTGGGCGGCATTATACAACATTAGTTTTAGTATATGCGAAACCTGATACACGTGTCTAGTATTTTTATGTAAAGAATCTATGTACAAAATTTCAAAACTGTATCATGAAAAATCACAAAGTTATAAATAAGCTTGTTCTGTTACCTAGTTGTCCGCACAAAAACGCGGTCACCACGCAGTGCGCGCCTCCAGCGTCGTCTTGAGCTCATTGATAAAAATAATTTTGCAGTAGTTACCTAAATTATTGCGATAGGTACTCAAAGTCGCTCGGTATACAACTTTTAACTTTTTTTAAATAGTTTTGGGAAAAAATATAACATTGTTTAAAAATCATTGCAATCGATTCAGTTACTTATTCTGAACAAACTGTATTCAGGTTTCGCATATACTAAAAATAATGTTGTAGTTACCAAATCAGATTAATTTATCGACAGCAAGTTTATTTTTCTTAAAGTACCTAAACGCTAATGCAGGAGAAATCATGGGAAAGTTGACAACCACATTAAAAAATAAATAAAATAAAAACTTTAACCTCCCTTTACATATTACAAATAGCTACGTTAGTCCAAAAACACAGGAATTACTTTCGATCACACATAGAAACAAACCAAATTATAAAGGAAGAAATAAAACCAAGTTGACTACAACGACACCAAAATTAAAAATAGCCCGATCTATAAAATTGCAACAATTTATGATAAATTACATAAAAGATGATGAGAATACAAATTCATTCTATAGTAAGATTACATTTAATTGGGAAATGTTATTACACAGTAGACCAGTAAATAAAAAATATTTATGTCTTTGATCAGACCGGATCTGACAGAAAAAGAAAAAAGTTATAAATTGAGTACACCTATAAAGTTTTATCCGTCAAAAAAAAAAAAAAAATATAAATGTCACTGGACATTTATATTTTTATTTTGAATTGTAAAATGACACACCATATTTCAATTTAATCACTTACTATATTGACATGACATGATTGTAATTATTACCTATTACTTATTATTGTCTACTACAACTAATACAATCTGACTTAAAGATGACTTTATGTGTGTTATTGGCGCCACGATTGGCGCAGTGGCAGAGCGAGCTGTTTGTGTATGTGAGTTTAAATGTTTTTAAACGCACCCACGATACAGGAGAAATTCCTAGTGCGTCATAGTTTAAAAAAAAAATACAAGTGTATTGTGTTTATTACTTTAACTGGACATCATAACGACTTCCACACATATTTTTTCTGAAATGTATTGGATTGTGTTTTGATAAGTTTTGACTCAATTTATTATGTTAATTTAATGTTCATAAACTCAACAGCAAACCAGCATAGTGCTTTGCAGTGCCCTGACAGGTTTCATGTACAAAAATCGACAGTAATATTGTAAAATGTTTGATGTGCATGTGATGTGGATCAAATAGATAAATAATATTTAGATAAAACATTGTACTGTACTCATCTAAACAATAAATAAAATTGAAGTCTGTTTGTAATTTCAAAATAACAGCTTTTTACTGAATTTCTAAGAAAGTATATTACGGTACTTAGAAAAAAAAACACTTTTTTAATTTTTTTGTCTGTCTGTTTGTTCCTACTAATCTCCGAAACAGCCGGTCCCATTTTGAAGGGATCTTTACGGGCAGATAGCTGAGTTTTTGCTTTTATTTTAGAAAAAGGATAAGGGTTCCGTGCAAAAAATTAAAATCTTTAAAATTGTTAACAAAATCCGATTCAATTAGGAAATAACATTTTATAATAATAATTCCACGCGGACGAAGATCGTGGGCAACAGCTAGTTTATAATACAAAGTATGAGGCACCTTTACAAACTTTGTAATACAAACCTGATCTCCCAATATAATCTCCAAAGTGTTAATCTATTAATCCTCTTACGTCACGCACGGTACAGATAGGTGCCCAACGCGGCCATTTTTCCTCACGACTCGATATAATTCCAAAGTGAAGATATAATAAGATTTGTAAGATTGATCGATACATATTTAAGGAGGAGCAATCCAATTAAGTCCACTATGGCAGTTTCTCGTAACCTTTAGCGCTAAGTTCATTACGCAGTAGATACTCCTTGGTTCCGTACTTTGTGTTATCAGAAAAGTTTTGCTCTCCTAAGGACGGGGGGAGGGAGGGGCTTCGTTTGCTCCTTGGATACTAAGTAGACGTATACTTGTGTATTTCTTAGAATCCATCTCTCTCTGTTGGTAGAGGAAAGTTTATACGTTAAGATACGTATAATTGTACTGTGAATATATTTCTGAGAATACTCACGAGGTCTGTTTTTCCAAAGATTATTTTTAGAATGTCTCATAGTTATTTTTTAATTAGGTTAATTATTTTGTCTTGTAATACGATGTTATTGTTAAATTATTATCAGGGTGCAAAAGTACAAAAAAAAATGGCAGCCACGGGCGTAAAAATGCTGACACACGTTTTTCACTGTGTTGCTACCCACGGCCAATGTCTCCATAGTCTTTAATATCAACAGTAATATTGGACGGCAGGAAGACTTAGTCGAAGAAGCTGTGCAAAAGCTATATTCCCCGAAGAGATAGAGGTAGCTAGGGTCTCTACCTCTTCGGGAAAACAGCTTTTAACATAATTACGTCCTTATTTTGGGAGTTTATCCTGAATTTTGATGTTTTTCCTTTAGTTACGCCGAAATAGCCTCTAAGTATTATACAAGTGGATAATTTGATAATTATTTTTTTAAACAATCAGCATTGCCATTCGACGTAGCAATGCTGCCAGCCTTCTGGGCACTTTTCCTGTTGACAGTGATGTGGACGAATTTTTAGACGCCCTGTAATTCTTTTTCCCTTTGATACTTGTACATTTTTATTATTATTTTAAATCTATTTGTTGTTTGTAAATAATCTACATACTGAATTGAATTAAAGTGGATAATATAATTTAATAAACAAGTCTAGATCAAGACCACATAACGGCGCAAGTAGAAGCTAGTTCTGCTAGATCTTAGCACAACTTTGAAATAGTTGCGTCACTACTAGCCGTAGCGCTACGGCTACGGCGTAGCGCTACGGCGTAGCGGGCAGAAATACTTGCAACAACGCTTATTGCAAAAGCACACTGTGAAATACTGTATACTTAGGTGCCCATACATCTCGCCTCTCGGAAACTGCAATTGATTCTTGAATATTATATGTTGTTTCATACTATGCGCCATTTCATGTTGGAGCATCCATTTCTTATTCGTTTAGGTTGATAGCTACTGCATCGCGCTTCAGTAAATTCCTTCTCTTCACTTTTTAACCAACTTCAAAACAGAAATTTCATCAAATTCGGTTCAGTAATTTGTTTTTTTTTGCATTTAATAAGTACTGTAACAATTCGTAACTACAGCTAGGGGAGGTGTGAAAGGCGATAGCCACGCAGTCCCTTTCATCCCTCCACTTAGGGTTGCAACCTGATATATAAATTATTGTAACTGTTGTAAAAGTATCATAAGCAAGTTGCCAATAAAATATCACCATGGGGTTTTACGTATTTTTTTAGCCCAAGAAGAGGGCTATGTTGATGACATGATGATTCCTTAATAACTTCTAACTACAATTTAAAAATTAATTCATGAGAAGTATTTGTGCAGTCACTACAACTAATTAAAATAAGACACTTACGGAAAAAAACCGTCTTCCAAAAAACACTAAAAAAGTACTACACTTTAACGTAAATTTAAAAAAAAAAGTACTGTGGAAACCCTATTCTTACTTCCAATACGATAATGCATCGCTGCCATGTCCTTATTTGTTTAATTTATAATATCTATAATAAAATATATACCTACGAATATATTAAAATAGCAAAACATATTTAATAACTCCACCAGACGAAATTAAATTACGCGAACCGTGTGCATAATTATTTTAACAACCATTTATTTTCAGATCAGCGACATTAATTATGTTGTTTAACCCTGACACAAAGTTACGTCCCACAATGTTTATTTTCTTTGAAGTGGCTTTTAACGTTGTCTTTTTCAATTATTATGCTTTTTTTTATAATTAAGACAGGCATTGTCAATGTTGGCGATGAGTCTGCGAGGTTAAAATGGCACTAGGCGGGTCACATTTCCAGGATGGGTCAGGACAGATGGGCCAGAATAATCACACAGTGGGTGCCTGAAGACGGTCGTCGTCACCGAGGCAGGCCCAAGAAACGATGGCGTGACGATTTGGACTCATTCCTCACCGATTGGCTAGAGAAGGCAAAACACCGGGAGAGTTGAAAGGAATGGGGGAGGCCTTTGTCCAGCAGTTGGACAGAACAGGCTAAAAAAATATACATATATTATTAAAAAAAGGAGATTTGTGACTACCTTAGCTGTTTGCAGAGAATAATTTAGTGGGTTATCGGATCAAGCAGATTCCACATCGATTAGTGCGATCACTCATCATCATCATCAGTATAAAGAACATTTTAAACATACATTTAATTATTTATTTAACATAAAGGACTTAATGTCATAGGGCCTATGGTATTGGTCCGCCACTGTTAAAGATTTTGGATAATGAAGAGACAAACAGTGATAGTTGTAAATCTGAAAATTGAAGAAATTATTTTATTTTATACAAGGTACACTACAAAAGTCTGGCAACCAGTACCATTATTTAGTACTAACTGGGTTGTGGAGGTCAGATAGGCAGTCGCTCCATGTAAAATACTGGTATTCAGCTGCATCCGGTTAGACTGGATGCCGACCCCAACATAGTTATGAAAAGGCTAGGCAGATGATGATGACACTACAAGGACATATAGTACATCATCGCCATATAACCACGTGTCATTATGTAGGTACCTACTTATGTATTGGTCAGTCGGCACACTGATTTTGTGATAACTACCTACTTATAAAAAAAGCTGATTCAGGTTAACACCTCGTTACAATGTCTTTACACGTTTACATAATTCCAAATTCTGTGTACAAGTACAAATTCGACGTAGTTATTAACGAAACTTCTCAAGGGCTGTTCTTTGGTTGATTTTCGTGAACTATCCAACTTTAAGTCGGTGGAGTAGGTACAACTTGTTCAAACTCTCGACAATTTTGTTAAGCCCCGATATTTGCTCTAAGTAATAATATTGGAAAAGAAATTATAAAAGTTTGAGTCGAAACTGGAACATTTGAAGTCACTCAATTTATGATTGAGTCTATCGATAGGGTAAATTATATATTGAGTGGCTACGTAATAAATCACATACATCATGCCTGTATTCCTCGATGGTTATAGCAGAGATGTATAGTCTGTAACTAGTGTAACTTTTTATCTTGTCTGTGTATCTTACATCTTTTGTGTAGTAAGCAACGACTTATTGTCGGGCCTACGCTGTCCCCCATACTTAAGTACAAATGCAGTAATCATGATAAAATTGTAATACCAAATGATTTGAAAAGAGTAACCATGGAGTTTCTTGCCGGTTCTTCTCCATAGGAAACAACCAACCCGAACCGTGCACCTTTTTGTCGACGTTTTATAAGTGCCCATCTAGGCCTATGTGACATAAAATATTTTGATTTTGACTTAGCAACTACATCAACATAATTGAGAAAAGGCAAGGCAAACGATGATCTTGGACAGGGTACCGACAATAATACAGGGTGTAAACGGACCCTTCACGAAGCCGTCAACCATGCATTAAGTACATCAAACTAGTGTGATTTTTCTCCCACTACATTGTAGTTTCATGTGAACATATTTAGTATTTTGAAAACCATACTATTATGAAATAGGGCGTTTGTCCACGATAAAATGCTCTTTACTGTACCATCATAAACCCACATTAAAAAAAAACAAATGAAATTTACTGCCAAATGGAGAACGTCCTCCTTCTTTGTAGTGGGCTATATTAATAAAAATACGAACCAAGTCGGTCACAGAATGCTAATTAATAAAACCGTTTCCCTTTCTTTTCACCGTGTCCTTTGATCCTGAAAAAGAAAAAAGGATTTATCTTTAATCTTCATAGAGTATTTGTCTGACTGTAAATCAACATGAAAGGCCTTTTAAAGTCTTTCTTTGTCAAAAGAAAGAAAAAGATAAGGCGAAACTATGAATCTTTGACAAAAAATAGGCCTGTTTTCACTAAAACTCGATGATACTTA
Organism: Noctua fimbriata; assembly: GCA_905163415.1. Lineage (NCBI taxonomy): Eukaryota > Metazoa > Arthropoda > Insecta > Lepidoptera > Noctuidae > Noctua > Noctua fimbriata. The sequence goes on along the minus strand of LR990922.1, from coordinate 8,969,506 downwards.
AACGAATGCCTATAAAAGAGCATTGTTGGATTTTCAACGTTTGTCTCTGCATCGAAATTTGACAAGACGCATAAAATAGTATTATAAGTCTGGTATTGCTTCGTATTTTTTTAAAGCTGTGGTAAGAAATAATAAGAAAAACTTTATGTCGCTACTCTAAATCCGTACTCAGAAAACAGTTAAATTACGTCTTTAAAAATCGAACTACACTACAACATGCCAATAAAACCAGCAGTACCCATAAACCAGGAATTTGTTTTGTAGTAACCATTTAAAATCCATATAATACGCTGGTCGCATACTCAGCTATTGTAGTAACGAAGGCGACACAAGCACAGCCAGAGCAGCACGCAGTAACTTTAAACGCCTCTTGAGACTATGTGACCTAAGTATTGTATTAGTTGCAGACGTCCTTTATGTTGTGAAGGGAAAGCAATTTCAAAAACTATAAAACTTCGTCTAACTTTGAAACTGTTGTATTTTTGATAACCCTTAAAAGCGGGGCGGTCGACGAGTAGCGATGTCTCGCCTCTAAGACTTTTCGATTCGAGTTTTCAGAGCAGGCCGTACCCAGTGTTGCCGCATTTAATGGAGGGTACTTGATAAAGTTTCTCGCACTCGTGCCGCTACGCACTTGCGAGAAATATTGACTTTATCGATAGTGTAGCACTTAACAGTTTAACAACACTTATAACATGCTGAAAAGCCCCCGGACCAAGTTATTTTCTCGAGGTCGACGGTTAATTTTCTCATGTATAAGACACGAGGCCGGCGACATATTGGAGTTTCGGCTTTAATATTGAATATTTACCTCATACACCGTTATTAGCCGAACGTCGAACTGCTGACAAAATAAGTGACTTGGGAATATAAGAACAGAATTTCGGAGACCATTTCTTTGTTCGCAAAGGCGATGAGCCAGCAACTCAAAGATATGTGCGCACATTTTTGTTATGAAACAATGTACTCAAGTTATTTATTTATTTGCTGGCAGTCGGCAAAACAACGTAGTGTATGATGTAAGCCGAACTTAACTTTAGATGCTAATGCCATTGCTTCACGAAACAATGTAACAAGATTAAAATAGGTAATATTTTTGTGGATCAACAAAAATGTCATGTAAAGACGACCTTGGCAAAAAATACAGGCCGTTAATAATTCTACGATCGCTGTACACAATAATCTATACGACAAATCTATTCAAGAATATTAGGTACTAGTTTACTGCTTCCATAAAGTTAATTTTAAAACAATCCGCTTGTCGAATTACCATGTTTTAGCTGGCGTAACCTACAGAAGCCCATGAAAAGCAGCCTTCGTGATCACGGGCCGGAATGACTTTCGCTTTCCGCGACCTATTATTATATGTAATATCGCTTTCTTCTTCAAGCTAACACACAAAAAGTTCGCAACAAAAACTGAGCGAAAACAGCCGTTTATATGCTCAGGAATTACGAACAAAAAAGCTTTCGGATTAATATCGCAGTTGTGTTTTTTCACGATATCTTTAAGTTAAGACAATGTAGCTGTATTCTTTTAGTTTGCCCATTACAAACCAGGACAACGTAAATAATCCTACTGGCTAAACACTGCTGGGGACACAGGTCTCCATTCTGTGAGACAGAGTGGGACATAGTCCACGACGCAGGCCCAGAGCGCGTTGATCGTCTAAAAATTTTTGGTTATGCTGGTTTCCTCATGATGTCTTTTCTTCATCGCTCTGAGGTAAAAATAAGTTTGATATTAATAACACAAAGTTAATTGCGTGCCTAGGTTCAAATTCACCACCCATTATGGTAAACATAACATCACGCCTGTCAACCCCGAAGGTTTAGGCAGAAGTGTACTTAATAGTACACCCATATATCGCTAGTTATGTTTAAGCCCCATGTAATCTAGGGCGAGCCTATTGCCATCAACCGGGCACAAACCCATGCTCTGTGGGCCCGTGGCTGCTACTGAAAAATTCCTGATGTAAACACCCAATAACACTTTGCCCGACCCGGGAATCGAACCCCAGACCTCTTGCTCAGCACTCGCGCTTGCGACCACTAGAGCAACGCGGCAGTTCATTATAGTAATGGGCTCCATATGAAATATCTTTTAATTTTCAGACTTGATTGAAAATAAGTTTGGAATGGATATTTCCCTTAACCAACGCAACACAGTCAGAATATCCAATTTCCCTTTTAATATAAACATATTGTTATGAACCCGCTGCCCGGATGATAAAGAAAACCACATGTAAATTATATACCTCTTACTTTATTAAAATGGTCGGACTGACATATCCAACGCTCGCATTATTATAATACTTACTTGTAAATAGAACCAGATTTTATGACTTATATATAATACACCAATTTATTGAGTAGTGATGTGCTCAATAAAACAACGAAGACCTGCACACTAATATTGTACATATTATAACAGATTTTCACAATCCCAAGAATTTTTAAAGAATTTTCTAAATCCATGTTTCTTATGTAAGAATAATCCAAACAAATAAAACATTAGTTAAAAAGTTCTCTAGAAAATTTAAGCTGTAGTATGTCTAAATATGAAAAGGGACTCTGAGACCTCCCGTGGAACGCACCAGTGTGCTCTGTACAATACAACGCCTTCTGCAAGCCCCGAGGGAAACAAACTCGTTTTCCACAACATCTTTGCGGGATATGCACGTGACCATTATGTGACAACACTAGAACTAACAAACTATGAATAAACAACATTTCGTAAAATACGCATTTGCTTACCCTTCGGAGCTTTAAAGTGAGTTGATAGCCTAGTGTTGTGACCGTCGGACTGCCAAAGTCATAGGTATCGAGTTCGAACCCAAGGCACGCATCTTAACCTCCGTATTATATAATTATCACTAGCTTCGGTAAAGGAAAACATCGTGAGGAAACCAGCATACCGGAGATATATTTCTTGACGACATGTCAAGCCAAGTCAGAGGCCCATGGGCGACATAAAAACTCTGACACCAGGTTAGGCATCAAGCACGCGATAAAGAAGAAATTTAGTTCTGCGTAGTATCAATATATAAAAAAAGAAGCGAGTTGATTGTTTTGTATTTCGAAATTACGCAGAAACATGTCTGGCAAATCCATCTTAAATTTTTAGTTCAGCCATTTTTTGAAAACGTTTATTATGCAAGATAGAAAGGCCTCGTACAATTTTGTAGTCGACATTGTAAGTAATGAGAAGTTCAAAGTAACGAAAACAAATTGCTTAAGGCGCACTCGAAATGAAAAAGTCTTTGCTGTAATAGTTACTTAATACTTTAAGCCTTACCACCGAGCTAGGGAATCGTCTGAAGCTTATACGACAACGTATAAATATGAACTTTTAATTAAAACACATGACATTTTGGAATACGGTATTACGTCGTCCTAATTCAGCCTCGAGATTATTTTGTGAGCGAGACCTTTAAATATTGATTTTACTTCAGCTTGCTACTTTGAAAGCGAAGATTCTTAACTATGTAAGAAAGTATAATTAATGACTTCATGTTACCAAACTTATGATTAGAAAAGATATGTAATTTAGGAACTCATTAGGGAATTACACAAAACATTCTTGCAGCTCGTCGTTGCAAACTTGGTGCGTTAGGAGCTGCGGCAAAAAGTTGGGAGTCTTTACTTAAAATAAAGTTATCTTTGGAGTTCCCGACTCGACGATGCCGACGGACGTTTAAATGGGCAACTAATATCATACTCTTCGTGAGTGTGGACTCAAAAATCCCATTTGAATTCTGGGCGTGAACTTTCAGCGCAAAGCGCCTGAGCAATACTGCGGAGTTGCACCAACTCAACGAAAATCTCTTTTATATGCTATCCTAACTTAATTTGAATACAGTGGAAGCTATTCCAGTTTCGTGGTTGGGATTTAAAAACGGGTGAAGCTAGATCCCAGGGTAGGTGAGAAGATAAGCATGGATCTAAATAAATTACTGAAGCAATCATAATGTTAGATACACGTTCTGTCGCTAAGATACGGTAACATAATACATTATTGTTTGGTGGGGTGTAACTTGCTTAGTTATTGTAACATTTATGAATAGCTTGCGCCGTGAGATTCATGAGATAGCAGCATTGTTTTAATATGTTTTGGCCAACGACAAATGTATAAAGCAATGCAACTATGTCTTTTAAATTAACTTTAACAGTGGGAGGGAGAGGGCATCTGAGCGTTTTCCGATAAAAAAATACGAAAAATCAGAAACCAGTCGTATATATTGAGTTCGCAGTGTAATAAACAGAAATGAAGGCTCGTGAACCGCGTTCTACATTCAGTGGGAATATAACTTGTTTCATTTAACTGGTTGGAAACAGTTGCATCAGTTTCAACTGAGCCATCCATCAAGCCACCGATTACGGCGAACAGGCATCAAACGCTTTCACTCAATACTTTAGCCTTGTTCATTGTTACCTGTTTGATTCAATTTTATACGTCACCGGTTCAACTCCTCCATCCTTATTCAATTTCCCACTTCTTCCATAAATTACCTTAACTGGCAACACCTGTGTTGTTGAACTTCAAGTTACAATACCAAACTTGTGTGTTCGATACAACTAATGACAGGGACCATTACCTGTTGCCAGGTATAGCTCACTTAGCCATCTAATAACGTCAAGTAGACCTTAAGTACAGCTAAAGTGAGTTTGAGTTCTGAACAGACGCCAGCACATTAAGCTACCCGAAACTGTCAAATTTTCCCAATCAACCTTGAATCTAATCCTTTAGTGATAAAGTTGAAAATCTATTTAAGAAATTTGACAAATTGTAGTAGCTTGATGTGCTGGCAACATTTTCACAAAAAATAGGCGAATGATTGAATAAAAGCTCAAAGTTGTTTTTCAACTCTCACCTCAGCAAGGAGAGCTAAAAAGTCAATAGTAAAATAATATAATAGGTGTCTCTTAGTATAGTTTCAATGAAAACGAGCCTTAGACAGTAATTTTAGCCATCGATTAGATTTGATCTTATAATTAGACTTGATTCATACGAATGTAAATTCGAATTCGTTCTAAAATTGAAATTCAAGCTCGCGTATCGATTCAAAATAAAGGGTTAAAGTGTTCGACGAACTAAATATAAACTGAATTCTCACAAAGACAAGTTTGTTGAAATGTGCAGTTGTTAATCGATGTCTTGTCCAGACAGTGAGACGGTCAGACATCACTCGGGAGTCGGCTACGGCATGCAATCGTAGTAGTCGGGTTCTTTGTGAAAGTTTGTCTGGGAATGCGCTTTGTTAGGAGGCTGCTGAGAAAATTACAGACATATGAAACTTTTAGACATACACTTTTAGAGTCTGTCTCAGGATGGCTCCGTAATATATATTGTACAATCAAATCAAATTGTTTAGCAGATTGACAAATCATGTAAATTTTCTGTTATAGCTATTGAATGGTTTGAATTTATGCTTAATTATTAACATTGTACAAACAAGGTGGGCTCTCTGCCTGGACCGTTTCTTTAGGTAGGTAACCAAAAATGAAAGTGTCAAAAAGTACCAACGTCGAAACTCCTCTACAATCACAAAATTAGCGTTCCATTCACTCACCCCTCACAATTCGAGTGGAATAATAGACAACAGATACCCTCTGTCATTCGTTCATTGTGGCATGAACAATAACACGGAAAGAATTCGTTCTTCATATTCCTTTCGGAATTCAAAACGGCATGAACATGTTTCTAAGACAAAGATCCCTGATCCGTACTTATTGGAGATGTAGTACCATTGTATTTTTGGGGCAACAGGATAATATTTCTTATGTGATTCTATCGGGAGATACCCATTCCGTTATATACGATGTAATTATTTACCTTTCGTGGATATTACTCTTGGATCCCAACTCCAAGTTGTTGTTGGATCATAATTTTTCCTGCTTTTTCCCGAGGCTGTAGCAGTTTTTAACCTTATTTTTATGGTCCGATTTTAGATGTAGAGATACGTTACGAAGATTAAACAAAATTTCGATAAATAGACACAACACTGAAGCCCGCTTGCGCCACAAACCAATACATTTAGCACTAAACGAATTTGTAACATCGTTCTGCTGCTGTCAGTCATTTAAATTTGACCTTAACCCTGAAGCCTACTAAATAGTGTTTTTATTATTCAAGATGGCATAAATACCGTGTCTGGTTTTTTATTGCAGTGTAAATAATCGGAATTTACAGGACTTTTTGTTTACCTAAAGTTCCGTTCAGCGTCAGCGTACAAGTGCGACGGCTGTTTAAAAACCTGGTGACAAGACACGGACTACCAAACGATTGATTTAGTCTTCATGCGCAGCTAGCCTAAAATTTATAGCCAGCCTGCATTCGAGAACCGAACCGAACGAACGTGTGACACCCGTTACACGCTGCTGACGTCATAACACACCGCACTAGCTTTATTCTTTTATTTATTAGACGTTCTTTATTTGAACTCTGAACATTTCTTTTTTTTATACCTACTCCAATTTTAAATGTTAATTAAGGTTTTATTGTTACTGTACATTGGGAGAATGATAAAACATAAAGAAAAACATGTAGTTCATAAACAGTTCCGAGAAAAATGTATTGTCTGGTTTAGGTACTCATGTGGTAAAAGTTATTATTTTTTCCTCTTTCCTCATTTTCAATGAGATGCTGGTGAGACTTATAAAAACATTCGTCTGTATAATGAGTGCACGTGAATATAAAAAGAAAAACCTCGGTTCATTTGTACAATTACTTGAAGATTCAAATTAAAATGTAATATGAAAAGAAAAATTCTTTCAGCATAGTTTATTCATAAACTGAAAAGCAGTTGCTAACTTATGAGTATATTTTATATTCATTTCAAACAACTCTTGTGAAGATATTCATTCATGTATAGAAATGCTTCTGTAAAGGACTTCGAAATTATGTATTTCGATCAATACCCACTCTTAGGTACATTTGAATAACGGAACCGAATAGCCAAGTTATGGTTTTATAACTCTTGTCAGCGTTTTTGTACGTTCTTTTGGAATACATCCGTAGAAATAACATAACGTGAGAGAGTTTGCTGAAAAAATCCTGTTCCAACGTGTAGTGCTCTATCATTTTAACTTTTTATTTTTGAACAGAACTCTGTTTGTGTTGGGTGGTGTTGGACCAGAGACAAATTAATTGAGGAAAAAAAACAGACAACAAACTTTCAGCTTCTGGGAAAACTATCCCGTTCCAAAGACAATTAAAAATGGTAGGATTGTAGGTACTGGCAGGAAAACCTGAAGCTAGCAGGCGCAGATTTTATAATACATTTTACTTGGGTATTTTTCAATCAAAAGCGGAAGAGCTATTATCAATTTTCGTTATTTAAAAAAAGGAGGACACGTCGGCGTTCGCGTTCACTTGAAACAGAAGCTTTGACTGATGATACGCTATGTGGGGGGAATTCATAATTCATCCCAGTGTCGTCTGTTCTCTTTGATGACGTCGACAGAACGCGGCACGGCTTCTTAGCAGGTGAATAACATGTTTCACTACGCTTTGATGTTTAATTTCCCCACAATTTAAAAAATCTATTTGCTTTGTCCGCGATACTGAAGAAAAAACAAAAAAAAATATTTGCAAATCTCCATTTTCCAGAAAAATTGAGGCCAATTGTACCGCGACCGCGCTCCGGCTCCCTTATAATATCGACGAAGCTCTCGAAAAGTTTAAGAAACGCAAGAGCCTCTGAATAAATAATGGTGCGGCGCGCCAAAACTTTTACAGATATTGGCTTTGTTTCGCAGCGGACAAATATTAACGCTAGCAGCTGTGACACACGTATTTACCGTGGGACAGGGCGCCGCGCCGCGCCGGAGCGCCCCTACATATCACGGCGTGAAGGAAATTGTAACAATTGTTTCGCGACACGCCGCTCACTATACACGACACAATATTTAGTTCCTACTTCCATAATTATTCCGCTTCCATAACAACAGTCACCAATGTTAAACGCACCTGTTATTACCGTAATAAAATAATTACAGTAACAAAATATCCCTCCATAATAATATTGTTCAACAAAATACTCTTTCCACCGTGATAATAAGACAGAAAATTTAACAAACCGGGAAACTGTAAGTTAATTCTCATATCGATTTCCTATTTCCCTCGACGCTGCGGCTACGTTTGCTTGTGTTACTCTATAATTTAGTTTCTGGAAAACCTTTCGGTATTGGCTATGGTTTCGAACGAAGTGGACATTATTGATGTAGTATCAACGAATGCGCTGTACGGTGCATTCCGCAGGCGATTTAGTTCTGTTCGATCCGGTGGCCGGTGGTACTTTAATTTCGTTGCAGGACTCCGCAATACGTACAAGCCGATAAATTGAACATGGATTGCGTTAAGTCGATTTCAGGATTAATGTTCTGTACAGCAGGAAAAGAGTTTTATTCACCTTGTAATTAAGTTTACAGTAACTACGGGATTTTACGATATTATAGATTTATAGCGCTATAAAACTTCGAGCATGCAGTTCTGCGATAGCGACAAATTGAAGTTTTCAGTCAACGGAATTGCTTCTTTTGTATGCATAAAATAAATGGTACCACGCTTCCTTTGAATTTATTTGCATTTGAAGATGGAATCGAAAACTGTTATTTTTTTTAAACCGTAACTAAATCCCTACTAGTTGTAAGAATGTTAGACGTAGTGCGGTGCAAAGAATAACATCGTTTTCTTGCTACTTTTCTTTAATCCAGCGGGAATGTCTTTATTTCTTCATGCTGCCTTATGATTCACATTTATCGGCTCCCTAAATGGCTCTGTAACTGTGACTAATTAAGCAAATGATATCCATAATGGCGTAGATCAATTATTATCACAGTTGAATTGTCACTAATAGAATCAGGAGCCTAATCGAACCATGCGTATTCAGTTTACCTCGCTCAAGTGGCTGTTGACCCCAAGACGGCTGCGGTTCCAATTAATTATTACCAACGTCTTTGTCGTAACCTTACAAGGGTACAAGACAATATTAATGCGATGTTGTTGTGTAGTGTTGTAACGTGCATTTCTCGCTGATCGTGTCGTGTCGTGTAAATGCCCGTAAGCCACGGTAGCCATCTTACACGGCTCTCAAGCCACTGCTCGTGTTCGGCCCAACCGAACAAGCAATTACTCCAAGCCAGTATTAATTGAGTGACTGTTTATTATCTACGGCTTAATTTAATCACCGGACTAACGTAAGCCTTATGTCAATATCTATGGACTTGGTCCCAGAGCAGGGACATTAAACTAATCTATTCTAACATAGTATGGAGGCACAAGATAATATCTTCTTGTAATCCACAATAAGACTGCCGATATAGATTCTTGTCGCAAATTGGGTTTGGATACACAATAGTTAATCGTGATTTTATTACTGAAGTTATAGATGTATCAGGTAATAACTAACCCAAGCTTGATTAGTTTTGCTCGTATACTCGTTGAATACCTACAGGAAAAACTAATTTAGAATTTAGTAAAACAACAGAAGAGTTAATGTTGACTTCCACCAAACGGCTCGCATCCCATCGGAAAAGAACGGATTTTACAATCTTTAAACGATATTAAATCGTGTACACAGTATTTAAAGTCTATATTACCAAGCCGCACAGCAGCTTGAACGCGGGCGTCTTCCGCGATACGCGATCGTAGATGAAAGTATACTGCGACGCGCGAACGGCTCCGTTCGCCTGCAGTCGTATCCGACACGGTAGGAATGAACCTATTTGACTAGGCGCAGAAACGGAAACGTTAGCAAGTGACGGTACGGAGCCGATTATATGCGTCGACATCCTGCCGGACGCAATCGGCTATCGCCGCTCCCGTTCGTATCCTTTCCGATCCGGTTTGGTGGAAATCATCCTTTATTCGAATATCGAGGGCAAAGTGTGTTTAAAACTGCAAGCACAACTGGAAAAGCATCCTATACATCTTTTCGATAGCAATCAAGCTTAATGCTTCATATATAAATACTTCAGTATTTTTGTTTCCTTTCTAGTAAATACTGCAGTTTGCTGTAAGCACAGCCATTCCGCATTCAGCGCGACCGCTATTCATTCTCGAATAAAGACATCTTCAACCTCGCACCTCGGTTAAACAAACTAGACGAGCGCAATTAACTAAAAAAGCACGACCAATTTCTTCATCCATGAAGTGACAAGTTTCTGAATTTATCTCAAGTGACTTGGACAGTACTTAAGACATTTCAAAATAAGTAGAGAAACAAAAATGACAGACGAGTGCGTACTTGATGACGACGGGTAACAAAGCGAGTGGGCGTGAGAGACAGCTGAGATTATCGTAGACAGTTGAAACGTTACGTTTTCTGACAGAACACACCTCCGGGGCGTGCACGAAGATCTGCTCTAACGAACTTTCTAGGAACGCTTTGAGACTAGCATTTGACCCGCGGTGGTGCAAACCTGTTTATAATCACATTAAGATTACACTTTGCCGTTTCGTCTGACTTGCGGTGACTTTGGAGAACTCTGAGTCTCTCATTTGAGTGTAATCTAAGGATTCGCTCGTGCTATACCAATTAATTTTGCCGTATCTCGGGATTTTGAGCTTTAAAAATATTCGTTTGTGGTTGTTTTGATTTATATTGAAATAAACCGGGTATAAAGCAATTCGATGCCTTCACCACAGGCTTTACAACATAAACGTTCGTTTGATTAGAAGAATCGTAATTGTAAGTAGTGCAAAAGACACTACATCGAAGAAAGTTTGCCATGTAGAAAAAATCACATATCCAGTTAAATTCCGAGCAGAACATGAGTCTTGGAATAATTTTGAAGAAAAAAAAAACTTCCACTCCATTTAGTTTTTCCGAATGCAGATCAATCCTCATCCATTTCCTTGCGTCCAGCACTGACGTAGGTACGTTTTATTTATGTATATCAGCAATTTCCTAACTGAATAGATATATTGAGGTCGATATTATAAATAGTTACCAAATACCTACTACACTGACCCTGGGTCGATCTTCAGGTTAAGCCGCGCTTGCCTAGGTTGATCTGTGGATGGATGACCATCTATTATATACAGAGTTTCCTCCGTGCCTCGGAAAGCACGTTAAGCCGTTGGTCCTGGCTGTTACTTGTAGATCTTTGACAGTCGTTACAGTTAGTAGCCCAAAAGTCTGATCACCAATCTTACCAAGGGTATCTTATTACCCAGCACTAACTGGATTGTGGAGGTCAGATAGGCGGTCGCTCAGATATATTATTAATCATTTATTTTCAGACATAGTCCATATAAAAAAATATAAAATTAAAATCACATTAAATACACAAAAATAAAATTACACACTACAATTACTTAACCAAATTAAATTAAATCAAGTATAAAATTAAATAAAAGAATTAAAAGATTACACAATATTAAATTAAAACATTATGTATTACGAGGCGAGGCGCTAACATGAAGCTGCATCCACCTCTGTATCAGGGACAGGTCCCACCGCTCGGACAAAACGAATATATGAAACGTTTTCATAACTTTATTTATTTAAGCTATATTTCCAAAACCATCGTTCTAAAACACGAACATAATTTAACTATTTCACACCTGTTAAACACCTGCCAATAAATTGGTTTGTGGCTTTAAAATCTATATCAACATATCGTATTAACAACCAGTGCGGTGTCGAATTTTAATATTATCGGGTGTTCGCAGGTCGGTACTGGCCGAACAGGTAACATCGCTAATTGGGTCCTACGTCGTTATAACTTGATAGCTTCGTACATCACCGACTATATACCGACAAATTACACTCTTCTCGTGACGTATTGACGATATGAAATCGTAATTCGAATCGTCATCGTCATCGCGAAATATTAACGGTAATTACTCGAATTTGTATTGTTCGAAATTCGATCCTACGCGGGTAGGCTTCGCCGTTCAAATTAAGAATTATAGGGATCATGCATTCGATTAAATATGTCAATTGTAATGTAGTCCTGTTTTTAATTACAGTGCTGCGTAGATATATGGATCATACGGACTACGGTACTACTGTTTCCGCCGCACGATTTTTTATTCTGAAATCTTTTTTGGATTTGTACTGCGAGGTTCGTTAGAATTTCATGCAGGTGCGCCTAAAAGTATTATTCAATAAAAAACTTTCTGTTCCATACTCCCAATAGTTGCTACAAATAAAAACTACAAAAATAAATTTTACAATGTAATATATGAGAATAGAAGAATGCGTTTCCGTTGATAAATTCGCTTCGAGGAACTTGAAACATAAATCTTAATCGACATTCCTTTTCTACAACTCTGATGTAACTTAAAATTAGTTTCAGTTACCAATTTCCTTCCCGAAAGTCAATTTCGTCCAATGATTTGAGTTTGAATTTACAAACTTTACACAATTTTACACAAAAGGATCAAGACAATATCCGACAAGCAGCGAGTTTTACAGTAGCGAGGAGAGGAAAGCAATTTAAAGTGCAACCGTTCAGTATACACAAGTTGATTGCATGGGGGTAAGTCGCTTGCCATAGGAAAGACTGATATGAAGTGTCTTCCCGATAATTTCTGTGTAGAACAATGGATAATCGATGGAGCCGTTCACGTATCTCTACTTTTAAATAATGAGGGGCGAGCCTTGCCCGGGAGAAAAATACGCCGGAGAATAAAAGAGATTAAAGTAATTTATCAGGGTTCACAAGCTCCATATATGAAAGTAGGTTTGTTTCTATCTCAGTGATGTTAATACCAGAATTATTCGTCGAATAATTAAATGTGGTAACAGTTCCCATAATTGTGCCTGTACAAACGGAGCGAGTAATCAGGATTCTGTCCAAAACATAATAACTACGTAATTATAAGCAAAAGAGAAACAGACAGAAATTATTAGCGAACTAATGAAACGGATAATGTTGGTAGTGTTGGTACGGTATTATGTATCTACAAGCCGTGTGCCCATAGGATTTCCCATAGGCAAATATCGCCTATACAGGGTGGAAGGGACACTGACGCGAAAACGGTTACCACGTATATTCTATTATTATATATATGTACAACATTATTTTTAGTATATGCGAAACCTGAATATAGTTGGTTCAGAATAAGTAACTGAATCGATTCCAATAATTTTTAAACCATGTTATATTTTTTCCCAAAAATATTTAAAAAAGTTAAAAGTTGTATACCGAGCAACTTTGAGTACCTATCGCAATAATTTAGGTACCTACTGCCAAATTATTATTTTCAATGAGCTCAAGACGGCGCGCGCTGCGTGGTGACCGCGTTTTTGTGCGGACAACTAGGTAACAGAACAAGCTTATAACTTTGTGATTTTTCATGGTACAGTTTTGAAATTTTGTACATAGATTCTTTACATAAAAATACTAGACACGTGTATCAGGTTTCGCATATACTAAAACTAATGTTGTATATATAAAATGGTAAACTGAGTGACTGACTGGGTGATATATCAATACACAGCCCAAACCGCTGGCCCTAGAAACATGAAACTTGGAGGGTGTGTTCTTTGTGAAGAGTAAGTATCCACTAAGAAAGAATTTTTGGGAATTCTACCCCTAAAGGGGTAAAATAGGAGATGAAATAAAAAAATATTAATAAATAATATAAAGTTTATATGAAAGTCCGTCTGATTTGAAGTTAGGATCTTCAAATTTTGTGTTTAGGCTGACGATTGAAACTATATTAATACATGTCTCAGCGTTTTTGATAATTCTACTCCTGCAGGGTTAAAATAGGGGATGAAGGTAAGTAATCGGATATTTTTCGACATCCACGCGGGCGAAGCCGCGGGCAAAATTCATTATATCATTCTGATCTATACATTTTGACCGTGTAGGTACTGCTTTTTTGTAGGTAACAGCTGTTTTTTATAATAACCGATGAAAAATTTCTATGTGGAATCAGAATGATGTACTGAATTCGTGGTAACCGTTTTCGCGTCGGTGTACCTTCCACCATCCTTGTATAACGTCTTTAGGGGCTGACATTTTAGAAATCCTTATCACTTTGTTTATTTAAAGAACTTTTGTGCAAACATAAAAAAACATAAACTCACATAACATAACGCCTGTAATCCCCAAAGGGTTAGGCAGAGGTTACCTAATAGTACACCCACATTTCGCCAGTTATATTTAAGTCCCATGTAGGTAATAGGGGCGAGCCTATTGCCAGCAACCTGGCGCAAATCCAGACTCCGTGGTTGCTAGTGTGAAATTCCTGATGGAAAAACCCAATAACACTTTGCCCGACCTGGGAATTGAACCAGTCGTGCTTACGACCACTAGACCAACGAGGCAGTCTGTGAGTGTGTATAAAAAAAATGTGAATTTGTGTTAACGATAATGTTAGTGACCATGTCAGTTTAAAAACTTATATCTCTTTTACAAAATTATATGTCACAGTCAAAACAGTTTTTACTGTAAAAACAGCGGTTAAAAGTAGGTTTACACTTATAGCTAGATTCATCCACAACTTTTGGTAAAACTGATTTTATAAAATAGACTAAAATTAATAAATGAGCCCTGAAATCCCGAGATTTCATAATTGGAGTATAATTGCGGTTTTCGGTGTTCGGTTTCGGTGATTAGGAAAGAGAGAAGCTCGTGGCTAAATAATAACAGCCGCTCGGGTCGATCTTCAGGTTAAGCCGCACTTGCCTAGGTTGGTCTGTGGATGGGTCACCACCCATTATATACCGAGTTTCCTTCATGCCTCGGAAAGCACGTTAAGCCGTTGTTCCGGGCTGTCAATTGTAGATCTTTGACAGTCGTTACAGGTAGTCTGTGGCCTGAAAGTCTGACAACCAGTCTTACCAAGCGGTATCGTATCACTGCATTCAGCTGCATCTGGTTAGACTGGAAGCCGACCCTAACAAAGTTGAGAAAAGGCAAGGCAGATGAGGGGTTAACACTTAAAAAAACATTATCACTTTCTTTATTTAAAGAACTCTTGTGAAAAAGATATACTTCTAGCTAGACTCAGCCAGTCCAACATTTTGTAGGACCGATTTAATAAAATAGACTGAAATTAATAAATAAGCCCTGAAATCCCGAGATTTCATAATTGGAGTATAATTGCGGTTTTCGGTGTTCGGTTTCGGTGATTAGGAAAGAGAAAAGCTCGTGGCAAAATAATAACAGCCGCTCGAATCGATCTTCAGGTTAAGCCGCGCTTGCCTAGGTTGGTCTGTGGATGAGTGACCACCCATTATATACCGAGTTTCCTCCGTGCCTCGGAAAGCACGTTAAGACGTTAGTCCCGGCTGTCGTTTGTAGATCTTTGACAGTCGATACAGGTAGTCAATGACCCGAAAGTCTGACAACGTCTTACCAAGGAGTATCGTATGCTGCATTCAGCTGCATCTGGTTAGACTGGAAGCTGACCCTAACATAGTTTGGAAAAGGCAAGGCAGATGAGGGGTTGACATTTTAAAAAACATGGTCAAATCAAATCAAATCAAATCAAATCATCTTTATTGTGGACTATAGGTATACATCATAAATACAGGTCTTAAATAATTAAAACTGTCACTTTCTTTATTTAAAGAACTCTTGTGAAAAAGATATACTTCTAGCTAGACTCAGCCAGTCCAACATTTGGTAGGACCGATTTTATAAAATAGGCTGAAATTAATAAATAAGCCCTGAAATCCCGAGATTTCATAATTGGAGTATAATTGCGGTTTTCGGTTCGGAAACTTCTCGAGTGGCCGGGGAGGATTTTCTTTCCACTCTATCACAAGGGACTTAAAAGCTTCTTACACGAGCTCAGCCTTTGTAACCTTGATTAAAATTGAGTGTAATTGTTATATTCAGAACTCGAAATACTTAAATGTAAAAGAAAGTCCTTAACATTTGAATTTTTTGGTCAAATCAGCATAGCGGCGTCGTTGGTCAAGTGGTCGCAATCGTGACTACTGACCATGAGGTCCTGGGTTCGATTTCCGAGTCGGGCAAATTGTTATTAGCTTTTTCCAACAGGAATTTGTCAGTAGCATCCACGGAGTCTGGATTTGTGCCCGGTTAATGGCAATAGGCTCCCCCCCATTACATGGGACTTAAACATAGCTGGCGAAATGGGTGTACTATTAGATACAAGTCTGCCTAACCTTTTAGGGATTACAGGCGTGATGGTATGTTATATGTTATGTAAAAGAAAGTCCTTCACATATTTTTGTTGAAACATTCACATACTTTTGTTTTTTTTTGTTAAATCAAGATATTTCTGGTAATACATCTACATAGCTATGTATTTCATTTGTTAGTAGGGTGAGTCTTGAAACACTTCCCTTAAATTGCTCTAGACTAGACAAACAGTCGGGTAAGGGTGAGTAGCAAATAAATAGGCCCACTGAATCCTTTTTATCGTTTTAGTTCCGGAATCACCTCTTTCAGGCTTAGTTGGGTTTAATTGTTCGTTTTGCAAATAAATAGGACGCGGCAAGGAGATAAATGGGTGGCACGCCAATTAACCCTTATATATTAGTAAAACAAACTTCCTTATTACCTTATAGAGAGCTTCTTAGTTGGAGCCTCCTTAAATAAATTACTTGACTCTGTAACCTTACCGGGTAATGTCACGTCGCGCCTCCATAGAGACATTGCCGCAGCCCTACAGCCCATAATCATGGCCCCCATCATACATACGTTGTAAACCCGCCGCTACCCACATAATACGGTAGGTATGCGTTAACATAGTATCCTTTTCACCATTGAATAAATCTTCCTTCGAAACCTTCCCAGGGCTATGTAAAGCAATGATTTATAAGTATTTACATGGACACAATGAGCAAGGACACACCCGTCCCTTTAAACTAAGTTATTGATTTTATTTAATATAATATATGTATGTGAGTATAAAAGAAGCCCTCTCTAGTATCCGTAGGACGAACAATGCGGTAACATAAAATAAAGCAGCGTCACCACTCCACGTCGCGATATTGGTAAAAAGGCCTGAATCTTTATGATAATAAGTCACGAAAGATCGCACTCGGAACGGTCATAAATAAAATAAGATGGCTGACCCTCCAAAATCTTAAGCAGATTATGAATAAGTGGCCATCCAATTCTCTGAGACGGCTTTATGCTTGTAATAATCAAAACGGGATCAATATCTCAGACAAAGGAGGCGACACTACCATTTAGAGGTGTTTGGGGCTATTTTAATCTTATCTCGCTCCGATACTGGGTCTAAACACGCGACTTTAGTTAGCCTCCGATCCCGCCGGGCGCGGCGTTCCCGCCGAGCAAATAACAGCAACACAACCGCTTTGTTAACTCTGACATCCCACCAATTTCTTACACTAACTGCGCACGCAAGTCCCTACTTAAGCACGTGTTTACCTACAATAAAGACAACAGATAAAAAATGAGATCGTCCTGCTAATATAGAGGATTACTGCTGAAGTGTGTCAGATAAGATTAACAGACTCAAACATTTAAATCGCAATTCATGCACCTCTTAATTTAACACAAACATAAAAGATGCCTCCACCACAAGAGTCTGAATAACGAGATTCCCGGGGTCTTTGTTTTATATTCAAATACAATTTACTTAATTAGACGCGAAGTATCTCTTGAAAGAATAATGCGAGTTGCCTGAAGCAAGATAAGCTTGGGGCGTGGAACAGTCGTGCAACAAGGGGAAGCAGCATTTTAATAAATATCATGTGAGGGACTGGCTTTACGGGAAAACTTCACCAAAGATGTTCATAAAGCGAGATTAGATACTGTAGCACTAGGCATTATTTTAGCGTCGTATTTCAGCGTTAAATTCTGTCAGGCGTATTAGATATCTTAGGAGCGTTCGTGGTGACGAGTCGGGACAACTGTTTAGCAAGTTACCGCAAACTCGAACATCTGAACCTGAATGTAATTGGAGCTGTAGTTCAATTAAATGTTGACAAAGGAACAATGTGCTCACTCAGGGTACTAAATTTTCATTTGATGAATCTTGTTTGTTCGCGTCGAAGGACAAGATGTCAAGAATATTGGCCGCAAGGTCGTGTACTGATATCTGAATTATATCTCGCCAGGTAGGCGCTAGGCACTACAAACCTTCGCTTCGGACTGAAATAAAAGAAAAACATGAAGTTTATTAAGCTGTAAACTGACCGTAAAGCGAAACATTCAGGTCAATAGGTGCTTAGCGCGAAATCCTAGGTACAAACTACTTAGGTACTTTACAAGTATATTCACTGGTTGTAAATGTTTTTGCCATTTTGCCCGTAAAACTTGGACGACTATGAAAGTACCTATATCCGGCTATCGCATATCTAGATCGGACATTACTCGGATCTAAGTAACAAAGTGCCATCCGGAATGTTTTGTTATCGTCCCCACTGCAAATACCGAAGAAATATAATATACAAGGAATTATTAATGAAAATGCCTGCACTGTCCATTTTGTGGCGAATTTAATGAACCAACACGATAATGCGAACTCCGCATCACACAAATAAATTAACAAAATGAGGGCATTACTTTTTTGAGTATAGTTTGTTTTAAAAGGTCAACTTGGGAACCAGCTTCGTTAAGGGTGAAAAATTATTCAATTTTTCCTTTGGTTAGATTTTCGAAAGGTCCACTCAGGGTCCTTGTGAAACTGAAAATTATACAAACAAACATCCTACACTTCAGTGTAATAGAATACGAAAACCTCTTGAAACCTCTTGAAAATAGAGTACCATTTAATTTGACCCTCGTGGAAAATGTTCTGGTTACCTTCCCAAGCAACGCTGCGTGGGCAGACACCCACTACGTACTACAGCTTTATACTATTTGTTTTACCTACATATTACTTGAATAAATAAAAGGCAGATTGACGGCTTTATTTATTTTTCTTCCATCTTTTTGTCCGGCTTTAGGTAAAGGTCGCTATCTTTTACCTTATTAATAATATATTATGTAAATATGTATCTTCCTATATTATTTGCATCTGTTTGTGTGAGTTGAAGGCCTTTTTTACTTTATGTTAGAAGCAATTAAGGTGTCTTTTCGATTAGGTTCTCCCTATGCCTAGCTTTATTCCATTCTGCTTGGGAGCGTTTCCTAATGAAAATGTCTTACAATTTAAAGTTGAACTCAGCTCAAGTGCTTCTCTCGCTGTACCTAACGAGTGTAGTATGAGATGTTAAATCTACAAAGTAACAACAGATTAGTTTGTCGTCTACTAAACTTGTAGTTATATATTAATCCAGTCAATTTCCCTTGGGTAGTTTTACACTTATGTGTGTGACAGGACACATAACTTATGAGTTTTCTTTTCATCGACACGGTGAATTAAAACATCATACATTCATGCATTTCCATTCATCCTGAAAGCGCATACTTCTAGGCGGAGGCGGTTTTCTAAACCTTTACAACGACTGGTCCTAACGGGATCACATATTGCTTAAACAACCAGGCCTATGCAAAGCCTATTGTAAGGTTTATTGCTGGGAATATTGTTCCTATTGTAACGTGAGCTACAACTAGAGCTGTTAATATGAAAGTAACGCCGATGACCTAATTTCAAAAAGTGATCCAACGCTTATCTTTATTACTAAAAATATTTGAAATTGCCCGATTCGTCTCTGTAATTTCACATTAACCATCATCTGCCTAGCCTTTTCCCAACTATGTTAGGGTCGGCTTCCAGTCTAACCGGATGCAGGTGAATACCAGTATTTTACATGGAGCGACTGCCTATCTGACCTCCACAACCCAGTTAGTACTGGGTAATACGATACCCCTTGGTAAGACTGGTTGTCAGACTTTTTGGACCTCTGACTACCTACTAACGACTGTCAAAGATCTACAAATGACAGCCGGGACTAACGTGCTTTCCGAGGCACGGAGGAAACTCGGTATGTAATAGGCGGTCACCCATCCACAGACCAACCTAGGCAAGCAAGGCTTAACCTAAAGATCGGCCCGAGCGGCTGTTATTATCTAGCCACGAGCTTCTCCAATTCACAAACTCCCCTAATTTCACATTAACCAAAAGTTGAATACGAAATTTCACTGAGAAAGTAACTGATACCTCTTTATTTATTCCGATTCCTGAGATATATCGCGGATGCGTACATCGGTGAATTTTCTGGCATTAATCTACGTTCGTAAACGTATAGTAACTACTCAACCGGGACGTCCCAGACACTCGTGATGGATGTGAGACGAATAGGCTCTTGACTACTCATCGCTCTATCAAAATATCTCAAGGGAGGCTGTGCAATAGCCTAGAAATATTGCTGAACAGCCAACCGTTATATCTTGCTGGTCCTTAATTTTTTGTGGCCAATACTTGCGTACATCGTTGCCTCCAGCGGGTCAATATCGAATACTTAATCGACGTTTCGTTTCCATTTTGTGGTCTTTTTATGACCCAGACCATTATTTTCACTGGGTTCTTCTCGCAAGTTCACGAAAAGTAAAAAGAAGCTGCATAATGCTTTTTTAAATCGAAGAATAAAACATCGTTAGATAAATAACTAGGTATGTAAACAGTACTTGAGCATCCTGCAACATGAGGTTAAAAATTGCAAGTAGCGACTCAACAAGTAGCGACAGATGCTACCGTTTCCACTGCAAACATACTTATGTCTAGGTTGGTACATATGTCTCTGTGATCCTTTACTTTATAACCCGCACACGAAACACAACTTACAGAAAACTACAGTAAACCGACCAACCGCTAATCAGCCAACGGGACTGAAATAAAGTTGTATTTTCTCTTCATAAAACATTGTATCATAGGTATAAACTTCGCAGCTGGCAGGGTCTGTCACGGCCTGGTGAACATTTAAGAGGGGACATGGGCTGGGATTCTCCATACAAATTTTGACGAAATGGACGTTTCGTGTTCCCCTTTCTTCCTGAATAATGCCTCTAGAGAAAAAAGGGAAATACGAAACGTCGATCTCGTCAAAAATTTAGTGATATAATCGGTCTGAGCTGCAGCTGTCCTTATTGCACACTACGGTGGCAGGCTTTGACGTAGCGCAACGCCAATAGTTTCTTCAAATACCTATTTTTCAAATTCCTCGCAGGCCCTCTCCCCCCTTAACGTTTAGTTGGAACTTATAACTGTCGGGTGACGAGGCGTCAATGCATGACGAAGGCCGGCTTTGAGTCGAAACCAGCCCTGATACAGGAAGGCTGCCGCTTAATCGATCCAAGTGCCCGGCCATTAAGCCATGGATTTAAGGGCCGCCAACTTTGCATAGACTCGTTAATGGGGTTTACCAAATAAATACGACAAAGCACAGATAAAGTTTGAGTAAACAAACGAGAGGAGTTACATCCGTAATCGCCGAAGCTATCCGTTGACAGTTTCATTATAATAACATATTAACGACGCCTAAGAGGATTATCAAAAGTCCCGAACTCTCGCATTAACAGGTATTAGACGTAAGGTTTATACTGCTATGGACGCTAAAACTATGAAACAGTTACAATTTCTTCAATTTAGTGTCGAACTTAGCTCGACTTTGTACAGTACAATAGCCAATTCTCAGCTTGGAAACATTATTATATACGATACTGCGTTAGGCTTATATGCCGGGCATGCGACTCCTACCCCGTGTTTCATCTACGCAATATTATGTCCGAAGTTGGAATATTTCGCGTGATTAAATGTCGGACTCGACTCCCCGCCGCACTAAATGGAAAAAGTTTGAACGATCGTATCAACTTTAATACATTACAGTGTTAAATGTCGACCACGAAAATTGACATTCGACCATTTCATCCACAGTTCATCGTCTGAATAGGTTTTGATGGCTTATCCATTATTTGTATAGTACATAATGGATACTTAAATAACACATTTTAATCACTGACATCGCAATCCATGAACAAATTCATTACTGTTCCCGCTCAGTGTTACGGTGGAATAGTTCCAACATTTTGCTTGATCGGCGTTGGAGCACGGAATGGTCTAAACCGCATTAGCGTGAGTCCAGTAGCTCCTGTGTCCTAATGCAGGTGGTAACGCAATCAGTGGCGCCGACACCTCACGGCGTGGGCCGGGACCTCGACTGAACTAATTGATTTACAATAAATGAAATACAAACTAAGTTGCACACATCGATTTGCTACGAAAACCATTTTTGCCCATCAGTCGGTTGGCCGGTCTACTTATTATGTTATTACAACATCGGCAATTGAGGTAAAGAATAATAGGTCCTTAACAAATAATTGGTATAAAAGCAAGGGTTCCCCAACACCTGCTACCGGTGCCGGCTAATACGTGTTTCCGCAAAATAATTTCGTGTTGATTTTACCCCACAAATCCCATGGGAATACGTATTAACGGCACAACACAAATGCCATAACAACCCTTCCACCTAACAAAGAGGCTAACAAGCTTGTAACTCATCTGATTATATTTTGTTCGCACTTAATTCGCAATTCCTCGTCCTTAAATTATTAACATAAAGTACCAAAATACACAGGCCAATTTAATGAATATTAAATGAGCTGGCACGCTGTTAAAATTCTTGCAGGCATTCAAAAGTTTTTTTATTGCATGCAGGCGAAGCGCACACCGAGTACTTTATTATTGTGAACGTTCACAGCGTACAGTACAACGTAAAACTCACTAATATTTACAGGTGGGAACAGCTTAGCGCTTTAATAATTTATATGTAGGCGCTTGAACACGATAAAGGTAAATTGACTGCCAACCCGGCTGATAGTAGACGTCCATCCTCCACTGAATAGCCCATTTACGCCACTCGGATCTTTTGATTCATCGTTGTCTTAAATTAAATTAAATTTTCATTAATAATTATTAGAGGGTGCTTTAATTAAGGTTTGCTCAACGTCATACGATGTGATAATTTAATCAATAATTTTATTCAATTAACAAGAATGATTCATAACAAGTGACGCAATTGTTACATATTTACATAACAAATTAATAGAACGTAACCCACAAGGGGCGTATTATTTTATTCCAAGTGAAAACTCGTTACGTCAGTTAACTGGGAACTCCTCCGTTTTAATTATACTTGAACTTAAGCCTTATTAACAATGGAACATCGAATTTGACAGTTGAATGCGAAATGTTGTGGCAAGACAAATGGTCGTGGCGCGGAGGGTCGATGCTTACGGATAAGGGCTTGTGTACATTAAACTTCAGGTAAAATGTTACCCGTTTTAATAGCTTTGTAATGAAATTGTTATGTGCAGAATTGTTCAGAGGCCTTAAGCATTATTCTAACTAACAAAATTTGTTGATGACGTCTGTCATGGCTTGCCGGAAGTCTATAAAGCGCTTATTATACCTATCTAGATATTCGTAGCCAGTAGCTAACTCCAGATGATGAGAGATGACATGTACGTGTCGTGGCCTCCTTGCAGCTTTGTTGTCGAGACAACACACGAGGCTTAACTGTGACATTGGCTTAACGAGGACGGAGGTAAGTAACCGTAATGTATGTGCGCAAGGAGCAGACGATGATGAATGTACGCAGTCTATTGCGCAAATGATGTTATTATGCAATAAATGCGACACTCTGAAAATTATATTTACTCTCCTAAACCACGCGGTAAACAACCCTTTCCCGCAACCATAAATATAAATGGGTGCTTGATGATATTTCAAAACTCATTACAATAAATTTCGTTGCTTTAGACATCTTGCGCAGTTGCTCCCCTTTAGCTATTTTCAGACTACCACACGTTTTGTTTCATATAATTATGTTACTTTGTTTATTTACGCTTACGACTCTTTAATATAGTGCTTTTGTAAGTTATCTTTAGCGTACATGATTTTTTAAGTTAGCGATGCTTGTTAGCAGTCCCAATCCGGTACAGGGATAGTAAAGCGGCACTCACAAGTAGATAAAACTAACTACGTACAGGTGTGAGCTCGAGATGTTTTCCACACTAAGAGTTACCCGTACACGTAGAGGTGGAGGAGGTTACCCCACTCTAATGTAAAGTACACAGACTAGAGTAGGTTATACAAATATGCGCAAGGGATAAAATTTCCCAGGTTGTGTGTGTTTTACTGTGTAAGGGAAAAATGAAAAGGTTACCAATTCGAGCTTCAGGAAAAAGATCGTGAGAAATAATAAATATTGACGGGTCCTAATTGGAAAGCAATAACGATTCACTCGAGTTCGCACATTATCGATGGTCCAGTTTTTTTCATATTATCGTCACGTTTAACGAATCGACTAAAAAGGTTTTAGGTAAAACGAGGTTTTTCGAAACATTATTAGATCGACAGGGTCGTGTCGTTTGTTGATGGAAACAGCAAAATGCAACTCAGATACTGGTGTGACGGTACACAACTACACAGGTGACACGTAAGCAGGTGGACCACAACTCAGCGCTACAGTTGGCAAACAAAGGTAAATGCCGCATGCGTCCACTCTAAAAACAAGGTAAATGGCGTCGGATCCATTTTGTATGAGCTGTCTCAGCATAATTCAGGAGGGAGGGCATCTGGATTTTACAAAAATATAACGTACGTAATGTACGCATTCATGGAAATTGAAAAAAGCGTTCAGCTTGTTAGGTGAAAACAAATATTTGTAGATATGTTTAATTGCTTAAAATTCGCGGCAATGTTCCCAGTATCCATATCATCTGAAACAATGTTTTGTTTTGTGGTTGTTTGTTTAATCGAATGAGAATCGCTCAGTCGCTTTTGTTTATAACTTTGCACGAAGTTTGTCAAAATACGCGTGCGTAGGTAGCTGCCGCTAATGTGTTCACGGTTCACCCGAGTGTGCTGGGATCTTTATTTAATTAAATTATGTTACAGATGTTAATTTCGGTGTTGCTTTAAGAAAGTAAGTTTAATAATATATAAGGGAAGCTTATCGTAATACAGTTTTAATGAACTAAGTACATGATATTGAAGTCTTAGTAACAACATTACAGAACATGGTTTTCGTCAGAACTTCACATAATTATATACCTTGTGTGTTTGCTCGTACATAGCAACTGAATGTATCATAAATAATGGGTGTCCTCTAGTCGTGACAATGTGTGTGAGATGGTCCTCACAAGGCCGACCTAGCTTCGGCATCCCTTTGAGCCCAACGAGTGTCTTTGTCACAAGTTTGCCACTTAACATCACACGCCCTGTCCGTTAACATCCTCAATAATTATTACGTTTAAATATGGATGACGCTTTTAGAGCAATTTAAATTATTGAGTTGATTTGACACACCAACTTCTCCGGGAGGGCGACACCCAGAGAGACGGTCTACTTAAGACCTATCTTTATCTCATTAATAATAAATTACGGATCCGCTTACCGTCTACTTTACAAAGAGCCCTTTTAGCGATAAGAGTGACTCGTGAGCGTAATACGAACACGATATTCCGGCAATTTAGCTTAACGAATCAAAAAATGGCGCTAAATATTGTTTGGTGCCAAACTTTCAAATGAGTTCGTAAAAGCCTTTGACCACACATAGACCCTTTGTATTACTAAGCTTTTATACCTTAAAACTTTTCAGCAAGCCCACTGTGTAGGCCATTAGCACGTGTTACAATTTATTGCTACTCATGAGCTCTGAAAGCTGTGAGCATCTGAAAGAGACACTTATTCAGGTCACCTTTTACGACACCCACGGGAATAGAGGGACTGATTAATTTTAACCAAGAGTAATAAGTCTGACCACTGACCACTAATCTAATCCATCCATCTGGTCTAAGGTCCAACAAGTTAAAAATATGTCGTGAACCTTTCAAGTTGCTCACTTAAAGATAGTCATATTTAGCTTTACTGCACGCGTAGCATGAGCATCTAGAAACGAGTTTTGTCGACGGAAGAACCGAAAAAATGACAGATCACCAAAAAAATCTGTCATTTTGTCGATTCTTCCGTCGACAAAACCCGTTTCTACGGTAGTCATGCTAGTACTCGTGGTGGAGGTTAACACAACAAAAGCCACATTGCATTGCTATAAAAAGCCCGACATTGGTTCCATATACATATATATTATAGCTATAGGTACGTAAGACCACGTGTTCCGACCTACGGAACAAGGCGGGGAGCGCCAAAGACTACTGATCGCCGGATCTCTACACAAAACCCTCGTTTATTGAATTTTCATGATTCCTTTTCATGCAAGTTCGCCGATTTCGTGGAATCTCGGCTTGCCTGCCTTTGCCTACGCGTACCGGCTTTTTCTATTTTAGGAAAATAAATTAGAGTTACGTCAGGGGTCCGTTGGCTTTTTTAATGGTTTTAATTTATGTAATACAAGTAGTCCTAATGGTAAAAATGTACTATAGGAAAGGTATTCATCGTCAGCATACCCACAATTAGAAATGCACCCACAAGTCGGCTAGTCGGCCAAAGTTCTAGTAATAATTTTAAAAAGTATAAAGAGAAAAAATATTTTTTTGTAAGTACATTAGTGAGCGGCCATCTTGTACTCACGTTTTCAATAACGAGTGTGAGTTATCAGCTGAAAAATACTTGTCAAACAAGCGATAACTAGTGCTTTTTGGAATGTCGAAAAATTATGGCGGAGACCGCAACTTATGTCTGGCGTTACTTTTTAAATAGTGCTGAGTAGAATGAATTGCTGTTATTTTTGTAAATTTATTATTGATTTTGTGAAAGCATTTTTTAAGCTGCTCTAAAGAGCTGCTTTAAAATCGCTATTTTTGGTCTCTTTAGAAAATAAATTAGCACATCACTTTGACACCATTCTCCAACAAAAAACGAGACGCGTAACAAAAATGTCCAAAAGGTTACACTAAGTCATTAAGATTGATGTCCAAGATTGGTCCTCAGTAAAAAACTTTTGAACGTTCCATCTCACTAATATCCACCCATATATGAAGATAAATCTATGCCCTAGAGGAGAAACCGTTTCTAATCTTCCAGAAAGCCTTGACATTGTTTCTTAAAATAGAACAGAAGGGTGACTGTGTGTGAGGTCCAAACATTTGGGGAGCAACCGCATTTCGTCACTTACAAAGTAACATGAGGGTATGATTTCTGGAATGTTCCACATTATGTAACGTCAACAAAGAAAAAAAGGGTGCTGACAGTAAACGAAAAGTTTTTACCTTGTCTGTGTTCAAGTTTGACAGCGCCTGGCAGGCTGTTTCTTGGGTCTAAAAAGACATAAGTACGCAATAAAAATGAATATCGCTTGCATGTTTTGCCTGCATGTAACTAAACTCTTTTGTGGACAATACACATGCTCATGAACGCTTACATAGCAAGGTGTTGTTCGAAACAGTCCCTGAAGAGTTCTTTCGTTTGCGGCGCCAAATTGAATTTCCGTTTCGATACATTTAGATAAGTACCGGTATTATTTTGCATTCTGTACTTAAGCTTTGAAATGGAATTCTATTTTGGTTGTGGTGTCGCTATTTCCTGTTCTAAATTCAAATATTTTGGATATTTTTAGAAGCACACTAGTATACGGCCTGACGTAATCATGGTTTTGTTTTTCTTCAAATCTATACAGGCATAAGTTAGGTTCACACTACGTATTTTCCTCACGTATTTTTCTTTCGCCGAACAAATTGAATTGCAAGTCACCAATACCAATTGTATCATTACAGAACAAAATATGAACAGTAGTAAACTATCGGATATATCGTAGGTTGTTAGACGTCCTCTATAAGTGGTCCCTGTTTACCCCAGTTGACCCTTATAACTTTCTCGCGATGATGGCCACCTAATAATATACACTAGTTTACTTTCTTGGACAAAATGAAGGTAAATAATTCGGACACAGTTCCATTTTCAGCAATAGGTATGTGTTGTGCTGACATCTAATTAGGATCTATTTACTTTGGTAGGCAATATAATAAGTTCAGGCTCCTTTTGTAGGTCGGCGACTATTTGTATTTACTTGCTTGCTTATTCCACGCAAGGGGTCTAGTGACTGGCATAAAGTAAAAGACGCGACTAGACAGATAAAAAAAATCAGCACAGCCAGTTCCACATTTAAAACTTGAAATCATTTATTTATTACTAGCCGTTTCCCGCGTCCTTCGTCCGCGTGAATTTATTATAAAAGTATTACTTATATTTGAACCGGATTTTGTTAACAATTTCAAAGGTTTTTTTTGCACGGAACCCTAATCTTTTTTTTAAAATAAAAGTACGTAAGTTACTCCTTATAACATCAGCTATCTGTCAGTAAGTCCCGTCAAAATTGGTCCAGCCGTATCAGAGATTAGCCGGAACAAACAGATAGACATCAATAATTTAAAAAATAATAATAAGTACCGTATATTCCTTTATATATATTCATACAGTAAAAAGCCGTTATTTTTGAAATTACAAACAGACACTTCAATTTTATTTATCTGTATGGATGATAACTCCATTCGTCCATTAATTTTATGTAACAAATCAGTTGTCAGAATTGACTCGAAGCAATTAGGGGCGGTACTGCAAGAGTGACTTAAGTAAAACTTTGTTGTTTACGTCCCTGTCTCCCTGGTGGACTTGGCGAATGTCATTCAGTCTGCGATTAATCATAAAGCTTTATCTGAAGATGCAAACAGCTCATAAATAGTTCGTTAAGGGATGTCCAAAGGAATTTTCGTTGTTTTGACGAATAGCTTTAAAATTGTGTTGAGATTTTCAGAGGATTCTGCTACTTTCGAAATATGGTAATCGGGAAACGGGTATGCAACTTAGGGGAACGATTACTATACATACATGATTACATATTACAGCATGATAGTTATTTTTAGAGAGGCCTACAAGCCTGTGTGAAATGAGCACCCTTAATTTTAGTATACACATTACTATAAACTTGTGTCTCACTGTGTGTCCACGTTGTTCTACTAAACTACGCAACAGCTTATCATGTGGATTTACGGAATTAATTCCGAAAGATTTATTATAGTTTTTAAACTTACATATAATAAAGAAATCTCAACGTTTTGTCGTGTCGTAAAAACCATGCGGAGCAGCGGAGGGTCGCTAGTAAAAAATAAAGCAGTTAACCGCAACATTGTCCAGCGTCAGGCAATATAGGTTGGTAATCCGTTCTCATCACCCCTTCGACCGCCCAAAGTGTTGTTACGCGTGTCTCTGGAGTTATCCCCATCTATCTTCAAGGGTGACCGCTTAAGAATGGACAGGACAAAGAGCCGGCCATTACGGGGCGCCTTCAAATTGCAACTTGCTCCACAAAGGACTTTGCTGTCTCATGTCTATTCAATTACTGAGTTAAAGGTCAACAGACGATACTATCTGTACCTATCTACCTGTCTCATAGTTATTGATGTAAGTTTTAGAACCCACGAAAGTGTTATTATCTATCATTCAACTATTTGAATGATACACTCTAACTCTTTTGTGGCTACTTCTTCTTTGTTGTTATCAACAGAAGTCTATTCCAAAGACATAAGCCTACACAACTCCAAACTCAGTTTTAATTAAGAAGATTAATGAAATTCGATACCCCAAATACCGATTGACATGATATTGTCTATGAAGCGCCTATTCAAACTGAATAGAGCCCCGAAAACTGAGTGACATTTCCGCGGGCGAACACTCGCTTCACTGTAGAACATGTATGGCATTAGGAAATCTTTCAAAGCTAAATAATGCCCATCAGTTGTCCAGCAAAAGGGTATTTGATGAAATCTTTAAAAGTAGTTGAAAGTCAAACGTTGCAAAAAGCTTTTTTGCCCGTCGCTCGCTGGGGTCGTGACGTCCGGTGCGCTCACGGACGCGATTGATTCAGCGGAGGATGGTTCAATAATTCAGCAGGATGACTGGCAGTGTCGCATGTTCCACACGGGAACTGGCCGCGATATTGTCAGGACTGTCAGCCAACTTGGCCGAAATAACAGATAAATAATACAGAAGGGTTGTCGAACGACGCCGTATTTTTTATGTTAAAAAGCTACCTGAGTGTAGGCCACAACTAAAGGTCAAAGATTTGTGTGAAAACTTAACCTTTTCATTCATTAATAATGTTTAAACTTGCAAGAACAATTCCAATAGTACCAACATGAGAATAACCAATAACATTCTCATTTTCCGTATAGCATAGAAAATGGCGGCGCGGTTGCATCGCTGGGGCCGCAACCGTGCAAGCTATTTCCAATCACACGTTCCGGTATCACTTACCAAACATTATATGTTCACGGTTCAATTAAAACTTATTGCTCTGACCTTTTACTGTAGTTTATGAATACCTTAATATTTCTATCTGCCGTCATAATTAAAGTTTAAACGAAGCACGGAAGTCTGGCGATTCTTGCAGGTGATATACATCGTCCATTAACAGAGTTTATTTTGACTAATGATAGTACCAATTTGCGACAGAGCTGTAATTAGGCAGCCGGAAGCCATGCCGCAGAATACGTAGACCGCCACGTCGCCGAGATATCATCTATCATTTATTTGTGAGAAGAAAACATTTTGGAGACATTATTATACCGTCAGTGACCTGCTTTTTCTCTGGACTCTGTGACAAGAAGAGAGATAAAAAAGAATCACTATGGTATATGTCCAATTTACCTACCGACATTAATTTTCTTCGATGAGGACTTTGGTTGCGTCAAACAGCCAAACTTAGGCGATTCGCCCACTGCACCGCGTTCCGTCGCGTAGCGCGGAGCCGCAGATTTTAACATTGTAAGAATGTATCTGGATTTGTATAGAAAACACGCCTAGGACAACACACTGACAACGGGTCGGCACGCGTCGTCGTACAGTGTTAAAATCTGCGCCCCCGCGCTACGCGACGGAGCGCGATGCAGTGGGAGAATCGCCTTACTCCTCTCCTATAACCTGGAAATTAGTTAAACAAGTTCCGTGATATAAATCCCTACAGGTATTGAAATGTCTGCTCACTTTCGACCTTCTCTGAGCGCAAAAATATCCCAATGCAGATCTTGAATCTTCAGAGGCCTAGAAACGCAATTAGAAATCATACACATTTTTTGGAATAGTGTTGTCTCTTACATTGGCGTCACAAGTATCTTTTCAATAATATCTACAAATCACAACCGAATACTGTATAAACACTATCAAACTTGTTGCAACAACGACGACGCTTATATTACAACAATCCTCAATTCTAATTTTCCGCACACAACTATTTCATTTTATTTTAAATTCCCACATATTGTTATATTTTCTATTCACACTCCGATTGCAAAATCCATTGGCTGGCCGTGGCTTATCATTGAATTTATGTTTTTTCACTCCAATAAAAACGCTCTCATATCGGGTGATATATGAAATTCTTCTACTAAAGTGCAGCGCATGAGAAATATGTTGCGGTTCGTGCTACTTTTCAGTTTAATATTATGTCCGCTGGTGATATGTAAACGTAGACAGCATAAAGAAGAAGATTCTTCTGGAAGCGACTTGGGCGGGAAATTGGTTACTGACTTAAGAGATGATGCCAATATGGACCTCTCGGCTGACGAAGAGTATGAGGACCTTCGAGCCGAGCTCCTCGCCTACCACACGGCACTTGCTTCCCTCACTGACACTCGTAGTGAGTATAATATGGCATTACACAAATACTTTACCTCTAGATTTAGACAGATTTAAAGGTATTTAGTATATCGGCAATAAAGTCCAATTTAAGAGTGCTCTGAACGCGAGTATTATTAATACTTTGAAAGGCTTTACTTATTAGGCCGTAATCAATTTGCATAAATAAATAGGTTAATAAGTTACTGGTATTTGCTTGAGAGGGATTACGAACCAAACCATAATTAAAAAGTCAGCAGATTCACTGTGCTTCATAATAACACGAGGCACTGAGGGAGTATATCTTGGGTTAGTAACTCTTAGACTTGAGCGTTGACTGTTATAAACTTGCTGCTGTTTTATGTAAACACCAACAAGTCTTTCAAGAATATCGGCTCGGTATCTCAATGTTTGTACGAGAAAATTACACGAAATCCAAAAGACGTTGATACGTTCTCCAAGCTTGTTCGTAAAAATGTTATATCGAGCCATTACATAATGAACGTTTTCCTCAGGATCTATGAAAACGACGCCATGTTGGAAAATCGGCGGCATTTGCATTCCACACAAGATGTGCGAGGGACACCGATTCTTGTCTGAAGTAGCCGCCTGCAGGGACAAGCTAGAAGTCTGCTGTTTCACCTGGAACACTTTCCAAATCAGAGACCATACGGACAAGGGCATAGGTCTACCGATGCCGTGGAGCCTGGCAAGAGACTTCGGTGGTAAAGGCGTCTTGGGCCCAATCGCCAGTGAACCCAAGAAAAAGAAAAAGAAAAAACCGGAGGTGGCATATGAAGACCTGTACCCAGACGCACCAGATGACAAATCTATGGTGATTATATTACGACACAAGAAGAAAACATAATTACTATTGTTACTTGTAAACTGCTTATGGAATACCTATCGCCTATGTCTAATTTATTTGTTTCAACGTTACATGACTCATGACTCGTATACCTACATCAAAACTATGTAAATACATAGTTACACACACGAGTACATACTTCAAATAAAACATAAGGTGGTCTTATCGGATGTCATTCAGTTTGTTAATTAAAAAGTCAATCGTATATTTTTCCATCTTCATTCGTTTATTTTTATGCTTTGCCTTTGTTTAAGTAAAATGTAAAATCATGTTTCTGTTGGCTGGAGGCGTTCTAATATTAGTGGTTTCAAATGTACTGTGTACG
The DNA here is from genome assembly GCA_905163415.1 of Noctua fimbriata. Classification (NCBI taxonomy): domain Eukaryota; kingdom Metazoa; phylum Arthropoda; class Insecta; order Lepidoptera; family Noctuidae; genus Noctua; species Noctua fimbriata. The sequence continues at coordinate 8,936,891 of LR990922.1, read as the reverse complement.
GGAACAACGAACGGAGAAGACAAGGGTTACCAGATACTAAACAGTTACATTGACGTATTCAAAGCTGGCATGGACAGAAAACCTACCCTTGGTTAGTTTACAGACTATGCTTATAATTTCCACTATTGCCAATCTATACTAATATTATAAAGCTGAAGAGTTTGTTTGTTTGTTTGAACGCGCTAATCTCAGGAACTACTGGTTCGATTTGAAAAATTATTTTAGTGTTAGATAGCCCATTTATCGAGGAAGGTTATAGGCTATAAAATTTCACGCGGACGAAGGTCGCGGGCAAAAGCTAGTTAGATATATACGTGCTACGGGTTATACTAGAAAAAGGCCGTCTTTTCGTGCAGCCGGCAATAGTTGGCTGAACTTAGGTGTATCCTTTTCATTGCTAGGACACACCGACCAAACGGGTTAGGTTAGAACTGTGACCGAACGCGAGTGAGCCGAGCGAGCGCGGCGAGCCGTGCCTCTGCATCGGCCGGCGAGCGCTACATCCTAATTGGTTGCATCAAATCTCCAGTAAAAAGAAGGCTACACCTCTAAATTAAAATTTATTTTAGTGATTATTCGGAGTTTACCCACAAAGCTTGGGAAGGTAATCCTAGTTCAAACGGGTAAGCCTTGGTTTACTTCTTCTTCTAGCATTACTAGTAACATATATACAAAATATTGGTAAATGCGGTGCGAGCCGAAAGGAGTATGTTAGTATCGTAGCAAGCTGCTCTCTGTGATTTCTGCCATAGGAAAAAGCCATGAGTTTAAGCGATGTGCGTTTCCCGAATCGATTAGATGACTGTCGAAATGAAACAAAAAAGTTAGCTCGTGTTAGGTACGCACGACGACCAATGAAGCTATACAAACCAATTTAAGCGGATCTCTCATTGTACGGGAAATCTATACAAAGCGAGGTCATGTTACACTGGAAATGTATGGCTTGATGTCTCGCCATGTGTACACACAATTTTTTTGCCTCATTTCGATTTTAACAGCCAGTTTGATTAATTAACAACGATTTGAACAATTCGTCCAATATTTGCATCCTTTTTTTTCATAATTTCGTAAGTCAGATAATACATACATCAAAAAAGTCTAAGCTACACGCATCATTTACAGAAACTGCATGTTTTATTAATTGATACTGTATATACAATCTTTTTGTTCTCGGAAACGTATACTGGCTGATTTTAAAATAGAAACTTTTCGATTGTGTTTTGTTTTCATTAAAATAAAAGCTAATTATTTCTTCCCGATTTCATGTGTTTTCGTTGCTTGATTTTGGTATTTATCTCACTTTTATCATTTTGACAACAAGTTTTGAGTATGAATGTGGATGGGTATATGAGTAGAGGAAGACCAAAGAAACGATGGATGGACTGTATAAAGAATGATATGGCAAGAAAGGAGGTGTCTAATGAGATGACGAGTAATAGAAAAGTATGGAAGAAAAAGACATGCTGCGCCGACCCCAAATGATTGGGATAAGGGCAAGAGAATGATGATGATATCATTTTGACAAACACAACAGGTTTTTTTTTAAATGAGTAGGGCGTTATTTTTTATGTCATGGAGCGATGCCATTTGACTGATGATGAAATGCAGAGAGCTGTAGGAACGCTACAAACGGGAAGAAACCAGTCCCAGGTATTTCGCATTTTGGTGTCAATAGGAGCGTGATTTGTCGCCTTTGGCATCGTTACGTTAATACAGGGGATCCTGCAGAGCACCACTCAGGACGTGGAAGGAGTACAACTGCTCGACAGGACAACATGACCACTGACTGCAAGAAGTCAGCCGATGCTAACCGTCCTGGAGACAGGTTTAAAGCTACAATTCTCAAACGGTGTTGTTGTTAGCAACGAAACCGTGAGAAATAGGCTGCATGAATACGGGCTACGAGCAGGACGCCCAATTAGGTGCCCATCTATACGGCATAGGAATCGCGCCCGTCGAAACGATTGGTGTATTGTGTGAATAAAATTTTATTTTGTGATGAGTCCCGGTTTGGATTTAGGTCTGATAAAGAAGTGTCGTCCCGGAAATGCTGAACGGCTGAGATGCGTCCAGGAAGCCCTTACAGTGGCTCCCCAGTGATGTGATGGTATGGGCGGGTCTTATGAAGAACAGACAAACTGAGCTCGTTTATGTGGATGGCAATATGAACGCTGAAAGTTACGTTGAAGATGTTCACGGGCCTTATGTTCCTCCATTTGCACAAAGGTTTGGGTCAGATTTCACGCTGATGCATGACAATGCGCGTTCGCACATAGCTCGGAGGACAAGAGAGTACTTGGCTTTGGAAAACATCCGGGTATTGCCCTGGCCTGCACAATCGCCACACCTCAATCCCATCGAGCACGTATGATACATACTCCAGAGTCGTATTCTAGAGAACCTGGACGGAGTGACGACAACCCAACAACTGAAAGACTTTTTAAAATTCTATTGGGAGCGATTGCCGCAGGATCAGATAAACAATCTTATAAATTCAATGAAAAATCGTAGCCGACAAGTTTTAAACAACAGAGGCGGTCACATCTTGTATTGAATTACCAAATAATTAAAAAAATGTCGGTATTTAATTTTGTAAAACATGAAAAGTTTAATTTCGTTTTAACTTTATTTTATACTACGTATGTTACGGTACACAGATTGTCAATTATTGTGATTAAATGAATAATTGAATGAAGGATATTTTTGCTTTAGTCACTATGCATCAACAAATGCTTAGTTATTATTTATAAAAGAAATATCTTACGATAGTAAAAATCTTGCAAAAGTTCAAAACCTAAAAAATAGTGCTTAGACTTTTTTGATGTGTGTAGTTGTGTGATCAACCCGCGCACTTGATCCACATGGATTTCTTTGAAACATTAATTGACATAAAGGGTGTAAATAGAACCTTAACGAAGCGGAAAAGCACTTATTCTCCCCGTCTTTGCGAATTTTTTTTTGTTCTAGACCATACCTGGGAATCTTCTAGTTTCGGAGATATTAGGGGGCAAAATTCCAAAATTTTCACAAGTTTTTTTTTTTTAAATACTTGTTTTTAATGTAAGATTTTTACTTTAAACACCTCCACGACCCCCGTACTATTCAATCTATTCATCAGCACAATGCTTTGAGTGTGTTCCATCGAGTCCTTCCGTAAAACGTGATTTTGCACCCCAAAAAAAATGGTTTCTCAGTAAGTTGCTTAGTTTGTTGTACAGAATGCTTGGTTGACGGCTTCGTGAAGGGTCTGTTTACACCCTGTATATTTCTAAAACATTTGTATGTACAAAAACCGAAACTATGAAAGTTCGCAGACATAGATACTCCACCTTTCGTGGGGGGGAGGCGGGGGGTTGGGCAATAGATATCTTTTATTAATAAGACATTTTCACTTTGTTACGCTGTACAGGCACAACCACTGCCACCTGCTGGGCCCGCGGAGGCGCGTGTATGCACATAAACAGCTGTCCCTCGCTCCACATGGACGTTGGAGTGCCTGGCTGCACGAGGGGCTTCATGGTCTGTTGCAAAGTCCAGGTTCTCGGCTCCCCCACCGTGGGCATCGCCAGAAGAAACACCATACCACACATAAACAGCCTAGACGAACTAGGAGCTGCCTTGGACATTATCGCGTTGAGGAATTCGATGCTGCTCGCCGGCTGGACATTTCAAACATCAGACACCGATGATAATGTTAAATTACACTTAGGTGACTTAATGAACTAAATAAATAATGGAATTTATTTATTTTGATAAGGATATTATATACATTAATAAATAACCTATATTAACTAACTAACTTAAAAATAAACTTAAAAAATGGCGTCAAAAAACTCCTCCTCAACGTAGTCAACTGGTAATGTACCCAAAAGACTGGCGGCGTTGCCACGTTGTATGGCAACGCTAAGCCTTTGGCCAAGGTAAAAGCCAGCCCTTGGGTCACGGGAAGAGTCAACTAAACGTTTAGAAATAATAAAATAATTCAAATTCAAATATGTTTATTTGTGGCACATAGGTAAAACTAAGTACATGGTGTTATAAAAAAGGTATGTCTCACTATGTGCTGCCTTCTAAGGCGTACAAATAGGTAATGTTTACACATTAATTAGTGCAGATTGTAGTTATAATGAGTCTAAAAATGTTTACTGAAACTTAAGTAAATACTAAAAATATTGTTATTACCGCTTATTAACTAATAATAAATCTTTGATAAAATATACATTAAACAAAAGCACATTTTAAACAATACAAGGCTAATAACAATCTTACGAACTAAATCTAATAATCAGGGAATTAAAGTATAAAAATATAAAATAAAAACAGTTTACATTTTTCTTCTTATGAACTATAGCTAATAAATCAGGGAACAAAAGTATTAAAGATATAAAATAACAACAGTTTTCATTTGTCTTCTAGGTATTAATAATAATTAATTGCTTTTTGTATTAAGAATTTATGTAGTGTTTTTTTGAACGTATTGAAATCTCTTGATGCTTTTATCGACTTAGGCAGTTTGTTAAATATTTTTGATGCCATTCCTAGGAAACTTTTTGAGTAAAGTGCTGTTTGATGGGATTTTGACTTCAGTGGACCTTGGTGGCGTTTAGAGGATACGGTTTCAAATTGGTTAGGGTTTTTTTTAATAATGTGCACTAATTGTACGAAAATGTGTACTAATGGGCCTTTAAAGGTCCTGTAAATGTATGTGTGTGGAATTGAATCGGCGAGTAGTCCAATAGGATAGTTGACACCATTAAACAATAATTCCAAGACACAACTTCTCTAAAAAATACTTCATTTTAGACCTGAAAACCCGATTAATTTTCAATTAATTACAAAATTAGATTTTTAGTTGCTTTGAAATCAATAAATAGTTGAGTCTTTGAGTTGATTACATAGTGACGTCATAGCGTGCTATTGGCATTCAAAATTTAAGGGGTAATCACGTTTTGACAGCTCTTAAAAAGTATGTCAATTGATTGGTTTCTCAACTATCCTATTCTGCGGCATCATAATAAAAAGAGACGGAATTCTTCAATACAATCAATAACTTTCGATGTATCAGGCCCCGATAATTACATCGGCCACTGACATATATGTATTTCCCATAAACGCACATCTAATCACCAGGTATTCCAACGCCGACGTGACTACTGAACCTCCAAACACAATTTGAGCAATATACCGCATAGTAGCTTAAGTGTTACCAATTCATTAACCAAGAAGTGCCTATATTAAGCCCGCCATTGTATAATAAAGTGCCTCATTCAGCGCCACCACCGTGCTTGCTAGCAATTAGAATATATATAGCATAACATCTTGAAGCCTGTTACAGAATTTACTCGTGTATTAATATGAAAGTAGTTGTTCCCTTTGAGGTTCAGTTATAATGTATTATCTGGATTCTGAAGGATGAGTATTGCTTTGAGTACTTGCGAATAAGATAAGGGCTACTTTAGAAAGCCGTCGAAATTATTGTAATTGTAACGAAACCATAGACACGCTTACGCAGCGTACACGGACGAGGTTTGCTGCACCAAAGAGCTCACAAACAACTGTTCCTTCTTAACAAAACTAGATTTCTGTAAATCATCGGCAAAATTGTATCGCCAACACTTGAGTATGTGTCTGATATTTTATTTTGAATTAAATATCTTGCCTATTATTAACATGCCTCAGTGCCTCTACATATTGACAAAAGCGCGAATTTATAAACTCCGTCCGTACCACGCTTGAGCTCCCTACGGAATACCACCGTTCCAATTAGCACCAACACTCTTTAAACAACGCAATAAAAAACAACAAACGCAAATAAAACTTCCAATCTCACCCGGAACGTTTACCTAAATCTACAAAAGGTGCAAAAATCCCGATTGTACATACATAATAGGTTAACAGTAGGGATACATACGTATCTGAAGTAAGCAAAGCCGCGAGCTCTCGACTTTAATAAGGATACTTGGTTCAAAGATGGGCCGTTAGTTTGAATGCGTTCCAAATTCCAAATTAGTTTACCTCGACCGGGCTGTCTTCAACATTCGTAATGAACACGACTAAGTTTGTGTACGAGTATTCCTACATAAGGATAGCCACAAATTACACTTTGACGTAGAATTGTATGTACTTAGAGTCAGATCATAACGCTTAAGTAAGCAGTAAGTTATACGTAAGCCATCTAACGTGCCCTGAAGTAACACGGACCCAGTCCGCGTTAATGAAGCAGACACTGCCGTAATGCGTCGATTCACGCCACAGTAGATACCCCTTACGGGAAGATGTGGAGCACCTTCGAGTTAAATTAATAGGAAAATACTGTTTGCTCCAAGCTTATGTGTCTCTAAGACTAAGACAACCATAAACAAAGGACAATTTAAAAATGTTCTCCTTCTCTACTCTTCACCAATGAAAGGGTGTTCAGTTCATATAAAACTGCGTTCAAGTACTGTTAGTGTCATCATTGGAAGTGGGCGGGCCATTTAAGCCATAGACTGGATGGAAGATGGGGGAAGAAAGTGCTGGAGTGGAGGCCACGGACGGGTCGAAGGAATGTGGGAAGACAACCGACTAGGTGACATCATCATCATCATCCACAGCGCGAACTCACCCACTGCTGGGTATAGGCCTCTCTTTTCTCGTGCCAATCCCCACGGTCCTGTGCCAGCCTCATCCAGGTTTTTCCCCCGATGGCAACTATGTCTTCTGCCCATCTTGCCGCCGGACGACCCACGTTTCTTTTGCCAGTTCTTGGACGGCATTCGGTGACAGCCTTAGTCCACCTGTTATCACTGCGCCTTGCTAGGTGTCCTGCCCAACTCCATTTGAGTTCCGTAACGCGATTTCCAATATCGAAAACCTTTGTGCGTTTTCGGATTTCGACGTGACAGACCAGCTGATTAAAGTGTCCGGAAGAAACAGGATAGCTGCGACACAAAACCGCTAAAAGTGGAGAGATTTGGACTCAACATTGGGTGACCAAAGGTTGAAGAAGAAGAAGTGTCATCATCATGTCTATGGAATATTCACCCTGACAGCTCTTCAGAACGCGGTCTAAATATGCTGATTAGCTGAAATTCAAATCTTCTCGAATAAAATCACACATTTTCTTGCTACTTTCCTGAAACTGTATAACAAATTCAATTAGGTACATATCTTGCGAAAAATCCTTTCGGTTTCCTCCAAGTTATCAAAAATTAACGTAACGATCTTCACGAGCTTGAATTGAATTAAGTTTTTTACGAGCAAGAATATGAATAAGGTTCAGTCGGGTGAAGGAGTAAAATTTTTCATCTGTGGAGACTCCGTTGTTTTTTATAGACATTTTACTAGCTGTGTCCCGCGACCGTCATCCGCGTGAAATTATTATAAAAATATTAGGTACTTCCATATTTGAATCGGATTTTGTTAACAATTTCAAGTGTTTTAATTTTTTCTTCACGATTCCCTTATTATTTTACTAAAATAGAAGTAGCCTAAGGTAGACCATAAAACAACAGCTATCTGCCAGTAAAAGTCCCGTCAAAATCGGTCCAGCCGTTTCGGAGATTAGCCAGAACAACATTTGGTGCTCATCTATGTATATACTTACATATAAATAAAATTGTAGTGTCTGTTTGTAATATCAAAATAACAGCTTTTTACTGAATGCGTATGAAAACATATACGGCATGTATGTAGAACAAAAATTCATTTTTTTTTTAATTTCTGTCTGTCATCCAATTATCTCAATCGATTTTGTACTTAACCTTCAACATTTTATGGTTTGAAATTATTTGGAGTAATTTGATGCGCTGGCGACTGTACCTAACTGAAGACAAAGTCGACGTAATTTTACAGTGATGTTACATGTCATGTATTTTATTAATTACGATTACAATGAGAGTTTGTGGCCTAACTTATACGCCGTTTACATCTACTAACGTTAGATGACACCTGAATTAATGCTTAGCGCGTTGAGTGGAAATTCCACCAATTAAATAATGTTTAGGCGTTCATTTATGTGTTGCTTAGTGTCAGTGAATTTAAAGACTGGCTACAAGTCATAAGTCGTTTGCCTAATTTCTGATAAAGTCATAAAGGACCAAAAAAATGCTCACGGTCACGTATTCTATGTAATCTCGACGTCACGAATGATCCATTTTTAATCATCGAACTATTCCAAATATTTCACTCCCTACCATTTTGTTCCGGAATATTAAACTTTCCTCGATTTATTGAATTCTTCATAACCACTTTCGATGTCGAATAAAAGAACCGCAGTAATGTCGGTAGATTTGAGGGTCGGCCATGTTAATTAGCGAAGCGTTTAGCTGCCTGTTCTGAAGAAGCTTCGGTCCGCGCGTGTTCGCAGCACTCAAGCTGCGATCACGTGCGAAATTTATAGCTTTAAAAAATCGTTCCATTTCCAAACTGTTTCCTATACCTCTGTATAAGTACTCGACTTGAATGTTTTAGTATCTATGATGGAAGGGATTTAGCACGACGGTTGACTGAGGAGAATGGAAGAATAAAAAGTGTTGCGCCGACCCCAAATAACATGGGATAAGCACAGGAAGATGGTGATTATGATGATGGAAGGAATTTAAACATTCACGCTGGAATTCTGAAAGAAAATCCAAAGAATGAATTATTAACGGTTTTCATTCCAGTCCGTGATTCCAATAGTTACCATCATTAATTAACGGTAATGAGCATTGTTAAATACCTCAAGGTGAGTTTAGTTTGTTAGCACAATCTTTAGAATATTATTTTAAGCAGCTTACAATGTTAGTTGAAATTCGATTTAAGCTTATTGGGAGAAAATCTCACAATTAACCCAGCCGACTTGCCTAATGAGACATCTCTTATTTCATAAAGGCATCTTTATTTTAACTCAAAAACTAGTCAATATTTTTAACAAAGGATTAAACCACTCCCCTCTAAAATCATTGTGTGGTACGTCAGGCCATAAAATATTAATGGTCGTTATAAACGACCGTAAAATGAATGTCCGTACGTGAATTTGGACCTCGGCCATAGAAGCGACACAGCGAACAATGCTCGGGGACATTACTATAACCATCGCGATTGGTAAGCGGATTTGAGATCACAGGATCATGTTGTTTGTACACAGGTAACGTAGGTAATAGGACAACCTGTTCATCAGGTAGAAGGAATAAGGTCTATTTTGCAAGACTTGGATTAGAAGTTAGTTCATATAAAAAACAATGATAGGCAAGCAATGATATTATGAATAAAAAGAGATAGATATCGCAATAGCGCCCGCAAATTGTTGCAGACAAATTCAGACAATTGTCATAATTTAACTACTTTAAGCGCAATAGCTATCTCTTTCTGTATCATACGTTCCGTATTATCTATCGCAGTCGTAACGCAACGATATTTGTACGCCGCTCAGTATGAACGAAGCGTATCTTTCTTTATAATATCATTGCAGGCAAGAACATAATTTTTACTAAAGAGGGCGTCAATCTTATTTAAAAAAAGAACTTGACGACGTTTTACAAAACCAAACGTGCACATAAAGGGGATCATGGAAAACATTTTGAGGGCTATTTTCACATGATAGCCTGCATACGGGGACGCGCCCCCAAAAGTAATTGAAATATGCCACGACTTTGGGGGCTTTGTTATCTTCCTGAAATATATCAAGAGATTTTTTACTTCCTCCAACATTCCCCCACATTTTGTAATGAAGCTTATTTTTAATATAAAATGGCCTTAGGGCTATTAACATTTCAATGGTAGGGCCATGAAAGAAAATTGTGGAGTACACCAGCTTATTCTGCGCAATTCATAAGGCAATTGAATGAAAAGGGTTAAATTTGTTGTATTAAAGGCGCTGGAAGCAATAGGTCGTATAAAAGTGGACCTCGTTACGAAGTATCGGTAATACCGCGTAATAAGCACTTTTACAAAGCCAGTATTATTATTTCACTCACCTACATTATGCATGCTCCTTTGTATTGAAGACTTTAGTTGCTACAAAAACAAAAGACTATCGCTATCAATAAAACTGAAAGATTAAAATGCAAAATGCTTTTTCTGTTTTATACAACATTAGTTTTAGTATTTGCGAAACCTGAAACACATGTCTAGTATTTTTATGTAAAGAATCTATGTACAACATTTCAAAACTGTATCATGAAAAATCATAAAGTTATAAGCTGGTTTTGTTACCTGGTTGTCCGCACAAAATCGTGGTCATCACGCAGCGCGCCTGCGCTCGCGCCTCCAGCGTCGTCTTGAGCTCATTGATTTTAATAATTTGGCAGTAGGTACCTAAATTATTGCGATAGGTACTTAGTATCGCTTGGAATCCAACTTGTAACTTTTTTTAAATATTTTTGGGACAAAATATAACATGGTTTAAAAAAGAATTGGAATCGATTCAGTTACTTATTCTGAACAAATTCAGGTTTCGCATATCCTAAAAATAATGTTGTATACCTGGTTTAGAAAAAGTCAGACAACAAATCATTGAGGTTATTAAACAAGATTAATAGTTTATTACCCAATGTTAATCATTCTTGAATTAGGTTATTAATATCCAGAAAACAAATGGCTAAAAATCCTTATTAACCTTGCTACAGGTGTATTACATTACAATTTGCGGGGAAAAAACAGCAGGTATACGTATATTATAATGAATATAAGATGCTTGTAATATAGGCGCCCGAAACCAAATTACAGCGTCAGTGATTTATTCGTAATACCACAGTCAATAAGGTTGAGCCGAAATTACACAGAAACATCCAGGGTTGTGTAATAAATTGTTCAATAGGCAGGTTAATTAGACAATTCCTCTAAATGGCACCGCGTAAATCGGAATAGCCCAACATAAACGTTTCGCAGAAAACACTTTTCTGGAAAACAAATGAATACTTAACTGCCTCGAAGCTATAGTGATCGTTAAGAACGTTAATGTGGTAAAAGGCAATTAAAAATGTAACCTTTCAGCAACAATAACGTGTATTTTTAGTTTCTCAGAAGTTAGTTTTCGTACAGAGGCAATTTTCGTTACAAATTACGCAAACTTGGAACCGGCATTCTGTTCTCACCAAACGAAATTACAGTGAGCGGAGCATTGGTTTTTTAGCTTTACGATGGAAGTTTTGAGCGGAAGCTTATACAGGGAATGGGTGCGCCAGGCCCTCGGAATTCCGTCCGCTCGTCGCTTCGTATGCAAATGTGTTCAACACTACAATACATTTTGCTATTTGCATTCTAGCTAATTGCTTTTCCTTTCGACGCCGCCTGAACAAACGACCGTTTATTTCTTTGTGCACCAGACACCTTATCGACATTGTTAACTGCTCTACTATTAACTGACACACTGTTTGACTTCGATACAAACAAATTCTTACAAATTGTTTGTTAGGAAATCTTCTTGGCACTGGCATCATGTCCACATATTCTACTAACATTACAATTTCTGAAAGTTTGTGAGGATGTCTGGATGTTTGTTACTCTTTCACGCAAAAAACTACTGGCCGGATTTGGATGGAATTTGCCAGTCAGATAGGTAATAACCTGGATTAACACAGGATAATTTTTATCCCGGTACTACGATCCCGTGGGACAATTACCAAACTCCACGCGGGCGAAGCCTCCGGCATAAGCTAGTTGTGTTTTAATTATTGCTTACTGTTGTATTAGTAACTCTAGAAACTCATTTGTAGTTAATAATCCTACATCAACGAAATTCTTAGTTCATGTACGTTTGCTTGAAGTAATTACACAATACTTGTATCACAGATTGCCTCTAATTACATTCTGAAGCGACGATACACGTCGCTACGACATGTACACTAAATATTTAACAGTGTTAAGTTCTCAAGTTAAATGGATACAATCAAAGTTGTGACATAGCGCAAGATGTTCTGTGATGGGTCTTTTCAAACACCATTTGTTATTTATGTCGCAGAGGACTGTTTTCGAAGAGGGCTACGACCCACTGCGGACCGTGTACCGCTCATTATTACCATCACTCGACAGAGACGGCAATAAAACACCAGTGAGCACCCGCATTGTCCCAGTGTCCCTATCTCTCACCCTGAGAAATAATTCAGCATCCAACTGTCAAAATAAAAACGCGAAAAGCATAATCCTAAAATTGAAATGAAGGAAAGTCATAGAATAAACCGTTGTAGGTGGTGCGATCTGCTCGTTAGCCTCATTACGTCGACTCGTTTAACGCTCATTTCCATTCACGATTTACCTTATAAAAGAATAAATTCCCAAAATTTTATTATATTTGCGCTACTGAGACTCGCTTTGTGGTCGAAAAAAGCAGAAAGCTGGCATCCAATATACTGAAACCGCTTTTATTCAATCCGAAATTTCCTGTTATGAAAAGAATAACAATCGTCAGTTGGGATTTGAACACGAAGTCAATAAAGGCGAGAATCTCGTCCTTGGGTGTGTGATGTCAAACTATTGTAAAATGGAGTTAGTTCCTTCGACAAAGAAAGCAAGTTTGCTTGCACCTGTAGGTGTGGTATGGTAAATTTAATTATGCCGCCGGTGTTGCCGGCCCAGCCGCCGCGCCCCTGGTAAAACCGCAATTTTGCGGCGCGCGCCTTACGCAGCTAAAGAGGCAAGACCCCGCAGCAACATCAGTTAATGTTCCAAACCCCCGTCGGACATAATCGGATCGTAAATTGAACATTTTTACGACGCCATCGTTCATAAACATCCCCGCGCAGCGTGTCACGAACGTTTTAAACAAGTGAATGATAACATACTGTGTTATTGAAACATTATGGACTCTCCTTGTATACAGTGCCTGATCTTTTTGACGAATATCATGCGTTGGGAATCGACACGTCCTTTAAGCCATTTGAGATTATGGCAAGCTTTGCAAAGTCATGCCGACTGTGCATAACTAATTATGGTTTTAGATAACCAAATCTTAGTATCATCTAAAGCTTGGTAAGATTGCGAAATGGTCTGTGGAATTTGGAATATTCACTATGATTTCTCTCCGGTGAACTAACAGCCAGATCTGGTTAGTTAACGATCACGACATCGGTTATATTGGATCGATTTTATTAGCGGAGACCCACGAAGCGTCTATTTAGGTAAGATAAGATCAATTCAAGATAGAATTTGCTATCTAGAATTAATTTCAACAATATTGTTGGGCTTCAGCAAGAGATAGATAGGTACTAGATGGGCTATCTCTTAGCTTTTCACAATGGTGTTATACAGTAATATTGTATTTTCATTACGATTTATATAACTTTACGATGATATAGCTGTATTGTACTTATGAGAATGGTGTGTTCACCATTGGTACCCTACATAAGAACCCTAACCTATGTACTTGTACATATTCTTAAATGATTAAAGTATGTACTGTTGGCGTACCTATCTACATAATTAAAAATCAATTGCGCATCACTAGAAGACGGCTCAACCGATTCCGCAGATTTTTTTTGTAGTGATTAATTACCAGGACAAGATTTGTGTGAAAGAAATGTTTTATATTTCATTAGACAATTGCCCCTTTGCGGTCAGGGCTGAGGCAGGTCGCTAGTTTTAAATAAATAAAAACAAAATAAAATTACGATTTACTTACTATCTTGAATCTCTCTGAACTGAAAAAACTTATCAATGGTTTCCCCAAAATATAATTGTATGAGAAAAGTTCTACATCAATTCAGTTCTGCATCGGTTCTCACAAAATTATTTATATTCAGGTAAGTCTCATGTAAATATACAATCGTACGTTGGTAGGTAGTCGTGTACCTACTCTCCAAAACTGTTTGCCAATATAAATTCTGGACTGACGTACAGGTATTTCTATTGACAGACGAAACTACCAAATTGTACAGGCATAGCTCATTTCCAAGGTTCAATAGGAAAATGTATCTGCATATCTACCCCGAATACTTGAGCTGGTGATATAATTTGTCGGTATGTATGTCCTCTGTTAACACTAGTAAAGGGCCTGAATTATGCGACCTTATCAACTCCTGAATACAAAGCTATTCAAGTAAGAATTCAAAATTGGAATGCTCGGGGTGTTCACCCTTTGTAGGGACCAGACGACGAGCCTTATTTACAGTGAAATAAATCCTTAAAAAATTGCAAATGGAGAAACGGAGTGAAAAAATTCACCGGCAATTTACAAAACAGTATGCTTTGCAAGAATAAGCTAAGGTTTGTTAGCCCCAACTCGGACAAAAGAATTTTGCTTTTTAATTTAAAAAGTTTAGATATGAGATTTTTTGAGTTTCTAAATTCAATTTAGACGTAAATAAAGGGTTAAATTGTGTGTGCGTTGCATATTTTTGCAGTAAATAGATTCAATTAATCTCAGTCGAGATAAATTAAAATACATTAGGCGCGACAGCTGCCGCCATTGACAGCAGTCGTTACGCTTGACAAAAGAGAAAAAGACATAATTTAACTACCCTCACAAATCACTAAAATTCTTTTTGTTTTCGCTCGAGTACGGAATACCAAATACAGTATCGTTTTATATCACGATCGAAGTCAGCTATTTACATGAAAGGAGCGTCTAAAGTCGCGTTACAATCCAGCACAATGGCACACTGATTGCGATAGGTGTTTATTTTTCGACTTGATGCGTGTATTCAAGATAATAATTGTGTTTATGCATCGTGCTTACTAATGAGAAGTAACATACAGCGTGTAAACGAAGCTGTCAACCAAGCATTCTGTACATCAAACTAAGTAACTCGACGCAAAAATTATTGCTGGGAAACGACATTTTTTTTTGGGGTGACAAATCACGTTTTATGGAACTCAATGTGACGCACTCAAAACATTGTGCTGGTGGGTGCATTGACTAGTACGGGTATCGTGGAGGTAGGTATTTAAAGTAAAGTTATAACAATAAAAACTTGTATTTAAAAAAAAAAAACTTGGGGAAAAGTTGGTACTTTGACCCTCAATATCTCCGTAACTAGAAGGTACCCAGGTATGGTCTAGAAAAAAAAAATCGCAATGACGGGGAGAACAAGTGCCTTTCGACTTCGTTAAGGGTAGACCCATTATGAACGTGTTGGTATAATTAAGTAAAGGTATTTGTGAAAGCCTATTCTTCTCGTATGCATGAGTCGTATGATCCTTTTGGTACTTCACCTGTAACCTTGGGAGGATTACACTACATCGGTAAGAGTAGATGAATCCCGTCTCAAGGTTTTGTGTATAAGTCGGGCACGCGCGGAAAGTACTTCGTTACATAAAAGCTCATACAAAAATATTACGTAGTACTTTCCACTATTTTTCCCTTTCTTTTTCCAAAATTATGTACATACAAAAATGTTTGATGTTTATATAGATACTAGCTACCCGGCCCTGACTCGCACGGGGCCACCTTTTGAGGCCAAAACTCCTAGCTTGCAAGCTGGAATCAATCAACACACATTCACAATTTTTAATTGAAATCGGTTGTGCGGTTCGGAGATTAGCGTGTACGAGCACAAGGACATGTGATTTTTATATATATTAAGAAGATTTACTTTACTTATTAAACATACAGTCGTAAGTATCATACTAAGAATCAAGCTTGCTTCTAAACAGAAATTGTGTTCCACGAAATACATCGAATCGAGATCGCGGAGCTTTAGAAATTCTGCCTCTCGTATTTCAGTTCCGAGAATTCGAAAACTCGCCGATTTACGTAGTTTATGTAGAGGTATATATATGTGGCCTTATCACGTACCCATTCCTAGACAGAAAATCAGCTCGGTTACGAAACGAGCCCCGAAATGTAAATGAACCAAGACGAATGCTGTACTGACTCTATAAAAGTAAATGGTTGATTTCGAAGTTCTACTCTGCCCCCGGCCGGTTTTTTTTTCTTTACATTGCTAACGTTTTATTACATTTATGGCCTCGTCAGGCCTCGTGTCAGCAAAATGTCAATATACAAACAGAAAAACGTTGGTACACGAACCGTGGATGTTGTTACGGCGACGTAAAGAGCTCAGCTTGCGAAAAACGTGTCAACGTAATGATCGTCGTTATCAAAAATATTCGGGTGACTGTATCCAGTTACCAACAGCTAGCGTATATTTGCGAATATGAATATAATAATATGAAAAAGTGTCACTATGGATGGAGACAAAAATAATGAGTAAGTTCTGTTTTGGCACGACTGCTGAGCAAGAGTTCGATTCCCGGGTCGGGCAAAGAGATATTGGGTTTTTCCATCAGGAATTTCTTAGCAGCAGCCACGGAGTCTGGATTTGTGTCCGGTTGATGGCAATGGGCCTGCCCCCCATTAGATGGGACTTACACATATCTGGCGAAATGTGAGTGTACTATTAGGTACGTCACTACCTAACCCCCCGGGGATTGCACGCCTGATGTTATGAGTAAGTTATATGTATTTTCTTCCGAAAATAGAGATACTAATGAATGAGATATATCCAGTTACATCTACAAGGTAAAGCGGTCAAAACAATAAAAATAAACAGACAATAGTAATGATAAGCGAAAATGGAACGGTCGAATGGTTCCTTTATGTGATTTCCTCGGAAATTGCCGCAATGACGGCCTGATTGCGTTAGACTCTGCCAACCACTCGAACAGGTCTTCAGCCTCAATGTGATTGCTTACTGCCTTTCATTAAGTGCTTTATCTATTATTCTATTAAGATTCCCCGAGGGACACATATTGGGATCAGCATTTCAGCAAGCTTATTCATTATTTAACATGCTTTCTAACGTCAATATTATGAAAACATTAACATATACTGGCGAAATGTGGATGTCCTATTAAGTACACCTCTGTCTAACCCTCCGGGGATTAAAGGCGTGATGTTATGTTATGAAAACATTATTCAAGGGCTTGTATTACAGAAATAGGTCACTAGAAGTAGAACTAAAGCGTCATTTAAAACGGAAAGGGACGAACTATGGGCCATTTACCAAGCACTACTCTGAGTTACTCTTCTAAACTTATTTAATAATACTGCCCGAACAGGGAACCTCATTTAGAAACTTAGGTTGGCAATACTTCGGATTAGTAAAGGTTGCCAATTAAAAATAAACAGGCAATGTTTTGAAGTTACGATGTTTAACTTTGTTAAGTCAAAGTGTTCACCTTCAGATCTAAAATGTAAACAAATAAAAACATTCAGCCTTTTTATTTTCATTTTTTTATCGTCATCTCAGCCATTATTTTTAAAAGCCTTAATCTTTATACCTAACTTTATCCGCTTTTTATTTACCGTGAAATGGGAACGTTTTACGCATAACAATTTTTCTTTTAAACACGGAGGAAGGTAGCTTTGAATTAAAGCTAATAGTGTCCATTAGATTATGTCCAAATGAAAGGAAACTTTAATTCAGGCGAATAAAGATGAAATTAGCTCCACTAAAAACTGTTGTGAAGTATTGTAATAAACGATCATGGAAATAAAGAATAGGTAGTATGTAGTACAGACTATTTATCACTAACTATACCTATTACTCACTCACTACACGATAAATTGAAACCTTTTAACCTCAATTGAAACATTGCTTATAGGAGGAACAAGTATGAAAACACGAGTTGAGAAATGATTGCGGAGGCGGACAGTCGACTTGCCAGAGAATGTCGAATTTAACGTCGCTCTGTTGTGAAACTTTCATTTACTCACTAGAGTCGTATCTGAGCTAAAATGTACTGAAAATACTATTTGGGAGATGGGCAAAGTTTATAATAGAGTATTGTTTTATTCCGTTGACATCCGCGATGAGAGTAGCAACTTTATGTAGGGGAAGTGATATATCATTTGGGTGGATGCGGGCACTCGGCCAGTGCGCTGAGGTGGCTGGGTAAATATCTAAATTACGGACTCGACGTATCGCGCTCGCGCACTCGATACGGCGCTGATTGATCACCGCGCTCCTAACTACGTTAACCTCACCCTTTAACTAAATGCCACATTACACAATATAAACACAATTTGTTTCGGGAGGTCGTAACGGGTTCACTAAAGCTGTTTATTGCCAACATTCGTTATGAAATTCCAATTTTATTGAATATTCATAACGGTACTAGCGGACCTCTTATTATGGAGACAAGCCCCTACTAATAGAATTATCACCTTAACATCTAGTTGCAAAATTATAACCCGAAATTCTCGCACCTCAAATGATCCATTATCATTCACTTTGTTTTTGATACTTCTTTCGTTTGTTGAAATATGTTTTAAATAAGTTAAAACTAAAGAATAAAAACAGTACTCTTCTCTCACTTAATTATACCTATTATTGTTTTGCCATTCGATTTCTTTTGAAAGTATTTGTGTCATTCAATTTTATAATAGATCATAATGCTTTCCGGGCCTCGGAAAGCACGTTAAGGCCTTGCTCCCGGCTGTCATTTGTAGATGTTTGACAGTCGTTACAGTCGGGCCACGGACTACCCGTGGCCCGAAAGTCTGACAACCAATCTTACCAAGGGGTATCGTATCATCCAGTACTGACTGGATTTTGGAGGTCAGATAGGTAGTCGCTCCAAGTAAAATACTGGTATTCAGATGCATCCGGTTAGACTGGAAGCCGACCCCAATATAGTTGGAAAAAAGCTAGGCAGATGATGATTATGAATGGCATGATTTGTGAAAAGTTAGTATCAATATTTTGTCGTCCATCTTAAAACAAAGAATGAAAATATTGATGAATGCAACCAATTTAATGAACGATCGATGTTTGTAAGAAGGTTGATAAATAAAAGACGGCACTCAATTAAGCCTCGTGCTTAGTAAAAATCGTCATTTTAATTGAACACCATTTCCTTCCATTGATTAGCACCGGTATTACAAAGGAATAAGCTACGAATCATTAACTTCTCATTTCATTGCGGCACGATTACAGAGAGTCGATTATTATCAGGCTTTTTGTATCCGCCAGCAGAAATTCTTATTGAATAGGACGCGGTTTCTGTATTTTACTGATCGCAACGGGTAAACGTTACGACTTATGCGCGAGTCTTTAGTAATACCTAGTCGATTATTCACCAATTCTTTATACCTTAAGATTTAGGTATTTATAATATAGCCTCACTGACTGCCTCATTGGTCTAGTGGTCGTAAATGCGACTACTGAGCATGAGGTCCTGGGTTCGATTCTCATGTCAGCCAAAGTGTTATTGGGTTTTTCTATCACGAATTTCTCAGTAGCAGCCACGGAGTCTGGATCTATGCTCTTTTGATGGAAATAGGCTGGCCTCTATTACATGGGACTTAAACATAACTGGCGAAATATGGGGTGTACAATTAGGTATACACCTCTGCCTAACCCTTCGGGGATCACAGGCGTGATGTTAGGTTGTGTTATTTATATTATAGATCATAGGTACGTACATGATCAATTTATGGGTCCATCCAGCAAGAGCCAATGTAATATACTTCATCGGAACGATTAGTAGTTTTCTCTTTTATAAAACCAGTCAAAAGTTTCTCGCTTCTCCGATATTTCGAGAATGAAACTCTTTTTGAACTTACCAGCGTCGAAGTCTGCTATTGTGATCTACAGCTATCGGCTAAGTGGTTCTAAAGCCGCGCCAGACGTCAATATTAAACTGAAACTCGCGTTTATTGCCGACATCACTCTGATATCGATGAATGGCTATATTTGTATTATAGAGATATGACGAATAAAAGTTCAACTTGTACGATTAGACAAAGATGGAGAATTTCAAGACTCCAATATCAGAAATCGAAGATAGATTTAATATTAATGCTGTAATCAACGTTATACGAGTGCCTATAGTTAATATTTTATGTTATCGATTTGGTAATTCTTGCGAGAAATAAAGACATCCCAATCCTTACGTATCAAAGCAAAATAATATTGAATGTCTACGAATAAATTTGGGCGTAGTTATTTGTTATTTCGTTACAACTTCAACATTAGTATCACATTTTTCTCCAATTACTATCTAATTCTAATGATAGCAGATCGTGGCGCAACTACACAAGATAGTTAAGAATATTTTACCTACTTCTACTACAATGCCGGGCCACTGATCAACCAGTTCCACACTGCCCACATTTTGGTTAAAATGTCCAGTTTATTAAGTTTTTAATGCTCATTTGGATAGAATTTAGAACATTTCTGCAACCAAATTAGCTGCTAGCGGTCTGTTGAATTAAACGTGATGACGCGCTCCCGAATACGATTCTAACATCTCATTTAACCAAATTGGTTGAAGCGATTGAGCTGCACATAGTATCTACATGCTACATATGTACAGTCAAACAAGTACCTTCTTCTCGTGTTAGCTTGGTTGTAGTTGGGTTAACTGAACGAAAATGATTCCAGATTGGAATTTACAAATAACATGCTATTCAAATGTGCACAAAGTTGCAATTCAAATGAAAAGAACCTTTGTTTGTTACAGGAGAGAGCATGGAAAATGCTCGGAGAGGTGAACAATGACAGCATGTCCCCGCCGCGAGCGATGACCCTGCAGGGCGCCGAGGGTCGCGCTGCGGCCGCGGCGGCGGGGCGCGCCCCCCCGGGCCCCCGTGCACATGAGATGCCATATTTTATAGAAAAATTAACGCTTATTAGGCTATGTCTACAATATCTACGGGTGATATCACGTTTATATCAAAACGCCGCCGCCTCCCTGCCGCGGGTGCGAGTAAACTTTAATTTTTCAAAGCGTCCGCTAGTCAAATTAAAAAGTGATGTGAATAATATGTTTAGCTTTCGAACTAGAACAGTGTGTTGTGATATTAAAGCGTTGTTAGTGAAGACGTTAGTGCAATTATTCGTCGTTGCCAAGTGTGTTGTGTGGCGGCGGCGGTGTCGAGGCAGCGGGCGCGCGCGGACTCTGCTGGTGCTGTGGCTGAGCGGGTGCGGCGGCGGCGGCTACAGCGAGGGCCGGCGCGACGGGGACCTCCATATTGGCGGCATCTTCCCCATGGAGGGCGAGGGCGGCTGGCAGGGCGGCCAGGCCTGCAAGCCCGCGGCCGAGCTCGCGCTCGCCGACGTCAACGCACGCTCTGATTTATTGTCCGGCTTCAAATTATACATTCACAGCAACGATAGCAAGGTATATTTGCTTCATTAATCATCCATTTACCAAGGGAGTAGATAAATTACTTTCATGTGCCAATACGTGTGTATTGTGTGCGACAATTTATGAGGTTTTTTTCAGTTTTCGGTCGTGTCCGTGGGTAAACATTATAAGCTCTGCAAATTCATATTTAATCTACTGCTGAAATTGGGTCTTATAATATAAATTTACTTGGTAACATGAAACTTAATTATACGTAGACAATTTAAGTTCGTCAGCGACAAAGTTACGAAAATGCCAATTATAATTCCAATCAAGTTAATGTGCATAACGTGTCGTCACCTCGCGGTCTTCATTCAGTATGACAAGTACCAACGTAATGGATTACCAAGTTGAACCCGCCCAGCTGACTGCGGTCCTTCTAATTAACAAAAAGGGATCGTATTTCTATCGAAGGGGACTGCTCCCATAAATCCAAATGAACTAAAATCATAGGCTTATAATATTGCAACCGAGAGGGTGAAGCTGACGTTCGATTCAATTATAGAGAATTTATGAATGGTTCAAGAAGAAAATTTTATTGGATAGAATTTCCGCGCCGGTTGAAGGTAATTTCCCGTTTTATCGATTCATACCTATTCACGACCAAATTGACGATTCCGATCAGTTCCGCGTTGATAACGTGGCGATTACTGATGGGATTTGAGGAGGGGAAGTGATACCATAATAGGGAGGAATTATTGAGGATAGCCTCAAGAGTCATTATGGTAGCAAGTGAAGTGTCTTCATTGAGGTCGGATGTTACACGGTGTCGAATAAATTAATATAGAGCATAAAATTTCTCATTATAACATCATGATGAGAAAATAATTTACTGAGCGTAAAATGTTACATTATTACACCCGAAATCAGGCATCTTCGAAATAACTTGTTAACTTTAGGGCTGTTTTGTACGTGTTAAATTAAATTAAGCCCATCCCTTGTTATTAAACTATAATCATAATACCTAATATAACATTTTCTGTTTATGTAGTCTAAAACGAAATTAACCTGCGCGACTATTTCGACCGGCTATCAATTTTCGTGGAATGTCCATTTAATAATTTAATTGAACCTACTCATAATAAAATTAATAACGATCACTGCGAACTTCAATGGTTAATATCCTATTAAATATTTGTAATGTAAATAAAAAATTAAATAACTTTCTGTCATAAACTAAATAAATAAATATTAAATATTCTGAAATTTAACTGATACCAGTAAATTCAGCTCAGAGTATTAAATACATTCAAATAAAATATGAATCGTAATGTTTTTTAAACAAATAATTTAAATTTCGACAACTCAATGCAATTAATACACACAAATATGATATTGTAAAATGGTAGCCAACCTATTTTGCATATTCACAAACTAGCGTTCCGTAGTTTTAAAACTACGTGTTCACCATACAAGTTTCCTATCGACTATTAATTTACCTGGCTTTTATGTTAAACTCCGGGCTAACTGAACATCGGCCATCGAAAATTGAATAAAAAACCCCAACTCGGAAACAGGGTAAAGCTTTTTACTGGCTACCTAATTACTTTACTCCCACGGAAAAGTAAAACATCGCAGCATAAACTCAATATATCGCGGATATACTGGCATGTAGGTACTACATACTAAGGGATATCGAATCAGATTAAATGGTCTACGTAATTATATTTAAGTAGACCTTTCTCTTATCTCGTAATGTGGTCAAGTTCACTAATTAATTAAAAAGTCTTCGTCCTGATTCGCTGACTACATACGCTCCCTTGATTATGGCCAATCAGGGGCCTCTTCGGAATTCAATTAACTAATCGTAACACGTTAAACAATTGCATTATTCATAAATATGGATGTATTGTTTGAGTTGTTTCCATGCGAATTTCGATGGTATATTTATTTTATGTTTTGAGTACCTCCTTTATATTGAGGATAGAATCAATAAAGTACAGATTCCGGAAAGGTTGAGTTCTGATATTATTTTCAAGATTCATATAACTTAGCTCCAAAAAAAATAACTGTTAAAGAACACTTAAATTTTTATATTTTACAATTTTATCAATATTGTTATTAATTTTCGCAAAATATAAAGCTTAAAATCTTTTGAAATTTAACGTCCTTTATTTCTTATTTGAAATCCTTTGTTCGTACTTATAATACTGTAAAAACAACAGCAACTATTGGGAGCAGTTTTGATTTATGCCGAATCAAATACCGCGCAAATATAGGTTCGTAGGCAGCGACACAGAACAACGACAGCAAACTATTTGTTATTTCAAAATAGTAAACCATAATAATCACATTCCATATTCAAATTGTGGAAACAGTCAAACAGTACGTACTCAGTTATTTCTCATGTTTGTTCATTGACTTAGTTAACGAACGTAGACCAACAAATCATGTACGCGCTTCACACCCACTTCAAACTGAGCTGGATACTGTACTGTTTGCTAAACAAGGTCCAATTAAACTCTTATGTCAACTATGATTGTCAGTGCGAGCCGGGCCTGGGAGCGAGCGTCATGTACAACCTATTGTACAACCCACCACAGAAGCTGCTGCTCCTAGCCGGCTGCTCCACAGTATGCACCACCGTCGCTGAAGCCGCCAAGATGTGGAACCTCATGGTTGTAAGTACAATATTGACTTCTCATACTTTTAAAACTCTCATCCAACTTAGATCCCTATTGGGATGTTCAGCTTACCCAAATCTTCTAACCTTTCGAGTTTCCAAACTCAATTTAATGCTATATAAGTTTTAAACAAGTTATAATTTAGGGACACTCTTAAATATTTAGCACTAACAATCTTTTATTCAAACAATTTTATCGTTTTCAAAGCCCGACCTTTGGGTCTGAACTTTTCAGAATGGGTATATATTTTTGACACATGTCCACATTACAGAGATTTCACGAAGTTTTGTTCTCCGAGGAGCGAGATATAAAGTTTTGTTGTGCGAAGTCGCAAGATTATTGACTAACATTTCTAGTAAATATAAATTCATTACAAGAGTAGAGCATCCAGGGCTAGCAAGTTTTCTTATATACTACAAAACAATTTTTTTTTCGCCTTGGACTGCATGTACTACCGAGTGCACTGAGGGTCTGCCACTTTTCATTCTTATGCCCTAGTAATAAGATTAGAGGAGCTCGTGGCTAAATAATAACACCTTCAAGATTAAGCCGTGCTTGCCGAGGTTGCTCCGGAGATGGTTGACCATCATTAAATTGAAAGCATTTTAAGCTGTTGGTCCCGGCTGTGATACGTAGATTTTTGACAGTCTTTACGAGTAGTCAGCAGCCGAAAGTCTGACATCCAGTCTTACTAACCCCTTAGTAAGACTACCGGGGTTGTGGAGGTTAGATAGGCAGGCGTTGGACTGGAAGCCGAGCCCAACAAAGTTTAGGAAAAGGCTAGGCAGATGATGATTAAGATGATGATGCCCTAAGTTGAAAAGTGGTCGACTGTCAGAGACCTCGGTAGTTCCTAGAGACCAACTAAACGAGCTTTGGTTGATGTACACGTGATTCACGATTACTTTCAGGAGCAGACCATTTCTGATGAAGACAAAGCTTTTGGAAATACGCCAAAACATTTGCCTACAAAATTCTTATATGGAAGCTCTAGGCTCAATGCTTTATTTTTTTCTGTGAACTGCAAGCCCTGGCTTTAAATCAAAACAGTCTAAAATACGCTCGAATTCCAATAAAAAAAAACAAGTGAAAGATATAAAAATCTTCCGGCACATAAGCGAGGGTCAGCATTAGGAACATTGCCATAACGTGTTTTGATTGGTTAATGGTGTTCAAGTGAATCCGAAGGGCCGTTTATGAATATTAGGGTTGGATAGGCGAACGGCGTTTTTATAGTAATGAGCTCAGTCACGCTTGTTTTTAGGTATCTATTTCAGTGGAGTATTAATTAATTAGATTGTTCAACGTTTAAGAAGTTACTGAACAAGTTAATGATGTTAGCGAGCCGTTGTTCTAAACGAATTTTCCACGTAAATGAATTGCGTTAACTTTTATTCGGACTAAAAACTTTGTACTTCTTTGAGACGTAAATAAGAGTCTCTCCAAACGGAATCATTTCTCAAACCAAACTGGAGAATGTACCCTTATATTATTTTGTCAGTCCCACGAGATCCGGAGCGACGCGATTCGTACGAATATGCGCAAAGCAATTTTGGATGTGTTATGAAATCGCCACATTATGTTCGTCTGTGACATAAATTCTGTCAAGTGCAAAATGAATTCCCATAAAGAGGGTGGTGGAGCAATTAATTTTTATGTTCTTTGCTTGAACATTACTGTGTTATGGCTAATCTGCTTTTGACCAAATAGGAAGAATTCTACTACAGTACTTTCACAGTATTTATGCCTTGTGACTGGGACTGTAGCTATATTTCATTGTCTTTATTTCGACGGTTCAAAAGTGCCTGTAAATGGCCTACTTGAAATTGCAAAAAAAAATAATTGAATTGAAAAAAAAATATATTGAATTTAAATTGATTTTGTTTTCTTGAATTTTTTTGCCTTGATTTTGATTTTGAATATTCATTATTTTAGTGCCTACCTACTTCAGGATCCCCTCATTCGATCCCTTTATTAAATTTCTTTTTATTTTAGCTGTGCTACGGTGCATCATCGCCGGCGCTATCAGACCGCGCGCGCTTTCCAACGCTGTTCCGCACGCATCCATCAGCCACGGTACACAATCCTACGCGGATCAAGCTCATGCAGAAGTTCGGCTGGTCGAGGATTGCCATCCTACAGCAAGCAGAGGAAGTCTTTATATCAGTAAGTGAAAACTGAAGTCATTATTATTGCACTCAAAAATCTTGCACCGTTTTTTTTTTTTCTTGTATTGGCAAACCAACTATTGTTTACACTGTAAATATTTAAAGTAATTATCTAAGGTTAGTGTAACAATTTCTAACAGGTTACACACACACACACACACCGCTTGTTTGCTTGCTTGTTTGTGCTTGTGGCACATATTAGGTGTACCACAAGCACTGTACAGTGCACTATAAAATTAATGTCAATTTAACTAAAATTAACAAGTTTAAATTCTAAAACTAAAACTAACATATTGTAACGTTTACGTAACGATTCAAAATTGGAATATTAACAATCAAGGAAAATCGCAGTATCCGCTTTGTTCCCGTGCACCTAACAAGCGTAGAGATAGAATGAAGGTTTACATAAGAAATAGAAAAGTAATTGTGGCCGCAACGAACCGGGCCGAGTTTGCGTCTCCACAGCCATGTCTCCCTTGATAAAACGTTTCCATTTTATGGGCAAACTTAAATTTATTCTCCCGTTTCGAACCATTCCAACCGCCATAATAGATTTCGATGCTTGGGGTATTGTAAAACGAGATAGATGGCACAAAGGGAAAACACATTCGTTATTCACTGTTGTTACAAACTAACGTCGTCTTCGTCTGCTACATGTGTTATCTTTACATTACATTAGCTTTCGATAATTCAACCTGTGGAGCAGTGAACACGCCGATAATACAGAGTGATATGGCGCCGAGTGATTATGTAGGGGTACCATATCGTGTCGGCTGTATCCACCGCTTGCGTGACTTAAATCGTTCGATGGCAGTTGTTCGTATCGACATCGAGTGGAGTATGACACGCTAAGCGCTTTGTTGCCGATTGACAAACGATCCTAGTGATTGGCCGCCAGCGGAGCAACGGCTTCGACTTCATCGCGTATCGGGAACCGCTGAAGCGACTTTCAGATCTTCACAAAGGCTGAGAGTCAAAGAATAAATGAGACAGAGTTCTATGATCCAACTATCGATAACCAGTAAACGGAGTATTCGATATAACTTGTGGCAATAAGAATGGCAGTATTCGCTGTAACGATGTACGAGGGCCAAGGGTAGGAAATATTGGAAATATTTTTGATACGTCGCGCTTGCTATAAAACACTCCAGATAGTAGTATTATTAGTAGCTGCTATTGGATATCTGCACATTTGTTAGTAAATAAAATACGAGGGAAGTTTATATTTAGGAACTCTCACAGAAATACTATATCCAAGCCAGAAGATACCGAAATGTACCTAAGTACATATTGACTTCGACTTTTTTTTGTACAGCAAAAATGCACCTAGACAAGACTAGATATGATCTAATTACTCATTCACATTACACTTTATTTAAATTATTATAACATAAGCATGTTATAAGCACTTAGTGAAAGAAAACCGAAAATTTAGAACCTTATTACTAGCTACAGTTAAAAACGTTTTCCTACATGAGACGTTACAACCCGTGTTACGAGCTAACAATCCGTAGTAGTAAAGAGGCGTTTAGGATTGCCGGACGTATTAAACCCTCACGGAACGTGTAATGTAACAATGGTTATAAAGGGAAAATAATCGCCCCCGAGTGAGCCAGGACTACAATGCGTCTTGCATGATAAATGGACATAACTGGACATTTTTTAGCTATGCGACATCCGCTTGCTACCTATCTCGCTGTTCGCCAATTTTAGCCACAATATGAAATTCAAAGGGTGAAAATATATGATAGGTACAAGTACTAGTATTTACTGAATCCGACTGGCTCGTATCTTCTCGGATACTTTCATAGATGGTACGGTATTTATTCAGGCAGCGCGGCCGTAGCAGGAATAAACGAATCCAAGTGAAGTCGTCTGAAAGTGTTTTCTGTAACAGATATATTTATATTGAGAATATTTATGAGTGAGTCTGTTCCGTGCGTGTTTATTTTTATCTGTTTATCGTGTCTCCGAGCCTTTGTTTGTGTTATAAAAATGAGATATTAATATAACGGCGCAGCGTTATTATGCGGTATTATAAAAATGTTGTTAAAATTCATATTATCACCATGTGAAACAACGATTTGACGATTACTTACTCTTTTTTGTTTTTATGCTCACCCTGAATTTTATATCAGTATAAAAATATGATGAGTCTGTTAGAACTCTACAATTTTCTTACAATTATTAAGTGTAAAGTACTTGAAAAGCTTAATAAACGCACGAACATTCAGCGACGTGATTAATATAGATGTAACGGTGTCGAGAACGGAGGCCTAATCTAAATAAAATTCACGAAATGTCCACCTTTTAAGAGGTACTTAGCCTTAATTTCTCTTAAGAGAAAGAGGTGGACATTTAATAAAATACATAGCCTCGCCTTACAATAAATCTTTTTAAGTTCTTTCAGTTCACGGAGAGCTGAAACTTTAACGACCCCGTTCTCTATGTGAATGTGAAAATGAAATATTATGATGTAGCCGTAGATTTATGCATTGAGGCTGTAGGCGTTTTTGTCAGGTAAAAGCACGATTTATATAGCGCACGCGAGCATAACGAAGGGTGTGTATAGTGTATAGTTACCCGCAATGAATGGAGCGAAGCCTTTCACGCTGGTTTCAATGTAATTAGAGCGGCCCCCGTTTTTTCTGCATAAGTGGGTTTGAAGCGTTCTTGCGGTCCTGTTTTGCTTTCACCGCGCCGAAGAAATATTTTTTGCTAAAGTTCACGCACATAAAAACAACTGAGACGCCCCAAATATTTGTATAATAAAGGTTTTTCATTTTCGTTCGTATTGACGCGGATCGGAGCAAAAACCCTCAACGATCCAATTTACATACAAACACTCATTCCGCAGCCACTTTAGTACTCCGGATTTGAGGAGTTAAGAAAATTCAGTTCGAGTTGAATTTCCTTTGGAATGAGGCTATCGAGTCGATCATGGTACATGTGATGTGTGAACTGGTGATTTATTTACATTGGCTTTCAATTTAGGCCGAATGGAACTCAGCGACGCGTGCGGTTCCACTGAAACATTAATAAACGTGATGTCAATACTGTCGATAGAGTGCTTGGATTTGGGAACTTGGTAAACATTCGATTTTGATCCTGCCAATTTTAGTATTGGTTATTAAAGTTAGCTTTTCTCACAGACGGTGGAAGACTTAGAGGCGCACTGCAAGAAGGCGGGTATCGAGATAGTGACGCGGCAGTCGTTCCTGTCGGACCCGGCCGATGCGGTGCGGAACTTGCGGCGGCAGGATGCGCGCGTCATCGTCGGCCTGTTCTACGTCGTCGCAGCCAGGCGCGTGCTGTGCGAGGTCTACAAACATCGCCTGTATGGGAAGTCCTACGTCTGGTTTTTTATTGGTAAGTCACTTTCCCGAAAGTTTTTTTTTTTAAAAAGCCTGGCACACATTGTAATAGCACTTGGCCTCAATCAGGCTTAAAAAAATAGCTAGATTTTTTCAAAACCGTGGGGAGTAGCTGCGTCTGCTCAACAGTCCATTAAGAAGAATAATGTAGAAAAACAAAGCTTCGTTATTATTCTAAAGGAGCAAAATGTATACACACAGGAAATAATGTTATGAAAATTTTATAAAATTTGCTGAACCCTTGAAAGGATTCCAGTTATTTGGAGGTAAGCCCGTAAATAACATTATCCGAAAAACCCGGTCTCCGGGCACTGACACATAAGCGGAAGATCATCCTTTTTCATGGAAGCACCAACACGGCTCGACATTATTATAATTTCATAAAATGCCGCCACAAACAGGCAGGTTTAGTCGCTGTGTGCTGTGTTGTGTTGTTACCGAGGCAACATTGGAACTGCGTTCAAACGTCACTCAATATTTGCACGGTGTAATGTCAAGTGTGGCTCCAATCTATCCACTTCAATAAGTTAGAGACCAATTTTGAATGAACCTGCTCCTCGAGCTGTCTCATTTGGTGTTTATGAGGTAAATGTACGTAATAACATCAAATAGATATTTCAGATAATCAAAATGTCTATCTTTCTACTGAAATTTAAACTCCATACTACACAGGGAGGTTCCCAGTTTAGACTGGTGATAAAGTTTATGGCTCTTTTAAAATTTACCGATAAAGAATCTCGCGCGCTCAAAGCTAAAATATATTCGACTTTAAGAACTGCAATTTATCAAAACACATTTTTCCAACTCTGTTTAAAATACTGATTCTGAAAACTTAAAGAGTTTCTTTAGATTTCTACATTGTTCGAAGCTCCATCTAGGTCCGCCATAATTCTTATCCCAGGAAATGGCTTATGGTGGCCTTCGCAAAAAAACCCGTTTGCATTCGGCGAAAAATAAGCGCGACGTAACCGTATATTTTGTTCAGATCATATATTTTACCTTTCCTCACTTTGTTTCTTTTATGTTCCAAAGTAATTTTGAAAGTGAAATATGAAACTTAGTTGCCAGCCGTTTCAGCGGGTGACATAACCGTCACGAAGGCGATACCACAGGAGTTAGTAGGAATGTGTTTTATTGGCATCGGGTTTAACATTCGTGGTTTTATGTGGTTTGGGTGAAACATAAATGACAAACACACTTCAACCCAGATCCAGAAAACGACTTAATTTTTGGCAACAACGGTCGACCGCAATATTTGTAACCTCTTGAAATTACAGTAAAAAAGACTAATTTCATGAATCCCACTATTTTATTCAAGTGACTTCATTTAGCCACACGTGCTGAAAATATTGCATTATAAAATTTTAAATAAAACAGCACGTCATTAAAATGGCCGCGAAAGTCATGAGCGTTATAAATTGTGAGCAATATTATGGAAGGAATAATATGAGAGTGGCAACGTTCGTTGTCGTGGCTCACGACTCACGAGGTCGCGGATACAACTCATTTAGACGTTGTTTATGACGAAGGATAAAATGAAATATGACGCTTTACCAAAAACGTAATATTAACGAAAATGTAGCTATACAATTTTTTGTAATAATATTAAGCCCGTTTAAAAATAACACCTCGAGCTACGTCTGGGATAATAATTGTTGTGTATCAGACGAGGCTCACCTTGTTCAACATGGTTATTAATATAATAATTATATTACCTTAGAAGCATAATATATTTTTGAAAATATTGTGTTATATACCAGATTATGTTGCTTGTATTGTGTTTCTTTATATAAAAATAGCATTTTTTCTACGGGTTCTTGCTACTAAGGTAGGTTTTCACTTGCGTTGTTGTTCTTTCGATATTATAAATGACTTCTTGTGTCTAACTGAGATATTTATTAATGAATTTCCCGGATGAATCCTCTGGGGATAAACCACAGTCTGCGACATAATGGAAGTGAGAAAAAATCTTAGATAAAGTGAAGAACAGAGGAGGAGCGGCGTTAACGACGCTCGGGAGTCTAATAAAATAAGAAAATGGATATTTTTAAAGAATGACTCCCTCTTCGGAGGTAGTTTAAAACAGCAGGTTTGTGTGAACACAGCTCGTAGGTCAGTGCCCAGTTAATGATACTAGTAAATAACATGTCCCCAGGGCATTTAATTTTGGGTAAATGTAATATTCGTTTAGGTTAACGATAAAAAAACAGCCGCGCAAAGAGAAACGTGAAAGCAATTACAATTATAATGGATAATAAATTAAGCAATGTTTTCCGAAATACATATGTTAATAAGCCCCTTTTAATGAGTATGTACTCGTTTACATACTAATATAACAAAAACAGCATGTAGCAGTTAGATATTAGTATTGGTTGTTTGCAGTGTAGACTGCTTCAAAATAAACTAGCTATCATATCCACCTAGTAGAACTTTTACCTTTGCTTTTAAATATGGGTCGTAGTACGCACGGCGGCTAATCAAGCTATGCAAAACCAAATTAAGCTGATCTCTCATCGTACGCCAAGCTCATACAAAGTGAAGTCAGGTTGTACTGGTTATGTATAGCCTGATGTGCCGCCGTGTGTACAAAGCATAAAGTTCCCAAATAAAGTTCAGTCTCATAGAATTTGCAACAACAGCTATATTTTAAACAAAAATCTAAAAGTGGTCCTGGACCTGTAAAGCCGAAAATTCGGCGAGCGTAGTCGTTCTAATATGTCAACTCGATATAAAAGTTTGTTTAACAGCTTCCCAAGTTCGTTTCCCGGTAAGGCAGTTTCTGGTCAATTTATGTGTTTTATTTAAATTATTCACATCGGCCCTTGTCCTGGGGGACGACAGGAGGTTAGCATGAGGCTGGCAGCAGAGTAAAATGTTTTGTTTTGACCTGGTTTAAACATTTAGTCTAAAATCGTAATAATGAAAACAGACTCGCAATAAACCCACATTTGTGTATTCATGACCCCGAGCCCAACGCGCCGAGTGCCGCACCACCACCACGCGCCCTCACGCTTGTTTGGGATGCCGATTGTCTTTTGAATCAATTCTCATTAATGTATCCAATTTAGCTACATTTACATTCCTCTCCTGCGCCCACATTGATTTATTATAATGAGGTATATTCACGCCTACATTGGCAGCGCTGTACTCACAATAATGAGTAGGGCGTGCCTCGGTATTATAATTCGTCTCAGTATCAAGTCAGCATATTTATGTACAGTCGCCGTGAACAGTGGTCCAAATTAGTTCAAGGTGGGGAGTCTCGAGGCTCGGTAGATAAGTGTACACACTTGTGCGGCTGGGCTATTGGCGTCCTGCCAAAGGTACGTCAGGCCAAGTTCGGCAGGTTATCAACGTCCGGTTGGCCTTAATATAGGCTCCGAGAATCTTTTCTCTTCCTTAATAAAAGTTTATTACGACATAAAATAGCCCACTAAGAGATCACTTCATATAAAAATAATCGACACGTTCCCCAGCTTGAGGCAGATGTGAGTTTCGTGCTTGCAAATTTTTTATGATGAACATATTTCCCGTCATAAATCTCTGGACTTTTTTAGTAAAATTAAATGTCAAAAAGTTCGTACATTTAGTTTAATTTGAAAATAACGTACATTATACGTTTTTAAAGTGACATGGTCATTCTCTTGCGCCCTTATCCCAATTCATTTGGGGTCGGCGCAGCATGTCTTCCATCCTGCCAGGGCTGTGGGTCTGTTTTAAAGAGATACCATGGCCCTGGAACACAAACGGCAAAGAAGGAACATGAATGGATTTTGATCAGTAGAAGTCTGACACTCCCTTCCGCTCCGCCCAGAGCATTTGATGATTTACCAAGGGCTAAAAAAAAAAGCCTGCCAAGCGTGGCGATTATGGCAAAACCCCCCTTCTTGGGGGAGGCTTATGTCCAGCAGTGGACGTCTTTCGGCTGAAATGATGATGATGATGATGAAAAAAAAAAGAGCATGTTCTCCATACTTCTCTATTACTCATCATCTCATCAGACACGTCCTTTCTTGCCATATCATTCTTTACACAGTCTATCCATCTTTTCTTTGGTCTTCTTCTCATATACCCATCCACATTCATACTCAAAACTTTCCTCACAACATTTTCCTCATTCCTCCGCATCACATGGCCCTTACATAAAGTGACATGGTCACTATCACAAAAATCCGGAACATCATGGACATTATCATTAACACTGAAAACGGGCTATTTACCATATTTACTATTTGTTGTATGTTCCCGATATTTGAATGTCAGCGATAGGCATTCAGGAAAATTCAACTCAATTGAAGTATAGAAATTCCGATTCTATATAAATAAGTCATGTAAGTCTTTGGTTTTAAACGTAGACACTAAAAAAAACCACAGTGTAGATTATGTTTTACGAAATAACCTACCCAGAAAAAATAAATCGTGAATTTAAACTTCTATTGAGATAAAAAAGAACACTCATAAACCCAGTCGCAGAAGAAAAACGACAAAAAAATTGTTGTTAAAAACCTTATTTGTCACAAACAAATAAAACCGCCGTCGGGTCAAAACTTTGAGCGAGTATAAAAATTTAGAATCGCCCAGACTCCTTTATGACACAATTTGAAATCTTAGAAAAAGTATGAAAAAGTTATATTGCCACTCAAAAACATTTATCTCGACTTTCATGAAAATACATCGCTTGAAGCAAAGTGGAGATGACACAGCAAACACACATTTGTTCGCATCAGGTTGTACCAACAAACAGGACAAAGGAAATGGATAGAGAAAGGGGATAAATAATGGTTGAGGGTGAACCTCGCCGTAAACGCAAAATAAAGGGAAATAATTTCCCGCTTATTCTTGAATAAATAATTGGCATTATGATAATTTGGTCATTCATGTTTTCACACTTAGGGTTACGGTAATAAATACAAGCTTTATGTAAAATTGCATTTCAGCATGATATGCCAGTTTATACTTTTACGTTAGGGTAGGAGCTTATTTGTAACTAGCTGTGCCCCGCGACCTTGGTACGCGTGAAATTATTATAAAATAAATATAATATCATAAAAATATTACATACGGGAAGTATGTAATATTTTTATATATTTGAAACGGATTTTGTTTACAATTTCAAGGGTTTCATTTTTTTGCACGGAACCCTAATCCTTTTTCTAAAATATTTATAATAGCCTTAGTTACTACTTATAACATCAGCTATCTGCCAGTAAAAGTCCCGTCAAAATCAGTCCAGCCGTTTCGGAGATTAGCCGGAACAAACAGACAAAAATAAGTTAATAAGTTTTTTTGTTAAAAGTACCGTATATACTTTCGTATGCATTCAGTAAAAAGCTGTTATTTTTAAATTACAAACAGACACTTATTTTATTTACTTGCATTGATTTATTTTCAACTTATATAAAACTGAATAAAGCTTGCTACTTATTGGGAAGTCTGCCTATATATTTTTCTCTCATATTAAAAAAAAAACGTCGTTTCTTGATCACCAGAATAACCCTGTGAAGTTTCTTCAGCATTTCCGTATTTTTGTGAAGTTTTCTTCTTGGCTTCGGGGCGAAAAATATTGAAAAAAAAAACAGTGATCCGATTGCTTATCGTTCCGTGAGGGTCATAAAGGTCAACTCAGTGAAAAGGCCGACAGTTCGTCTGTGGTAGTCGGAGAAGTTACAGAATGTACCTACAATACGTAAGGACAAACATACCCATTCAATGTGTGCGTTACAAATAATGCCAATTGAAACGTTTGATCTACACAGCCTTACTTAATTAAATGTACCAACTTAAGTAATGATTTCTGTTAGATTAAGAAGCTTCTTTGCGTTCTAAGTAATCACATAAATTAATTAATTTTCTCAATGAGACTATATCTAAGAACTGTGACTACGTTCTAATGGATGAAGTTTACACCATTATATCTAAAAATACTAGCACCATTGCTCATTGTTCTTTCGGCTTTTAGGTTAACGTTTTAAATTAGCACTTCTTATGTAAGTACCTGAGTACCTTCTTACTGAGCAACAAATCGTTGATGTTAATGTTACTTTTTTACCCGACTACGGCGAAGCCAAAAGGAAGGGTTATGATTTTAGCAGTTTGTATATACGTACGTTCCTCCGTAGCGCCTAAACCATTCATCCTATTTTGATGAATAAGGTGTCACTCGATTTGTTAATATGGCCCGGGTAACATAGGCAACATTTGAGTTACACAGTATACTTCACAAATTCTTGTTAATCGTTTATATTCTCTGTTTAATAATACACCATCAACCATTCTGGAGTCGGTAAAAAATGGGAAATCATACCGTAAATGTATTTTGGCAGGTTGGTACGAAGACAACTGGTTCGAGACTAACTTAGAGAAAGAAGGCATCGACTGCACTCCAGAACAGATGCGGGAGGCAGCTGAGGGTCACTTGACCACTGAAGCTCTCATGTGGAACCAGAACTCCAACCAGACCACCATCTCGGGGATGACGTCAGAAGATTTTCGGTAAGTTATGTTCCTATTAGGTAGATCGTAGATCATCGCAAAAATAGCTCTTGAAATATTGCTACGACAGAATAAATAAAATATTCAATTTATTTATTCAACCAGTCAGAATATCCTTAAAAGAAAGAAAACAAATCCATTTTCATACAAAATATCCCGGCCATCTTGTTATTTTTGTAGACGTTCAGCCGTCATGTGCGTGACTATAATTCCTTTGAACTGTTGTAAATATAGGCAGAGACACGTCTGCGCGATGCAATCCAAATAAAAGTTTTATGCGGTTAAACATAATATTCCATTCTTTCGTCGTCGCGGCGACACTTCAAGTTGAAAATGCCTAGAGATGTACGATATCGCGAATCGCGAAATCGCGTCTCGACTTTATTGTTATATCTGCGTAACTTTACTGTTTCTGGGATATCCTTTGTACTACTCAAAGATAATAAAATATGCTTCAGTGAACATTAGCATAGCAATTGCGCGAAATGGTGGAAAAAAATATAAAGTGTGGGAGCTGTAATACTTTTGTTCTCATACCTACGTGGGGGTGGTCTTTGTGATTGAATAGAAAAGACTTCTAGTACCAGACGGCGTGAAAGACGACCCTTACACGTATTGAGGTGCCCGGTGTACCGAGTACAATCCTTTTTTACAAAACGTAACTATCGAGTAGAAGTTGTCATTATTTTCGCATTACCTCTGTATTTTATACATTGTTTTTTTTATATTCCATAACTCTAGGGTATGAATGAAACCATAGATCAAAGAATCAACTGGCGTATGAATTTTTCTTATTTTTTTTTTTGTTTTCGTTTTTCAACCAACACATTTTCATTTCATTTTTCATACAAAATAATTCGACTAAGTCACGATTATTAATGTAAAACACCCAAATATGAATAATTGGTTTGAATGAAAATGAATTACTCGTATTTATCAATAAAACTTGAAATAAACCAAATTTATTATGATTGATGATATCTTCGAAACTATGCATTTTTGGACCTCATATTCTAGAACTTTTTATATTATTTTTACTTATAGAATATAACCCTAGAGTTATGGAATATCAAAAAAAACACGTTGTATAATGTTAAAGAGTTAAAAATAAACACTTTGATCTAAAATTTAGTTGAAACACTCGCACAACACGCAACCTATTTACAGTATTATCAGTTTCTGTTTGGCTAAGAGCTTTAAGCTCGGGGTCGCTGGTCTAGGATAAGAATAATCCGGTCGGCATTCTCCACTAAATCCTCTTACGTAGGCTTTCCTGTGTGGTAAGAATTAATGGGTTGGAACGCAAAATAATGTGGAACATTGTATTTCTCAGGGATTTTTGCAATATGCTGTTACAGCATTCATTTGCAGCACTTAACATTTCATAGTTGCAGCGGTCCCAATCCTCTCATATCCTTTACTGCACACTTCTTAGAAAAAGTAAAAGAAAGCGCCGCCGTACGTATTCTGAACAAAGCTAAGTACTGGCGGGCTCTCCGGAGGCTCCACAGCAATAAGCTTTTCATCGTAGTTGCTAAGGGAACGAAATATGTACATGTACGTACACTACGTCAATGCAATCGTAATATCTCAGTATACTACTCATATTTTGCCGACCTTTGAGACCTGAACAACGTTATACAACATTATTTTTAGTATATGCGAAACCTAAATATAGTTTGTTCAGAATAAGTAACTGAATCGATTCCAATAATTTTTAAACCATGTTATATTTTGTCCCAAAAATATTTAAAAAAAGCAAGTTGGACATCAAGCGACATTAAGTACCTATCGCAATCATTTAGGTACCTACTGCCAAATTATTATTATCAATGAGCTCAAGACGACGCTGGAACCGCGCGCGCGGCTTTGCCGCGTGTTGCCCACGTTTTTGTGCGGACAACCAGGTTACAGAACGAGCTTATAACTTTGTGTTTTTTCATGATACAGTTTTGAAATTTTGCACATAGATTCTTTACATAAAAATACTAGACACGTTTTTCAGGTTTCGCATATACTAAAACTAATGTTGTATATTTCCCTTATTTGGAAACATAAACACAACCATTAGTATAAAATGTATCATCTACTTATTTACATAGCATTAATATTGATGTAAAAAGCTTTCTAGCTACGTCCAAATAATATAAAGCAGACTGGTTTATGGAGTGGAAATATTTTTGCGCGTTCAATAGAACCAAATCTTTTTGATCAAGTTGAAGCGCATTTTATTCACGGCACAGCTACAATGCTTTGTCATAACTTACCGTGACTTAGAACGTAATGTACCTATAACAAATACTTAGAATTCCTAAGCTATTTTTAGGTCAATGGAACACGACATGTTATTCAAATGCATTTTTGTTTTATTCCAATGACGTTCGAAATTGTCGGTTGTTTGTGCCGCCATAGACACGTCATGTCGAATAGCTTCTGGTGTTAATTTAAAAACAAATCACGTCGCCAAAGAAATGGAGCGATTATTTTACAAAGAAACATGTTTTCGTAGTCCATTTAGTATCACGCCAACAAACTAATGATAACAGGGAAAAAACACTACGTAACCAAAGAAGGAACCGAAATCCTTGCTTCACATTCCTTTAGATGTAGACCGTCTGATTTGGTACAACAAAAACAATGTTTTATCTAAACAGATCGCGACTGAACGAGGCTTTGCGAGAAGCTGGCTACGACATCGACGGCGAGAGATATCCGGAGGGCTATCAAGAGGCACCCCTGGCCTACGACGCTGTTTGGGCTGTTGCCCTCGGTACGTACTCCCGTTTTATGTACAAATAAGTTATCAGAAAAACTTTGGCTTAGTTTTGTGTGTCTGTTTGGCTTGGTGCTTATAAAAATTGTTGATTGTTTATGTGTAGTATTTTTTTTGATATTGTTCTGCCTCTTTCTGTAGTTTGTAGTACGTTGTAAACTACGAAATTATACGAAATGAATAAAAACGCAATTAAATGTCCCTTCGCTGATTTAAATTTTCTATTAATCGCGATCACGCAATAAAACTATAAAGATAATCTTCAAAAAAAAAGTAGAATCGCTCAATTTGATGAATAATGAAATTGGAAGCGGCTTAATTACTTAATTACGTAGCGGCTGAGCCTTCGATACTTTAATGATATTTATTTCGGTACCTCGACTAACGGTTTTAATTTTAATTTAAATGAAAATACTACTAATGAACTACGTTCGTAATGTTTCGGTATTTCATTTCTAGTGTAACAACAATCTTGTATTATTTCGACAATCAAAGAATTCGAAATATTCAGTACCCACATGTATTAATAAAACTCATGCCTTTTTTGACGAAAGCAGAAACTACAGAAAAAACAATAAAATAAAAAAAATATTAAAACTTTAAAATAAAATAATTATAAAAAAACTATAAAAGTACCTAATATAAATCTGACATACATCTTTTCGCCGTCCACGTTCGATATAGTACATACAACATGATCCAATATTGTCAGCGAATTGCATACACAAATATGTAGATAGGTATGTTCAAACAGTAAAGAATGTACAATGAGACAGCCCTAATATGCGTAATAAAATTTAACAAGTGTAGTGCTCGCGTAGCACAATAGGTGGCGCCACACGTCACGTAGCACATTACGTGCCAACACAAGGTAGGTACGTGGAGCCACGCGGGGAGCACCACCATAACAATTGACAACTCTGTACAAGCTTTCTTTGCTTAGGTACGCAGGGTGAGATAGCTGTAAAATAAAATAACAAGGGTTAACTTAAAGGGGGGAGATTTTGAAACGTTACTTATTTTAAACGTTATAAAGAATTTAAACGTTTTAAAATAAGTAACGTTTTACTTATTTTAAACGTTATAAAGAATTTAAACGTTTTAAAATAAGTAACGTTTTAGTACTAACGCTATGGAATATGTAAAATTTACTTAATACTAATACTTAATTTAATTTTTATGTACTTTACAGAAGTATAAATTTGTCGTGAGATTAAAATGAAAAGAAATAACTATTGTTTCTCACCTTGTCGCGACAAGCTAGGCAAATATATTATCGTCAGAACTGAATACGCGTACAAAAATCCAACTAAAAAAGTCGAGAGGAGGTCGTACTCTGCGAGATTTGGAGAAAAACTAAGTAAACAACTACCACTAGCCTAAAAATAAATAAAACGTCTTTCCTAAAGAACAAGACACCCAATTTCAGCTCACATTTATCTTTCGCTACAATTTGGTTCTTTGAACATTTTCTCGGTCCATATTAATTTACCTATTCGCGGTATCCTTCACTTGAACGGTTTCGTTTTTTTTTCATCTTCTGTTCCGTGAATCAAAATCACGACCGTGAACAAAGGGCCTTTTGAAAAGGATGGGACGTACACTAATACGGCTCCAAAAATATTTCATATGTCTGCCCGGAAACAATTTACTTTATTACTTACCATGCCCAAAAAATAACAATCATTTTGGGTGGGTAGGTAAAATTAGATGTGATAAGTCAGATGTATTGATGTCTGAAAAGTAATTTGGCATTGTGTTTTTTCTGTTATAAAACAACAGTTTGAACGGTTTTCTTACAAATTCTCTAGGGGTAACAAAAATATTGGGACGCGCGGTGATCAAATAGCGCGATCACGGAATGAACTGAAAAAGAAAAAGATATTTGGCAGTTTAAACACTGTGAGCAATAAAAACGCGCAGATGTTTCTGCCTAAAAATATCAGCGGGAACGCTCGCGTAGGCACGCGCCTACGCGCTACGTGCTACGGTGCTACGATCGTAGATCGTAGCAATGCCTGGTGTAGCTTGAATACATTGCCTAAGCGACAACGAAAATGCAAGTTGTCTGAAATACTGCACGCGAATACGAAACGCGCCTCCCAAACCACAAAGTGTGTTCCCAAGCTTTGTAAAACTAAGTCAAAGCCACTATTCACACAACTGTCACCAAGACTCTTTGAGATAATTTCAAATTTATGCGCTGTATTTCCCCGCACAGTTACACACAGAAGGTCGACACTTAAGTACACGGACAATACATAAACCTCATATCCTGGGATGAAGAGATTAACCTATTTGTATTTCCTCAGCGTTCAACAAAACTATGGAGAAACTGGAGAAAAGTGGACTTAGTTTGAAGAACTTCACATACACGAACAAGAAGATTGCCGATGACATTTACGAGGCAATAAACTCCACTTCATTCCTCGGCGTATCGGTAAGTATTGCGCTATCTACTGCACTATATCTTAAGTACCGTATCGCTTGTTAACTTGATATAAATCACGAGATTGATGCTCCGTAATATATTCACTTAAATCTAAAATTTTATTAGTATGCAGTATAAAATCCCAACAAAGCTTCCCGCGCATAAGGGTAATATAATATGGAAGAGCAATCTGCTATAACAAGTAAACTACTTTGTTGTGTGTTGGTATAAAACACTCGGTTACAGAGGTCGCTAGCTGTGATAACGTGTTATACATAATGTAAACGTTGAAATTACATATTAAACAAAACATGTCAGTTTTTGTGGTTTCGAAGATTTTTCCCAGTCTAAGTAACCCTAGAGGAAAATAATATGAAGAACTTTTAACGTTTTTAATATGAAAAACTAACAAGCAAACCAAATAATTGATGTTATATCATTTCGTAGAAATAATGTTTGAAATAACAGAGATACGTCTGTATGTAAGAATAATATTGCGTAGTTTTTTAAATCAATTTTTTTTCTTTGTCTAAAAACACCGTCTGCGAGAATTTTAGTGTATATTATCTATTTTCGACTGACGAAATTATTATCCGATTCATGAAGTCATCTGAGTTATGTAGTCGATGAGTAGACCCTACGGTCGTGGTAGGTCACAGTTTCGCACTTATTCAAGAACGTTCATCATCATCCACAGCCATACATCACCCACTGCTAGATATAAGCCTCTCTTTCTTTGTACCAAGCTCCACGTTCTTGTGCCAGCCTCATCCAGGATATTCCCGCAATGGCAACAATGTCGTCTGCCCATCTCGCCGCCGGACGTCCAACACTTCTCGTTCCAGTTCTTGGATGCCACTCGGTCACAGCTTACAAGAACGTTACTTTTTGTAATTTATTTATTCAGCACTGCCCTCAAAACAGTAAAGGGGAAAGTCGTGAGGCAACCTAAAATAAAAATTTGAAAATATGGTCATCCACTATCTGTCATTGAGCCTGCGTGGTGGATTATGACCCAGTTCGTCTCCCAAAGAGGAGGACTGTATCCCAGCAGTGGGAATTAAACGGGATGGAAGGGACACCGACGCGAAAACGGATACCACGTATTCAGTACATCAGTCTGAGAGAAAATTTTCTATGTAGCAAATTTTCATCGGTTATTAAAAAAAAATCAGCTGTTCCATACATTGTAACCGTGTAGGTATTGCACTTTTGTAGGAAACAGCAGATTTTTTTTTAATAACTGATGAAAAATTTCTATTTAGGGAGGCTTAGAATGATGTACTGAATACGCGGTAACCGTTTTCGCGTCGCTCGCCCTTCCACCCTGTATAGGCTGCTTATGTTAGCCTGCGCATATTTTATCACAACGGCGAGCTACAATAAAATCTTACTACTATTTTAAATGGGACAGTTTGTGAGGATAGATGGATGGATGGATGGCGTTTATTACTCTTTCACGTCAAAACTACTAAACGGATTTTTATGAAATTTGACAAACAGATAGAATAATTTTTATTCCGGTAGTACGATATCGTGGGACAATCACCGAACTCTACGCGGGCGAAGCCGCGAACAAACACTACTCTGAAAGTAAAACTAACATTTCTTGCGGCAACATCGATAGCATGAAACGGCTGCAATTAAAGCTATAAAATTTATTTATGACTAGTTTTTGCTCTCAGCTTTACTCGTGTAGCTCTCGGGTCAAGAGAAATATTGCTGAATGTTCATAGACAGCGGTCAGAGATTTACGAATACCAACCAGAACTACTTAAAGGTCATCCTGTAATAATTACGTGAGGT
Source organism: Noctua fimbriata (assembly GCA_905163415.1). Classification (NCBI taxonomy): domain Eukaryota; kingdom Metazoa; phylum Arthropoda; class Insecta; order Lepidoptera; family Noctuidae; genus Noctua; species Noctua fimbriata. The sequence goes on along the minus strand of LR990922.1, from coordinate 8,894,190 downwards.
TTGAACAGTGAGAGGGGGACAGAAAAAAAACACGGGTTATCACGATGGGTGATGGGGAGGGATAATGTGACGATCACGTGTATTTTTTTTTCGTAGGGCAAAAAAAAATATATTTTACCAATAATGAATTAAAAACCCCGAGCAAGAGATATTTTATCAAATAAATCCGATTTTTTTAACAGATTCTAAAATTACCTGATCTTTTCATTAATAAAAAATACACGTGGTGCTGGGAGGAGGGAGGAGCCAAGGTGGAGGGGGGGCTAAAACAGTGGCCTAAAAAACCTCACATGGTTAAAGGATGGCCCCTTACTAAAAAATTCAGTGTTGTTGAAGTCTGAAAACAATTTTTTCATGTTAACAGCAGCACACTAGATTAGTATCACCTCAACTGGAATCGTTCGGGATTCTTTCTGAGAGACTCCATATTGCAATCACACACTTGAAAGCATCGTAACGACATCAGCTTGTAATAATGAGGTGTGGTGATGCCCCTCCGTACACCCGTGTTTACTATACAAATAAATAAAATTGAAGTGTCTGTTTGTAATATCAAAATAACAGCTTTTTACTGAATGCATATGAAAGTATATACGGTAATATTAATAAATTATAACAAAAAACTTTTTTTAAATTTTTTACTGTCTGTCTGTCTGTTTTCCCGCCTAATCTCCGCAACGGCTGGACCGATTTTGACTGCAATTTTACTGGCAGATAGCTGATGTTATAAGGAGTTACCTAGGCTACTCTTATTTTATTAAAAAAAACGAGTAAATAAACAAATATTTTTATTATAACTAAATAGTAACTTATAAGCCTTAGCCATTACTTGTTAAGATATTTAATAAACAAGAATTGACCAGTTCCAAAATAACGTATGTAAAAAATAAAGACATCGAGCCCGGCCGTCATACTTACGAAAATAGCAAAACCATCGGAAAAATTCAATTATTAGATATTTTCATGGTGTAGAAACAAAAACAAATGAAATTACTTCGCCTTTGTGACAATTAAGCCTCGGTTTCAATGGAGACGGAACTCGAAGTTATTTTCGAAACATTTAATAGAACAATGGAATACAAAAAAGTTATTTCATCTACAGTTATTAAACTCCAAACGGTTTTCACAAAAAAAAATGTTTCAAACTTCGAAATTATGAAAGTATGGCAACTTGATTAACATCAACGCAATTAAACAAATTCCCAGTTTTACTGAACTCAACAATTACAGGTAACTAGCGTGGAGTTCTGTCATTGGCTCGCACTACTGTGATAAAAATTATCCTAAGTGTAAATCCAGGTTATCTCTGTGTCTTTCATCAAAATTTGTTCACTAATTTTTGCGTGAGAGAGTAACATACATCCAGTCGATTCTGCAAGCGTTCTCCGACAGTCGTTTCTGTCATCCATTCTCACAAACTTTCACATTTATAATAGTAAGTAATATCAGGAAAACTTTACTCAATACATTTTTCATTGCAATGCCTCAACTCTGACATTTTCCCATACTAAAAGTAATTTCATCGCCGTAACGGGATATAAAAGCTATAACTCAGACATTTATCATCGATTCATCACTAAAGTCGAATTGTTCGTTATGGATTTATGAATATACTAGTAATGCATTTGACTTTGCTGGTGTGACCTAGATACCTACTAAAAATAACACAAGAGCATTACAATTTATAAATTCGGATAAATTATTCGTGATAGAAACGAATCGCCAGATAGACAGACACAGATTTTTTATGTATAACTAGCAAACCGCCCTTTCGCTTGCTTAGCACGGCGCCACCTATCGGGTCCAAAACTTTCAAGCTGGGACCAATCATAACACATTTACAAAATTTCATTGAAAACGGTTAAGTGGTTTCCGAGATCCGCGTGTATGAACATAGTGACACGTGATTTTTATATATTCATATCATTAATTTTAAATAACGTTTAGTTTTAACTTTTTAAGAAGTCGGTTAAAAAATCTGTATGAAGCGATGACCTTCGTAGGGTTGTAAGTACCAGTTGAAGAGAGCATCAGCAGGCGAGGATCAAGTTAAATGGCATATGATTGCAGATTACCTATGCCCAGCAGTAATAGACTGATAAGAATGACTAGACATAAGCTATACACATAGGTACACATTGAGAGCTCAGACAACGTCAAATTCAAAAGGAGAAAAATTCTCTAAAATGAAATGATAGATTCAAGGACTTCAACTGCGGCTCTGCGACTCTTTAGCTCCTAAACCGAGCGTGAAAAACATGCAAATTGGTTTGATTTATATTGTGTACATTCCTGCAGGGTCTGGTGGCGTTCTCGTCGCAAGGCGACCGCATAGCGTTGACTCAGATCGAGCAGTTGACTGACAACCATTACGTGAAGCTCGGCTACTATGACACCCAGGCTGACAATTTGACGTGGCTCGAACGAGAGCGGTGGGTCGGTACGTATAACAGAGTATAAGCTTAACAACACCATGTTTTAATCAAGAACCTCTTAATAATACGGCCGGTAACGTTCTTTCATTTGTGCTATTATAAAACATTTTAATCAAGAAATAAACATTTTGGAACAGAAACAGATTACGGTCAGCCAGATGTTTCTTAACTTTCTGTGTAAAACTTTTAGCTTTATTTATGAACGTTAACAGCTAAGTTTCTGCTTTTGTAGAAAGATCCATATTTTAAACTGAACGTGTCCAAAAAAACTATCTAGAAAAACATAAATTTGCAGTTTAATACACACGCTGTCACGTTTATTGCCAAAACTGTTCGTATCCGTATCTCGAAACGAACATTTTTTTGTTAGTGTCATATAAAACCTTTACAACAATTTAATATAAAATACAGGCACATAAACATTTGTTGTTTGAAACATTTCAGCGGAAAAACCGCACACAAAACAACAAAGCAAAAAAAAAATGTTACTAATTCTTTTAAAGGAATATTGCCTCAAGACAACAGGACTGGGTGGTTCTCAGTACTTTTAACAGTCGAGTTACTGGTATCGTAAAGTCAAAGCACAAAAATTCTTTCGTCAGCAGAACGAGAGTAAAATGACCAGTAAAAGAAAAATACGATTAAATCGTGTAGGTACAGTTACTTTCGTTTCCTGTATATAGCTAATAGTTTTATGTGTGTTTTACGATCGTCACACACACGTTTTACTGAAGCATGAAATGGGTTTCGATTTGGGCAGGTGGGAAGGTGCCCCCCGACCGTACGGTGGTAGTTAACGAGCTACGGACGGTCTCCCTGCCGCTTTTTGCGTGCATGACCGCACTCTGCATCGCTGGGATCCTGGCCGCCATTGCACTAATTGTCTTCAACATCTTGCACAGACACCGGAGGTAAGAAACCCTATATATCTTGTTTAAGGAGCCTTTGTCAACGTCAGCCCCCACCCTCAAGTTACTGCTGAAATCGGGTAGTGCATGATATTGACAAGGGTCTTGTTAACAATCCACTTAATTTAGTTAATGCTTGGAACGTGTCCAACTGAAATGATCCTAGCTTGATTTTTAAAACACAAACATTATTGCCTGTCGTGTTTGCGGTGTTTATTGTTACTTGTTATTCTGAAGAATACTATTTACTTCCCATATCATTACCAAAGTTAACTTAGAACCCACAAAATTTTACCTGTCGGCCATTTTCTGCATTCATAGCTAGAAAATCTTAGCTCATGTTTATCGAAAACAAGTGTGGCTAAAAGAAAACCGCGCTTCTCGCTGCGTCGCTCGCCGGTCGTTGTTTTATCCCGGCGGCGGAGTTTTATATGCCAAACGAGCAATTTGCGATGAGATGAATGTAAATGATCTGACGCAGTGAACAGTCAAAGGGGAACTCCGATAGTGTTGAGGACCGCCATCTTTATTTTATTTTTGCTTATATTTTATTCCTTTCGGAATTATTCCAGTGCTCTTTGATGGAAATGAAAATAGAACAAGATTTCACAAGAGTATAAAATGACACAAGGAAAAGGAACAAGAATATCATACTGTTTTAACGTCAAAGTCGATATTCAGTATCCGTTGTGCGCTTACTTTGTTTTGGGTTTTATTACGTGAAACCAATGCTGCAGTCGTTAAAGTTGGTACATTGGGTCGTAATGTTTGTTCTGTTTAGGTATGCTGCAGGACCTACACTGTGATTTTTATGTTCAGGGTGATACAGTGGTCGCACCCGGCGTGTAACACGGTGATGCTCTGCGGCTGCTGCATCTGCCTGAGCGCCGCCATCGCGCTGGGCGTGGACGGGCGCTGGGTGATGCCGCAGCACTTCTCTGGGCTGTGCGCCGCGCGCGCCTGGTTGCTCGCAACCGGCTTCTCCATGGCATACGGCGCCATGTTCACTAAAGTATGGCGAGTGCATCGGCACACCACTAAACCTAAAGTGGAAACAAAGGTAATCAACTCGGTAATTGGAATTTCCGTGCAATCCCCCGCGTAGGTTTTGAGAAGAATTCTAAGTGGCTGTTTTTATGAAGCGTACAGACGTTTACGAGTACAGCAAATAGGTACCTACCGTATATAAACTGAGAGGGAAAGAATTGTTTTATATTATTTTACCGTCTTTATCCTGTCTTGTTTATGTCACTTGTCGCATTACTTATATGTGTGTATATCACATTTCTCTCCATACTTTACCCAGACCAAAAAGAAAATCTTTTTTTATATTAAATTAGAATGAGTTTGACACAGACATGCGTAACGCTCATCCGGTATTAACGTTCACGTAAATTACATTAAATGTGACGTAATCGTTACCGGAATGTCAATTAAGTGTTCGGCACATTCATCTGACTGCAGACAGATCTTGTTCCGATAGACATGAATGTAGAATCGGCTCCTTTCAACCCCAATACACAATACAATGGAAATTAGATCGTCTTCCGTCACTTTACATATCGAATGTTTGCGTTTTTTGTTTCCGCACTTCATTGCGTCCTCTGAAGTTTTCCTATAGGACTTATTGAGATCACATCCGACGAAGCCCTTGTAAGCAAATTCGAAGCAAAAGCTTTTTGAGATATCGGGATTTTTTATTTTCTTGAACCTGATACGACGCCCACCCGTTGCGTCCTTTAAATATATTGTATTGTTGACTTCTGATTTTACTTTATTCAGAGAAGCCGTGTTTTTTTCTTTTTTGGAATACGGATTGCGATCGTTTGGGTAGAATGATGAGGTATAATGGGATACTTACATATGTGGCTACGTGGGATTCTAAAATATAGATAGATATAGATGACTAAATATAATTAATTTAGCTAACGGAATGTACTAATTACCTTAATTGCGTTATTACAATGACGAGTTTACACGGTCCGTAGGTACATAATTGTTTCAGGTATGATTTGTATTGGCTTGACGAAGATATGCACTTAATTGATTACATTGGTGTCTACACAATAGTCGCAACAACTGAAACTCAGACAGATGACAGTGTTAAAAACAGCATACCGATTAGAAACTTTATTGAAACGAATGTAAAGTTAACTATGATTTTGACAGTGACGCCAAACAACAGGTAAATCTGTGAAAAAACTGAATTAAACTCGTGTCAATATCTCCTAACAGAAAAAGCGCATTCACGGCTGGAAGCTGTACACTATGGTCGGAGGCCTGCTCGTGGTGGACGTGGCTCTCCTCACGGCGTGGCAGCTGAGGGACCCCCTGGAGCGACGCGTGGAGATCTTCCCGTTGGAGGCCCCGAGGCACCATGACGACGACGTGCATATACGACCTGAGCTTGAACACTGCGAGAGTAAACATAACACGGTGTGGCTTGGTAAGTTATACTACCTAAAAATTCTAGGTTCCTTGTTTGTAGTCGGTCAAAAATATAAATATAGGTGTGTATTACTTAGCATCACTTAGTTTTTAGTAAAAGACATTTTTCAACAGCAAACTATGTAAATATAGTTTCTGAAACTGTTGGTATACTTTTTGAAAAGACCTTTACCAGTAGGTAGGTAGGTTTTTTGTATAGTGTTTAGAATCATGCTCAGAAATATTCCTCTTTTTATTACTCTGATAAAAATTAAAATATTGCTGGAATTTCAGGAACATACCATTACCATTAGTTAACTGGATGCTTTATTTCTGAAAACGTTTTCTCTTTAGTGTTTAATAAAAATATTCAATTTCAAATAAGAGTTTTTGAATTTATAATAAAGGAATGTAGGGCGCATTACTCTAGCATTCTTCACAAAAACACATCCCTAGAAAAACAAAATCATAACCAGATGAACGATCACATGAAACAAATGAAAATCTGCTGGCAGACGCCATGTTGAGCTAGCTTTATTACTAACAGCATATACTCCAAGCTCTAGGATCTAGACTGTATATTACATACATAACTACTCGTAGTCTTCCGACGCGTAGTTTGTACGTCCGGTGGCGTCTCGTACTACGAAACGTGGACATACGCCAAAAACTGTTACAACTGGAAATACAATCTGTATCAGAAACGAGACAACCTTTTATAAAAATATTAGCAGCATACAGCTAGGTACTGCTGCCACTTTTTCGTAATCATCATCTGCCTTTTCCCAACTATGTTAGGGTCGGCTTCCTGTCTAACCGGATGCAACTGAAAACCAGTATTTTACATGGAGCGACTGCCTATCTGACCTCCACAACCCAATTAGTACTGGGTGATACGATACCCTTTGGTAAAACTGATCATAAGACTTTTGGGGCCACTGACTACCCGTAACTACTGTCAAAAATCTACAAATGACAGCCGGTACCAATGGCTTAACGTGCTTTCCGAGGCACGGAGGAAGCTTGGTATGTAATGGGTGGTCACCCATCGACGGACCAATCTAGACAAGCGCTGCTAAACCTGAAGATCAATCCGAGCGGCTGTTATTATTTAGCCACGAGCTCTTTCGTAATATGTACTTGAAAATAATATGAAATTATGAGATATTTAAGAAGTTTTCATCAGTCTAATGGTCAAGTGACATCTTAGAATACAATTTAGACTTCTTACGTACCTAATTTGTAAGCGAAAGTGCCAGACTTTGTAACTAGAAGAGTCTTAGCTCTACGTGAGCTCTCACAACTTTTTAATAGTGGGAGAGTCGCTAAGCGTAGGCTTATATACAATGTTTAAAATATTAAAGCTAAAACTTACTTTGGAGTCGCGTCGTAAAATATAAATTTGTAGGTAAAGCATAAGTCAGATACTACAAAATTAGCGCTGTTGGTCTATGAGAATTGAACAAGCAAATGCAATTACTAGAGTATTAGGAAATTATGCTACCACAATTCCATTCAAATAACATATTGACAGCTGATTGTCTGCTAATATTGTACGCGATCAATACAACGCACGTTATTATTGAGAAGGAATGCTGGGAACTGACATGTTAATAATGGCTGAAATACTACATAATATGGATAGCATTATTATATAAAGGGTGTATATAGACCCTTAACATATCCGAAAGGCACTTGTTCTCCCCGTCTTTGCGATATTTTTTTTGTTCTAGACCATACCTGGGAACCTTCTAGTTACGGAGATATTGGGGGTCAGAGTTACAACTTTTTCACAAGTTTTTTTTTTAAATACATGTTTTTAATCTAAGATTTTTACTTTACACACCTCCACGACCCCCGTACTATTCAATCCATCCATCAGCACAATGCTTTAAGTGCTTTCCATCGAGTCCTACCGCAAAACGTGATTTTTCACCCCAAAAAAAAGTCGATTCCCAGTAATAATTTTTGCGTAAAGTTACTTAGTTTGATGTACAGAATGCTTGGTTGACGGCTATGTGAAAGGTCTGTTTACACCCTGTATATTATGGATACATGACCGGAGACTGACCTTTTTGGCTACGTCGCGAGCTATCGAAATTAACTCGCAACCGTAACTTAACCAAACTTAAAGACTTAGAATAGTAGCCAAAACTATAAGCTTTCATGACACAAATGTGTGCAAAAATTACATGATCATAAAAACAATAAAGTCCGTACGAGGTTGTCGACATGTGGATGTGAACTCAGCGATCACTGTGCCGATAGTCGTTTCAGCCAATGGCTTAATTGCCAAGAGTCTCGACCAATACCTGAGGAGGCTCTCGTTAGTCAGCTGGATTGATTCAGAAAGCGGTATTCCTGGACACGGCTCGTATTGTTAGGATGTTCCTCTCTCTGGAGCCCTGACCGCCGGTAGCTGTTCCCGATACCGGTGGGCTACTATTTTTTATATTTTTAAATGATTTTTTAAGAAATATTTAAATATGTAAATTTATATGCAAAGTAAGTAAATTAAGGAATGAAGTATCAAAGGACTCGTGACTCCCATGAAATGTATCTATCTAGTCTCCAAGCTTATTTCGTAACAACAAAACAAGAAGAGGAGCTTATTAAACCATTCTAATCAAGATTTCCCTTTGATGTCAGGTTCCGAGGAAATATGATCAAACGCTTCAGCTTTTGGTACCATATTGTGGGAGCTAGGACAAAGCAATGTGATGCAGCACCACATCGTATTATTTACTGCCAGTTTCCTGCGTTTGATGCAATGACGCTTCCTTGCGGTTGCATCACGGACTTTTGCGATGCGGAGTTGCGGGGAAGCACTCTGTCGTGTGTATATATTATGCATAATTCGGATGACATCAGCTTCCCTGTATGCACTATATTATTAACTAGCTAGGTGGCTTATCTCCTAATCTGTTTGCTAAGCGCTGAATTCTCATGTTCAGTATAGGCATGTTATGTTAATACTCTGATGACCTAATGGGACATAAAAGCGGGACTTTTAACGACTCAACAGAAGGAAAACGGTTTAAACCCTTTTGAACCACCAATTTTGTATTCACATGTAAATACAACGTTGACAAATGTTGTTAAATGTAGCCAGTTCTTTTAAATATGTAAAGTGAAACTCGCTTGTGTAACATGTTAGCATTGACGTAGGACGTGCCCTCTCTGCCTTCAACAACGGATACGTTTCATTTTCACGCATCACTTACTCTAAAATATTCCAATGCGCGCTGCACAAACATAAATATTGTTCAGAACTGAAACATCGAAAACATAAAGTTGCTATCTCAATTTTCTATTTAAAAAAATACCTACTTGAGACAACCGTTTAATTTGATACCAACTTTTAATTGCAAAACCAACTGAAATCTGCGCCTGCAAACAACAATAATTATAAAAGATGAGCCTTAATACGAAGTGATTTAAAGTACCGTAAACAGTAAATTACATTATATAAATCTCCTTCCAAGTCCACTGCGACTCATTTGCGACGGTAACTTGGGGAATTTTAAAAGTTTTTCTTAAGTCGTTAATAACAGCTGTTGTCTTTGTTATGTTGTTTATGTCACCTTTTCTTAAAGGTATGCGTGTTACTCCTCTATTGGTCTGAAAGCCGCAAATGCAGCTTTCAAGAGAAAATAACTGTAGTAACTCTTATACTAGGGAAAAAAACAAAATGACTTGCCTTGTTAGTTAGTTGGTAAAATCTTGCAACTGAATTTGAAACCAGTTCCACCCAACCGATTCCGCTGAAATTTTGCACACACCTTTGGTTCTAGTGACAATACATTTTTTTGACAGACATGACTGGATCCTGCAGCCATGATCGGCTTCTTACGAAAGAACTTCTCAACGGTTAATAGCACGGACACGAAACTTTGTATACGCGTTTAATGTTGATAGATAAACCTAATTATATATACTATAAATATTAACTAATGAAAAGAAGACCTTTTCTTGTTAATAAAAGCTTGTTTGTTTGTTTTTAACTTCATTAATTCTTAGGTTAGGGAAGAATTGTAGGTTTTTAAAGAATATTCACAGAAGCTACCGTTTTTCTTTCCAAATTTGCGCTCTCAATTAATAATAGATACCTTACAGTAACTACTAACCCCCATTTAAGCGTTGCTAGCAATTTGCAACCTTTTCAATACTCGATTGGTGATACAAGATGTAAACCGACCCTTCACGAAGCCATCAACCAAGCATTCTGTACATCAAACTAAGTAACGTGTGAAAAATCACCTTTTACGAGAGGACTCGATGGAAAGTACTCAAAGCATTGTGCTGATATCCATCAGCTTTGGATTGAATAGTACGGGGGTTGTGGAGGTTTTTAAAGTAAAAATCTTACATTAAAAACATGTATTTAAAAAAAAACCTGTGAAAAAGTTGGAACTTTGACCCCCAATATCTCCGTAATTAGACGGTTTCCCAGGTATGGTCTAGAACAAAAAAAAATGATCGCAAAGACCGGGAGAACAAGTGGCTTTCGGCTTCGTTAAAAAAATATTTAATTTTTTTCACGTTTACAATTACAGGCTTGCCTCTACAGCCACATCTTTGTTCCAGGTGTAATGTACGGCTACAAAGGCCTAGTCTTAGTATTCGGCCTGTTCCTGGCCTACGAGACACGTTCAGTAAAGGTCCGTCAGATCAACGACTCACGCTACGTCGGCATGAGCATCTACAACGTAGTGGTCCTGTGCCTCATCACAGCACCCGTGACCCTCGTCATCGCCAGCCAGCAGGACGCAGCCTTCGCCTTTGTCTCGTTAGCCATCGTCTTCTGCTGTTTCCTCAGCATGGCACTGATTTTTATTCCTAAGGTGAGTAAGGTGAGAAAAACAACAACGTTTTATTTTTTATTTTCGTGTAGGTGAGTTGAAACGCTTCGTAGTTATACATTGTACATGTTCTTCATTTGTAGGTATAGTCAGGGAACTTAAATTATGAGCAGATTGTCACACTGAGTCAATATGACGAGTGAAAGACAAAGTATGACAGCTGTTGTGATTTGAATATGTCAATTTTCTAAATCTAAAAGTTCCTTGACTTTACAATCATTTTAGTTACAGGTTCATTTCATCGTACCAAAATCACTGTACTTACTTGCTTCAAAATAGAATAGACACAGAAATTCCATAACATTTACTTGCATGAAACACGAACTCTAAAAGATGGCAACATACACAGTTAGATATGGCATAGTTTTATGGCATACAAAACCCCATAACGGTCGCACCTGAAATCTAAATAAACACGCAAGTGTCATAAACTTTGTCTATGGTATTTTTAAAGCTTGAAAGTAAATTGAATATTAGTTACGAATTTCCACGAATAAATAATACTGAACATTTTGCTATTAAAATAAATGTCTTCGTATAATGTTACAACAAATATTATCTTGCTCAGGACTTTGCTAAAGAAAATTGGTTCTTGAATATTACATCTGACCTAATTTACGGTGACCCCTTTAATTATAAAGATCCCAGTTTCCACTAGCTAGCAATAAGTACTTACTGTTGGCTGCCTGCTATTGATAAAGCGTATCGTACATTGTAAAAACTATCCACAATAAAAAAGGTTTAATCTCTACTGAATAAGCCTGAGTCCAGCAGATTAAAATGAAACTTTTTCCCGACCGTATCATTAGTAACCAAAAGGACTTAAAAAACCGAAAACTAAATGAGTCTTCAGAACTTTTATGAGGGAGATAATGATTCTTATTTATTACATAAACGAACGTTTTGTCTTGGCCTCTGAAAATTGAGAGCGCAGATTACGACTATAAAAGCCGAATTGATTCAGTCGTTTAAATATAAACCAAAATGAGATTTACGGCAGAAGTTAGACTCCCTTACTGAAATTAATGAGAGCCTACCTTTGAGATACTTTCACACGATTTAACATGATAATCGGTATTATGAAGCGACAGTTTAAATAGAAAAATGTCTTTGTGGGATATTAACGTTGCCTTTAACGGCAGTATATTCACATTACTGACCGAGCAAGCTCGACAGAATTTCAAAATTCCTAAAACCTTCTTCTACAGTATTGGCTGTAATTGTATGTTATAGCACTTATTACAAACATATTAGTTAAGGAGCTATATCTATTATTATGATAATAATAATATAATAACCACCTAACCACCGGTAGCTTGGACCCTGCACCCGCTACAGGCAGACCACTATTTTTTATATTTTTAAATGTTTTTTTATATGGTTTTTTTTAAGAAATATTTAAAAATATGTAAAATAAGTTTATAAAATGAATAAAGGATATAATCCTATTTTCAAAGGTAAGCTAATATTTTTCTATAAACCTTAATACTTGCATTTACTTACATTAACGAAGTAAAATAAACAAATAAATGTCACGAACTTTCCGCTTTTTTTGCTGTCTGTGCCTTGTTAATTTGGCAAGTCCATGAACATAACCCTGTATGTATAAGCTAGGTACGTAGGTACATAAATGTTCAGTAGAATAGGTATTACACACAGAAATATCGATCAAAAGGTAATTTTTTTTCATTACAATCAATCTGTGCATAACTATTCAATCAGATATAATATTATATATCTTACAATTATCTCAACCATCTGGTTCGATGCACAATATTCGTAGTAATTATTATTATTATTATATTTTATTACATAATACTAATATTGCGGCGTAGGAAATACAATAATCTTATTTATCCGTTAATCAATGATTGTAGACTTGATTTATGATTTATTTTTACCTTATGACGCACTTGTTTAAATACAAGGCTTTTACGTACATTTTGTCACATGTCTTCGCATTTGTAATTTACTTATTTAATTAATCCGTAATTAACATAACTGATTAGATAAATAGGTAAACATTTTGCGTAGTAGATTTTGTTTTTTAGTAGCTGCTTAAAATATTTTGTGGTTTTCATAACTAACACTAACCCAGCCAGTATTTAATGCGCGGTTTAACTTTAACACAATTTGAAATAAGTCCAACAGTACAGTTTTCTTTTATCGTGTGGTTAGAGCCTAACCTGGTGTCAGAGTTTTTATGCCGCCCCTTGGGCCTCTGACTTGCTTTACATGCCGTCGAGAAATATCTCTCAGGCATGCTGGTTTCCTCACGATACAGCACAGTGACGAGCACTAACATTAACTTTGAGAGTAGATCTATTTCATAATAGTAGGTATAGGTTCTAAACTAATATATTTGTAATAAGTACAAAAACATACAATTACAACCAATACCGTAGTATAAGATCGCTTTTAAAAGTTCCGCAGTCATTACATATTGACTGACTGTACCTAGTTACTCAATGTCATTTCAGATGCACGACTGATCACCTGGCATAATAACGTAAGCGTAAAATAAGAGTTTATATGGTATGGTACAGGTGATCGAGGTGATCCGTCACCCGACGGAG